>OZ038475.1:30399199-31134199 GCA_964036315.1 Acanthosepion esculentum | reverse complement strand
CCCAATCTGTTTTACAATTAAATCTATAGCTGGCGAAGAAGAAGTGGATTCATACTTTTTCCATGGGTATTTGCATATAAGTGAATGTAAAGTACTTGAGTGGAATTTGAACTTGGCTCTCCAATTTTTCATTCGAAGCTGCTATCCATTGCACTATCCACACATCCATTTTATTTATATATATATATATATATATATATATATATATATATATATATATATATATATATATATATATATATATATATATATATATATATATATATATATATATATATAAATAAATAAGAGAGAGACCTATAAAGCTCAACAGCATGAAGAAAAACACTGGACAGCTGTTTTATCCTATTTTTAGGACTCACCAGCAGTGCACATCCACTATCAAGAATCAAACACAGACTTTTATGATACAATACAAACATCATACCACTGGGCCAGTTGGTCTTGGTGATGAAGAGGAAACTAAGTAACTAGATACACTATTTTTATATATATATATATATATATAAACAAAATGGACGTCATTATTTAATGTTTAGGATTCTTTTGGTCAACACTTTTTCAAAAGGTAATCATTGGTGAAGCAAGAAACAATCAAATATGCATTAATAAATAATGAATGAGGAAAGAAATTTGGAACACGATTAAAATAAATTTTAATTATAAATAAATTTATTTATAATTAAAATTGTCTGTTGCTTCGCCAACAATAACCTTTTGAAAAAGCAATGGCCAAAAGAGTGAAAAGGTTAAATAATAACATCCATTTTGTTTAAATCTGTTTTCTTCTTTTGGGTACAAATCTTTGTTTTTATATATATATATATATATATAGTGAAATTAGCTATTTCCATACAGGAAACATTCAGCATTCATTGACCCAATAGTTACTTTTGGCTGAAATTTATAAAATCTTTTTACTAAAACAGTTTTTCAGGAAATTAGACTTCTCAACTCCACTAAATGTATCTGCTTATATTTCTGAGATGAGGCATTATGTACATTATTTACATTATTTGAACTATTGTCCTCATCTTTGTCACCATATTTATCACAACATTTCGGTTGTACAAACATGGCGACAGAGATGAGGACAATAGTCCGAATAATGTAAATAATGTCCACTAAATGTTTTAGTTTTTCTTAATATTGATGGGTTTTTCTTTCAAACCATTCTTTTTTTGTTTTTGGTAGTGTGCAGAGTTAACGGCTTGACTTTCTGTTACATGTGCTGCACATTTCTGTTGTTGCTGCTGTTTTGGAAATGTTCAGTTTCCATAGTTTTTGTTATTTGATAAAGCAAATATAATATATATATATATATATATATATATATATATATATATATTATTTTCAATGATGTTAAGAAATATTTGTCAGGTTATTATTCTTTTACTTTAATATTTTTATCTTTTAAACAAGGTTGCATTTATTCTTTTGCTTATGTCCCATTCCTACTAAGTTCAAATTGATTTGACACTTTTCCCATTCCTTTGTTCAGCTTATGTTGCTAACTCTACAATGAGGATTACTTAGACAGATGTTCAACTAAAGACCATGAGAAATAATTTAAAGTCAGTGTTTGCTGTCAGAGTAGAATTACTAAGCTTGTGTCAGAAATACTATATGCCAGATCCTTCTGTCTTACTAAATAATACATTCTTTACAAATCAAACCAGATTGTGCAATTCATGGGATAAAAGCATGTAAAATACTGGCAAATTTTTCAGATAGCTTAATTATGTCTGTGTGTCCTTGTTGGTTTCTACCTTACAACTTCTTTCCCAGAAATGAAACATTGCAAGACTTTCATTACTCTGTTGCTATTTTCATGGAAAGTGTTCAGTTGAACTACATTCTTTAGTTCCCCCATTTTTAACTTTCACAATTAAGACATGCCATAACACACAGCTTGTAGTGAACCACCCTCATTCCCTTCGTTTTTCATTGGTGAGATGTAAGTTCCACTCTAGCAAATTGCTACTTTGTGGAATCAACTCCCATGAGGATGATTCCCTAATCACAACAAACATAATCTGTTCAAGTCTAGGGTTAACCAGTATCTACTCCTTACAGCTCCATAAACTGTGCCACTTACTCTGCAACCTTCTAAATTGAGTGGCTCTAGGGTCTTGTACAGGGTGGAAATTATTGTAATATATTTAGAGAAGTCTGAACAAGAAATATGCATTCTTCAAATAGGTAATTCAAACCTTTCTCTATCAACATGGACTCCATGAATTGGTAAAGGTATGTTTTGGCTATAGAAATGGTTTCCATGATGGAAAAGGGGACATGGATTTGCTTCCTGTCACCTGTCACAATATTTCTTTAGTAAGACTTCTCAATATAGGCCAGTTGTTAGTAATTTCAGGAACAACAGTTCAGATATATGTACCCACTAAAAAAACAAAAAATTTATATTGATAAGATATATATGATTAATGTGAATATAAAATTTGTCACTTAGTTGGTTAATGTTATGTTCAGCACCTTTATTCTGGATTTTTGTAGATGAACTTTTGTGTAGTTGTTTGGTCCACTCATCAGGAGATATCAGCAATTGTTTGCCAATTCCCTCATATACACATACATATGCTCCCCCTATATATATATATATATATATATATATATATATATATATATATATATATATAAATGAAGGCCAATTAATACACATCTTCTTCATATGAACATTTGTATCAGATGGCATTTTGCCAGATTGTTATAAATAGCAATTTGTAACAGCAAAAAAGAAATTATCATTTATTACAGGAAATTTTAATTTCTTCAGCCGTGAATTTTGAAGTTATGGGCTGACATAACAAAGTAGGAGATATTACCATCACATCCACCTTTATACAATGGGTCATTACAGGTTATTTCTGAAGGATGTTATTTTAAATTATGATTTTCAATATGAAGTTAGTTAAAGAAATATAATGAAGATAATTCTGTAATTGATATGCAAATTTTGAAGACTAGTAAAATCAACAATACCCAAGAAACAACTTCCTGTTAGGTTTTCTAATGTTTTTTTTTTTATACATTTTCTAAAATCTTTCTGTTTAGACAAGTCCTGAGTTTGCAAAATGTGACTCTTTACCAGAAAATGCACTTAAGTCTGTGTAGAGTTGAACTTATTCAGATCATTGGCTGTTTGCTAGATCAACATAAAGCTTAAAGAGAATAATGACACCAAAAACGAGAGAAAGTTCTTTGAATCATAAAACAAAACATCTACCACAAAAATACGATGATTAAAGTACTTAAAAGTAAGAGAACTTTACTGCCTCGTTGTAAATACAACTCAAATTGATAATCATCTCCTTGAGTACAGAAGAATGGGTTCAATTGTATTTTTATTGGAAATGCAATAAAAGACAGCACTTGTTGTGAGTAGATCTTTTCATGTGTATCTTAAGTACAAAAAGAGGGCAGCTTTAAGTTGAAAGCCTCTGCCTGTAGCACATTACTGACACAAGTTGCCTTTTAATCAACAAGCATTTTTCCAGATTACGCATGAACTGATAAATACAAGGAACTATGAGAAATAATAAACATCTGTAGGGATTCATCACAAATGCTTTTTAATTATTTAAAAAGTAAAGTAAAATAATAAGGTGCCTAACTTAGAGTAATGTTTATCAAGCTACTGAGCCATTCTCCAGTATAAGGAGTTCATCTTTTATGAGTGCTTTACAACTGTGGTCTTGTGCCATACTAATTAAACATTTTTAATGCCAAGTCCTTTCAAGGTGTGTGATTTTCAACTCAAGAAATTCCGTTCCTTACTTATAATAAGTACTTGATAGTGGAGTACTTTTGTTTGGCCTCAACTGAGTAGTCCTTCTCCTTCACTGGTTGCTATCCTGGTATTTAATCCATAGCTTCAGGATGTTGGCACTCATCACATTCTACTATTTTCCTTATTATCTATGAGTTACCATGAATTCTTGATAAAGAGTGTGGATTGGTTTTCACTGACATGATTATTACAGTCACATTTTGCTCCAAAAATCATTAATAAATTTTACATCATATGTTTACTGACTATGAGTCTTTATATAAATATTTTTGGTAACTTATATATAAATAAATAAAGTGCTCAATACAAACATAGAAACAAATTAAATTCCTGAGAACTTTATTCTTTCTCTTCATTTGGATATATACATACATACATACACACACACACACATATATATATATATATATATATAAATCTGATGATTGTTGTTAGATGAAACTCTGAGTTGCAAATTCTGGTATTATTGAATAATAATAATAATGTGTGTGTGTGTGTGTGTGTACAGGGCAATATTTAGGCAAATGTTAAGATGCTGTTTTTTTTGTATTTAACAATAATATAGGGAGATTGGAAATAGTTATGGCCTCTACTATCTCATACATGTATGGACCTCTCCATATGCACCTGTGTGCACATATACGCACACTGTATATATTATTAATTCAATAATACCGGAACCTGCAACTCGGAATTTCATCTAACAACAATCATCAGATTATATATGTGTATATGTATATATATATATATATATATATATATATATATATACACACAAGAATAAATATTGAGATCAACATCAGGTGGTCAGTATCTACTATTATATTCACACATGCTCCATACCTGAAATTGAGCACTTAGACTGATAAATATAACTTACCTTAAAACTATATATATATATATATATATATATATATATATATATAACTTACCTTAAAACTATATATATATAGTTTTAAGGTAAGTATTTTTCTTAGACTGATAAATATAACTTACCTTAAAACTATATATATATATATATATATATATATATATATATATATATATATATATATATATAATTTACCTTAAAACTATATATATATAGTTTTAAGGTAAGTTATATTTATCAGTCTAAGTGCTCAATTTCAGGTATGGAGCATGTGTGAATATAATAGTAGATACTGACCACCTGATGTTGATCTCAATATTTATTCTTGTGTGTATATATATATATATATATATGAGTGCTCTGTTTTAAATACTTTTGTGAAAGCTTTTTAATACACATAAAAACATGTTTTTTTTATTTACCCATTAACAGCTTTTCTCTACTATTTTTATCTATATTTAATTTTATGCTTCCAACATCTACTGTTTTTCCTATTTTCAAATAATTTTGAGAAGGAAAGTGAAAGAGAAAAACATGTAAAGAATAACATAAAATTATACAAGCCAATAGAATTTTTTAAAAGGATAAATAATTTTAAATCTTAAATATGTATTTTCTCACATGGTCTTCCTTCATAATATGAGTCTCCATTAATCACAGAGATTACACATGATGCCTATATAGATGTAGGTATGATTAAATTATAATTTATATTAATAATTTATTTTACATAACAAATTAATGCTTCAATTTAAAATATCTTATCAAATCATCTAGAAATATAAACAATTAGTTCAGGAAAATTATCATCTCAAATTATAGCCCTCAGTACAAGGTTCAAGAGCCACTCAATGTAGAGGGTTACCTTCATTAAAAATTGGGATCATTTCCTTAATTGATTCACAGTCCTTATTTCATTATTAATTTCTAATTTCCCAATCTAAACATCATATTTAAGGATTACAGCATAATGATCTGAATGTTGCAATAAAAATCAGTAGAAATAATATAAAACAAATAAAAAATTAGTATTGATTGATAACGTGTCATCTAAAAAGTTTATTATACTTAATCTGAAAAATTCTGATTATATCAAAACAATTCAAGAATTGACACAACTGTCATCTGTTGTATTTCTTTTTAATTTGATCACCTTAAGTTTGATGATGTTTTATGTGACTCCAATTTACAGCAAATCATATATTGAATTAAAAAACAAAAATCACTAGTTTGGAAACGTTAATAAGAAAATAGTATTTTTCTCATTTTTTTGTGTTTCATCTTTTCATGGTTCATTGTTTATTTTGATTTAAGTGTTTTACAAGATTTTGATATCAAGAACTGTGAACAGAAAATAGTTCAACTTCTGACTTGAGCTGAATAAAAATTTGTAAAAAATATGAATGTGAAATTATGCCATGAGTGTGCATAATCATTAATTCATTAAATTTTAATAAACATAAATCTTTTCATCAACATTTGAAAGGTTGTAAATCATTTATCTTTGTTTTTACTATAGATTCACCCAATACAAGGCCTATTAGCTACTAACAAGGTTACTGAATGAGATTGTTGTACTGATATAAAAGAAGGAAGTACAGATTATGAGGATATGTAGGATAGATAATAGCTGACCATAAACTTGAAGTGGATGATTTTTTTAACTTAAATATTTTTAACAATGATGTTCACCATGTACAAAACCCATGGGCTACTCATGGTATATGGTTACAGAACCAGAGGAACTGTTTAAGGGGAGATGTGGAGAATGTTGTAATGGAATGTCCCACTCTCCCTATCGCCTCTTGTGGCCTGACTATATCAGTAGATATATATGGTGTGCACAAGATATACCTGGCGGACTTGTTTCAGGAATTACTAGCTTGCTAACCAATTTCATTTTTCAGTAGTGTATTCACTTTTACAATAAACCTCTCTTTCTTTCATCTATGCTCATGTTGCTGTTCCTTTCACTTGAGTACCACCTTCATCTGTTTGTAACCTTCTTTAAGGATACAACAGAGAAGATAATGGTTAACTCCAGACTTGGAATAGTTTAAGACTGCAGGGATTTGAAAGCATCTTCTTGGGAGTTGGTTCCACAAAGCAACAGTTCATCGGAAGAAGCTGTGTAAGTGGAACTTCCTTCTTGCCAGTGGAATAAGTGGGAAATGAAGATGATTCTACCGTGTGCATGTGGTATGGTGGGTTCTAGATGTAAAAGTCTGAACTCGTGGAATTAAGGAATTTAGAAGCTTAATATGATTTCCATACTAATTTTTAATAATCTTTTGGGATTAAGATTAAATATTTCCTCGATTTTTAAATAATTTTCTGTTCTTTGATAAACAAATGCTAAAAGTATTATTCCAGAGACTATTACAAAAATTTAAGGCAAATCTTTCTTTAAAAGTTCAAATTAGTGATTTTGTTTTCAGTTTCTTACAGCTTAAAGTTTAGCAATGTTATTCATGATTAGATTTTGAATGGTTATAATGAAGCAGAAGATTAGTTTTTATTTTAAAGATGCTTTGAAATTAGATTATTTACCTGAAATCAAACCAAAATATGTGAATATTCAAACTGACTGGCAATTAGCTGATATTTTTCATATTTACTTCTTTATAAAATGGTAAATAACAAATATTGCATTATAGTTGGTTCACATATTTTATATTTTTGGAAATATACAATCTAACAACTAAATACTAACATTTTTGTTGTTAGTAAAATTCTAAACATCATTTTAAAACAAACATTGCTGAGTGTGTGATTGATTTGTTATTATGTTTTATCATCTATTTGTAGCTTATTTAAAGCCAGAAAATAAATTTAGAGTGTAGAATGTTTTGGAGATAGTAATGATTTATTAATACAGTGTAACCCGGATATAAGAGACCCGGATATACGAGAAACCCGGATATAAGAGCGATTTTATCTGGTCCCAAATTAGACCCTGTGTTAATAAAACAAAATAGACCAAACCTGGATATAAGAAAAAACCCGGATATAAGAGACTTCTTCCCCGGTTCCGACAACTCTCTTATATCTGGGTTACACTGTACAAGTCCTACTAAATAACCCATAGCTGGAAGGAAGAGTTGGATTCATACCTTTCCAAAGATAATGTAATCGAATATAATAAACCCAACTGGAATTGGAACTCAGCCCTCTGATTTCCAATTCTGAGCTATTACCAATTACACCACCCACACATCTAAGCTTACAGAATCTGATATTCTCAAGTGGTCGCTTATCTAGGCTTGACATTGCTTAACACTGGTACTTGTACATGAACTAGTGTTTCAATGTGATATGATTATAAGCACATTCCTGTAGGAGTCGAGGAAGAATAGAGTAATAATGGTTTCAAGAGTATAAACTTTTGACACACCATTTTTTGTGGTTATGAATATTAAACCTTGCCCAAAATTTCATCTTTGAATAAAATCAGAATCTTTCGACTAAACTTTTCCTATTACCATAGTTCACAACAAGGAAAACACACCCTAATATTGGAAAGAATTGTCTAAGAAAAAAAAAAGTCATTCTCATAGAACAACACATTCACCATGCATCCCTCACATACTGGCACCACATATTTTTTTACATTAATCACTCGTCTGATTTTGTTTGCATAGCAATGAAATACTAGTCAAGAGCAGAAAGGTTCCTGTTGCTGCTAGTAAACAGAGCATGTTTAAGCTTGTGGCTCAGCTCCAGGAAGGGTTATAGTCTTGGAAATACAACTGAGTGCTGAGGTTAAATCATATAAAAGGCTGAATTAGATAGATAGCTAACATTATAGTGTAATGACTCAATATAAAAATCCACATCTCTATCAGTCAAGCCAATTAGGTGATCGTCCAAGCTTACTTGAGTCTTGGCATTGCCATACATTCATTTTGGAAGATGCACACGTATTTTTAGGAACAAAAGTGCATTTCTAAGCCAGAAAATATGGTAATTACATGTGATTATAATCACTTAGCTTTTGGAAGATATCTTTTGCTATCCCAATACAATTTTAAATTTTGGTACTGTATTCTCCTTCCTCGGGTAAAACAATTTGTAGACATTTAAATTTTTGTACTTTTTGGTATTTCCAGTTTTCATATTTTAAACATTTTTATTCATTAATCACTTTTCAAAAATTAATTTGCAAAATGCCATGCCATATACCTCGAAGTATTTAAATGTATATTTGTTTCAAATGCGTTTCATATCTGCAATGATATCCGAAACTTATCAAAGTTAAAAAGAATAAAAACAGTTTCATGAGTGAATTATTATAACAGTGACAACCAAAGATGGCTTTTGGCATCTCTATGATGAATTCTAAGCACTCTTAACAAATATTAAGCTTTTTCTTTTTGCAATAGGTTTTTCTCACTTTTTAAAAAATTTCCATTGCTTAATTCTTTTTTTATTTTTTTAAATGTCTCTCTCTATTTTTTGGTGCAATAGTTGATTTTAATTTCAAGTATGTTCACTTGCCCTTTGCTGATAGCAACATGATAAACATTCATTGTAGGCGAATACAAATGCACTTCATCAATATGCACATAGTAATTCCATTACTTGACAAATTCCTTTTCCATTATTTTCTCACACTTATATATATTGTATTTAGCTCACAAAGTGCAAGAAAAAGAAGCATTCTCACCAGCTTGCATATTCATTTCTTCCCAAGGAAATGTGTGAAATAAGATGCAAAATGTTTTTCTTTACACGTGAGATAACGAATGATGTCAAACTTAAAGTGTGAAGACACCACAGAGACAGCTAAACAAAAGTACACTTTAATGGGTTTTCCATTTTGCTACAAAACTGTCATTATCGTATTTCTTGATAAAATTGAAAAGAGATCAATGTCTTTGACTCAGTTTGATTTTTTTGCTGGTCTGTAAATGGATCAAATATATGAAATGTAAACTGATGAGCAATTGAAAATGCTATGGCCTAATTGCTGGAGGAAAATACAATGTTTGTCTTGAGCCATGCAAAAAAAACTATAATGTGGCCTGGTCATATATATTTTTAGTATCTTGCAGCAAATAATTGAATTTTGTATGTATCACAAAAGACTTGTACTAATACCAAAAATATTAAGTATCAATATTGTTAATTACTGTGTGAACTTTTTTTATCATATAACAACTTAAAACAAATGAGCTTAATACTTACTTTTGCATTGTCGATATATCAGTTTGAGATAATTTAAGAAAATGATTAATTTCATCATTTTTATATAATTAGGTTCTCATTACCAATTATATATTCAACTTTTATCTTGAATCTTTCCAATATCGTTTTCTCACAGAGTTGATTTCTTGATAATATTAGTCTAGGGAAACAATTCCATGCAGCACTACTGGAAAGTGTTTGAAAACCATACCGCAGGTCGATCCAAGAGTAAAATTGGGTCAATGAATCTTTTCAGAAACCAATTTCACTCTCCATGCAGATAACCATTACACTACTCCTTAATACAAGTTCAAACATCTAATTTTTTTTATTTTCCATAGGCTGTGTGTTAGTAACAATGGTCAAAGTATGTCCGCAGAGGTGACAGTCATATGGTACTCATTTTGTTCAATTTATGATGGAATATAAGGCCTGTTGATGGTGTTTAAAAAATTAAATTCTTCCAAAATGCAGGGTAATTGTCTCCATATCTGAAATCTTTGAGAAAGAGTTGCTTTTCTTTCCCTTAAATGATCATGTGTTCTCATGATAATGAGTCCCAGTTACCTGTGTTTGAGAAATCTGAATTCAGAAAGCAACAGGAAACCACTCCACTATCTTTCCCAAGAACATTCATGGTAATTCACAATTAATAAAGAATAAAAATCTGTTCAGAGTAATGGTGGCCTGTGTCCTGAAGGGACACAACATTAAAGAAAAACTCAGTGATGTAAAATATGGTACCAACAGCTATAGCAATAAAGTGCTAAAAGAATTCTTCTATTTCCACAGAAAATCTGACAAAAGCATTTACTGGTAAAGTTCAACTTGTTATTTCTATTTCTGTTCCCTACAGGACTCCATGTTAATGCAATCCTTAGCAAAAGACCAACTCCATGTGAAAGCTGCCAGTATTAAAAGGAGGCAGTAAAAAGAAAAGCCAATATAAAAATGGTACCAAAAGAGTCAACAGTTAACTTTTCTGAACAAAGTAGAGAGTAATATCTTCTGAGGCATTAGTAGTAAATACCTTGATATTCTGATGTTAAACACTGGTCCTGCATCTGACATGTGTGAGAGTTGTCTAAACTTTTATATGTAAAGGTCATCATAGGCATTGACAGAACAAATAAGTCTCATGGTTGTGATATTGACTTAGAATCTATAAATAACTGTATATTTAAACCCCTTTGAAACCATACGAAAACATTTTATTTTCTCTCACTTTTTATAACAAATTGACATAAGAGTGAACCCTCAAGATTATTCCATTTCAATGAAGGGTAAGCAAATGTTTTCATATAGAAACAACTCCTGGCAGCTCGATTCAAATCCCAGGATATCCAGCATGTCAAATTTACAACTGAATTGTTATTCTATAAATAGTTCACAAAAGACATAATGATCTGTTTTCCTGTGTATGTGTTCATGTGTCACAGTCGGAATGGTGTTTATTCTTTGTTACAGGTAATGTAATAAACCTTGTAGTAGATGTCTTGATAATTGTGGACAAGATAAGCATTGCTAACTATTCTCCTTCTAGTGGTGAATAAAAGTGGATCCTATAAAGCTCTCAGTCTTGCCAAAATGAGATTGCCCAAAAATTCTGATGTTTGGCTATAAGGTCAAATTTTTAGAAATCAGTCACAAGAACTTCTTAGCAAAATGTCATATTAAACTCATAGATTAATAATTATATAAATTTGGTCAATAATTCAGCTATATACTCATTTACTAATTCATCTTCATATATATATATATATATATATATATATATATATGTGTTCCAAAGTGCTTGGTACAATGAAAATTATGGAAAATATATGTACTCCATTAAGCCCCCCGCAAAAAAAAAATTAAGGGTCCTGGAAAAATGAAATAATAATTAATTAAATCTCCCTTGTCTGCCATATTTAATGAAAGATGTTTAAAAGAAAGGTTGCTGCCCAAATGTACATTAATATATATATATATATATATATATATATATATATATATAACTTTAAATGTTATTATTAGTGAATATTTGTATTTGAGTAGTCATTCAGACACTTATGTGCCATGCATGATACACACTTAGGCAATCATGTATACATGACTGACAAGGCAAATTCTTTCCTGTAGTAGGTTGCCATTCTTTTCTGTGGTAGACCAGTTGCCATCCAAGGCTATAGAATCCAGTCTATCCTGCTATTAACATATAGTTGGGGGGACAAGAAGAGGATACATATCTTTCCCATTTGAGTAGGCATTCTGTTTATATATTAAACAGTATTTTTATTTATTTATATTCACATACTGACCAAAATTGTGAGAAAGCCAAGCCATGCCAACTGGAGCATTAGAAGCCAGTTCAAGCAATGATATACAAATGATAGATTCACTAATAATAATGTTTAAAGTTATATACACACACACACACATATATATATATATATATATATATATACATATACAAGTATTCACTAATAATAATATTTAAAGTTATACAAATATATATATATATATATATATATATATATATATATATATATATACACATATACAAGTATTCACTAATAATAATATTTAAAGTTATACAAATATATATATATATATATATATATATATATGCAGAAATATAGTCTTAAAGTGTGCTATATTTATGGGGTAAAGTGCTCAATATTAGAGATAGAGCGTGTGTAAATATAAAAGTGGACATGGAAGTCAGCACTTAGAGGCGACAGTCTGTTTCATGCTAGTGCAATCGTCAGACCACGATTGCACTAGCATGAAACAGACTGTCGCCTCTAAGTGCTGACTTCCATGTCCACTTTTATATATATATATATATATATATATATATATATACAAGTATTCACTAATAATAATATTTAAAGTTATACAAATATATATATATATATATATATATATATATATATATATACCTAGATTATCCAGGGAACTTTGGAGGGACAGGGATTGAAAAAATTTTGTAGTAATTCAAAATTCTAAATAATTAATAACTAAATTATTGCAAAAGAATATAAAAAATGTAATTTTCTAAAAGAAATGTAACATTTATAGGATCAATTTAATTTTACGATTGATTTTCCAGACCAGTTTATTCATTTGCTTTTCTTGCCATGACATTTTGGCCACTGTATCCTGTAGACTGGCACTCAGAAATTCCCAAAAGGTTACTGTGAAACCTGATGAAGATTGCAGAGTACAAAGTCTGAAACATTATAATAATAATAAAATCAACAGAGTTGAGAAAACAGATCTAAAACAATTATTTAATATTATCTGCTTAACATATCTACTGCTTTCACTTTGAAAAGTAGTTCTCATTTAGAAAAAAATTCTGTTACTTCTTTTCCTAATATCTGATATGTGAATTTGCATTTCAACACTAATAAAATGTTTGTGTAAATTTTCTTCACATGCTCAAATATATTCATACATACATAAATCTATCTGTCTATAAACTTTTATTCACAAAGAACATATATCATGTCCCATAAGCATACTACATATAATCTATTTGCTGTTGAATATTTATACAATGTGTTCTCTTTCATTATATATCATCAAGTAACAGTTTTAGATTATAGTAATCATTTTCTCATATCTTGATACAACTCTCTGTAATTCAGGTGTTAGATGATAAAAACATTCACCTGGCACCAAACTTCTTGCAATTTAAATATTTTAAATATTTATGCTCTGTATTGGAGTTCTTTAAAAATATCAAGAGTTGTAGGTCTCAAAAATAAAATGCAAGTTTGTATGCATCTATAATTTAATATATTCAATGGCATGGCTTGATACCATAAATTACATTACAATATAGCATGATATTGTTAAATATAGTCCAGTGAAAACATAGTACATAATCAGTTTACTTGAATTTACTTGTTTTTGACTGTGACTACAATTGCATCCAGCTAGCTACTTTGATAATAAATCTATCAGACAGTCTGCAGTCAGTGAGGCAGTTGACTAGGGCAGTGCCAGCTTGAGTGTCAGATTTCACTCAGATCTTGCCACATTTCTAGAGTGTCCAGAATTTTATCAATTGTCCAAACTTTCATTCTCTGTAACAAACATTGTGAAAACTCAGTTGCCAAGAAAGATTTTTTAATACTAATATTCAGACTTAATATTAATTAATATCAATATTAATTAATTATTATTAATATTAATATTAAGAGCTGTTAATGGTAGAGGATTTCTGTGTTATGCTGTACAGGCACAAACAAAGGCAAAAAATTAAGTTTATGGGGGAAAGATAATGGTTAACCCTAGATTTGAAGAGGTTAAGATTGTGTTATAGGAAGTTTGTTCCACAAAGCAGCAACTGTTGCAAAGAAGATATCCAACTGGAACTTACTTCTTACTATACGAGGAAATAAAGATGATACATCCTTGTGTATGTGGCATGGCTGATCTCAACTGCAAAGGTCAGGGCTGGTGGAACCAAGGAATGTAACTTGTCATAACACTTGCCATGGAAATAGTGACAGATTTGCAAGATGTTTCATCTGTGGGAATTCATTGAATGGTGGAAATTAATTTATCCACAAGAAGGCCTTTGAAATCTATCAAGACTGGCAACTGAAGAACTGACAGCTTCATCCAAAATATAGCATCAAAACTCATTTTTTATATGATCTGGTTCTTGTAAAAACAGAGTATAACAGGGGGAGTCAGACACATATGAGAGCAATGAAATAAACCAATCATTTTTACAGAATTTTGCCTTCATAAAGCTCCAAAAGAAACAAAATGCATTAGCATAAATGGTTTTCCTTTTCCTTTCATAGTTTATTTCATTTTATATATATATATATATATATATATATATATATATATAGTATCACTCCCTTCTGGTTTCATACTTTCCAACTAATTTTAGTCTGAAAAAATTTAGATGGAATGTCAATTGCAATATATTGTCCTCTTGATTACTCTTCCACTGTTCTTGCTCCTTAGCAATATTCTTGTTTCTGACTCTTCCACACCCAGTAGCCATTTGCGTCTTTGTGGCTTTACTGCCTTGCTTGGGGTGAACTTGATTAAATATATATATATATATATATATATATATATATATATATATATATATATATATATTGGAATAATTAATAATTTAAGAATAATAGTAATTATGTTATTTGTGCAATATAATTCTATATTATTAAGTTTTTTTTAACTAGTATTCTAGGAATTTAATAAAAGAACTAATACTTCTAGATTTGAGTCTGTTAGAAAATTCTCCAAAAGATTTGAATAAAATGATGAAAATTAATTTCATAAAAATCACCAGCCCTGTACTTTTAGAAGTCCTACCATTAAAATGATGGTAACTGGCTAAGAAGAATGAAGTACTTTGGTATAAAGTATTTTATCAACTGAATTTTTCTCACTCTCATGATGAGAGCTAAACTAATTATGTCCTTAGTACCTTATTGGTATGCTATCAAAACAGAAACATTTTGTCCGAAAGAAAAAAAGGGTGCTGAGTTGCTATGTAATATTAATCCTCCAATATGGCAGCAAATTCTGGACAATTTCTCAGAGATGAAGAGTAGATTTGAGGCATTAGAGATATTAACCTATAGAAGGAGGTTGAGAATACCATGGATTTTTTACAGTTTATCAACCTTTTGCAGGTTATTTAAAGCTAGAAAAATTTTTTAGATTGCAAGAATTTCTTTTGGCAATAAAAATGATTTACTGATATATATCATACTAATTAACCCATAACTGGGGTAGAAGAGGTGGATTCATATCTTTTCCAAGGGTATTTGCTCATAAGTTAATATACCAAACTCAACAGGAATTGGAATTTGGCTCTCTGATTTTCAATTCCAAGCTATTATCCATTAAATCACCCACACATCCAAGCTTACAGCAACTGGTATTCCCAAGTGGTCACTCATCTAGGTACTGATCAGGCTTGATGTTGCTTAACCAGTGATTGTACGAGAACCAGTGTTTCAATGTGATATGTCTATAAGCCAATATCATGGATGGAACATCTGAACAACAAAAAAAATCTTAAGAAAAAGAATCAGAAAGAGATTGGAGAAACTTCTCAGATATTAATGAGAAAATAAATCTTGGAGAATTTAACACATTTACATTTTATAGGACTATGATGGGAACAGGTTTAAATGTTAAAGAGTCTATGATCTGTGGTTTGGCCACCTATCGTATAGGCTTCTGTGTGTTTCTATGTAAGTAATAAATATTTTCCAAATAGTTCCCATTTCCTGGTCAAAAGAAGTTTTTCTCTGAATTCTAAAGAGAAAATCACAAGAGTATTATGAATTAAATATTTTTTACATACAAGATTTTGCTTCTCACCTAACAGAATAAACAATGATGCCAGAGAAAGCATTATATATATATATATATATATATATATATATATATATATATATATATATATATATATATATATGTACACTAAAGTTTAAAAGTTTGAAGCCACCCCCAGAATTAGCATTGGATAAACTTGACAGAAGAGTGAAACTTTTCTATCCAAAAAATTTTAAAAAGCTCTAAGAGTCATTGAAAAAAAAGAATGGAATCAATTATCAAACTTATACTTTGAGGAACTTTTGTGACGAATGCCAAAAATTTAGGCTGCATTAATCAAGGTGGATATTAGAATGAGAGCAAAATTAAATCATAAAATGCTTTTTTTTTTGTCATAATTTCTAATAAATCATGTCTCACTTTTTTTAAACCATGTATAATAATTTTCTCTTATTTAAAATAGGAAAGAACTAATTTTTGGGCTAATTCTAAAAATTAACAGAGGTGATCTCAAACTTTCGAACTGTAGTGTATACATGTATATGTTTGCAATTATATGTATATAATTTGATATAATATACAAGCATATACTCTTTAAAAAAATGCAGTACAAAATCTGTATGTAAATAATGTAGATATAAACCATAAAGAATAAATATGTATGTATAAGTGATAGAAAAAAGAAATGATAAACAAGAAAAAATATTAATAATGCACTTAGGAATTCTACTTCAAATCTCTATATTTTGTAAATAAATTATATTTATTTATATATTGTAAATAAAAATTGTTTTTTGAACACAAAATATGAAAACTGAGCTTTAAATATCAGTTCAACATTTTATAAGGAATATTAACAAATTTTTATTTAAAATTGTGGTGCCTGCAGTACTGAAACAAATGAAATGACTTCCCAAGATATAATTGAAGGTCTTCAGGCAATATAAATCACTATTACTGTTCCTTTTCTGTGCATTATATCTTTTATATAAATAATATATGCTTAAAAGGAAATGAATAACTTGAAATCAATAATAAATTATAACTAGTTTTGCCATGCCATCAAAAAATAATGGCTTCTTTTAATAATTTTGCAATTGTGATGTATTTATATAATATCAAAGATGTTTTCTTGTTTATTTTCAGTACCTCCTGAATATTAAAGTAAAATTAAAATAGCAAATGATCCTTTGCCACTTAAAAATTGTAATAAATTCATTTTTGATAGAAACATATATTTAACAATATCTTACCTTTAAAGTACAAACATAGTCAAAATATAAGAGTTCCTTTAACAAAATATTTCAGTTATAAACATATGGTTTTTCATGATGTCAGTAAATGAGTCCATTGCAAAGCTAAGATTTGTTTAGGGTGTTGAGCACTTTTATTCGACATGAAAAGATGATTCTTTTGGATGTTTTGGTTCCAAATTTTTATATGCTAGTGTAATGCTGGAGGCTGTCACCTATCAGGTATTTTTATACTCACAACAGTGACTTTGGTCAATATGCTGACTAATGGAGTTTTGCATTTTGAGCTTACTGTGCATGCTATATAGAAACCGCATAACAGCAAACAAGAAAGATACTATGGTATGAATAAAACTTAAAATAATGTCCAGACAGAAGTTACACCTTATTCAAAATAATATATTTGCTTTTGTATGAGACACTGAACACTTTCTTCTCTTCAGTGTCTACTTTTTGCCCCATAGTGGGTAATCTATTTATAGTGTGTGTGTGTGTATGTATATATATATATATATATATATATATATATATATGTATATACAGACAGTACTGTTTCACTGTATTACAGCTCCTCAGTGCGACTAGACAACAAAATGCCTCATGCCCAGAT
Source organism: Acanthosepion esculentum (assembly GCA_964036315.1). NCBI lineage: Eukaryota > Metazoa > Mollusca > Cephalopoda > Sepiida > Sepiidae > Acanthosepion > Acanthosepion esculentum. Next base: position 31,116,161 of record OZ038475.1, on the reverse strand, counting down.
TAAAACCCAACCGATTTGGTGTCAGTCAGAGCTTCTACACTGAGCCATCTTCACTCAACAGAATGAGTCAGCCAAATCCAGTGTACTGCACAAAACCTTCACCACTATAATCAAATCATAGGTGTCTGGCTGTCAATTCATAGGAACTGAGCTGCTTGACCCTCATACGTTGAATAGTCCACCATATATACATACAGTTTTTTATATATGTAAATAATCAGTAATAATAATTTTATTGTTTCTTTAATATAATTCTACATTTCTAATTTTTTTCACAACAAATATTACCTGATGTTAAACATTTAACAAAGAATCTAATAATTTCAGATTTGCTAGAAAACTCCCCAAAGGCTTTCTTCTGTGCACCATGCCCCTTCAGGATCATGGCAATCATAGCTCTTCACAATTTTATGCACTTTCTAGCTCTTAATGAATTTTGATTTCTTTTTTCTTATCTTTCCTCAACCTTGTACTGCCGTCCATTTTACTCAAGTTTGCTCAGTAGGTAGATAGATATAACATTTTCATACTAACACAATTAATTAATGAATGTTAAGTGTATGAAAAATTGTGCTGTCTTATTCTTGTATAATTCTTCTTTTATATTTTGTATCTCTTCAGAACATAGGTAATCACAGCTCTCCACAACTTCCTATCTTTTGTAGCTATAAGCATTGTTAAACCTCTTAAACCTAAAATCCTAGCATTTTCTGGTCAGATAGTAATTTATAAGTCAAAATGTTTAGATATTAGTCATAATGACTGTCAGTTGACCCATAGAACAATGATGAAAGAAATTTTCATCACTGCAGTTAATTGGTTGAGATGTTATTTCATGTACAGTTCTTTTAGATGTAAATACTTTTTCATCTGTAATAAGTATTATTTCTGTGTGAAGTTCAGCAGAAATCAACCACTGAAGTATAACATGAACCCATATATAAAACATTTATCTTTTCTGATTTAATCTTTTCAGTACAATTTTTTAAATAGAACCATTCCAGGAAGACACATCTCATTAACATAGCTTTTAATAATGTTACATATACAACAGGATATCAGTTCTTCCTCCAATCAATCAAACTTTGCCAGGCAGGCATGAACTGTTTCCAATATTTACTAGTCATATTAGATTGAAAATTAAACAGCCACAGAAACAATAGAGGTCTTGTCAGATAAAATTTCCAACAATATAAATGTTTAATAGGTGAAGATATTGACCAAAGCAAGTGGCAGTCTTTCTTAAAATTGGAATAAACATCAATAAGAGATCCAATAAGATTTTCATGTTGGCTTATTTGATAATATAAACCTTAGATGGTCAACATTAAGTGTTCTCTCTTAGAGCTTTTTCTTTTTCCTCATTTTTATTTATTTCTCCAATGAGTATATTTATTTTGTTTTTCTAATAAAATGTGATGCCCAAGACAGTATGAGGAAAAAGACAATTTTCTGTCTTCTTGGAACATTAGCTTTTTTTATTAACAAGCCAATGTCTTTTACATTCCTGTGTGCAAAGCTTGACAATTTCTTAGAAAGTTTTTGGCAAGAAAAGATTTCCTAGGTTTGTACTGTCTCTTAGAGGATATAACTATTTTTTTACCTCTCTATTTGAGGTCACAAATATTTTATTACTTATAAAGAGACCAATAATATTCAGGACTCAAATTCATTCATCATGAAAAAGAAAATCTGAAGCCAACACAATTTTTGTCTCAAAGGGATTTAGCAGCTCAATATTCCGTGTCTGTATAAGATATTAATAAATACTCATGTATAATTGTAGACACATATTTGCTGATTAGTTGGTGACATGCTTGAGGAAATCATTATGAAGCCTTGCTGGATTGTTTTTGATATCTCTAAAGCAAGAGACCTACTTTGGCATCAGATTGGTATTACTAAATTACAGGGTTAATTGGTTGGCTGGGTAGTCTACAATAACAGTGCTCTTCTTTGCTGAATCTTTCCTATGTCTTGAGCAATATGATGAGACTAATCTCTGCTCCAAGGAGAATGAGAGTGGTAGTTACAGTATACCAGTACCAAGGAAAATTGATGTTCTACTCACTTAACCCTCAAGGGCATAGCAGTGCTAAGACCTTTTCAAGACTTCTAGTAATGAGTAGGAAGTGAATTTATTCACACTTCCTAAATGATTTCATGCAAAGTGGACATTAGAAAGTGGAACTCAGTTTGCTAGTTTTATTTTATGTGTGACTTCACAGTCAAACATATACATCAAGAAAAAAATTAAATACTTAAATACAATGGTGTGTAATTGAATGACGAAATGGAAAAATTTCTGTGTAACACACTTCATCCTTTAAAAGGACTTCATCAAATGAAAATAATCTTCTTATTGATGGAATTATGTACATGTAGGGAGAGGGGGTAAAAATATAAACAAAAATCATTGGTTATAATTGTATATAGGGAGGAGTGCTGAAGATGTTGAGGTACACAATTTTAAATTTAAAAGTAAATTTCTGACATCCAAAGAATCTAGACATACAGCTTAGCCAATTGTATTCAACTTCCAAATACTTTTGTTTTTATTGCTGTATATTTTTTTAAAATATTCTGCATGGGGATTTAAGAAAAGTAATATACTGTATGAACCTGAACACAAATTTACCATGTAAGACTCACAAATTTGTGCACTTCTTATACATTTTCTCCTTAGCAAATTACTTTCTCTTTTAATTAATACTGCATTATTGAAGTTGAAATTATGATTAAATCATTACAACAAATGACAAATGCATTTAATATGTTGTTTTGTAAAAGATCCCTTTTATGTTTCTATATTATTTTATTTAAATTCCTACAAGTTTCCCCTATGTATTTCTTGTGACATTCATTACTAATCACTTTCCAATACATAAAAAACAATATATATATACAAAAGATATACTTTAATGAAAAATCTGACCAAACAAAATTTTTCAAAACATACTGTAGCATCTCACTTTTACACACTTCAGCATCCGGAATGTTTTATTACACTTATTTGAATATTATCTGTTACTTCATTGCATGTGATATGTATCTAACCAATAGGAAATAGCCAAACACAATGTACCATTAATCTGCATCTCTTTTTATCATTTTTATTTTTATCTCAAACAAAGCTTTTATAAAGTGAAACATGTTAGATTAAGATCCGTTTCCTACTTGTTCTTTATCCTATCATTCATGACTGTGTAAATTCCTACTAAAGGTTTTAGGCTGTTGTTGTTCTTGTATTAATTAAAACTCTTATTGTTTTAACAGTAGTTCTAACAAAACATATATTAAGTTTAGATGAAAGTATTTTCAATTGTAGTTACTATTTGGTTGGTAGGTAGTATTATATGTCTAGTTCTATTAAACCTAAGAAATTAAACAAAAAATACTCAGTTACATCAAAAGAAGATTGCATGTTGTATCCAATGTTTTAACACTATCTCATTTATTTTACTTAAAAGTCATTTACTATGAAAGTACAAACATTCATCACTAATGCAACACCAACAATAAAACTACTGAGAAAACAGTATGATTTATTATGAGCAAAGTACAAGATAGACAGCTTAGCACAACAGCTTTTATTATTATTTTCACTGTTTTTCTTTGCTGATTTTAGTGTGGGACAATAGTTTCCCTAACTATTAGTTAAAACTAAACCTTTTGACATCTGCTCTTATAATTGATCTACTTCAAAAAGTACAGCAAATGCATAATAGATGTGATATGACCACAAATATACAAGAGATATGATATCACAAATACATGAAAGATAAAATACTATCACAAATACAGGAGTGACATGATATAATCCCAAATACAGGCGAGATATGATATCAGAAGAAATGCATGCGAGATATGATATCAGGAGAAATACACAAGAGATATGATATTACCACTGACAGTTTTAATACCACTTTACTAAGTGTTATTAACTGAATGCTTTAAATGATGCAAAAACGAAATGCTATGTTTCACTGGAGAAGCTAAAAGAATGACATCTTTTCCTTTGAAAACTTCCACACAATTACATTAATAGGAAAGCATAATCAAAAATGCAATCAATTGAAAACACGAGCATTCATTGATAATGTTTTTATTTTGTTTACAGGCTTTATAAGTCAAAATAAAACATAAAAGAAATCTAGGAAATTATATAAATTCAGGAAATAGTGAATGGAGTCATTTTCTATGAGTATTTTAAATATTTTTAATATTTCTAAGCACTTCACTGTTCTTAGTGTTAAGGATAATATAGAAACTATATCAAGGTTAATATTCTACTCTTCATATCTCAGTTAAAGTTGCTTAATGCAAAAGACCTGGAACCAGTCTGTCAGTCATAGGCATATTTTTCCACTTCTTCATCTTACAATTTTTTATCAATGATAATAGAAATATTAGCCGTTTCATATAAGGAAGCATTTGGCAATCATCGACTGAGCAGCCAGTGCTTCTTTCAGTTGAAATTTTAAAATAAAATTTCTCTTAAATTAACTTTTCATAAAACTAGATTTTTGTAGTGTTGTGTAAAACTACCCCTAGCACAGCCTATTCCATGTTAACTTTCCTTATCTCTTATACTAAATTTGTTATAGCTGATCCCTACAGCAAGGGATTTGAAGTGTTTAATATTTACAAATTCCACATTGTGAATTTTTATGCGGGATTCATGTCAGGTTCTGCTACTTTCATTCCAATTTCACATCATAGTTTCTAAGTAATTACTATCCAAAGTCTCTCAAAATAATTTTTAATACCTATTCTAATTTTTTTTTTAATACAATTGATGAGATATCGAAATAGGAGGTTGTAAAAGAATATGAAACTGGCTGTTTTGTTGCAAGTGACTTTAACTGAGATATGAAAAGAATATTAACTTTGATAAAATCTTTGTATTACATTTTTTATTTAATGTTAAAACAAGTTTCAGGACTCCAATTTCCTTCATCAGCCAAAGGTTTACATCTTTTTAACTTTAAATGCAAAGGTACAATGCAGATTTGTAATGAGCAGCATACTCTGTACTTTATGTGGACAATGCTATATTTACAAGTTCTTGTCTTTTACACAGATAAACATCTTTTAATTTTATGGTAACAAATTTTGCAATTCTTGAAACACTCTCTCGTTCCTTATAAGATTCATACCAATTTAGCAAGAATCATTTTGTTTGATTATTGTGTAAAAGATCAACTTCTACTTTTATTAAAGGTCAAAGTATCTTACTTTTAATTCCTGTCTCCCATTGATTGTGGTGGCTGATTTTAATGCATTATCTTTCTCAAATTGGTAACTGAAACACATCAAATATATAATACTAATTATATACAAGTTTCCTTAAAAACTAATGATAGCTCTTTGTTAAGGTTTTTTTATCTATTTTTCTGATTGATTCATTCATTAACTCATTTTAATGGCTTACCAACGCTTTGCAGGTTATTTAAAGCCAGAAAAAGTTTTAGATTGTAAGAAACATTTTTTGAGATGATAATGCTTTAATGATACATTTTTTAGTAATTAACTCCATAGCTGAGGATAACTGAATATAATGAACACAACAATAATTGATACTCAGCTCTAAGATTAACAGTTCCGAGGCATTATCCATTACACCAGCTGTATTCCCAAGCAGCACACTTCTGGGTATATACTAACCAAGCTTAACATTGCTTAACTTTAGTGATTGTCCAGGAACCTGTGTTTCAATGTGATGTAGCAATAAGCTCTATTTCTTTTGGTTTTTGGTACATATTTAAATATGAATTATCCAATGTCTAATTACTTTGAAATGGAAAAAATTATAATTGAAAAATTAAAATTGGTCAGAAATATAGCAAAAATAAATTTAAAAGATCCTTAATAAAGAAATTTCACTGTTCATTCAGTCATCAGTTTTTCATTAATTTGTATAAGTGAAAAACTGCTGCCCAAAAATACACCCAGTCCAATACTAATTATATACGCCTATTCAAATCTTTAAGAAAATCTGGATGTTTTACCTTTAGGAAGGAAAAACACATTATATTTATATTTAAAGAAAAATCATTTAAAATAATTCATTAATTAAGCTATACAGTCAAGTGAGACATGTAATCATTCAGGAATAAAAAAAAAACAAAACTGGACATTGCTGCCATATCTGGGTTAGTGCTGCATTGTCTTCACTTTCTTGTCTTGATAAAGTTTGAAAGCATCTATATGATCTAGTGGATGATGAAATATTTTCTACCCTACAACTCCTTTCTCAGAGACAAACATTGCAAGCCACCCGCAACTGTACTACAATTTCTATGGCAAATGTTCTGACAAGCTACATGCCTTGGTTCCACCAGCACTGACATTTGCAACTGGGACTCCCCCCTGACATGTACACCTGGGTGAATCATACTCATTCCCTTTATATTCCATCAATAAGAATGTCCATTCGGACAGGACTGATACTTTGTGGGACAGGTTCACAGCCAGATGTTTTTACTGATCTTGAACTCTAGAGTCTAGGTTTAACCATTATCTTTCCTAGCTAAACTCATGAACTGCACTTCTTGCCTTTTCTTATGCTCATTCAACACCACACAGTGACCTTCTACATTGAGTGGCTCTTGTATCTTGTAGGGAGCGAATATTAGGGAAAAAATGTTTTAAAATTCAGAGCTAATTCAGTTTCACCATATTCATCTAATATCTAATGATAAAATAGCTACATCAATAAGCGCAAGTCAATGCCAGTAATTATCTGCAACAATGCTAATCGGTAAAGATAAAAATAAAACTTCTGACTAAAGAATGAAGATAAGGTTTCATTTTGGTCCACATGGGTGGATCCATAAAGTTATATCTATTAGAACACCCACCCATGCATTTCAAGTCTGACACAAGACCTTTTTAATCTGAGAGTCTCCTGCATACATGAGACCAGAGTTAAAAAATAGTCTATTTGTTTTGCAGAATTTAAGAATACGATAAACATCACAAGTTCAGTTATTATTGAATTTTACTTTGAAATGTAATTTCCCATATAACTAATGCAGAAACATTTGGATTAAGTGCATTGACAAAGTAGGAGATTATGTTTAAAAATAAATATTTATTGTTTAGAATAAATGCATTATTTGGTTACATATTTTTGCATACTAATGCTGTTAAAGTGCAAGCTGTTGAATATTTGGTGACACTTTTAATTTTACTTCTAAGTTGAGTTTTTTCAAAAAGTATGATAGAAATTTCTTTTTAATTTATATTTTTTTATTTTAAAAAGAATTAGATCTGAAAACGTTTTAATGAAATTTTTCTTTCAATAAAAAGTGTGAAAGAAAAAAAGAAATGTGAATTTTAGAATTCAACTTTAAAAAAGACAACTAAAAAAATCTGTCTTTGTCTTGAAATAATTTTCTTGTGACCACCAGTAATTGAACAGTCTGACCTCTGACTTTTGCACATCATCTGCTCAAATTCAACTTAAGTTTGATTTCTCATGCTCACTGGTAATTTGAAGTTTCTTGTGATGTCTATATGGAAATAAATAGATCTAAGGTTTTAGATTTTGAAATTCTGCCAGAATCATGTTGAATTCTTTTTGTTGGTGAGTTGATAAATGATCTTTGATGAGATGCAGGACATGACCTTTTCAGAGGTCATCACAATCAAAGTGCTGATTGGTGGAGTGTCAGACAAGGCCAGGCAGACTGGAATATAATTCTTCCTACAGACAAACACTTTTAACATCGCAGCATCCCTAAATTTTTGTTAGCAACCCATTTCTTCAATAAAATTCAACTGCTTTGTTTGTGAGGAATTAAATGACATTGCCAGGAGTGACCATGTAGGCCTACAGAAATCAATCGTACACTATTTTCTTAGAGATTTTTCAAAGTTTATAACTTAACATCAAACAGGTATCGCATTACAATATATTTTTATGCTAAATTAGCATTAGAATATATAACTTTTTTGAATATAACATCTTCAGTTCATTATGAAATGCAGTGTTGATTATTATTATCTTATTTTCTGCCATGGAAGACATACTATCTTTCAAAATGTCTTGTCTAAAAATCATCTTGTATCATATACTTACCTTATATTGGACACAATATAATATGATCAACCCTTAAGAGAGACACCTTCCCAGGCATTACCTCTACTTTGTGGGGGTTGCTAGGGTTAATCCATGGTGATTAGACATCCAAGTATTGGTAGATCTTGTAGGGGCTTGATTATTATAATCTAGATTAATTCAAATCTAGTATTAACCATTATCTATCCTACATATCCTCATAATCTGCACTTACTTCTCCTACTTGCATCTATACAACTTCCCTTGGTTAACACTCTACCTTGAGTGGTTCTTAGGCCTTCAAATGTGTGAATATTTTGTAAATGAATCATTGGTTGAATATTATTAATTTTCAATAAAATATGATATAATATTAATTTCTAAAATGTGTTTCTTATATGCTAGAAAATATGATATTAATTTTCAACTTGTATCTCTAGCATCTTAATTTCAGTTTCTTTTTTATCACAGTCTTCCAGAACATCATTTGGTGATCATTAATAAACAGAATCTTAGCTTATTCTTTACATACAATCTGTATTGCCTCCTAAATGCTGTAGAACAGCAGCCTGAGAAATTGCAATAAAAAACCCACTGAAATTAAGACTAAAGAAAACCTCATACAAAATTAACAATAACCTTATGTAAAAATTTCAGGCTTAATTTTGGCTTAATTTTAAGAGTGAAAAATCAGTAAAGATTCACATAGGTGTATCAATAAGTCTGTAGCTTGATATGAAGTTATAAGTCTATTGTTATCTTTTGTCTCCCTGAATCCACTTCTTTTTATCATCCTTTCTCCTCAGCAACATTTTCTTAGTATCCTTCACTCGCAGTAGCCACTTGCATCTTAGTGGCATTTTTTAATCATTACCTCCCCAAGCAAAGTAATATAGACACTAAGATGCGGTGGTGGGAAAGTAACTGAAGCTCAGATGCCAGGTCAGGAAAAATAAAAATGCAGTTTCTTTAGATTTTATCACAAATATATATAAGTATATAAGCTTTATCATGTTTCTTCAGGTGAAATGATTAAAAAAAATAAAGTTGAAGTTTGATCTGAAATGTTCATTCCATCATATTTGGCCAGTGAATTATGTGCAATAGTAACAAAAATGATTGTACTGAAAAATAAATATTTGTTGTCATCATTAAGATATAAACATGGGGATAACTACAAAAAACTTAAGCTTCAAAATGTCATAGAAAACATTTTTCTTTACTTAAAATCAAACAGAATTAGAAGTTTTGCTTCAACTGAAAGAAGTATGAAATGTTGATTATTTTTTTCTTCCTCCTTGCACATCCTCCTGTATATGATAGTAAATTCTGGACAATTTCGTCACAGATGAAAAGGAGACTTGATGTAACAGAGATAAAATTCTATAGAATGATGCTGAGAATACCCTGGATGTAACATCTGAACAATAAGGAAGTTTTCATGAAAATGGCAGAAAAAGGACATATAGAATCAGAAAGAAATAGTTGCAATTTCTAGGACACATAATGAGAAAAGTGGGTTTGGAGAATTTGACATTCACAGAAGATACTGACAGCAAGAAGTGTAGAGTGAAACAGTAAGTAAGCTAAACCAAAAATGCTGGGGCAGATGGATGGCAGGATAGAGACTGGGAGGGATAATAAAGGGACAGACATTACTAAGAGTTACTAGGAAGTTATGGAGAGCCATGATTGGCTACATCCTGAAGGAACATAGCAAATAAAAGAACAAAAAAAACTATACATGTTAAAAAATAATATTAATATAAACCCAGTAACATGTCACGGCAGAAATTGAAATTCATCAAACCAAACAATGTTTAGTAAATTGTAGCTTTAGTTTCTTGTTTTTATCAAACAGACATGGCAACCAATGTGGTCCACTACTGCTGTAGCTCATCAGCTTCAAGTTTCAGCGATATGTGCTTTTTGGCAGGATTTGAACCTGGCCCCCCTGGGCAGAGGGAAACCATTATTAGATCCAACATGCTGGAGAGTGCATATTTTTCTTTAATAAGATTTCTCAAATATACAAGCCAGAAAATGAAAATAAATAAATATACTGTTTAATAAATAAATGTAGCATCTATTCAGATATGAGTGTCCAAAAAAATTAACACTTAAAGTTTAAAAATCTGTTGGATTAATAAATAAAAATCAATTACTTCTTGAGAAAATAAAATTTGTTTACATTTGGATACAAAGCCGGGCAGCTATAATAATTTTGTGGAACCTTTGACAAGGCAGATTTGGCTTAAAGTCACTGTTCAGGCCTTGTATGATCAGCAAAACATCTTTGTGGCTGAGTCAGTTAAAGCACATCTGATCTAATTATGGTTTTCCTCTGCCCAAGGAAAATGCAGATTCAAATTCTGTGAGAAAGCACATATTTTTTTAATAAGATTTCTCAAATGGTAGACAAATGGTAGACAAATGTAAATAAATAAACTGTTTAAGAAATAAATGGAGCATCTACTCAAATATGATTATCAACAAAATATAATGTTTGAAGTGATGAAAAATCTCTCAGATTAATAAATAATAAAATCCATTATTTCATTAAAACACACACACACATATATATATATATATATATATATATATATAGAGAGAGAGAGAGAGAGAGAGGTAATAAAATCTTTAGACATTGGATAGAAACACAACCACAATTTTGACTGCCATGGTTTCAACAGGGAGTTAATACAACGGAATTATTGTTATACCTTGTGATTGAGCAATTTTTTATTAAACATTTTTTTTAAGCAGCCCCTATATAATATTTCTGTTTTATTCATCTGTATATTTTTCAATAAATAAAATCAAAGTTTTCTAATATCCCTCCTCATTATTTATTGAGTACTCTATCTATTTTCTTCACTTATTGACAAAGTAAGAGAATATTTGCAGAGTTTCTGAGAGCAGATAACATTTTAAGAGCTGATTGTCTGCCAGTGCTAGTACCAAATTAACTAAAATGGGAATTTATTATTTGCCATTCCATTCAAAGAGGACTAAAAGTTTTCCTTGGCATTTTTCTCACAGAATTTTCTTTTGTGTATTTGAACGTCATGTCGGTAAATGTCCCCAAATCCTATTGGTAAATATAGGTAAATATTCCATAGACATAAAGATAAATATAGGTAATTATTAAAAAGTTGTATCAGTAAATATTATAGATAAATATTCAAAAGTCTTAATGGTAAATATAGGTAAATACTCAGATGTCCTATAGATAAATATTCAAAAACCATACAGGTAAAAATTGAAAAGTCATATAAGTAAATATAGATAAATATTTTGATGCTCATCACTGGTGCCGATTTTCTTGCTTTGCAATCCCAGTCTATAATTAACATGAACATTAGAAACTAAGTTTCATGATTAAAATTATAATCTCATAATATCATAGATTTAAGACCATTCATTTGAGAATTTGGGGCAATTTGAATACGCCTATAAGTATAATGAATGTCCACAAGATTTAAATTGATAAATTTCTATATTCTGCTCTTTAATATCAGAAATGATTCGACCCTGTCAAAGTTTACGATGTGGGTAACATACTTTCAGTGCTACTGCCATGGCAGACATGGCAATTATTAGAAGGTCATTTGTCCAAGCATTCATTCACCCACTCCCCAGGCAAGGCAATTATTAGAAGGTCATTTGTCCAAGTGTTTATTCACCCACTCTCTTTTATCAGTCAAAGCATACCAATAACTAATCATTTTGTCAAGAGATCTGGAAATAAGACAGTAATTTTTTTTTAAGCATTTCACCCCAAGCAAGGTGGGAAGCCACTAGCACACAAGGGGTTACAGAGAGTTGGAGCGAGAGCAAATAGGAGTGATAGAGAAAAGGATGAAGAGAAGGATAAGGGATAGATCAGGGCACCTGGAGACATCGATTGACATTACATTTGAATAGTTGGAGATTATAGCTATCAGGGAAACAGGAAGAGGTGAGGGAGTTCCACAGGCGAGAGGTGCGATACATGAAGCTATTGCAGTAGAAGAGAAGCTACATTTAACAGTTTCGACAGTGAAAGGGTGTGAGCAAGATGCCAGCCTAGTAGAACACTTAAATTCATGAAGTTTGGGAACCAGCGAAAGCAGCTCCTCAGAGCAGTTACCATTTTTCTATGACCCTAGTATGAAATAAATGTAAATATTATCAGTTAAAATTTGATCTCATTTTTTGTAATTTAATCTACATGCTGATAATCATTATACAAACCAAATTTCAAATATAGAATACAATGGATAAATTGTCATTTAAATTATGCAAAAAAAGAAAATAATAACATCTCATTTTAACAGAAATATTTACCAAAATTACAAAAAAATATCTTGAAACACTAAAGAGTAAATTTATTCAATAAATTCGTCATTGGCTTGAACCATAGCCTCCAGACAACTTCGGAATCTCCTGCAGCTTTTCTGGATGGTCTTCTTATTTAATGAGTATTTAGTGAATGCTGCCATAATCATTGCCTTCAATTCATCTTTCGAGTTTTGTTGGTATCTCACTCAACTGTGCCCCACACATAATAATCAATGGGTTGCAGTCTGGGGAGTTAAGTGTCCAGATGTAAGGGGTGATGTGGCTGCAGAAATTGTTTGACAGCCATGACTGTGTTCACCTGCTTGTGTGGCATAGTGCAGAGTTCTGTTGCCAGAAATAGGGTCTTCCAGCAGCCACTCTCTTGGCCCTGGGCAGCATATAGTCCTCCATGTTAAGTCTGAGGCCCTCACCAACAAATTCAATAGTTCTTTTCTTATCAGAATGATCAGAGTAGGTTTTCCAAGCTGCCATACCTTTATAATCACCATTAGACTCATCCATATCTTACTGAATCCCTTGCCTTAGATTGACACCGAAACACTCTGAAGTGTTTGTATTGAAGCTTCCAGCATGAATGCCAATCAGTACAGCATGATAGTTCCAAATTTCTGGTGGAGTGAATTGCATCATGGTTTTCTTTTTCTCACAGAATGTGCCCAACTGTCCTTACTATAATGTGCAGTCAACAAAATCAAAAACAATGTGTATACACAAAATGAAGAATTTGAAATGGCAACAATTTACCCATTGTACCCTCTACTGCTAATGACTGCCCATTTGTACATACCTCTGTCTGCTAGGGCAACTGAGTCCTGTTGCAGAAGACACCTACTCGGGCATATCAATGTTTCTTCATCATCCACAGAGCCAGCCTATGGTTTATACTGCAACTATGCAGAGGGGAACTTAGTTACTGTTTCGAGGAGAAGGCACATAAACTGACATGACCAGCTGTTGGACAAATCCAGTAGACTTGAACCTTTGGTGACAATGACACATGGCTTCAGGCTAGCAGTTTCCCAACAGTTTTATGTACCTAGTTACAATTACATTGGTTTTATCAATCTGTGGTAGAGTTTTCAGGCACTTTCGGATGAGACCATATACAGAGATTCTCTCCCAGACTGATATTATCAAGAAGTCATCTCTGTGACAAATTGACCATGGTGAAACTTGAAGCTGGGTCTCACTGTCAGAACACAAATGTTCTACCCACACAGACACATGCCTTTTTAATGACCATCAGATTATTTTACTTCTTCAATACCGAAAGGCTTATTGAAAAGTAACTCCCCATTTTAAAATACTTATAATTTATTGATTAACTATAAGTTTTTTTCAAGAAATGGATATCAGAAGAAAGTGTTTAGCATGACGATTTATTTAAAATTCAATATGGGCACCAGATTTTGCTACCTGCTTCTCAAGCTGCACAGGAATCACATCAGCTGATTTCACCATGAACTCTTGTAGTATGGAAGACAAAACATCTTGTATTCATCCTTCAAGTTCTTCCAATGTCTTGTTTTGGGAGAGTAGACTTGCTCCTTTAACTAGTTCCAAAGAAAAGAAAATCACAGGTTGTTAAGTCAGGACTCCTAGCTGGCCACTCCTACATAAAGTAGGGAGTTACTTTACAATCACCTTGTATATAACTTATAATATCCAGTTCCTTCAGGATGTATGACTCTCCACAGTGTTGTTTTACTTTAATATCTGTGAATTTACTTGCCTTCTTGAAATGTTAGTGGAATGGTTGCCAGTTGCATTTTCTATGGTTTTGAACTCAGTCTTTTTTTTCCTAGCCTGGCTGCCACTCAAAGTTAAGTAGCTCAGTTTACTCTGCTATTTAATTCATAACTGATGCACCTATATAATAATACTACAAAATAACAATATTAACAGAAATCATTAAGATGATGAATATTTCATTAAAGTGTATAAAGCTTTGCTTAATATTTGCTACTTACAAGAAAGATGAGAACATTTCTGACACTGTATCAATCTTGCTTCTGTTGACAGCCATCCACTGAATACATACATAAATTTATCCCTAAAAGTAATTTTGACACAGGCCAAGATTATGAGTGACTACAAAAGGCAGAATTACTTTTCACCTTTGTTTTTTAAACAAATCTTATCAAACTATTTGATAACATTTTTTAAATGTTACTTAAAAATCTGAATGGGATATATTTGAATTATTTACAGTCTCTAGAATTTTAGAAAAAAAAGTTCTTGTGTTTTTTTTCCCTTTAATAAACAGACTGAGTTAAAATGTCACTTCCTTCTAAGTTATTTACTGGAAGTAATAATAGAGGTTAAATGTAAGATTGGTAATTTCAATGTTTTTTTTTATTTTCACTCTGAGAAAGAATCAGACATGAAAAAAGGTTTTCAGAGGAATATAAAAAAACTGATGTCTTTAACACTTTTATTTTTTTCTACATAGCTATTACTTTATGCATTCTGAATTTCTAATAAAGAGATGCAAAACCTATTTCTTTTTCCTATAGAAACAGTCATTTTAAAATATTTTTGTATACTTTCTTTCTCCCTTTGACATATTGTCTTTTCTTTGTTCCTTAAATTTTTTAAGACTTATTTTTTTCTTATTTCTTTGATTCCTCAGCTGCACAGTATTCAGCTTCAACTCCAAGTCCATCCTGTTTTTTTTTTATTCTTGATGATATTTCCATTTTTATTCTTTATATTCTTAACAACTGCAGCTTTCTTTAACTGTTTTTCCATCTTTTTCTTTCTCACACATTTTCAGTGCTTTTTTTTTCCATAATTCCCTTTTCGTCGTTTCTTTATCAGATCTTTTCTAATATTTTCATTTCCCCATCTCTCTTTCTTTTTCATTCCTCTTTCTATATCTTTCTTCTTTTCCTTTTTTCTCCATTCTGTCTATTTTCTCTCTTTTTCCTTTCTATTTCTACATATCTCTCTTCCTTTCTTTTCTTTCTATCTCTCCCTTATCATCTCTACTTTCTCTATTTCTTTCTTATCTCTTTCTTTTTCTACCATTACTTTCTCTACTTTCCTAATTATTTTTACTTATCTCTCTCTTCTTTTCCTTTTTTTCCATTTTTCTTTTTTTCCCCTGTTTCTACATCACTCTTTACTTTCTTTCTTTCACTCTTATTCCTTCCTTTTTCTGCATCATTTTCTCTCTCCATCACTCTCTCTACTTTCTTTCTTATAACTTCCTATATCACCATCTCTCTTCCTATTTCTTTCCTTTTTTCTTTATCTCTATTTTTTTTAACTCTTTTTTTCTTTCTGTATATCCCTTTCTCTCTCTTTTCCTTATCTCATCCTTTTGCTTAACACGTTTCTCTCTTTTCATCAATACTCAGTTTTACCTTTTTTCTCTCTCTCTCTCTCCCCCCCCTCCTATTATGCTTAGGAACTGACCATAGTCGGTATCATCGAGTTAGTATGAATGATCCTTTATTTACCTGCACAGTATGTGCTTCACCAGGGCTGCATACAGTTTCGATTTCAGAATTTTCCTTCTCCTAGACCAGTTGTCACCCAAGGCTATAGAACCCATTCTGTTATGCTATTTACATATAGCTGGGTGAAAAAGAGATGGATTCATAGCTTTCCCAAAGATATTAGCATCTAAATGAATGTAATGAACTCAACAGGAATTCAAACATGTCTCTCCAGTTCCTCTATCCAAGCCACAACCCATTCCTCCACCATGCTGAAACATCATCTTTTTCCTTAACACTAATCATTACTCCTTAATATTTTCCTTTCTGATTGCTTCAACCTCACCAATGACTGTTTAAAGTTGTCTCTCACTCTTCCACTTTAGATTATTCCCTCACAACATTTCCAAGTGGACAAATAGAATAATATCAAATAATAATAAAATAATATATTTCTATATTTTTACAGTATAATTGGGTATAATAAGTTAAATAAGTCATTCTTATCATGACAAAATGTTACTACTTTCCAGCAGAAGTAAACTGAGGAGAAAACAAAACTTGGAAATTAGAAGTTTTAAATGGCAAGCCAGACTTCATTGCTTTTCATTGCTTTATCTCAGATTAACAGTAGAAGTAGAAACATCACCAATTTTATGTAAAAGCCTTTCTTCACAACTGGACAAGTCTATATTTTTCCATATAGTAAGAGGCATTAACCTTCTAAGCAAAACATTTTTAATTCTGTGTTAGTCACATGAGGTGTTTTGTTATCCCTAAATTTTTAAAGTACTCCTAATTCCTAGTTGGCAACTTGTTTCTTTTGGTCCCTCCCACTACTCTCCTGACTCAGTGAGGCTGTTTAGCATCCAATGTGGTACAGTTGTAGTTCAGTTGTTGTGGGAGGCAGACACCAGGGGACTATTCATTTTCAGTAATCTGAAGGGACTAACACAAAGTTAAAGCAAAATCCCTATACACAACAGAATAATATTTTTCTTTGTAAATAATATACATGCACAAATTGCTACAGAATTTACAATAGAAAATGCGATGGATAAATTGTCATCTAAATTATGCAAAAATGAAAACACTGGCATCTCATTTCAACAGATATATTTACCAAATTACACAAAAATATCTTGAAATACTAAAGAATAAATTTATTCAATAAAATTGCCATTGGCTTCAACCATGGCCTCCAGATGATTTTGGAATCTCCTGCAACTTTTCTGGACAGTCTCCTGGTTTAAGTTGGTGAATGCTGCCATAATCCTTGCATTCAGTTCATCTTTGGTATTACAAGGAGTTTTGTTTGTCTCTCAGTCAACTGTGTTCCACACATAATAATCAAGGGGTTGCAGTTTGGGGAGTTTGGTGTCCAGATGTAAGGGGTGATGTTGCTGGAATTATATGACAGCCATGATTGGGTTCTCCTGCTTGTATGTCATGGTGCAGAGTCTTGTTACCAGAAGCCACTCTCCTCAAGGCCCTTGTTGTAGGCTTCTGTGTTGAATCTGAGGTCCTCAACAACAAATTCAATAGTTCTTTTCTTATCAGAACAATCAAAGTGTGTTTTCCTAGTTGTTGTACCTTCATAATCATCATTAGACTCATCTATATCTTACTGAATCCACTGCACTGTCCTACAATTGACACCAAAACTCTTTGTAATGTTTGTGTTGGAGTATTTGGCATGAATGCCAAGCATGTTGTTTCCAAATTTCTGGTGGAGTGGAGTGAATTGCACCATGGGGCTCTTTTCCTCACAGACAGTGCCCAACTGACCCCATTATACTGTGCAGTCAAGAAAATAAAAAACAAACAATGTGTATTTGTGAAATTAAAAATATAAAATGTGTACAATTTACCCTTTATGTCAGATAATTGATAAAGTGTTAGTTACTATTCAGATATATACAAATGTTCATTCATATATACAAAGAGAAATAAAAATGTCATAAGAACAAATTATATATACATATATATATATATATATATATATATATATATATATATATATATATATATATATATATATATATATATATATATATGAATGAGAAAGAGAGAGGTATAAGCTCTGTAGCTTTTTCAGTTTATTCTTTCTCGCATCTGGAGAGAATTTGTAAAGGGAGGTAATTCTAAAGTAAAATCTTCCCTGCAGGGAAAGTATTTGAAACTCAGTATTGATAGCAATTCTTTATGATCATCAAAAAAATTTGCTGAAGAAAGCTCAAGAGACATTAAAAGAATAAATAAAAGAATTAGGTTCTTTCAAGAATTGTTCTTATTTTAAAATAAAATCTCTCCTGGGGTGAAAGTTTAACTGTACTTTCCTTTCAAATGTTTAAGTCTGTAAATTTGAAATTTTTATCAGAAATTTTCTTTTTCAGTCATGTAGATTGGTGAAGCTATTCTGCTTATAAACTATTTATTGTCAAGAACAGGTTTATTTATTTACTGTGTATATTCATCTACTTCAAATCTAGAAGATCGGTTTCACAATAAATGCTCTCTAATAGCAGTATTGTTAATTAGTAAAATTCATAATTTGATATAGTGAATATATTTCCAGAATTGTGGCAAAATGTAAAACCGCTATTAATTTGTACTATTACAACAATTTTTTATGTATATGTATATAGTGATTTTCTATGAATATAGCTTTTCACAGTAAATAATTTTATTATTTGAAATGTTCACAGAAATGGACATGTGTCCGATAGAAATTTCTTACTTTTTTGTAAATGTCATTAGTTATAGCTTACAGGAGAAATGAAAATATAAGTATATTGACTTTTATAATCTGTTATACAGTTTTTGTCATCAGTGAGACTTTTGATCTCTAGCCACTTTGCTTTTTCTTTAGTATAAGAGAATAACTTGATGTAGATTTCTGCAAATCTAGCAATTTTGAGTTGACAGACTATGACCTGTCACATAGCTTAATATTTATCAGTTTTTAAAGAAGACAAACTTGAAGGCTTTTGAATTTACTAAATCAAGAGAAAATGTTCTTTTTACACATTTTGATTTGCCTTCTTCTCTGCTTGCAAATTTCCAATTTTATTTTTTATTTTATTTTGGACACTTTTTTCTGGAGTCTACTGCTTCTGCTTATATATACAGGGTGTATCAAAAATACTTTTACAAACTTTAGGAGCCAATTCCTCACACCAAAACAAGGACAAAAGTTCACATAGACATATGTCTGCAAATTCGTCATTTTTGAGTTATGTTTTCTGTAGACACTGTTAAATGTAGAATCCAAGATACAATGCAAAAATATTTTCACAAACTTTGGGCATGTGTGTGGGGGGATGACACCAAAACAAGGTAAAATGTCCATATAAACATATGTCCAAAAGTCTATCATTGTACTGCAACACAGCAACTCATAACCAATGTTCAAAATGTCCTCCACTTGCTTCTACACGTGCATGCACCCATTAGTTCATTGACTGGCAGATCCTTTCAAATACTCATACAATATGTCAAATGGTTTTGTAGGCCCCATGACACATTGATAAAGCATCTCTGCATTGTTAATGTCTGCTGCATAAACCAATTGTTTTAGGTGACCCCCACAGATATAAATCCAAATGATTGAAGTCAGGTGAACATGCAGGCCATGGAACCGTGTTTAGGAAGGGTTCCCGGATCTCTCTCTCTCTCTGGCCTCTGTACTGGTGCCGCTGTGTTTCTCCCGTGATGCGTGTAGTCTGTAGCATTGCCTGTTCATTCTGAGGGTACATTCTTGACAGTTCCCTGGTTTCTGTTTCCGACTGGTAGTTAGGAGCCCTAACTCTTGCGTAGCGTCTTGAGCGGCCGCTCTGATCAAAAGTTGCATAATATCGGGGTGTCTGTAGTGCCATGTCACGCATGGATAGGTGTCTCTGCAGTCATCTCCGGTGGGCAACCCTGAGGCCACATTATGATTCAGACTGTGCCAAACCCCCTCTCTGTCCGTGTCATGGGTGATAACCGTCGGCTTCCTTTAACTCAGGCCTTCTCTTTTTCCAACACCAATTATCTGCTCTTCTATAACCCCTAGCATGATAGTGGCCTCCAGCCTTGCTTGGGGTGATATGCTTAACCCCCCCCAAAAAAAAACCTATCCATCTTTTATGGTAGATGTTAACCAGTGTATCATGAACAATATGATTAAAATGTTAAAATGTGCTGGACCCCATCATGAATGAACCACATGCATCTTCATATTAGCAGGGGTACATCCTTTAGCAGGTCTGGAAGTGTATTCAAAATAAAGCCCCTGTAGACAACTCCTGTAAGACCTGCTGAAAGAACATAGTGACCTATGAGACAGTTACCTACAATTCCAGCCCACACATTAATCATAAATTGATGCTGGTGTCTAGCTTGTATTGTACCATAATCCACCCACAAATCTTGGTTGTGTAAATTTGTTATTCCATTTTTTTCTAAATGTTGCCTCATCCATAAACAAGGCTGAAGAGATGAACAACATATTGGCAGTTTGTGCAATGAACCATCAACAAAAGTTCTCCCGTTGTGAGTGATCAAAGGGTGAAAGACACTGCACATGTTGAAAATAATACAAATACAGATCTTGAAATATCTTCCACGTGGTACTATGAGATGTATGACATGCTTGGGCCACTGGATGTGTGCTGAATGGATCATCTCTGATAGCCTGTAAAATGTGTTTTTCATGGTCAGGTGTACGTATGGATCTCGGTTTTCCTTGATCCATAGTTTGTGGTGCCATTGATCTGGTCTCAGAAACACAATGATAAACAGCAGCAAATGTTAGATGTCTCAGCTAGCTTCACTCTGGAAATGCAATGATACAGCCATGCAGCCATTACCTTTCGCACAGCCATATGTAAAAATTATATCTGCCTATCACGATATGAATATCCTATCATTGTTAAATGGAACACTTTGCAGTTAACTCACCACTGCACACATTAAGTGTTGAAGACAGACTACCCACAAATATACACTAACAACAAATGTAACCTAATCTACATGGCAACACAGCACCATATACCATAAAGTTTCTTTAAAATTAATAACTCAAAAATGAAGGATTTGTGGACATATGTTTATTTGAACTTTTGTCCTTGCTTTGGTGTGAGGATCCCACTCACAAAGTTTGTAAAAGTATTTTTGATAGATGATATATAAGTATTTTTTATGTGTGTGTGTGTGTATATATATATATATATATATATATATATATATATATATTATGTGTGTATATATATATATATATATGTGTGTGTGTGTTTTGAATCTCTATTTGTGTGACTTTTTGACATGCTTCTGAAATCTTTACACACTAGTGAATTTAATTATTAAATTGTAAATATTACTATGCTCTTACTTACAAAAATGTTTTTAGCTTAAAATTTAGTAAAATAAATAATATGAATGATTTCTTTATTTAAAACGTTCACTCAGTGAAATTTTAAATCTAAATTTCAGATGTCATATTTTAGGTCTGTTTTTATTTTTAGCTTAGGTATTTTCATTTGTCAATTCCTACAAATGCATTTTAGTAATTTGAAGAAATATGTGTAGAGTTTCAGTTGTAAAAGTTTTTCAAATTTTCCAAAGTTTGAGAATTCTTTCTTATGACTTGGATGGCAAGCCAAAGTTATCGG
The DNA here is from genome assembly GCA_964036315.1 of Acanthosepion esculentum. NCBI lineage: Eukaryota > Metazoa > Mollusca > Cephalopoda > Sepiida > Sepiidae > Acanthosepion > Acanthosepion esculentum. The sequence goes on along the minus strand of OZ038475.1, from coordinate 31,094,655 downwards.
TTCTTCATTATTCTCCAAGTAAAATTGTTACATTTTTCCAGAATAATGTTAAAACTAATAAACTGATATGCATGAGGTGAGTCTCTAAACATTGTTTTTAAAATTGCTTAATCAGTTTCAAACAAAATTGCCTAAATATTGTTTAAGCAAAAAAATGAGTAGATATTATAAATTTATATAAATGATGTTAATAAGTGTTTGACTTTCTGTTGTTTGGAAACTTCAAGATTAGCTTAAATAATACATAAGAAAACTGTTTTTTTAATAATACAAAACCATCCATTTATGCAAACTTATTAAGTAAATTACTTGATATTTCTCCCTACCCCACTTGCTTTCAGTATGTCCTGAGAGTGTCAAATTCTACCAGCCTTCTGTCCTAATTAAGTTCCCTAGAGATTTCTAAATTCTTTCAGACTCTAACTAAAAGTGCCCTTTTTCTCTCATTATCCTTAAAGCTTTTTCATTGTTCACATGTTTCATCTAATGTATTCTTAGCATCCTTCTTTAAAACCACATCTCTATTGCCTCAAGTATCTTCTTCATCTTTGAGGAAATTTTCCAACATTTTCTGTCATATAGGAGGATTGATCTTACATAGAAGTCAAACACTCTTTTCTTCATTTCTAATAAAATGTTCCTGTTTCTTAATACTTTGTTTAGCTTTTGGAAAGCATCTTTCACTATTCCACTACACCTTTGGATTTCTGTGTCACATAACACATCTGTTATAACACTTTTTTTTATTTGTTTGATTTTCACTTTTCCAATTTGTAGCTCATATCTTAGGCAATGTCTCTTACTAATGACCATATATTCTGTCTTCTTATGTAATAGAATGCTATAGACGATTTAAATTAAAGCAATAACACACATTTTACCATTCTTCTTTCTAGATGCTGTATATTAAAAACTTACATACATACATACATACATATATTATGAAATGGATTAAGTCCAACAATTATTTAATATATTTTCTGTTTATATGTTATTTTTATAGATATAGTTTAAGTAAAATAAAATAAATCATATTTATAAATGTAACGTATAAACAGAAAATATATTAAATACATCTACAGACAAACTAATGAATATCCTCAATAAAAATCAGTTATGTGAAAAGGCAGAATTTGACTACTCAACAATAGACCATCTAAAAATATGAGACCAAAAGATATAATATAATAAATCAATTTGTTTGGCTGAAGTTGACTATGAAATGACCTATGATTCAGTAGAACACTTGTCAGCCTCACTATGAGAGCAGTGTTAATAAAAAATGATATGAAACCTTTATTTTTTAATCATTTGAACCCAAGCAAGGCATCAAAGCTACTAAGATGCAGGAAGTTGCTGAGATGAAAGACTATAAGAAAAATAAAAAATTTACGAAGGACCAAAAATACCAAAAGAACAGAAATTAAGAAGACGGAAGATAACAATTGACATTGCATTTAAATTTTTGAAAATCAGACTTGATTGGAAAGCAAAAACCCGGAAGAGAGTTCCACAAGCTAAAAGTATGAGAAAATAAACTGTTAGCATAGAACTTACAGTTACATCTAGCCATTTCAACAGTAAAATGATGAGACCTTACTGCCAGTCTAGTACTGTGCTTAAATTCATAATGGCACCATAGAGGAAAGTGATATTTATTCTGTTTAAATTAAAAAATGTGGCACAAGGCCAAAGGGGGGATTGAGGAAAGGACAATCTTCTTCTGTCTTAACTATAACTTAGCTAGCCACAAACACTGACCCAATCGTATGAACAATATTCCTTACACCAAAACAACACATTCATACATACCATTCTTACTTCAACCACCATAATACCTCACTGTCTCTATGAAAAGACAGTGAGGTATCATAGAGGGAAGTTCATCAGAACAATTATCATGACAGTATTTATAGAAAAGACACAGGAAAGCTATGTTATAGTGGTGGGAAAGTGGCTGAAGCCAAGATGCCAGATTAGGACCAATGACATTGCAAATTCTTCTTTGATAACAGTACTGCAATAATTTAACAGCAAAAACAAAAAAAATTTTGAAAAAGAGTGAGATAAATCGGTACATTTTTTTACTAAATTATCTATATGATGATGATGTCATTTATAATATATGTGGGTATGCCAATGAAACTTGTTGGGTGGTGTGATGCATCAAGAAGCTTTGATGAAGAGATGGATAATAGCAGAATGAGTGAACTTAGTGTAGTTAATAACAGAGAATAAAATATTGGAAGAACAGAATGTGGAAATGCTCCAAGAACTGAGGATTGCCTATTATGGTGGATTTGGCTATGTGCCAGTCTGTTTCTCTGGATGCATTCAGAGATTTTAATAACCAAAGGCAACTTTGTTCCAAGACATTGAATAACACTCCAAATGTGTGTGAGTCTGTGTGTGATTTGGCTGATAAAAAAATAATGGTTAATAAAGTGTAGATATGGTTTTTATCTAACTTGAGATCCAAATTTAATAATTATAAATGTGGCCAGTCAGAGAATTTAAAAAAAGAAAATAAATAGGTTAAATCTTAGTATTTGAGGCGTATGCAAAACGAGGTGGGCAGACAATAGAGATTTCCAAAAACTAAGCAAAGTATTAAGAAAGAGGAAAATCTTGTTAGAAACAAAGAAATGAGTACTGAACTGTTGCATAATATTGGTCCTCCTATATGCGTTGGTTGATTTTGTTTAGAGGCATATCAACATCTATAGATTATTTAATGCTGAAATCTAAGTATTTTGAACACAATTTTATAGCTACAACTACAGCTAAAATGTATTGTTGGTAATTTTCTTATAAATAGGTATTGTTTTTAATTTTGTTATATAAAAATGTATTGCTGGCATTTTTCTTATAAAAATGTATTTTGTTTTTGTTTGGGAGTTTCATTATTTGCCCATAGTTGGGACCCTAAGAGTTTCTATCACTCCAGGTCAGAGTAGACCAGGGAACAACAACAATTAAGAGGTTCTTATATGGCAGTGAATAATGGACAGTCTCATCAAAGATGATGAAGAGTGTTGAAACAACAAAAATGTGGTACTACAAAAGGATTCTGAGAATACCATGGACTGAACATGTGAGAAACAAACTTTTAGGGAAAATGGAAACCAAATGGACACTTATAAACTTATCATCAGAAAAAGAAAGTTGAATTTTCTAGAGCACATGAGGAAAGAGAGCTTAGAAAATTTGACACTCACAGGACATATTCAAGGCAAGAGGGACAGTGAAAAGCAGTGCATAACCTTCCTAACAAGATTGTGTAAACACTTCATAGAACAGGGATATAATAAAAAGACAAATTTTCCTAAGAGATCTAAAGGATAGGCAATTGTGGAGAGCCATCTTCACCCACCTCCTGAAGAGACATGGCATGAATAAGAAGAATTATGTTTGGCTGTTAAAATGTTAATTTGGTGGATTTTGTTTGTATTTCATAAGATCTTCGGATGGTGAGTAATGAGAGTATAAATGGTTTTGTCTATGATAAAAGATGTGCTTAGAATGTAAAAGACGTTTAGATATTCACTGGAGACTAGAATCTAGTGCATACAGAAATGACAACTGGGATATAAAGGAACAGAAATTCCATGTGTAACTGATTATTGCTCAAGGAAAAAGGAAACTAAAATGACATGACACTTAAGATTCTTGAAGAGACAACAGAATGAGAAAGAAAAGAGGATCAAAATAGCAATCACATTGAAATAGAGAATTACATTTGCTTAGAGATACCAATTCATTATCAGAAAGAACATTTACTAAATTCATAAATTCTGTATAAATGGAATCAACACCAGCACCCTCAAAAGAAATGAAAATGTCTGATGTACTTAGAGACATGAGTGGAACATTATGCATTGATTTTGTCACTATTAATATTTATTTGCATTTTCTTTCATATATTAATATATATATATATATATATATATATATATATATATATATACACACACACACACATTTGAAATTATTTGAATATTCTTAAATGTGTAAGAGTGCAATACACATAAAAAATAAAAACTTTTGTTGTTACTAATTTACAGCCTGTTTTATACAATATTTTCAAATTTGAGCATTCATTTTTCTTTTCTCTATTTTGTCAAACGTTATGTGGGAACTAGGTAACTAAAATGAGAGAGAAAAGACCATTAATAGAATGGTATACAATAAAAAAGATAATGAAAAACAGAGTCAGAAAATGCAATCTATATCTGGAGCAGAAACTGAAAATAATAGAATTCAATAAAGAGAATGGTTTAATAAACAAAAGGAATTAAGTTATTTTGAATTAAATTATTATTTTTGAATTTAAAAACATGAAAGAATAATAGATCTCAGTAGCATACCAAATTAACAGAAACACATTTTTAAAAATTGCTGTGCATGAAATGATCTGTAAATGGGTAAGTAAATAAAAATTATTATATATATATAAGAAAGAGCGAGGCAGGCATGGTAGAGTAAGGGATAGAAGCTCAGATTGAGGAATCAGAGAGCCAAGTTCAAATTCTAGTCGAATCCATTACATTCACTTACATGCTAATATCCTTGGGAAAGGTATGAATCCTTTTCTTCACCCCTCAGCTATGGGTAACTAGCAGGACAGACTGGGTTCTATAGCATTGGATGGCAACTGGTCTAGAAGGAGGACAACTCTGAATTCAAAACCTGTGGAGGGTCATTTGGGGACCTTGTGGCACGTGGTGCACTAGGTCTCTGTATTCATCCCTTCAAAAAGTGTGGTTGGTTCTGTACAAAGCCTTCACCACTATAATCAAATCATATGTGCAGGTGTCTGGCTGTCAGTACCTAGGAACTAAATTGCTTGACCCTCATATATCGAATACAATGGGAGAGTCCATCGTATATATATTTGGGCAGCAGCAATTTTTAAAATCATCTTTTATTAAATATGATGAACAAGGAAAATTTTGTTGATTTTTTATTTAGTATTTCCAGAGTTCTTACACATTTTTCTTTTGGTGGGAGTGAGGGAAGGCATTTTCCCAGGCATTTTCAGCCATGGGGTGTTGTTAGTTTCTTTTCATGTTTTAACTGTGTGAGGTGTATTATTTTTGTAATTTTTGAATACTAGTAGCAATGTTTATTCTGAGCCTTTTCATATTGGGCACTGCTGGAATTCAAGTGAGCAACTTTTTTATTTTTAATATATATATATATATATATATAGACACACACACAGACACCAGTGAGGTGGGAAAAATGTATATTTACTATTAATACAAATTATACTTCTGTTGTTATGCATCTGGGAGAGAGCACAAAATCTGGCATGATCAGCAACTGAAAAAAGCAAATATGGCCAAACTTTGTCATGATGATTTCTTGCTTCCAAACATTTTATTCACAAGTCTTGAATGAACTTGTTATATGGTTTTCAGGCACTTTCCAGTGGTGTCACATACCGGGATCATCTCAACCCAGGCTGATATTATCATTAAGTCTTGTCCTTGATAAATTGATCATAGTGAGATTCAAACCTTGATCTCATGGTCTGAACACTAATGTTCTAAGATTTTAAAGGACATAGCAGTTTTGAATGACTAAATATATATATATATATATATATATATATATATATATATATATATATATAAATGAATGTAAGCTAGTAGATTGAATATACCAATTTATTGACAAATATATGAGTTGAGTGAATCATTATGATGTAGAGTATTTTAAGAATTTCAAAATTTTAATTACATTTTATTCTTTAAGCTTTTTTTATACTGACAAACAGAATGAAACTGTTAGCAAAAAAACATCAGATAATTAAAGGTTGTTTTATGTTTATTTCATGAGTCAAAGAATCTTTAAGAAAAGTATTAGTGGTGTGAAAATGGTTTCCAGGAATTTTTATTAAAATTAATTAATAACAGCAATTACATATATTTATTCATCAAAATATCTTCCTTAACTTCTGACTTTACATCAACAGTTTTCAAATTAAATCATGATAAAACCATTTTAGCTTTGACAGTAAAACCTTTTGAACATTTTTAACCAGGAATATTAAATTGATTAAAGCAAATGATAATAAATATGGCATAATAAGAATAATTTCTAATCCTTAACTCCATCATGGTATTTAGGCTGACAATCAGTGTATGGATCAATGTTGTTCTGCATTAGGATGAATTTTCAAATTCTCTGTGTTCTAAATGATTTTTTTCTTTAATTGAGGTTGTTGAACTTTGAAGATGATAATTGTAATGCTCTCAGTAACAGTTTCACTAGACTTCAACAATTTATGATACATCAATCTTTTAATTTCCTTGAAATACAGAGCAATAACTTTTTCCAAAAAGGTTAGATTCTGCTGTCCTTCATCTATGCATGATTTCTGATGCTTTCTCTTATGCAATGTACACACTTTTCATCTCTATTTACTACAAAATGGTTTTCTTCATATTTGGTAAGAAGTGAGATGGTTAGACAATACTAAATCGTTGGTCTAACTATTCATAGGGAATCCATCTTCCAGTTGTTTTTTTTTAATCTTACCAAGACTTTGAAAACATCTTACAACTATTGAGTGATTGATTTTTTTTTCAACCAATTTCAACATCATGCAAAAATGATTGCAGGCCATTTTCCATTCTTGCAGTATACCACTCATGGTTTGTCTCCAAGTCAAATTCATCTTTGATTAACTTTGGTAACTGTTCAGATGCTACTTTCAACCCAATCATTACCATATGTTTCATCAATCATCATCTTCACATCTGCTGTTTTCTTGCCCAACTTGAAAACGAACAACATGCAGTGTTGCACATATATGTTATCAGCTGCCTTGTTTTTTCTGCACACATTATAAAGAACACTGAGTATTCAGTTCCTAGACTTCAAAAAAGAAATATCTAGGAACCTCATATAAAACATGATTTAAGAAAAAGGAACTTTGAAATTTTGGACAAATCCTATAAATCTTTACTAAATTGTTTACCATAAACTAAGCTATGTGGATTGACTTAATATCATTTGCAGCTCCCATTAACAAATGTAAGCATTTGTTATAATGTAATAAAAATAAAATGCTTGTCTTTTATTTAATTCAATGGATTCATTGAAATGTTTATCATTTTCTCAATTTTTTTTAATCCTATCTTTTTGTTTTTAATTGGGCAATTACACAATTTGTTTTGAAGCTGCAAATTTCATTTATAATTTAAAGGTAAGATAGTGGAAACATTGATGTCATTCTTTCTTTGACAATGTTGTCTTTTTCCTGAGATAAACATAATTCTGTTTTAAAATCAGATAATTGAAGCTGCCTGTTGTCTATCCAAAATCCTCAAAGAGTAAAAATAGCTTCAATTCAATTTCCACTGCCATTCCTGTCATAACAACTTCCTTAAAAATGTTTTCTTTTCATCAATTGTGAAGTGAATTATAAAATAGAATTAAGAATTTTCCACTGTAATGTTGTGATGACTGTAACTTGTTATCAATAATAATAATAATAATAATAATGTGATAAAAATTTATATTTTCTTTAGAAGTTGATTCTTATCATTGATATTTCTTTGTGTTCATTTACTCCAATGTTTCTCAACCTTTTTAACAATGGCATACCTCGAAGCAAATGAAAATATCACAGCTTACTTAGCAAAATTTTTAAAGGGTATACATTTAAATGTTATGAAATAAAGCCATAGATTTTTTTAAAATACACGCACAAATATGAACTTACTTTATTTCAATGTTTCTATTCAACTATTTGTGCAGCTTATTTATGTGAGACTTGTGCCTGGTGTTTTTTTGCAATTTCTTCAATGTTTGGTCAAATGTGAAATAAGCAGACTCTCCTTTCTCGTTCAGTTGAGTGTAGTCATTCTTGTTTTTTATTTTTGACGTTATTTAGAGTTGAGAATCATAATTCACTTAAATAAGAATTGCAATAAAACAGATTAACCCTTTTTAGCTAATGTGTGATAAAAAGTTTAATACTTATTCATTTATTCAAATACTAACACTGTACCATTACAATTTTCACACACACACATACACACACATATATATATATATATATATACATACACACACACACACATACTGGACTCATAAATAATTATATCAGTTACACAACTACATGCTTATCCAGACACCTTACATTACACCTATCTGATCATAGCTCCATTAGAACCCATTTAAACACACACACAAATTCATTAGAAACATACTAGTAGAAAACACATATATTAACTGCATCCACCTGTAAAAAAGATTAAAAACAATGAAAGCTTTAATAATAAAAAAGAAAAAGCCAACTCTTAACAAAATTAACTATGAACAAAGCCACAATGTCCTAACCGTATTTGGAAATTAAAAACATCCCTACAACACAACTTCTTTCCTAATTATGTGTCTCATAAATTTCAACTGTCTCGCTCTGATTCTAAGTATAAGTGTCCATTTTGTTCCTATTTTCATTAAAACTTTGTTGTTACTCACATGTTTCATTACTGGTATTCTTAGCATCCTTCTGTAGAACAACATCTCTGTTGCCTCCTTTTCATCTTTAAGGAAATTATGCATATATTAAACATTTTTTCACAGTCTGTCTTATTATTTAATATACAGTATAACCCAAAGGTTCCATGAGTTTAAATATGAAAAAAAGAATCCTATCACTAAGTTTCTATTGTCTACTTTGAAATTGTCATCTTGAGCAGATATACAGACATCTCATAAAAGTTGACAGTTGATTTATGTATGCTAAACTTCTCCATAACACCTCATATAAAATGTAGTGTTATGTAGTGAAGTGCTCTAAAGAAATCCTATGAATTTATGAGGTGTTTCTGCATTTAAAAAAATCATTATTTGTTCATATCCACCAGCGATATTTGTTGGTCATTACTGGGGATAAAGTAACTCCAAGAACATTTCTCTGTATTCTTACTAATCTCAAAAGTTCCATAGTTTGAATTTTTTCAATTCCTCCCTAAAGCTTAATCTATTACAATAATTCTGGAAAGATCTTCAGGACAATTCGCAGTGTTTTGCAGACAGTAATCATAACCATATTCAGTTGTTTTTGCTGTTCAAAGTCAAGGCTTTTTATTTTATTATTGTTATTCTCTTTGCACACCACAGTAGATTTGTGAGACACTGGTAATACTATTAATTCATTTTTGATGTTTCTTGATTGGTTTTGTTTTCTTTATCAATTATGGGACTGAGAAAAGACTGAATAAATCATACTAACAAAGAGTCAATGAAATGTGTGTCCACATTTGGAATGAATGGTCCAAAATATAATGATTAAATAAATAGGAATGAAAATATTAATCTGAAAAACAATAACTGACAAAATTCTGAAACAATCTTTTTCTTTTACATGCTGTGTCCATTCAGGATATGAGTGATAATGGCTCTCCACAACTTTCCTTTGTAGCCCTTAGTAAAGTTTGTCTTTTTGCTATATCTCCTAATTCCATTTACACAAACTTATTAGGCAGGTTATGCACTGCTCTCCTTTCTCCCTCTTGCCTTTAAAATGTCCTGTGATTATCAAATTTTCCAAGCCCTGTTTCCTCATTATGTGCCCTAGAAATTTCATCTGCCCCTTTCTGATGGTAAATATAAGTATCCTTTTTGTTTCCATTTTCTCCAAAACTTTGTTGTTGTTCTTGTGTTCAGCCTATGGTATTCTCAAAGGCTTTCTCTTACCTCAATCTCTCCTATATCTGTGATGAGATGTCCAGCATTCACTCCCATATAGGAGTACTGATATTACATAACAGCTCAGTGCTCCTTTCTTTGTTTCCATGGAAATTTACCTCTTTCTTAATACTTTGCTTAACTTTTGCTATCCCAATCCACCTTCGTAAATAAATTACGAAACTCATAATCGCTTGTAAAATATAAGACATGAATTTTCAAGGAAACTATCAGCATTACTCAGTTTTTAAGTATCTTATTACAAATTTAATTTTCATCCTGCCAATTCTTTTTCTTTCATCACTTATATCATTAAGAGTCACTATTGTAACCACACAGTGCTGGACAAAAAGGACTTTTATAATTTGTCCATGATAATCAGGATTGTACCATGTTTTACCAGCAAACCCATTGCTCTCATTTTTCCAACTGTGTCAGATTCATTTCCCACTATATTTGCTCTTAATTAGACACAAAGAAACCAACCTTTTGCTCCATTTTTACCTTTTCTTCTTTGTATGCATTCAATCCACTATCATTTTCATTTTTATATATTCCTTCTGCATTGTAAGCATATTAACAAGTTTTTTCCATTTATATATATATATATATATATATATATATATATATATATATATATATATAAAAGTGGACATTTTTTATCTTATATATTTATTTATTTATTTTTTATTTTGATCGGTGTTTTTTTGTTAACGTAGTAAAAATTTGTTTATATAGCTTATTGTTGGTAGTCTATTATGGCGGTCATTTACCGGAAGTCGGATGTTTGCTTATTTATTTGGGTCAAATTGTTTTGCTTGTTTTTTTTATTTTCATTTTTATTTTTTTATCTTATATATTTGTTTATTTGTCATTGATTAAATAACAGCACTAGTTGCCTGACGATTGCACTAGCATGAAACAGACTGTCGCCTCTAAGTGCTGACTTCCATGTCCACTTTTATATTTACACACGCTCTATCTCTGATATTGAGCACTTTATCCCATAAATATAGCACACTTTAAGACTATATTTCTTCATATATATATATATATATATATATATATATATATGTGTGTGTGTATATAAGGGAGGGACTTTCACCCCAAGCAAGGTGATAATGCCACTAAGGCACACACATGGGTTGATTGAGGGAGAAAGAAAATGAGAAAACATTAGTTGAGTGACAAAGGAGAAAAAATCACAATATGTTGCATTTTATTAAATAAATTTTAACTTTTATTGTATCAGTAATTTTTTAGAGGATTATCTATAATAAATGGTTCAGAAGAAAAATTTTCTTGTCACATTATCCCAAGATTTGTCTCCAGGAAATTTTGTCTCTGTGGAGTCATATTAAAACAGAACTTTATTGCACAAAACCTCTTTCTTCCTCTGAAAGATCTGGGTTAGTTAATTATGTATTAGCAGTGGATGTTTTAGCCAAAAATTGTAATGTTAATTTACATTTCAGGCAATACAGCCCTACTTCTAAGTCTGACATATTACAATCTTCCTTGTCAAATTATTCCCCTCTTGGCCTTAGGCTGAAATAAGATTAGTAAATATTTAAAACATCCTCAGATAACAATGACATTCAGTTTTATAACTGAAAAATAGTCGCAGACCATGTTCAATACAATAATTTCAAAAATGTATTTACTCTTATATTTAACAAGATAATTGAATATTAAATTATCTTAAATTCTTCTTCTATGTGCCTAAAGATCTTTTTATGTACTATGTCCATTCAGGACATGTGCAATCATGGCTCTCCACGACTTCTTCTCCTTTGTAGATTTTAGTAAGTTTTTTTTCATTTCACCATCCATCCTAATTGCTATTCTGCCAGCCCAAGCCTGTTAAGTATGTTACTCTCTATTTCTCTCTGTCCATTTTTCCTCACATCTTCAGTCTATGTTATTTTTGGCATCCATCTGCAGACCCCACATCTCTGTTACCTCCAGTCTCTTCTTCATCTGTTAGGAGATTTTCAAGTACTCCTTGCCATATAGCAGGACCAATATTACATAATTCAGCATTTTTTCTTTGTTTCTCACCAAATTTTCTTGTTTCTTAATACTTTTAGTTTTTTGAAGGTAAACGGTTCCAAGGCATCTTTGGATTTTGGTATGACACTTTCTGTCCTCTGTTAAAATACTTCCCAGATATTTAAATTTTCACATTTAAAGTATCTAAAATGAACTTACAGTTACTTATATTTTATCTAAATTTTATAACTTTATATAGAAGAGGAGATATCCTGCATGTTTAAGCACCAGAAGATAATGATAGAATTTAGATGAAATTTAAAAGACAGAATAAATCTATAAAAAACACCTATTAAAATTCAACAAAAAAAATCTTATTTTTAATTTAAAAAAAAAAAAAAAGATCCTTTTATCTTTGAATGCTGCTAAGTGAATTTTTAACATTCTCATGTTTTAAATAAAAATAACAGATCTGGAAAACAATGAATAATCAAAATCTCTTTTAATCTTCATGTAGAGAATGTAATATCCTAATATATTTTTGTTTATTGAAAAAATTATATCTGAGCTGATCAAGGAAATTTTTTGGTACTAATTAATGTGAAAAACAAGTAAGGTTTTTCATCCATTTTAATAAAGAATTTACAGTTTTGTTTTGGTTTTTACTCTAAGAAATATTAAAGATATTAAAAATTCAAAAAAATGCTTCACTATCTACAAATTATATTCATTAATAGTATTACTAATAGAATTTTAAGTGAATTTCAAAGACAAGTTTTAGATATCTGTACATACATATATTTAACAACGTAGATGCCATTTTATTTCACTAACATTTACCATCTTTGCATTAACTACGTGAATTCATCCTCAACTTGGAATTTTTTTTAAGTGATGACCTGGTCTAAGTAGATTTTACAAGTTTCCAAAGAATTAAAGATCTTCTCATGAAGAAAATTTTGTAGAGATCAAAGTAAGTGGTAATTCGAATGTTCAAGTTCAGATGAGTACAGCAGGACATCCCAACGATGCTATACCAATTCCGACTGGGACTGCAAAGAGACATAAAGTTTGGCATTGTCTTAATGGAAGGCAACAGCTTTCTGATTGGCTAATTCTGGATGCTTTTCATTGACTGCTGCTGTTAATTGGTCCAGCTAGTAATTTGTCTGAATTCAGTATCTGATTTTGTGGAAGGAGCTTACCTTTCTCATCCTACCAGATACACAGCATCATTTTTCCTAGGACCTTTTTCACTCCACATTGTTATCAACAATCCATTTTTTTCATTCTTGTGATGATTCTTTTAAAAATAGGATTGTTTTTTTTGTGTGTTTGGGCAAAGAATCACAGATGGAAAAGTAATGCATTAAATTACATTCCATTAAATCATGAGACCCCGAACATTGAAGTGATCCACATATCCAAGTGTTTTCAAATGCCTTACAATGTCTGTAGGTCCTGTGATGTGTGATCTGGATTATTTTTAATCATTATTTCAACTTGGTCATCATCATCATCAACGATTGCAGACATGTCAAAATATTCTCAGTTTTCCAGATCAACATCTCCGCTTCTAAACCTAGCAAACCACTTAGAAAGTGTTTCTTTTTTCAGTTATGCCGCTATCTCCATAAATGGAACATATTTCTTTGCTGTGTGTACAATTTTAGTTTTGTTTCTAGAAAATGATTTCATTTTCCTCCATTTTCATTTTTAAAGCAAAAGCATTTAAAATTCCAATCCTAACATGAATCATATAAAATGACATTGAAACATCGTGTTTCAGAATATGCATATCTGGCATAAATTTCAATTACATACGAAATGAAATCACATCTTCAAACACCACTTACTTAAAAGTACTGCAAAGTTAGTTCATTAAGACATCACAGCAAGATACTTGGAAACATACTAAATCGGAAACTGTCCAAGTAGACTGGCACCTCCAACATTGTTATATACTTCTTTTATCAAAATCTGACACCATTTGGTTGGGATGCATTTACCTGGTATATCTTGATCTAACTGGATGTCCTGATGGGTATATTGGACTTCATATATGTTTGTACCTCAAAATCACTTTGTTAGAATAGTGCTCTCATACTCAGTAATAATAAAATACTTCAAATTTTCCTCTGTATGAAATTATTAACCTTCTATTAACTTCTGTCAAGTCAATGTTAATTTAATTTCAGAGTTTATTGAAAAATCTGACATTGATATCACTCAATAACATCAAGTGTGTAAATAAATAATTAATAAAATTAGATAATTCTAAGGAATCAGTTACAATCAAATTATGCCCGTGTAAATTATGTATTTGATGATGAGATAAAACACAAGAAGAATTAATCAAAGAAAATATATTTATATTTTTATGTTATTTTTCCATCTATTGTCATTAATTTCCTTTAATTATTTAAGTATATAACAAATCTGTTTATTTTGAATAGATTGTTGAGGTGCAAATTCAATATTCAATCAAGAGTTGTGTTATTAATGAAAATATATTATTATGATTGTATTCTTATAATCTTTTCAATAATTAAATATTATTTACTTGTAACACATATTCTTCTTTGGTTAGAAATAATTGATTTCTTTTATAAGAATACAAATTTAACTGAGTCATACTTAACATAAAATTGGCAGAATGTCTGTCTGTAAGATTTACAATCTGAAACTGCATGTTTATTAGCATTTCTAATAATTCATGGACAATTTTATCATAACAAATCTTTTATAGACATATATGTAAAATCCTGTTCAAGTCATCTGAAGATTGTGTACTGTGAAACTTGAGTTACAACTAGAGCTATCCTTTCATAGGATTTAACATTGGTAAGCATTTTTTGCTTGGTTTAGGCAATATGGTCTTCAACCATTTTACTTTACATTTTTTCTCTCTTTCTTTTTTCAGTATTGTTCGTTTAATTCAAGACTATATCTGGATAAGATTTTTAGGCTTAGGCAAATTGTCCATTGGTTCCAGCAATGGTTTTTGGTTTTCTTTAATATATATATATTGTGTACACAGAAGTTGACAGTTTATGGTGACTGCATTACACATATATATATATATATGTTTTATTCATATATATATTTTTTCTTCTATATGTGATGTCCCTTCAGGATGTAGGTTATCAGGACTCTCCACAACATCCTGTCCTTTGTAAGTCTTATTAAGGTTTGTCATTTTGCTATCTCTCCTGATCCCTGTGCTACTTTTCTCTGTCCCTCTTGCCTTCAATATATCTTGTGAGTGTCAAATTCTCCAAGTTCTCTTTCCTTATTATATGCTCAAGCATCAGAAAGAGTTGAAATTTCTATTTCCTTTTTCTCTAAAACATCATCATTACTCACATGTTCAGTCCATGCTATTCTCAGCATCCTTCTGTCAAATCACATTTCAGTGTTTTAATCCCCATAAATCACTCCAGAGTTTGGGTAGCTAACTGGATCAGTTATGAATTTTTAATCTCTATACAATATATGATTTTAGCATAACTAAAAAAATCTAATTAAATCTTAAACATTAATTTTGCTTAATTTACAGAATTATTTTGCATATCATAAAAATATTTGTTAAATATGTGTGTGTGTGTGTGTATATATATATATATATATATATATAATTAATGTGGAGAAATTTGTCACCTAACTGAGTGGTATTATTTTAATCATGCCGACTTCGAAGTTTCATGAGTATATTGTCTTCAGGACTTGCACCCCTCTTTGTCTCTGTCTGTCTGTCTGTTTCTCTCTCTCTATATATATATATATAATATATGGCAGAGAACACAATTTTGAACAAAGCTATGAACCAACATGTCTACTTACATTAATATGAACCACATAATTATTCAGTAAAAATGTATCAATATAAAACAGTTAAAATGAATGGGCTTATCTTGCAAACACAAACATTCTTCTCAAACAGAAAAATGAAGGCATGGAAAATATATTAAGATACATTATTTTTCTTTTGTTGTTGGTTATACACAACCAGAAAATGTATTTGAATTACAAAGATGCATGATAGAGGTGATATGTAACAGTATATCAGTGGCCATTGTTAAAATAGTACAGTATACATACTAGTGAGTACTTTATTATATTAGTCTTGGAAAAGTGATTTCAGCATGCATCTAATCGTCAAAGTCAACAAATTCCCTTGGTAAAATTTAGAAATGTTTAATTGCAATTTCTGTGAGGAATGCAGTTTTTAATCTTGTTACCAAAAGTGTCTGTAGCAGTTTCCTAAATTTCCAAATATATTCATTTTTTTTTATTTGCCTTTTGAATTTTTTTGTTTTTCTTCTTCGTGATTACAAATTTCTTCAAATAATTCATTCCCTTTGGCATGTGCTAATGCAATTATATCCCTGATATTTTTATCTTGAAAATTATTTGCCTGAAATGTATGACAATAAAAGCCTCTGAGATAATTTTTTAGGCCTTATCTCTGAAATTCGATTCACTTTCTTTCTTGCTTGAATTTTTCACTTTAACAAATATTCATTTTGCCCTGGAATTTCTTCGTGGAATAGAAAACTTAACTGTCATTTTGTTTCTTCACTGTCCATTATAGCTTGTCTCCCAAAGAACTTTTAAATTCATTATCGAATTAATGCAATATTGAGTATTCATGCAAACATGTAGGCTTTAATATTGTCTGCAATGACCCAAACATTCATGCAAACATGAAGCTTTTAATATTATCTGCAATAGCCCAACCATTAAAATATTATGGAATGATATAATTTCTAGCTCTCAGGACAACATCTTGCATAATTTAGATAATCTTGGGATGAGAATGTAATTTTAACTTCACTCAGTAAAAATAATGTACATATTAACATACACACACAAACACACACACACACATATATATATATATATATAATATCATTTGAAGATTTGTAGAGATAATTCCAAAGAGGATATAAATCCAAAAAGTGCTTAATGTAAGAACAGAGCAATATAATGATGAATACAGAATCCTAAAAAATCTGTCAGGTCAGGTGATAATTTATTTTGTGGAACTTCAGAAGTCCATCTCTTCAGACCAGTTTTACAAAAATAAATTTTATGCATTTATTTTTGTAAAACTGATCTGAAGAGATGGACTTCTGAAGTCCCCAAAATAAATTATTACCTGACCTGATGGATTTTTAAGGATTCTGTATTCATTATTATATATATATATATATATATATATATATATATATATATATATTTGTGTGTGTGTGTGTATCTGATTATATGTATGTACTTGTTTATATATTATATTTGTGTGTGTGTGTGTGTGTATCTGATTATATGTATGTACTTGTTTATATATTATATTTGTGTGTGTATGTGTGTATCTGATTATATGTATGTACTTGTTTATATATTATATTTGTGTGTGTGTGTATCTGATTATATGTATGTACTTGTTTATATATTATATATAATGTGCGCATGTAGCCAAATAGTTAGAATGTTCACTTTTTCAGCATATGACCCAGGTTTGAGCCTCAGCAGGAGCGACTTGTCAGGAAGGTGACTTATTCAGGTTATTATCCTCGGAAGGCAATCCTAGTATATGGCATATTTGGAATGTGCCTCAAAACCATACCACAGTTTAAACAAAAGTTGTGAATTAAATTTAGTAGACAGAACTGTTTGTAAGTCAATGATTGTTGTTCTAGCACATGCCAGATTATGTGCCCTCTCCCAGAAACTGTAAGTGCATAGTTGCAGTATAAAGGAAAGATGGGCCCTGTAGGTGTGCCTAAGCAGGTGCCTGTGGTAAGGATTGTGTAGCCACCCTAACAAATTGGTGTAATCAAAAAATGAAAGTAGTTACACACTATTATCTTGTATGTGTGTGTGTGTGTGAGTGAAACAAATCAAAATCTGTTATTTTGATATGTTTTGTAGATGAACCAATGTCATCAGAAAAATATTTTTATTTTCAAAAAACAAAATCTTCTTCAGTGAGACAAATAGTGCTTCACATTAATCAGCTGAATACTTAATTTTTTTTGCTACAGAAATTAGATTTAAATTAATTTCAACTCAGATTCATTTTTATTTATTTTTTATCTTATTTATTTATGTATGTATAAGTGTGTCATATATATATATATATATATATATATATATATATATATATATATATATATATATATGAATAATAAAATGACAAAATATGAATACATCTCCGACATAATGCATTTCATCCCCAGAAGAAATTTCTTTAGACTAATAATTGTTTTATTAGTCTAGTCAATCATATATATATGGCATTGAGATGATGAGAAATACAACAAACACTATTTACTATTTTATGTTGAAAACACAAATAATAAAGGGATGCTTAGCTATAAAATTATCCAGCACTAAAACCATTATTAGTCTGAAGAAGTTTCCTCTAGTGATGAAATGTGTTATGTAAGTTTTTTCCCATTTTAACATTCAGTTACTTACTTTTAATCTGAACAAAAATCTGTATATCATATATTCAATATATATATATATATATATATATATATATATATATATATATATATATATATATATATGTGTGTGTGTGTCTCTCTCTCCCCTTTTCTCTTTCTCTTTATATACACACACACACGCACACACATATATATATTTATATATATATATATAATATATATATGTATGCCAAAGATCAAGAAATGTTCAAGTGACTTATCTGGTTAGCCTATGGAAAAGTTTTGCCTCATTAGGCTCACCAGGACCAGATGTTTGCTAAATCTGTTATAAATCTGTAAACACTTTATTCAGCTAACCAGGTCAGTCATGTGAAGTTTTCTTGATCTTTTGAATATTGTATCTCTAGCTATCTATTGAATACTTTTTATCAAGCTATCCTGAAAATATATATATATATATATATATATATATATATATATATATATTTCCATCTTGACAGTGACAATTGCATTAATTACCATTCAGATTCTTGATTCAGTTCATTTTCACAAAAACGCTTAATTTTCCTGAAGAATATTTAGGCAAAACAAGTTTTCAAGCATTGAAATTGCCTTTTCCTACCTCATGATATATTTTGTTAGTATAAAAACAATGCACAAAGTAATGACTAAAATTAAACAACTGGAATTATTGTTTCATTTTATTTTTTTGCTATGAGTGTATATATGTTATCATTAAAATGAATAAAACTCTCTCTCTCTTTGTATGTAATAAATCACGTCTCACTGTAACAATTATATTAATTCTCAGTTACTGACAATTTTTTATCCAATTTTGAATTTACAATGGACATATGACTCCTGTATCATAATAAAGTAAATTTTAGTGAAAATATTGCAATATTTGATGCCTAATCAGCAACTGCCAAAATTGGCAATGTTACTCTCTCTCTCTCTCTCTCTCTCATATGTATATGTATATATACATACACATTTTGAAAAAATAACATTTTATATTTAGTTACCCCTTTAAAGCCTGTTTCATGCATAACCATTTTTCAAAATAGGCATTTGTTTATCTTTGACACTCCCATTTTGAAAAATTGTTATACATGAAACAGTCTGTAAATGGATAGCTAAATAAAAAAATGTTATTGTTGTATATATATATATATATATATATATATATATATATATTAAAATACTTGTTTAAAATGTTTTAAATTGAGCACCCTTTTACACATAAAAAAACATGAATATACAAATATATATATATATATATATATATATATATATATATATATATACACACAATCATTCAGTTTAATAAAGATTTTGCTATATTTTTTTAACAAACTTATCTGTGATATCACACTTAAGATAAATGGTTTTATGACAAAGTGGAAAAAGTATTGCATTTCAGCACTTAGGACTTCATTGTACACAAAAATTTTCCATTTTGTCATACATCTTTCCTTTCCTGTTCTCGATATATACAAATTTATATATCATTATCATTATATATATATATATATGTATGTATGTATGTATGTATGTGTGTGTGTTTGTGTGAAAATGGAATATATTTTAAAGTTTCCATAATTTACATGAACATACTTAAAAATTAAATTTGTCATGTAAAGAAACAAAATGTTAACATTATAATAAAGATTTTTTCAATATCTAACTGATTTTTCCATATTCCATTTTTCCATAATTTACATTTTACCTGACATGTGTGTGTGAGTATATATATATATATATATATTTATATATATATACAATTAAGTTAAATGCCAATATGGTAGAACTGGAAGCATTTTTTTTTTTAGAAAAGAACAACTCTTATTTACATTAAGATTTTAATGATGATGCTTGAATCTCACCTTTGTCTATCAACTGCAAATTCTAACATGACCTTGTTACTGTTCTGCTATTACTTTTTGAACACTAACATCCTTCAGCATCACTGAATCTGAAACCTTCATACTTTCAAATATATATATATAGAGAGAGAGAGATCTTCATTTCTTCTCTCGCTCAGTAGAACTGGCTTGTAAAGTTTCATTTTTTTCCCTTTGAGGCAATCTCCAAAAATTCAAGACAATGATCAATCATCTTTTGCTTCCAAGATTCTAATTCAGATCAATATTCTGTCAAATCCACCAGTCTCTTGCTCTGTTAAAGGTACCAATGTTCTTCACTTTCCCCATCCTCACCAGTATCTAGCACTGCCACTTTAGATCAGTTTTCTGTTATGCTGTCAATCTCAAGTAAAAACTATCTTATACCAGTTCAACTCCAAATATTACTGTATCTATTAATATACAAGTTGAGATTTTAAGAACAAAGTTTTGAGTAAAAGAAAATTAGGAGACCAAACAATGAGGCTAACAATTTGCAGTAGATTGAATTCTACGTAGGATGGACAAAACTACAAGCAGTTATTGGTTTCAATCTTGAAACTATTCACCAGTTATGAAATAAAACTACCATAATAGAATAATATTCTTTTTGAATTGTCATGAACAGAAATACAGAATATTTTAGCTAGTATTTCTTGTTTTAGACTCAAAATAATCTAATAATACACGCATACTGTGATGAGATGAGTATTGATCATTTAAACATTCCATACCACATTGCAATTGAATCTACCAATAGAAGACAACAATCCTGCTGTTCTTTCCAAGGCCAATAAACTGATGATTGTTTAGGGAAGCTATACTGATGACATAGGTATTCATCATTTGAATAATGATTTTGAACAGAAAATGAACATCCTCTGTCATGTATTCCAAGAAGTAGGACTCAAGTTAAATATTTTCAAAACAGAAACTATGATCTGGAATTGGAATGAAAGCATTGATGGCACATACTTTGAATCCATTATAAAAATTCAGTATGTAGAATTAGTCAACATTAAACACTTCAAATATCTCAGTTTGTGGATCATTTCTAATGAATTTAATATTGGAGATAAGGAAATTGAACATAGAATAGGCTGCTTTTGATGTAGTTTTGCCCAACACCACAAACTGCTTTAAAACCAAAACTATGTATGTAAATAGACTCATCAGATCGAGACTTTCATATGGAAAGCATGCATAGCACCAAAAACATTCCAAATGTCAAATTAGTAAATACTATTTTATAAATATCAACTGAAAGCAGTACTGGCTGCTCCCTTAATGAATGCTGAATGTTTCCTATAAGTAAACAACTAGTATTACCATTGCCATTGTTTCAGTCTCATTAACTGTCAACTTTAGGGTTCAGGGAAATTTTTGATAAGTTTTGTGTCATTATATATGAAATTTTGTTGCTTAATTTATTGTTGGGTTATTGGGAAAAATTAGTTTTACTTAAGTGAAAATAGAAAACATGTAAATTAATGATTTCTGGGCCAAAATGTAACTGTTACATGAAGTCAGTTTCTAGATGAAGCTACATTTAATGTGTATTCTTTAAAAAAAATATAAGTAAACAAAACATTGAATTTTCCCAAAATTTCCCAAATACCCGCTATATAAATCTGGTAGCTAAAGTTCCTACTATATAAATATAGAAGCTAAAGTTCAGTCAGTTATGTGCCATACATGATACATGCTTTGGTGATCATGTATCTTTCAATACATGACTGATGAGGCAGATTTTTTCCTACAATAGGTTACCATTTCTTTATGCAGTAGACCAGTTGCCATCCAAGGCTATAGAACTCGGTCTGTCCTGCTATATACTCATAGATGGGGGGAGAAGAAGAGGATTCATACCTTTCCCAAGGGTATTAGCACATAAGTGAATGTAATGGATTCGACTGGAATTCAAATTCGGCTCTCCGATTCCTCAATCCGAGCCGCTATCCATTACTCCACTGTGCCTCCTATTTCATTACTCCACCATGCTTACGTAGCTAAAGTTCCTTCTATATAAAAAGTTTATTTTTATTGATATTCAAATCATTAAAATATGAAAACTCTAATCAAGTAAATTTTTTTATTAAATCCAGGAAATGTAAAAATTGATTGGGAATATGTTGCTCTATTTACTTTTTATTACCAGTTCTAATATTCACAAATAAAACCCACCATGCTATGCACATTGTAACAAACCACCCTCATTCCTTTCATATTGGTGAGATGTAAGTTCCACTTACGAAGCTTCTTCCCATGAAATGCTTCTTTGTGGGGGTGACTTCCAAGAGGATCACTACAACCTTAACCTGTTCAATTTTAGGGTTAAACGTTAGCTTCCCCACATGACCATATAAACTGTAATAGATTATTTGGTGCTTTCACTCATTCCTGTCTTGTATAAACCATAGCAAAAAATATAACCACAAGGATATTTTTACAATAATTATATATTTATACAGTGTTATCTGGACAAGTTATTTCCACTGAACACTTGGCAAATATTGCTTCCCGACAGCTTCTAGAAACTTGTTAGTTTTCTTTACACACCTAGACAGACAGGAAAATAATTTAATGAAACCTGTGTGTTTCTGTATCAAATTGTTGGTATAGATTTGCTTAGAGATTCAAACATGTAATAGAAACCTTAGTTTTAGCTGAAATCTTTTTCTTAGTTTGTGAATATAGCATTTGGGCAACTCTTCTCTGCAGACTAGCTTTTTCTATGTAAAGAAATGATAAGAGAAATTATGGTGCAGAACCTCAAGACATCATCAAATTTGAGCACTTATCATACAAGTAACGATTTCCTAAGATTTTTTTTTTTGTTAACATGTTATTATCTCATGTATTTTAATGAAAATGCCTTGATTCTATTTTGTGTTATTCTTTGCTAACTTTTGACAGTTCTTATCAGGAGAATTAATTTTTCTTTGCTTTAAAATAAATTGTCTCCTCATTCCAACACTTTCAGACAAGACTTCGCAAAATAATTACCTCATTTCTTATACCAATTCTTTGTCCTTTATACAACAACATTCTGATATCATGTCTCTATAAATGGTTTTTTTTTTTTACATAGCACAAAGGAAAACAGAACACCAGGAAGTAATACTGAAAATTAAAATAAAACGTTTTTTTTTTGTTTTTTTTTTTTAAGCGTATCACCCCAAGCAAGGCTGGAGGCCACTATCATGCAAGGGGTTATAGAAGGGTTGGAGGAAGAGCAGATAGGAATGGTAAAGGAGAGGATGTGGAGAAAGAGAAAGACAGTGGGTCGATCAAGGCAAGGGGGTTACAGAAGATTTGGAGCGAGAGCAGATAGGAATGAAAGATGAAAGGATGTGGAGAAGGGAAGCTGAAACATAGATGACAAAAAGCAGTGAAGTTTCTATGAAATATCAATATATGTTTTGTAAATTCAACCCATGATTAGTTAGAACAAATTTAGTATATGGAGATAAGAAAATTGAATATAGAATAGGCTGTGCTATGGATAGTTTTGCCCCTCACTGCAAGCTACTACAAAATCATAACATTAACATAAAAAACTGAAGTCATATTCTTAAATCATCTCACCAGATTGAGACTTTCATATGGATACCATGCATGGCACCAAACACACTCAGACTAAACTGTTAGCTGTATGCAACCACTTCCCTGAACTCTGTGGCTTGTTGTTACAGAATCACAAATAAACAATTGAGCCAAATAAAAGGAACTACATCACTTGAAGACTTTCAGTCACAGCAACAACTAAAATGGATATTTCATGTAGCTTAAATAGAGGATAATGACATAATCCAAATGCAAATGTTTCCCACAACTGCCAACAAAAGTGAAGGAAGGAAACCCCCATTAATACTGGAAAGAGTGATAACAGCGATTAAATTTGAGAAAGCTATTTTCCTGAAAAATTGTTTTAAGACAAAGATTTAATATATTTTGAACAAAACAGCATTAACTGCTCGGTGAATCAGCTGAATGTTTCCTCAAAAGGAAACGGCCAATATTACCTGATATCAAAGATTACAGAAACACCTAGTGTTTTTTAAATATTATTATTTACCCAATACAAAGCCCTTTTGAATTATTATATATACATATGTGTGTGTCTGTGTACTTTTATATGAAATTTAGACAAATATAGATCTCTTTTAAATATTTTTAATTTATCCAGATCTGAAAGTTCTATTTTATAAAACTAGTCAAAGAATGGCAGAGATTTTTCACTTTTGGTGATGAACATGAGGAGGTACTGCTCTCATATTGTCTATTGAAAGGAATGTGATTTCATTAACTTGAAAATTAGAAAAGAAAATTTAATTTTTCAATCACAGCTAGAATTTGTTTAAGAATATTAAATCTGAACATTTTATAAACAATTTCAGAAAATCTTTATCTAGATTTATGCAATGATTCTTGCACATTTATTCTTTTCTTTCAGTGTGCTTATAAATCACATTGATTTTCTGTTTTAATCATAAAGATATAGATATGGGAATGAATAAATGAACATTGGGGCTTTAAAAAATTTAAATAGGTAATAACGCATAACTCATTATGCATAATAAGATGTTTTCTGGAACTGCAAAATACGATATAAAAAAAATTAAATATCAAAATACGTACAAGAAGTCTATTTGTAGAATATTTGTTACTGTTAATTATCACTTACACAGACGACATTAATTTCTTTTTAAAATTATATGTGGGTGTTCCTTAATCAGTTTCTGGCATACAATAATTTATAATTAATTATATATTTTATTTTTGTCATTGTATTTGTGAAACACACATTTTTTCTAACTATATCAAATATGTTTTTGTCTGATTTGTTGGCAGTTTCAACTGTATATATATATATATATATATATATATATATATATATATATATATATATGTGTGTGTGTGTGTAAAATTCAAGCATTTAATGATATACCATCTGTATATATATATATATATATACATATATATATATATATATATATATATATATATATATATATAATGCATTTCAATTTTACATATATTTCTTTCCTTTCTCCCCTTACATGTATACATACACACACACACACACACACACACACACACATATATATATATATATATATATATATATATATATATATGATTATGCATTTCAATTTTACATATATTTCTTTCCTTTTCCCCATATATATATATATATATATATATATATATATATATATATATATATACACACACACAGATAGATTAATGTCTGGTGTCTAATGATAAGGAAAGCTTTTATTTCATATAACTGATTTTTTAATGAAAATTGGTTAAAAGTGCACTATTGTATAATTTGAATTAAGAAAAATAAAAGTGGCACTTTATACATTCAAGCAACATACCTAATTTTTATTCTGTGTAAGTAAAATTCTTATTGTCTTCTTTGTAAACTACTAATGTGAATCAGTTTAATTAGATTGCAATCATCTTGAAATTTCCAGTTTGTTTTTTCCATTACAGATTTGGGAATTATGGCCTCTACTTATATAGAAGGATTTCCAAAACTTCAGTTTAGCCAAAAACAAAAGATGATGGTCCTGATGATATTAGTTGTTTTCTGATGAGGAAACATTTGGCATCCATTAACTGAACAGCCAGTGCTACTAGAGTTATGCTTTTTTCATTCCCTAATCATCTGGCTGGGATCAAAATGTTATATCTGTTCTCCTCATCTCTCATGGTAATATTATCTGTCTTGTTAAAGAACATTCATTGACTGAGTAGCCAGTTGAAATTTATAAAATCTTTCTATTAAAACAAGTTTTCATGGAGATAGGTTTCTCAAGTGCAATCATTGTTATCCCTTTTTGAAGTATTGATGTGGGTTTCCTTCCTAACGTGGAACGTCAACCTCTTGATTATGCCATTATTTTCTCTTTGAGTTACATGTACTCTCCATTTTAGTTGTTGCTGCTGTTGTAAGTCTTCAAGTGATGAGGTTTCTATTATTTAGTATAGTCCTTTGCTTATGAATAATAGCAGATAATAAAATGCAAATAAGTGAGGCACACAAAAGTAAATGAAAAGATGGCAGATACCTTTATCTTCTTAATGGGGTAAACGACAAAGAATGAATTTTACACTCAAGGAAAACCATATTCGCATTGCTGTTACTTTTTGTTCTGCAATATTTTTCTTCATATTCAGTAGAAACAGAAATATTTCTTCATCACACGTTTACAAAGTCTTTGAGATTTAAAATCCCTTTATCTCCACGTGTGTTTCTCCATCAGACTGTTTATTGAATTTCCTTTCCAAAGCATCTCAAAGATTCAAAAGCATCCTTGCATGGCCATGTTTGCATATCCCTGTACACTTTACTTCATAATATCCTCACATTACTGAATTTAGCCATATTTTGTTTCTCATATAGTCCTTTAGCATAATGCTAATACTAATATTAGCTGTTTCCCTATAAGGAAACAACTAGCATTCATTGATCAAACAGCCTATCCTGCTTTCAGTTGTACTTTATAAAAAATCTTTCTCTTGAAACAATTTTGCGGAAGATTTCTCCAATCTGGAAACTGTTATCATTCTTTCCCCTATTGATGAGGGTTTCCTTCCTAACTTTTTGTTTGAAGTAATGTGAAATGTCAACATCTTGATTATATCATTATTTTCTCTTTGATTTACATGTGCTGTCCACTTTATTTGTTGCTGGTGTTGGTAGTCCTCATAATGAAGATCCAAATTTGAGTTCTTAACTGGCCATTCTCAAACATCTCCCACAAACTCTAAACAGCTTTTCTCTAATTACAAGACATCCTAGTTCCCGTTCTCAGTTCTGCCTCTGCTTTTTTTGACTGTGTAACTTCTGGCTTCTCTTTCTTTTTTGGGCTTTTTAATCCTACTTTTTGTTCTTTATGTGCTGTCTTCCCACAGGACATAGGCGATCATGGCTCTCCACACTTTCCTATCTTTTGTAGCTCTTAATAAATTTTGTCTTGTTGTTACTCCCCCTAAACCCTATTCCACCATCCACTTACTCAACCTTACTAAGTATGTTATCACTGGCCTCCAATTTGTCCTGTGAGTATCAGATTTTCCAAGCCCTCTTTGCTCATTATGTGCCCTAGAAATTTCATCTGTCTGTTACTGATGCTAAGTATAAGTTTCCTATTTGTTTCCATTTTCTTTAAAACTTTGTTGTCCCTTGTGAACCCTAAGATACTATCAAGAACCCAGGTATCCCTACCCTTGGCTTATGTAACAATAATTTTAGTGCATAACCAAATTTTGTTTTGTAGGAGATCAATTTCTAAAAGAACAATAATAGAAAACTTACTGAATACTTTCTCACACAGACAAAAGCATTAACCTATTTAAATTTATACATTCTTGTCAATTTAGTTTGAATTAAGTTAAATTTGGAATGTTAGAGAATTTACTAAATCTGTTCTTCCATCATATAAACAAAATTAGTTTTCAAAGAAGTAAAATTATTCAGTAAAAATAGCAATAAACTTCTAATCCTGTAAACAATGCTGCATAGATGTACTGTGTAGAACAGCTATGACTATAAGATTAGTCTGCTTCAAAGGTACATTTGTTATATTCTTATATATATATATAATACACACACATGCATATACATTACTGACCAAAAGTTTAGGGGCCACCATCTGGATTTAATAATTAGTAAGCTTCATACCTACTTTGGTTTAATTAACTCCTTTTAAGCTAGAATACTGAAACTCTTTAACATAGCATCCAATTTTATAGAGAGGGTTAGCTAAAATTTTAAATTTGCCAGTCTTAAGTTTACCATGAGCCAGCAAGAGAGATTAAGCAAAAAGAGATAAATCTTTAAGGAAACTTTATATTGTAATGGATTAATTTGAGATGATTATTATTGAATATATGATAAAAGCTTTCAGGAAGAAAAGGTCCCCCTGGCTCAAAGTGAGCTAGAACAGTAGTTTTGAAAAAGGCATACAATCTTCAATTTTCACGTATTCTTTTAAATCTAGATAGTGACCCCAAACCTTTGACCAATAGTGTATACATAAACTTATTTTCTACAAATATGTTCTACTAGTATCTGTCTATATGCATACAAACATAGAGACAGTCAAAATGTGAAAATAAACTAACTACACCAATATCAACCCTTTTGAAAATGGCTAAAGAAATGGCTGAAAGCACTTGGGACGATCAACAGTATGAACAGTTTTTGTACTCATTCACTCTCACCAAACCGAAAAATGTAAGAATGTTGGAAAAACTAAATAAAAAATGAATCAAATTTTCCTTGTCCATCATATTTAACAAAAAATATTTAAAAGAAAGGTTTATGCCCAAATATAGATTAATCACATCACATCATGCACACACACACACATACATACATACATACATACATATATATATATATATATATATATATAGATAGATAGATATATAATTATACGTTTTACCAGTTTGTGACTGGAAGGGATAATTCCGAGGAGGATATAAATCCAGGGAGAGCTCAATATAGACTCCACTATCAGACTTCGGCCAAAAAACAAATGCTGAAGTATTACCATATTAACACTGAATTTTATTTAGATTAAGATTTATCCTGCATAAAAACAACAAATGGTATCGGTCAAAGTAACATACAAACCAATATTAAAATCTAAATACTGTAGAGTAAATTCTTGGTTGAGGAAACCAACTACTACTAACCACTAATCTCTCAGCCTTATCTTTACTCAACCCCTCTCTCTCACCTTCACTCCCCACTATCAAAGTTTCTGTCCAGTGTACTTTCTTCATTCACGGAGAATGTTTTCATTCTGATTAGATGAACATCTTCATGTTCACAAAATAAAAATTATAAACAAAATGAATAATTAAAGTCTCCATCTTCTTATTATCAATATACATATATATATATACTGTGGACTTAGGAATCAACTCTACATGATGACTGTCAGTTTCACACCTCAATCAGTCATAAACTGACAATCACCATGCAGTATTGATTTCTATGGTCACACTGTCTGTATCTACTAACACTTGATCTCACTATTGAACACTCCTTCACCACAAGTATACCAATACACACATGCATGCACACACACACACACACATCTATAATAAAGTAAATTATGACTCGTTATCTGAGAAATTCAGACAGAAATTAATTGTTTACTTATAAGTATAAATGTATAAAAATTTTAAGAATCCTGACTTTTCTATTAATTTCATCATTTCCACTTGATTAAACACTGACAGCATTTGGCACTAATAGGTCCATTGAAGATAAGATAGTTTGATTAGATTATAATCTGTGGAAAAGCAAATTCCATGAATGCCCCACTGAAAATAATAACCCAGTTGTCCTCACACAATTCTCAAAGGAAATTAGGAACTGGAATATTTAGTAATGATTACTTTGGTTTCAGTCACTGCCAATTTGAAGTTGACTTCCTGGAACTGGTTTGAAGAATCTCACTGATTCACTTATTTATTCTTCAAAAGACATTCATTCTTCAGGTTGTTAATTTGTCTTTCAACTTCTTCATTAATGAAATTTAATTTTCTTGAAATATATCTTATAAGTCTCAAAGTAATCAAATGCATTAGATATACAAATTTTCCAAAGCTACTAAAAACATAGTATTATTGACAAAATAAAAACAAACCACTTTGAAAACTTTGATTTTGACATCTAACTGTTCAGAGAGATTAAAAATATGAAACAATTTACTAAAAGAATTATGTATTGTGTCTTAGAGAGTTTTATATTCTGTTGAAATTTTTCTATTTCTTTTTTACAATGAGGTTCACCCTTTACAAGGCCCAGGGGCCACTTGAAGTAGATGGTTATGATTGGAGACCATTTGTGTGTATAAGAGTGGAAGAACAGGTGTGAGTTTGAGGCCCAACAGTCTTTTAAGGCATGGTGCTTCTCTGAGAAGAGCTCTGTTTGTCCAGGTTGGTGGTAGTTTGAGGTCAGATCGGTGATGATAGAATGTAACTAACTTGGTCTTCAAGGTATTGAATATAACTAGTCAGTTTTATCTCATTGGGTAGTTTGGACAAGATTGAAAGAGAGTTCAGTCACCAATCTCTGACCATCGAGAATTTTAGAGGTGCACTCATATATAGTCGTATCATCGGCATAGATGTTTATAAATGATCTGAGTATTTTCTTAGGCAGATTATTTATGTCAATCAAAAAGAGGGTTGATATGAGGAGTGACCCCTGGGAGATGCCTGCATTGACCTCTATGACCCTGGGGGAAATTGTGGAAAAGCATGATCACCCACATCCTCAGAGCACATAGAACATTTTTTATAACATATTTTTAAGAAAATTTCATTATCGCTTGCATTGAATACAGTCTAATGATTTCCCTTGTTTTTTTTTAATAAAAATAACTAAATTTTTAAATATTTTCAAGGATATTAATTGTTAATGATTGATTATTGTTTTTTTTATGGCTTATAAAACCTATGTATTTTATTTAAAGATAAAAAATATTTTGGATTGTAAGAATAATTTTTTTTTTCCAAGTGAATATTGCATTAACAATGTTTTTGTTAATGCAGTAACAATACTTTTTCCAGATACACATCCTACTATTTAACCCATAGCTGAAGAAGACATGATGGATTCATATCTTTCCCAAGAACATTTGTTCATAAGTCAATGTAACAAATTTGACTGGAATTCAAAATTGTCTCTTCGGTTTCTCATTCTGAACAGCAATCCATTACATCACCCACACATCCACCCATATTAATTGGTAGGAGATAAATTTCCATACAGGAAACATTTGGCATTCTTTGATGGAACAGTTAGTGTTACTATTAGTTGAAATCCATAAATTATTTTATAAAGTTTTTCACCAAATTAGACTTCTCAAGTCCACTAAATGTTATAGCTCTTTCTAATTTGATGCAAGTTATTTTCAATTTTATTTTTATTTTTGGTAGTGTGGGAACTTAGCAGCTTGATAATATAATTATTTTCTTTTCTAGTTAAAGGTACTACTCATTTTTGTTGTAGTTATTTTTTTTTTAAATGTTAATCCATCCAGTATAAGGCATAAGTGCCACTCATGGTAGAGGGTTACTAAGTAAAATTGTTGTAAGAGAGTGGGGAAAAGAGTAATTAAGAAGTGCACATTATGGCATGTAGGAAAGATATGAGTTGACCCTGGACTTGAAGAGAGTAACATTATAGCTGTCAGGGAAACATCCACTCAGGGGTTTGTTCCACAATGTAATTACTGGTGAAGAAGCTATCTGAGTAGAACTTGCTCTTTATTAAAGAAACACAAAGGGAATTAGAATGGTTTGCCACCATGAACATGAGATGGTAGAGCATAGCTGGGAATGTCTGGAACTAAGGGATGTAACTCCTCTAAACATCTGACACAGTAATTCATTTTGAAGATTTATAGAATTGCTTTGTTCGAACCTATTTTTATCCATAACCAAATAATTATTGACATATAATGCCCTCTACTCACCATTCTAAGACAAATTACTAAGATACTAACACTGAAACATCTCAACAATAACAATTAAGTAAGGAATGTTTAATAATTTTATATTTAATTAGGTTAATATTTTTGAAAACTATTTGATTTTACTTCTATTGTTTCTACATGCACTTCAATGTCTTGTATTATTCGGAATGTTTGAAGCTTTAATATCAATACATTTTCACTTGATTTACATCTTATATGTGAATACACATGCAAATAGGTAATTGTAAGTAAACAATATAACTTGTCAATTAGAAGCTGAAAAATCTGTGAGTTGATGAGTTAAAGTTTTTAAGCCAATAAAACTTATGTTCAGGTGGAGGGAGATTAATATATCAGGAAAATCCCTAATAAGAACTAAAAACACTTATCAGAAATACTTTTATTCTTGGGAACACTATTCTTCAGACTGTAAATTAAGTTTTTATTTCAACAGGAAAACAGTTAAAAAGAACCTTTTTAAAATGTTTTCCTTCGGGTTAATCCTAAATTCTCTATAATAAATTCTATTAATTTAAAAAAAAAATTCAACATATATGATGTCTTTTTTGCTCACGTTTCCTTTTTTTTTTGTTAATTTTTCATAAAACAAGATGAACAGAATGCCAATGGTAAAAATTATATCTTTTGATTTTTGGTAATGATTTGAATAAAATTTTAGAAGAAAATATTTGCAAATTATTCAGCAAGTTTCAACAGAGAATGTTTGTTTGATTTCAAGAAAATGTAAATAGTATTACTTTTTCTCTGTTTCACTTCACATGCTAAAACCTTTCTAGAAAGAAAGTATTGATTTGTTGGACTTAGCTCAAATCTAATCTTTGCTTGCAAATTAAATTTTTGTCCCATTCACATCAATTTTCACAGATGCTGAAAACCAAGTCAAAAGAATGAGGTGTGAAAATGTTACGCTAAGCACATTTTTCAAATGAAGATTTTGTTAGTGAAAACAATTGTCTACTCTGTAAGTCAATTGTCGTTTCCCGAAATATAACTTCAGTGAATACAGAATGATTCTACTGAACCAAGCTGCAATTGGTGCCAGAAGTAAAAAAACAGCAATAGGATAGATTTCATATACTGTGATTATCATTTTCTTTATCTTTTTATTGATTGATAACTTCCTTTACATCATATCATCAAGGATCAGAAAAGACAGATTGTCTTTAGAAAAATCTAAATGGATAATTTAGTTCCAGTCAGGTTGATTATTTGTACCAGAAATTATTCTGATTTCTTTTTTGGAGGTGGAGAGGTAATGCAGTTGGTAATCAGATGCAATTCTCTTAACTGTTATATTTAGAAAATACTGGAAAATGTTGCACTTTGTATTTTTTTTGTATTGCCACACCCTTCAAGACATAGGCAATGACAACTCTCCAGAAATCCCTTTTCTTTATCATCTGTGAATTATCATTGATTGTTTAGAAAGATCATAGAGTGGTTTCCTGTTCCCTTCACAATTTGAAATTGAGAGTTTTCTTTTTCATAGACTGGTTACTAGCTAAGGCTAGAGAGTAAAGTCTATCCTGCTCCCTAGTGGAGAAGAAATGGGTTCATGTCTTTCCCAAGGGCATTTGTGCGAAAATGAATGCCACAAACTAGCTCAGAATTTGAACTCAGCTTACCAGTTCCACTCTCAGTGCCAGTATCTGCTACACTACCCAAAAATTTCTCGTATTCCATATCCTGTAATTTAAATAAAATAAGTATTATTTACTTCTGCTATTAAATTACAATATGATGAATAATTGACATTTTTTTTTACTTGAAACTTTATCCATAAAATAATATTGAAAATAAAACTTATCCTTAGAAAATACTGCAACGTCTTGTATTCTGTATACTGCAGTTTAGACCATCAAATATTGTTTATTTGTTGAATAACTGCCAATTGTTTTCATTTGAAACTTTATTCACTTGAATATTATTATTATTATTACTGTATGTTTTATTATTCTCATGAGTAAAATTAATTAAAAGATATTTATCATTCTTTTAGCAGAACTTTTTTCACATCTTTGAATGAAATATTGAGTTTTTATCTTGAACATAAAGAGCATGATATATCTTGTATGAATTCCTATCTTGTTCATGTCAATTGCTGCTGCTTTTTGGTGAGTAAAATTCCAGGGATTGGTGCCAAACATCATCTCCTTATTGCATTAAGTAATTTTCGAGAAGAACATGCCAAATAATCTTTTTTTACAATAATGTTCACCCTATAGAAGGCCCAAGAGCCACTCAAGGTATAGTAAGAGACACAGTTTATGGGGATAAGTGGGGAAGATAACTCTTAACCCTAAACTTGAACAAATTAATATTGTAGTGATCAAAGAAGCATCCTCTTTGATGTTGTTTCCACAAAGCAGTGGTTCATGGGAAGAAGTTGCTTGAGTGGAACTTACATCTTGCAAATGGAATCTGAAGGGAATGAGTGTGATTTTCTACAATATGTGTGGCATGTCAGGTCTTAGGCATCATGATTATAACTGGTGAAACTAAGGAACACTTTCCATAGACATAGTAATAGCACAGTGAAGCACTTGTAACTTTTCATCTGTGGGAAAGAGGTTGTAGGCTGGAATCTACATAAAAACAAAATGTACAGATAGAATAAATAGTTAAATTGTGAATTGATTGCATCAGTCAAAATTTATTAAAATTGAATGAATCATTAAAGACAATGAAATTAGTTTGCTTTACTTGTTCTGGTTTGGTTTGTTTGTTTAATGGCACATCAACTCCTTATGGGTCATTTAATGCTGAAATTTAATTTTCTGGGGAAATTTGGTATTTTTTCATTTTACTATTAAAAACTATTGCTGGAAAAGTTTACTATAAAAATGTATTTTTATACTTCCATAGTATTTTGATCCCATTTTGAGGGCTCACTATTTGCTCATAAGATGGGACCCTAACAGGTACTAACAACCCGGGTTAGGGTGAACCTGGGAACAACAGAAATTAAGAGGTGGTTCCATGCTCCTCAAAACCTCCCAATAAGAGGCCTTTCTGCTGGATGTAGCTTATACTCAGGATGCTATTTCTTCTGTATTTTATCATAAGATTTAGTCATACCAGTATAAAAGTACATCAAAACAAACTCTTTTTTTTCTATTTCATTACCAACTGAACTAATTTCTGTTAAATACGTTTTTTTACACTTCATCAGTTTTATAAATTGATTTAATTGAAATAATACTGTCTGTCATTTCATATTCCTTTGAAGTGTCATATAATGAAACAAATACTTTAATTTATTGAGATAATATTTTCACTCAAATTTTCTTCAAATGAGGCAAATTTGCTTTCTTTGTATTCACAGTGAAAAGGATTGATTTGACATTGATATAAGAAAAAATATGAAAATAAGTTATGTTTTGAGATGAACTCACAGATATATATATGTATATATATTCACATATTTTATTTAACAGGTTAAATAATAATCTTATCCAAATGTGTGGTTTATTGCAAATTAATTGCAAATATAATTGTATAAGTAGGTTACTAGATGCTTTTCTCAATGTCCTTCACTGTGCCATTTAATTTTTAAATTCTCTGTTTCCTTTTCTCATTTTTGCTTGTACTGTTGCTTCATAACTATACAAGCAAATATGAGAAAAGAAGACTTAGAGAATTTAAAAGTCAAATAGTGCAGTGAAAGAAAGTGAGAAAAGCATTTAATAACCTACTTAACCCGTTGGTTCATATGCATGGAGAAACAAGAAAGAGGAGATTATAAAAGATAGAGTTTTGTTAAAAAAAAAAAGACATGATCTCCCATGTCTTGAAGCAAGAAACATAAAGGAGAAATAAAAAAGGAAGCAACAAAAGTAGGATGTTGTACAGTGTCATGGATGAATAATCTGTTCCTGCTTTTGTGTAGAAAGTCATTAACATATCACCTGTAAAAAAAATATATGATTATTTACATATAGGACAACACTACTACAACATAGTATTTGTGCAACCTGCCTTGAGTCAGTCACTCCTTGGTCTTCTGACTTATTTAATTTCGCCAAGCTGTTCAAGCTCATACAGTTGGTATGTCACTAAACTGCTTACTTCTAGGTTGATCAAGGCAAGAACTGCTTGTTAATTTTATATATCTATTTACTTTAGTCTGACATAAATTAAAGACAACAGAGAAACAAAGAAACAAAAAGAATTCAACCAGGCATCATTATTATCATCATTATATATAATACAGCCTTTTGAAATGTAATCTCTTTGTTATGATGCCATATAATATTGACATGGATGCTTGCATGGTTCACTAGACTGGCCCTTTTCTCAGTGTTGTCTATTGCAGAATAGGTGTAAATATCTGTGATAATTTATGACTGTTTTAGTTGAAGCGATTCTTTCATTTTATTTTTGTTTATGTTATTAAGTCTGTCCAGCATATTTCAACTTCTTACTGTTGTCTTTTTTTCCTTTTTGTAAAGGAAGCTCAAGTTTTATGACCTGATTTTCTCAGCTTAGAGCATGCTTTAATCTCTTTCTCTCTCTCACAAACATACATACACATGTATATATGTACATGCATATATATATATATATATATATATATATATATAAAGTGTGTGTGCATGTATATTTATAGATATATGTAGACAGTGAGCGTATCTATATATATAAAGTGTGTGTGTATGTATATTTATAGATATATGTAGACAGTGTGTGTATCTCTATATATATATATGTATGTGTATCTATCTATATATATATATATATATATATATATATATATGTGTGTGTTTGTGTGTATCTATATATATAAAGTGTGTGTGCATATATATTTATAGATATATGTAGACAGTGTGTGTATCTATATATATATATATATATGTGTGTATATATCTATCTATATATATATATATATATATGTGTGTTTGTGTGTATCTATATATGTATCTCTCTCTCTCTCTATACATATATATATATATATATATATATATATATATATATATATATATATATGTATGTATGTATATTTGTCTGTCTGTTTTTCTTTATTTCGAGATATTTGTCAAAAGCAGATATTGTGAAAAAGGAAAGTGTTATGTTGTAACGCAAAACATTTCTTCCATTTTGGTGATTACATAATGTTAAAAAGAAGTTAGGTACCATATCAGAAAGAGAAGTTTGCATGCTGAGTTTGAACTCTGAGCGAGTTTGTGTTCATGTTTGGAAATGTATGGATCCATCTCTCCACACTCTAGTCTGGTTTAGATAGTAAAGCAAACTGGACTCTCTTGTCTTGAAATGGCAACAAGTCCAGGAGAAGGAAAATCATCAATTTAAAAACAGCTTGATGAAGGAATGTCTCCATCAAGCTCTCTTACTTTAGACATACTGCAACAGCTGCACTACATGTGATTCCTCTGTGGCTTATGTTGGGTTATGCAATTTGTGGCTGGCATGTATTAGAAGTGTTTGGTTATGGCTACTTTTAAAAAGATCACTTTTGATTGGATTGGGACCAATATCTTTTTTTTTAAATCTGTCATAAAAGTCTATGTTTATTTATTGATTATAACATTAAATATGCAATAAAATAATCAACGGTTTCAGCAAATTTATGCTTTTTATTTTAATATATAAAGCAAAACCATATTTTATTCAAATAAAATAAAATTGTACAGTTAATGGAGAAGTTACTGCAAATGATTAAACATGTCAAAAATGGTTAACCATGATTCTTGTTTTGCTGAAAAATATTTGAAGAGGATGAGATTGATAACACTGAAATCAAGACATTGTAAAGAGTTTTATATGATGCAAGAACTGAAAGTCATTTGTACTATTTGGTTATGTTGTTTGCTTTGATGTGAGACTTCCTTTGCATATGTTAAATAAAAAATACTGAACCATATTTAAATGTTCTGTTTTTAAATTGACAGGTGATGAAATATGTAAATTTTATGACAGCATAAGTAGGGCAAGCAAACTGAATCAATACCAACAGTATAAATGATTGATCCAGAATTAATTTAGAGAAAGCATGTCATATAATATCAGGATAAAACCTACCAACATGTTTACTTGGTATTTTGGGAGAAATTATTAGTGTTTGGTTGGGAATTTTGTTTTAATTCCCCATATTCGACAAATATTAGAATACCATTTATTCTGGGTTTTACAAAATTCATTTAAAGAAAACATTTACATTTCACTAGATGACTGACATAGGGCATCTAGTGCAGTCCTTTGTTGAAAAAGTTAAAACTTTGGAGTGAAGAGGATTATGAAGTTGTCCCAAAAATGGTAGAATATAGTGGGAAAATAGTAAATAACACTAAAATTAAATTAGTTACTTTAAAACAAATTGTACTTAATATTTATTTAATAAACCAAGCATATGAAGCTGACTGAAAGAGTGACAACAAGTTATTAAATAAAAAGAATAAGGATTGATAATAATAGAGAAGAAGACAAAAACAGGGAAAAAAGATTGTTCAAGAATGATGAATGAAAGTAGGAAATGGATAAAAAGAAAATGAGAGAAAGAAAAATAAATCAGTTGAAGGTAATAGAAGATAAAAAAAATGAAGTAAACGGATAAAGCGTAAAGGATATTCAGAAAAAGTAAGGGAAAAAAAAACAACAGATTTGACAAATAAATTTAAAGGATTAAAAATAAAGACAAGCATAAAAATAGATTCAGAATATTTGTGAGAGAACAAAAGTGAAAAAAAAAATGAGTGGAATATGTAACAAGCAAAACATTATTTTCATTTTCGGGATATGATATCTATATACACTTTGCTGACAGATGACAAACAAAGAAGAAATTATTACTGATAATAAAAATAACAAAAATTATTGAAATGAATGTGAAAGTAAATATTTGAAGTGTAGAACTCAAACTTGGTATGCAAACAGATTGCTATTAATGGCAGAAAAGCAATTGGCATTTGGATGAATGGACCAATGAAGTCTGATCAAATAAATAATTGCCCTTCTTCTCAAAAGTATTGTTTGCCATACCAGCCTTTTATATTTGCACAAAATGAAAAAAACATGTACCAAGCTGAACAGATCAAACATCTTTTTTTTTTATCTAACTAGCATATATACAATTTTTTTCTGGATATGAAAGTCTATTTCATAGGAAATATTTACCAAGTAAAGAATAGTTTTGTTTGTTGTTTTTAAAGTGATTATCTTATGAAATTGACAATTTCAAAAAATGCCTGATCACAAGACTTATACATGCAAGTTAGCCAAGTAGGAGAGACGCTAACATTTTTATGGAGACTTAAAAGAAAGTTAAATAGAAACATTTTTTTTTAATTTTTCTAAAGAACTAAAATATGGAATGATTAAAAAAAGATGTTCTCCATTAGAGGAAAGCTACCAAAAATATTGATTAAAATGTACACTGTTTCCTAGCAGAACATTGAAATGTAAAGAGTATGTATTAGTTTTTATACTACAGGTTACTTTGACATTAGCTGAAATACATTATCTTCATGCTGCAACCTCTGTATTATCATAGATTGGGTCAAGAAGACCTAACTCTTTTGGAAGAGAATTAATTCTCACTATTTCAATGTATTAATAGCAACAAAAGTGCATCTTTTCTTAGAAACGTCTTTTTTGTAAGATATAGAAAAAGGAACCAATCATTTACCCCAAAAGCTGCATATGATTACCATTCAATATGCGTACATTGGGTTAAATCCCTTTAGACTTGTGACAAAAAATAATTTAAAAAAATGAGCAAATAAAATGTAAATTAACTTACTTGAAGGAATAAATGTGATTAATGAGTGATTGACATTTTTATAGAAAGTCATGAAATATTAGGATAAAAATATTTTTGTTTATTCTTGATTTCCTTGCAATAAATGAAAAAAAAAATAGATAAAAAATCTAATTACTAAAGCAAAGCAACTAAAAGTTTTAATCTTTTACTTACTAAATATTTGCTGCAAATAGTGTAGCTACAGTGAAATATTTAAATATTTCATCCACTGAAAAAAACAACAAAAATTTAACTTATTAATGATTCTATCTGAATACTAAATGAATTTAATTGTATATTTAAATATTAAAACTGAAATAATTTAATATCTGTCTATATTTCTGAGTTGAGGTATTGTAACTATTTCCACTATTAACATTGTTTGGCCTGTTGTCCTCATCTTTATTCCCATATTCATGATGTTTCAACTGGTGTACACTCTAGCCTTCTTCAGGTGATATACAGTGGAATTTCAAACCGAACACTTTATTTAATCCATGGGGGTAGATTGCTCTAATTCCACATGCCATGCATTATTTGGAGATATCTCAGTTTCAGTTAATTCCCTTTAGTGAGTTAACTCTCAGACTGACTAATCCAAAAAGTGACTTGAAGCAAAGAGTTGTGTGTTTAATGCCGGGCTACAAGAGAGGGATCAAAAACCTGGAGAGTTGAGTTAATTAACTGAAACAAATATATCCAAAAAAAGAAAGGCATGGCACATGGAATTATAACAATTAGAAGAATCTACAACTGTGGACTAAATAAAAAGGTTGGTTCGAAATTCCAACGTACATCACCTGAAGAAGGTTGGTGTATATAACAGTCTGATGTAAATAGTAAAAGAATTTAACTGTTTAAATATTCTATCTCTACAGTAAATGAATTGAACTCTTGAAAAATTCTAATTCTACAATAAATAAATTGGACTCTACTTCTAGAGTGGCTGCCACCTAAGGCTGAAGTCTGCCCTACTTTTTAATCCATAGCTAGAGGATTCATACCTTTCCCAAGATTATTTGTGTGTAAGGGAATGTAACAAGACTCAACTGGAATATGAACTCTGCTCTGACTTCTCACTCCAAGTCACTATCCATTACACCACCTGCAAATCCTCTATTCATTAAAGAATGAAAATAATTAAACTCCTTATCACATGATGTAACCGCAGTATTTAAGTAAGATAAATTTTCATTCTGTTT
Source organism: Acanthosepion esculentum (assembly GCA_964036315.1). NCBI lineage: Eukaryota > Metazoa > Mollusca > Cephalopoda > Sepiida > Sepiidae > Acanthosepion > Acanthosepion esculentum. Next base: position 31,054,104 of record OZ038475.1, on the reverse strand, counting down.
GGGACAAAGCTTTTCTATGTACATTAAAAAAATATTTTTACTTATATATTCCTAGAAATTAATTTTTCTGATAATAGAGTGGGTTTATTTTCAAATATCTGATCACACAGTCTCCATATGAAAAGGCCCAAAATGTCATGTTATTCCTAAATTAGTTGTATTTTAAACTGCTGAGATGGTTAGTTTCATATTAGTAATAATATTTTAAGTCCTATAATCTATATATAGTAGATGCAGTACCAACAGTTTTATCTTGAACAGCATAACCTGATGCTTTTCATTCCTCTACAGTCTGGTTTTAAATCCAGATAATGAATTTATATTGGATATCCAACTATGGTTAAAAAGCCTGGTTTGCCCTACTAGTTACCCATACATAGAAGCAGAAATCTTACTCATGCCTTTCTCAAGGTCATTTGATGTGAACACAGATAAAATTTGAACTCATCCTGCTAATATTATGTTTTGCACTAACTGCTGCAATCTCAATAAAAGTTTTTTTTTATTTGCTGTTAAAAATTAATAAAGTGCTATTACATCTAAAAAAAATTATATATTTTTTGTTCTATTTAACTGATGGTTAAATTTAAATATCAGCATTTTCAACATCCTTATTTTTATGAAATGCTTCAAAACATAATTTGCTCACTCAAGTGAAAATCTCCAGATCGTTTTTTATTTTTAAAAAAATATCCTTTTCATATAGCATTCATTTCTCTAAAAATTACAATAACTGATTTAACTATTAAAGGCAATAAAATGCTGTTTATTTTTTGTTCTCATGAATTTTAAATGTATTTTTATAGGCTTGAACCTAAGTTTGTATTTTGAAAAGCAAAGAAAATAATAAAACATTATTCAGAGAATGTGCAGGTCATATTTATACTAAGTGTGCATAATTCTGTGTCAAGTTGTGTTGGTGAACAATTTGTAACTATTACAAATAGGCCAATACTTATGAAGTGACAATATTTAGGTCCTTATAAATCTTTAATGAGGATCAAGCTGTCAAGTTGTCTGACATTGAGAGATGAACCCATCTTTGTGAACTTTGTCCCTTTACCTCTTCATTTCCCTTGCTGGTATTCTGCAATATGTGTTCAAGTGTATGTAGAAATAAAACAAGCAAACTGTAACATATACTAATAAAAAGTTATAACAACAAAAATGTAAGCTCAATAACTTTAAAATAATTGCATTATTCACTCTTTTTAATTTGACTTGGTCTTTCCCTTGCTAGTGTTATATTTTGTTTGCTTGGTCATGAGATGCTGGTCATTGTTTCTAAGCAGTTATTTCTGAGTGCAAATATATGTGCATAATTACTGTGGTTTATATATAAGTGGTATATACAATAGGCGAGTGAGTACAAATGGTTCAGTGAGAGCTGAACATTTGTTAAAAATACCAGCAATGTGCTCATTCTTATAACCAAGATATGTTCTCAGAAGTGAGGAAGAATAATTTTGAATTTCTTATAAAAATGCGATATATATACATATATATGTATCATCCACAGACAGACTGTTTCACTGTATCACAGCTCATCAGTGTGGCTAAACACCCATTGCTTTAAGTTGGGGTTGAAATTTGAACAATTTGGCATCAGTCAGAGACTCTACCCGTAAGCTATCAGTGCCATGGCAGAGAAAGGGAATCTTTTAATGTATTATATACATGACTTACATAAATGCTAGACCAGCGGCCAGAGTGCTCAATTTTAATGAAGAGCTATGCATTAAGCCCGATCAGTGGTCATTAAAATTCCCTTTCTCCATAGTGCTCAATCGGGGAAAATGGACACTGAGGTCAACACAAATCAGTTACTGATAGAGCATATGTATATATCTGATATCTTTTACCCATAAATATAGCAACTTAAAACTATATATATATATATATATATGTTTAAGATTATAAAGTAAAATTGTTTTTAAACATTTGCTGCCTGATGAGCCAAATTATTGAAACTATAATAGTAAGCAATTATTTTACACCTTAAATTGATTTTTATCTATCTTTCTCATATATATATATATATATATATATATATATATATATAGAGAGAGAGAGAGAGAGAGAGAGAGATGTTTAAGATTATAAAGTAAAATTGTTCTTAAACATTTGCTGCCAGATGAGCTAAATTATTGAAACTATAATAGTAAGTAATTATTTTACACCTTAAATTGTTTTTTATCTCTCTCTTTCATATATGTGTGTGTGTATGTGTATATATATAAATATATATTTCTTCCAACCTAAAAAAATACTGGGTGTATATGTATATATTTCTTTCAACCTAAAATGTAAAGGGTGTATATTATTTGTGTGAAATAAATATTTACTATTTACCAACCATATTCTGGCTAGTATGACCGAAAGTAGAGTTATATTGATAGTTCAAAATAATGTTAGAGAAGGAGTTGAAATCAATAACCAAAAATGACAAAATCGTTCGCATAGATATTAAGTACATTCTAATCTGCATCTCTGTTGTCCATGTTGATAACAGTCATCATGACATGTTCATCTTTGTTGTCAGCATCGTAAATGTATTTGTCATCTTCAGTGTCCTCATCAAGTATTTTTAACTCAAAAAGGAAGTCAAGGACATTTAAATTTTGTGTTTCAAAACAAAATGTAAACTATATGAATTCTTATTTCTAGTTGGTACAGTCTGGATAAAAAATTGAACAAAGACTAAATTTAGGTTACAAATTTTTAAAATTCAGTGCATATTATACACAATACATGCTTTTAGATAGAATTTTTAAGCCCAGATTTAGAGGTGCATATTGTATATGTGTGTATAGCATACAAATATAATTATGGTAATTTGTAACATTTTATTTCCCAGTGCTAAACAAATTCCTCTTTTTGTATTGCCATCAGCTTTTTCATCACATTATTCTTAATCTTCTCTATCCAATATTGCCTGTCATTATTGGTAGTTTTAACTTTAGCAAAGAAACAGAAATCCAAATGTTCAAAATCTGAACTTCAGAAAAGCTCGCAGTGCTGAGTGATGCAATGTTTTGACGAAACCCTACCTGAGATGTGAAAAAATAGTTAAACAGTTAAAGTATTCAAAATGACTAGATACTTTCCTTTAATTACATATTTTAAACATTTTCTGATCTTTTGTTTTTAATGTCTTTCATAATGTAGACATTATGGTCTGTAAAATTTGGTTGTAAATCACTGGATTTACAACCAAATTTGAATTATTGTTACCAGCATTTTATCTGGGCTTCATTCATTAAATTATTCCCAGAAGTGTACTTAATCATTTTAGGAGTTTCTGAACACAAATGTTCAAGTTTAGGGCAAATTTTACTGCACTTAAATTCATAAAGTCTATGTATCATGGAGGAAAGTTAATCGGAACAATTACCATGAAAATATTTATAAAAAAGGCACAAGTAAGCTGTGTTATAGGGGTGGGAAAGTGATGGAAGATGAGATGGTAGGTCAGGATCAATTTAATTTCAGATTCTTTGAGAATATATAGCAGGAACACTAGATCAGATGTGGCAGCAGTAGTGAAAGCAAGGGTGAATGTTAGACTTATAAATATGTAAGATAGATTCTCATAAGAAAAATGTTTCCAGTTCATGTCAGCAAGAAATATTAATCAAAGAAGACACAATGTCACTCTCCAGGAGGTTAATATCAGCCATACTGATGGAAGGTAAAAAGTGTTCTCTCAGACAATTAAAATAAAACAGTTTCCATTTGGATGTGTTAAAATTAACAAGCCATTCCTTGGCCCAGTTAACAACAAATTGTAGGTCAGCAGTTGCCAGTTTGCACCAATCAGATTTACTATTAAGACAGGAATAAATAGTTATGTCATTAGCATAGATGCCAAGTTTAAAACTGATGACCTACAATCTATTGTTAATTAGGAAAAATGTAGGTCCAAGGATAGAGCCCAGGAAAACACCTGCATTAATACAAAAAGATCTAGAAGAGTGGCCATTCAAGATGTAATTCATTCTGCAATTGATAAAGACTGAATCAGTTCAAAAATTTGTCCAGAAATACCATAACCTTTCATTTGTGAAGAAGACTAATATGCTATCAAATGCCTTTTAAATCTTTCTAGAAAATAATATTTTTAAGGCAAGCAGTCTTTGAAATTATAATCTCAATATCAAGATATGGAGAATTAATACTAACATAAATAAAAAATATCAAAATTAAATAAGATAGATTAAACAAGTGAATATTTAGATTTACTTATATGCTTGTTACAGAAATCCAAATACTGTTTACTTTTATCTGCTAATTACAAAACCCATTTCCAATATATTTAATGAGTAAATATCAGGAACATCACTGCATTTAATGTTGCCATTTACTAAACTATAGTTTCACTCTTTATAAAAGTGACCAAATCATCAAGATATATCATCTTAAAATATAACTACAATATTTTGTTTCGCATATGAACTATACTAAAATTGCATCTTCAGCCAGAAATAACTGAAACAATTTTGTAAATGTCTTTTCTTTTTTTTTGTGCAAGTCTCCCTAAAAAAAACAAATCTGTTTTTTATCTTATTTGAAATTATAATTTAATTTAATTTTCCTTATTTCAAAATTGTTCAAAATAGACTGGTGGAAAATAAAATTACAAAACCCTGAAAGAAAATTCCAATTTTGATCTGGATAAAGTATATGTAGGCTAGGGAGTAGTAGATATTCAAATCAAATTTTCAAAGTTTTCAGCCATCTTGTGATATAGTATAACTTATGCCAGTGAACCATCTGTATCATTTTTTTTTTACAATGATGTTTAGCCTGTACAAGACCCAAGAGCCACTTGATGTAGAGGGTTACAGTGTAAGAGGCAAAGTCTATCGGGATATGTGTAGAAGATAATGGTTAATCCTAGACTTGATAGTAGCAATTAAGAAAGCATCCTCTTAGGAGTTAGTTCCATAAAGAACTTGTTCTTGAGAAGAAGCTGCTCAATTGGAACTTACATCTCACCAATCAAATCTGAAGGGAATGAGGGTGGTTCACTTTAATGTGTGCAGCATGGTGGGTTTTGTACATTACGGTTAGAACTGATGGAAATAAAGAATATAGTTCATCTGAAAACCTTCCATGTTAGAACAGCAAAAGGGGTTATAGGGTGAAAATTAATTTGTTACCTACAATGACCCTGAGACACTTTTGGATTCTAATTTGATGTGGCTCTTGTAAAGTTGGAGGATAGCAGGATTCAGTTACTTACTAGAGCAGTACAGGGAATCAAAAATGTTTGCAGAATCTTTAGTGAGAGATCATATGTATGAATTCTACTGCAATGTACACAGTGAGATATGCTAGTATAACATTCAGTGTTGTGAAAAAGAGCAGTGTAAGTATGTGTCTCATCATAAAGATGTACACATGTTCCTTTTATTCAATGAACGGAGTTTGATTGTCAACTGTTGATGAGGACCCAGGTGATTATTTCAGAGAAGTGCTGTGTATATTGAATGTGACACATCAGTGATGATTCTGTGCTTCAACAATGGTCAAATGAATATTCTTCTTCCTACTGAGCATGGACTGGATAACAGCATGGTACAAAGGTTTGTCAAAACCAACCCATTGTAGCTTAGAAGTGTCAGACCACACAGTGTCCAAAGCACAGATCAGAGCATATGTACCAATCATCGGAATTTGTTTGCTTACAGTAGGAATATGATAATATCTTCCAACACATATTTACTCATGACTCTCAAACCCATTATCGTGTGAGGTGCCATGAGTTTACTTTAGCAGTTTTCTGCAGAGAACATTGAACTACTGCATAAACATCTAGAATATTTTTCAACCTATTCTATTACCAATATTGCAACAGGAAGACAAGATACTATTCCAGCAGGATAATGTCTACCAACATAATGCTCATCCTATTCAACATGCTCTGTAATATAAATTTCTTAGCTGACACAGTTGCCAGACTTGTCCTTGTTGAGCATGTATGGGATATGATAGGACTACATTTAACTCATTCAGGTAACCCACCTGTAACTATTGCTGCATTGCACCAACAGATGTAAGAGTTGGGAAATAATATGTCACAGGATAGTATTTGCCATTTGTATGATTGTATGCATATGGGAGTACTCTGGAGATAAAAGTGTATTAATATGGAATCTTAGTTCTATTGATAGATCTCTTATTTTAGAACATTTGCATATTGATCTTTATACTAAATAATTTTCTGTAATCTAGCAATATTACTTGTATTATCATCTTGACTAAATTGAAACACATATACAATTTTCTGTTAGTCTATTTAATGGTTTATATAAATTATTGAGTGTACTGCTTTCCATATAATTCCATATACAAGACTTACCCATGTAGGAACTAGATGTTCCATGTTTAGAACTAGAATGCCAAAGTACTGCACATACAAATGAGGTAGGGAAAAAATAAAATCATAAATTGTTGGCTTCCACAATTTAATATCATCTAACATCTTTCCCTGTTTTAAATTGTAAAAGAATCAGTTTCATAAAATAACAGCAAGAGATAAATTTTTACTTAGCCATTAAAAGATTCAAATGAACTGATTACATCATAGAGAGAACTGAAAATACTTTGCAAATGTAAGATTGAATACTTGATGTCAGCTTGTCTTAGAGATTACTAATTTACAATTATTGTTGTTTTGTGCATCATCTCTGGATTCGCATAGTCTATTGGTAATTCCTCAGTAAAGAGACCAACACTGCATCACAGATTGAACCAATGACAGACAATTTTCTTCAGGTTTTTATTTTTACTTACTTTGTTATGGGGTGACATAGTATGCATTGTTCCTTAGAGGAAGATAAAGAAAACAGATGTCATAAGTCAGCCAGTTACTCATTCTCTCTGTGTGGTAATGTGTTTCTCTGCTAAAATTAGAGAATACAAAGGAATTTTAGAGAGGAAGGTTTGTGACATCTCTACTGTCACAACTGATGTGAGCCATTTCAGTATTAGATCAAAACTTAGACAGAAATAAATACATTAATGTCAGAATTCCATGTGCACAGAGTTCAAACTATCTTAACTCAGTTTAGGTCACCGGAGTTCTGACCCTAGAAAGTGGGGAAAACTTGTTCATGTTTGGGATACTGCTGGTTACAATCCTGTGGGAATGATTGTGCAAACATACCCCTCTGCAAATTGCTAGACAAACTGTATAGATACATGCTGGGGTTTCTTTCTAGTTCAATAAGGTATACCACTTCTCAGTCTCATCCACCATATTTCTGTTTGATCTTGTCTTGAAGTCAGAACAATGATATCACTTGTCTGCATCCCTTATGTCTGTTAATACCATTCTTAGTTTGTGAACTATTTTTATGCTATTACTATGGCTTTGCAGACTTTTGTCTTGCATATATTGTTTCCTTAGTATTACTTTTACCCTATTCTTTTCTTTCTTTCATTATTATTTATTGCAAACTTTGTCAGTTGTGTTTGTTGCCAATTTCTGCTCTAGAGATACTGAGTTCAATTTTGAAACTGGCACTTCAATTTTAAATATACAGTAAATGGAAGAAATTAATATAGGACATAACATCTATCATAATGACTACTGTTATAGCTATTTCTAATTAGGAAATGTTTTAAATGCTCACTATGATTTATATACTATTAAAATGATGTTTTTTCAATATAAGATATGTGGAGAAGTATGAAAATAGTTTTGGTCTGTCTTCATTGAAATAAAAATAACTCAAAGAAATCAAATATAAATTTTGTATATGATTTATGACAAGGAGATAATAGGATTTTTTTGTCATTCAACTAAAATCTGTGAAGATAATTCAATAATCTTTCTACATATTTAAGATCATGTAAAAATAATCTTGGTTTCTTAATATAAATTGAGAGTTTTCTGAACATGAAGTCTTTTAGTCTTTTAGTACTTATAGACTTAGATGACGCTAGTGGCAAAATTTTCATTGCACTTTTAGCAGGTATTGATTTGTTAATAATAAAAAATGTGAAACTATTTTGAATGGTTTTTGCATTTTTAACAGTGTTTAGCATTGAATTAGGGCTACATTAATTTACATCATTTAATAATTTCTGATTATTATCTTTATTATTATTATTATTACTTTTACACTGATGCTTCTAAAAAGGCATGAAACAGATCCTCATGACACACTCTTCCATTGATAGATGAGTGTCAGGAAGGAATTTCTGTTCCTGGTACTTTGGGTTTCAGTGAGCAGTAAAAGAAAAAATAATTACCAATATTTACTCCAATCATCCCATGACCAGGTGTGGTCATAGGGTTGCAGTGTAGCTGTGCACAACCAGTCCCCACCCTCCAACATATTTGGGTACAAAGCAAGAGAGGTATTCATTCATGTTTCACATATCTTGGACTAGTAAATATAGCAGAGCTATCACTGTCCAAATCAAACCACAGCCAAAATGTCCTCCAGCTTCATGGCTTGTTTTAGTCATGAATGCATCGTTGTTAATTCCTTCAGGGAGAATCCTTTGCCCTCATCTATGAAGCCTTCCATCCAGCAATGTCATGTCATCATCACACTGGCTCTCAGACTACCCCATTGAATTAGCTGGCGTTTGACCTTACAAGAAAGTCTGTCTGCCTTTGGCCTGGTCTTGTTTTCAATCCTACTGGGTGCCTAGCTAATCTTCTCACCAGAAAAGCCTTGTGGGGGACCCAGTGTAACATTGATACTCGTGTATACACCAACTTCATATATAGTGTGACCCCTTAATTTTTTGCATGGATTTTAATCCCTCCAGAAAAAAATTTCATGTGTATAGTTCAACAGGTCACTGAAAATGCAGGATTTTTAACCTCTTCAAAAAATTACTTGTGTATAGTGTGATTCCCTATTTTTGCATAAAAAACTGATCATAAAAACTTGCACTATATTCAAGTATATATGGTAGTCACTGATAAGTAGTAGATACTTAGTTTATTTTAAACAGTATTTTATTTTGTCTAATGGCTTGCATATTGGATAAAGATGAAATAAATATGGTTTAAAATAAATGGAGTGTCTATTCAATTATGGGTCTCCACTAAATATAACATTTGAAGTAATAAAAAATGTCAGATTAAAAAAATAAAATACATTAATTCTTTAGAAATATATATATATATATATATATGTATATGTATATATATATATATATATAGAGAGAGAGAGAGAGAGACAGAGACAGAGACAGACAGATTTACAAAGATAGATATTTGCAAAGTTCATTTTATTCCAATACAAAGTTGAATATAACAAAACAGGAAATTGTGCTAAACCAATATTCCATGTGTGAAAGGCCTGTCTGCCTGCCTTGAAAATCTTGAATTTTAACTGGTTTTGAATACTATTGGGAAAACTCTTTGCTTTAAGATGAAATCAAATTTTTCCTGCTTTCAATGAATGAAATACTGACCTGGTGAGCCACCTGTCAATTGCTGTGCCACTAAAATAGCTGAGTATGTGCATGAAAAGGTAAATTAGATCTTGTTCCTATGCTATAATCACAAAAACACAACCATGTTAGCAAGTATGTCAGCACATTGTTTGAATGAAAGAATTTCTGTGGAGACACAGACAAGATTTAGCAGGTGCTAACCCAATTTGAAGAAAAAATTATAATTACAAATCAACTTTTATATTGTCTCATGAACTGCAAATGACAGACCTGTTTAGTCTTTTTTTATTTTATTACAAGTATAGACACAAACATAAATTTACATTAGTGACATTAAATTGCAATAGAAGAATAGTAAGGCTGTTAGAGGATTTTATCATTTTTATATACGTCTGTCCACCTATATGATAGTGAATGTTAGACACCTCACAGATGAAGAAGAGTTTTGAGGCAACAGAAAGGTGCTTCTGTAGAACTAAGAATACCATGGACTGGACATGTGAGCAAGGACAAAGTTTTAGAGGAAATGAAAACATGATACTTATAGGATCAGAAAACAACTGAAATCTCTAGCACACATAATGAGGAATGAGGGCTTGGAGAATTTGACACTCATAGAACATATTGAATGTAAGAAGAACAAAGGAAAGCAGCAAATTGTTGGCAGAACAGGGATTAGGAGAGAGAGAGAGAGCAAAAACAAACCTTAATAACAGGCCTCATGAATTTAAGCGTCCTACACGGCTGGCATCCCATTCCCACCCCTTCACCATTGAAACTGTTAGATGTAGATGTCTCTTCTACTCCAATAGCTTCATGTCTCGCACATCTTGCCTATGTGAACTCCCTTCCTTATTCCTGTTTCCCTGACAAATATAATCTCCAACTATTTAAGTGTAACGTCAATCGACATCTCCAGTGCCTTGATCTATCCACTTCCCTTCTCTACATCCTTTCCCCTTTCATCCCTATCTGCTCTCGCTCCAAATCTTTTGTAACCCCCTTGTCTTGATCGATCCACTATCTTTCTCCACATCCTCTTCTTTACCACTCCTATCTGCTCTTCCTCCAAACCTTCTGTAACCCCTTGCGTGCTAGTGGCTTCCAGCCTTGCTTGGGGTGAAAAGCTTAAAAAAAGAAAGAAAAAGAGCCATGTAGTGAGCCATGATTGTTCACATCCTGAAGGGATATGGCACATAAAAGATGGTATTTAGTTATGACCAAAAGGATAACATAATGAGTTTTGTTCTTGGTGGAAATATTTTCTTCTTATAAACAATGAAAAACACAATAATAAAAGAAATTTACTAAGCACTACAAAGGACAGGAAATTTTGGGAAACCACAATCTCCCACATCCTGAAACATTAGCTCATAAAAGCAAGAAACCAGAAAAATCATAATGAAAATCTTCAGTAACCTGGTTTTAAAAAGGCTTTATTTTAATTAATTATGAACTTGAGAAGTGACTGTTTTCTTTTTAATCTATTAACCTGGTTCAGTACAGAGATAATTGGCAGTTTTCATTTTTGTTAAAATTTATAAAAAAACTTTTGCTCAAAACAGTTTTTCATGAATATAGGTTTCTCAAGACCACCAAATAGGTGTTCCTTTTTTTCTAATATTGGTTGGGACTTCCTTCCTAAACTTTTGTTTCTAGTAGTCATAATCTTGATTATGTCATTATTTTCTCTTCAATTTACATGTACTCTCCATTTTAGTTGTTGCCACAGTTGGATGTCTTCAACTTATGTGTTTTTTTGTTATTCGGTAAAGTTCTTTGTGATTCTGTAGTGCCAGTTGTTAAACATGTTCACCATAGTCTGAATGTAGAAATCCAACGTAAGTAATTTGTTCAATGAAACAACACCAATATCCAGTAGCAGCTGTTCAATAATTCTTAAGGTCTTCCATATCAGAGGTTGGCAGTGAATATTCGGAGAGAGTAGGGAAGCGTAGTTCTTCAGGTTTTTCATCTGACAGGTTAGCAGTGGATATTCCGACAAGAAAAAAAACAAACAAAATGGACGCCTTTATACACATCAGATTGAATATTTTAAGTCTTCTGATTGATTAACCTTCTCTTGGTAAACTATAAAATGAGTCAGCTCATTTTGGTTGGCTCACTAGTTAATAAGGATGTATCCAAAAATTGTAACACCAGTCTCTGAGATTTGATGAAGAATAGTCCTCTCTAAGACCTACAATTTGCAATGTCTGTGAGAAAGGAGTTGTAAGTTGTAAAACAATTCATCACCCACAAGGACTGGACTTTTGGACTCTATCAAGACTGGAAACTTCAACTTTGTCCCAGATATGGCAGGAGTAGTCTGTTTTTGGCCTGATCTGGCTCTTGCAAAAGTAGTCATAACAGCAGGTGGAGTCAGGTACTTGCTGGAGAAATAGAGAGAACTAACCATTTTTCCAGCATCTTTAGTGATGGATAGACAATCTTGTGGAAAATCATGACTGAAATATTTAAGTTGGATTCATTTCATGAAACAGACTTTAAGGCAGAGAGTTTACTTAAATTCGAGGAGTCTTGACAAAATTTTCAAAAATGCTTAATATATTAGCTCAATTATATCAATATATCTAAAAAAAAACAATTACAAGTAAGTATTATAAGTATTATTTATATGAAAGTAAATTAATTTCTCTTTCAAAAATATTACATTTAGTATGATTAATATTACTGACTATGAGATATGAGTTTTGAAATCTACAACTTTGTAAAAGTGCTTCCAACTGATTATGTGAATGGTGTGTATTGAAATACAATGCTATTCAATTGCAGGGCATTCAAGCTCTCCTTGAGTGTATGTGTGAAACTTTCATATGCATTTAGGCACTTCTGGCCTTAAAATGTTAAACTAAAATATCTTGAGAGCTGTAGATTTTAACAATAAGACATAGATATATTTTTCTCTTCTCTCTTCTCATCTATCATGCAGAATCCAGTTGAAGGTAGAAGGATTTATGAGAAAGAAAAATTTCTCTCCATATCAATCACTCAAGGTATATTTACATATATAAATTCATGCATAACAACTGGAAAGGATTTTTTCAGAGCATTTTAAAACAAAAAAAAAATAAACACTTAATTCTCTTATTTCAAAAACTGCTCTTTCCATTAGTAAAAAGATTTACTGAGCAAATATTCACTACTGTTACAATATGACACAAATGTAAAATGGAAAATACTTTTCTGATATACTTTAATAGCAACTTTATAATGTAAAAGTTTTAAAAATATATTTTTACATATTAAAATTAATTTATGTTTCTTTTCAGTAAGGAAAAAGATATAATGCATTTAAATTTACAATTTGTGAGAACTGATTTGGTATTTTCTGTCTGAATTCCTGGGTTGTGGAGTTATGATTATTTACACTATTTACATGCATGATAGTCCACATGTGACTAATATAAATAATGATAACTCCTCATTCCAGAAATTCAGACAGAAATTATTGAATCAATACAGACTTGGTATGATACATTAATGGAAGTAATCAGAAAAACTCCATCAAAAATTGGCATGGATGTCAGACCACCTGACATTCCTATACAAATGTAAAGACCTAAAGCTAGTTCCACCAGGCTAATCAATCAAGACATCAGTCAGTTCCAGGATAGTGCAAAGTTGATAATAACAAAGATGGGGGACATTATTCTGCATGTAAATAGTGTATATAATGATTTAGTAGTATATCAGTATAAGCAGATGTTTTAATGTCAGTATAACCCAGTGGTTGCCAAATGGTGTGGCATGGCTCATAGGTATGGAAGAAGAGGATAACAAGTCAGGTGGGATGATTGAAAGACAATAAAAGATTTAGAAACAGTTTAAAAACATTCATATGCCAAAAATAAATATGATTTCAAAATTTAAAATATTATTATGAATTACTTGTAATTGCATTTATGAGTCTCAGTATAAATAGTAATAAATAATTATTGACTGATTTTATCATTGTAATATTTTTGCATTATATTAAGTATTAAGAATATAGTAACTAGGCTCCTCAAATTGGAGGAGAGAGTTATCAATGATAATGTTCTGACTATGAATCCGTGGTTATCTCCCTTTAATCTTTTCTCTGTTTTCTTATTTTTAAATGTACTTTCATCACATAAAATTTGGTGAGGCATGAGAAAATTTTAATTCCAAAAATGCAGCCCAGAAAAGAGAGTTTGGTAATAACTGGTATAATTAGATATATTACTGTTTACTAAAGTGCAACTGCTTCAGATGCAATTCAACATAAATACACGAATATTAAAATAAACGCAAAGAAAAAAACATAAAACATATTTCCTCATATTTCTTGTTTAGTGAAAAAATAGGTGTTACATCCAATATGATAAACTTACTTGAACTTACAAGATCTTATTTAAAAGGTCATAATAAGCTTTACTGTATTGTATTATTGCAAAATAAATTATAGGTATTGTAAAATAAGCAATTTCCCATATCACTTGTAACCATCCACTATAATAAAATAAATGTTTTAAGCACTATATCTCAAATTAATCAAATAAAACTACATAAGCTTCTACTTAGAATTGTTGCTATAATGCATATATATAAATATAATGAAAGGTATTTTGAGGGCTTTATAAGTGTGTATAATTAATGTTGAGGAAGAATTCTTAGCAGTTCTAGCAAGTGAAAATGATAATACTGGGATACTCTTATTGTCAGTAGTCATTTTTGATTTTCTGATAAAAAGAATTCCAAATCCATATAAATACAACATCAGCTTGATTCTGTTGCTTCTTAATTTTTATTACCTACAAGTTGGTTATGAGTGGTGCTGAATGGCATTTGGCCTGACTCAGAAGGAAATGACCTAGAGCCATGAAGCATACCTGCTATTCTACATAACATCCCCACACTTCAATACACTTGGCAGAACATTTTCTTTAAGCCTTCACTTAACAAAAAAAAAAAACATAGGATTTTTTTATTATTGAAATAAAGCTCTACTACTCAGTCATTCAAAAGATTTCCAAAATCTCAAAGTCCTTTTAATATTTGGAAACAACAAACAGATGAAGTAAGAGCTGATAAAAAGGATGGATGTCCTATGTACTCGAACTCCAATTTTTTAAAAATATCTATCATCTTGCCAGACCAGGTGCATTGTCCTGCAAAAAGAGAACACCTTTCTATATCTCACCTTCGCAAAAACCCTTGAATGCCACAGCAATTAATTTTCTGCATTAACAGTTTATCCTTTCTGAAGACAGAATGACCTGGTTAACCATTGTTGTGTGGGGAATCAATCCTCATTGGAGGTCCCACAATTGTGACCTTGTGATAGTCATTCAAATATTTTGGCACTGACTTGGCTGACAGCTACTAAATACCTAACAATTTATGTATTATAAGCTCAATACTTTCCCTGCATATGTCTAGTGTCATATCAATTTGTTAAAGATTTGTTGATCAGCCAAAATTAGATCATGAACATGATAAAGAATTTCAAGAGTTCACACCATTGAAAACCTCTCAGACTGTGCAGAATCTTGGATTTCAAAATTTCCTTGATGAAAGTTGGCACACCACTTCAGAGTTGAATATGACAAGCACTACCTAGTATTTACAACATAAACTCATTTATTTTCTTTCAAGTTTCCATCTGCAGGAACAGGAATTTCATGTTAATTCATAGTTCAACACTTGAAAATTCCACACTTTCTGTTCACATGGCTTGGTCAGTGATCGGAAATAAATTAAAAATATCCTGCAAATTGACACTGTGCAATGTAAAAGAACACTCTTTCCATGTACAGTGACAAAATTATGCATTGGGAAGTGGTTAAGACCAAGAACTTTTCAGCACACCCTCATAATATTAAAATAATATTATTATCACCAGCTTGTTTTAAAAAAATAAAATGGAAAATTTCAAAATAAATTTTTTCAAACCCTAAGATCGATTCATTCATACCTTGAGTGTTCTTGAGTTAATAGTTGTATATATGAGGAAAAGTTAAAAATTATCCACACACTTGTCTAAAGATGTGTTATGGCAAAAGTGAAGATAATTTTTGACTTACCCTCATATATATGTAAATACAATCTCTCCTTTGATCTATCGCTAACAACTTATTGGAGAAAAACTGATCACATTCAATAGTTCAAAAACCAAACTAGTAACATTCCATTAGCACAAAGTAGACCATGAATTTTTGCTTATCACAATGAATGAGTGTTCTCTTAAGGAGGCCCTTTACCTTGAATACCTATAGGGATTTAAGCTCACCCCAAACCTAAAATGGAACTCATATATGTGATCCATCAGTAAAGATGATGGAAAAATGTTTGGTTTCTTGTATTGTTCCAGTAGGTACATGACTTGATATTCTCTACATTTTCAAGAGCAAGATCAGCAAAAAATGGAGTACTGTTGCCACATCTGTCTTTATTTTATAGTCTTGATAGAGTCCAGAGGTGTCTGCACAACCTTGTAAGTGTTTCAACCTTACAGCCCCTTTCAAACTTGCTATTTATTGCTATTTCCATGGAAAATATGCTGATGAACTACATTCCTTAGTTCCATCAGCTCTAAGACTCCCAGCTAAGACCCATCACACTCTGTACATTGAGACAAACAACTCTCATTCCCTTCATATTCCATTAGTAGGAAGTAAGTTTGACTGGAACAGTTTCTCCCCACAAACCAATACTTTGTAGAACCAACTCCCAGAGGAATGCTTTCCCAAACAATACAGTCTCAGCTTCTTCAAGTCTCGAGTTAACTTTTATCATTCCACATATCCTCATAAACTACATCTTTTATTGTTTTTGTTCATGCAGCAACCTACTTCAGTAACACACTAACTTGAGTGGCTCTTAGGTCTTGCAAAGGGTAAACATTAGTTAAAAAAAATTCAGATTTGATATTGGTCAAAATATGTGGCTAGCTTGAGAGAAATTTAAATTGAAAAAATAAAAATACTACATTTATATCCTTTATGTACTTGAGGTGGGGGTCAAATTAATAAAAGTATTGAGAAACTGGAAAATTTTGTTAGAAGCCAAGTAAAGATTGGTGAACTGTTGTGTAATATCATTCCTCCTCTATGGCAGTGAATGCTGAACAATCTCCTCACAGATGAAGAGATGACTTGTGACAACAGAAATGTGGTTCTACAAAAGTATGCTGAGAATCACATGGACTGAACATCTGCGTAATGAGGAAGTTTTAAGGAAAACGGAAACACAAAATCATACTTAAAATCAGAAAGAAATAGTTGAAATTTTTCTGATACATAATGAAGAAATAAGGTGCTGAGACATACTGAAGACAAAAGGGTCTGAGGTAAGCAACACAACCTATACAGTGTAACCCGGATATGAGAAACCTGGATATAAGAGAACCCGGATATAAGAAAACCTGGATATAAGAGAGATTTCCTCTGGTCCCAAATTAGAGCCTGTGTTAATAAAACAAAATAGACCAAACCCGGATATAAGAAAAAAACGGATATAAGAGAAACCCGGATATAAGATACTTCTTCTCCGGTCCCGGCAACTCTCTTATATCCGAGTTACACTGTATAAAAATCTCATACAAATAGTTGGCAGAACAGGGTTTTTAAAAAGACAAACCTTACTAAGATCTACAAAGGATAGCAAGTTGTAGAGAACTATGATCGCTCACATGTTCAAGGGACACAGTACATAGATTTATGTTTATATCAAAGTGCATAAAATCTTCATAACAAATTATGCTAAAGCTATTAACTGATACACATTCTATTTATTTTTTCCGTCAATTCACACAATTACAAGAGATGCCTTCATTGATATATATTATAGAATTCTTTATTCTGAAAGTGTTTCTTCAATAATTAAAGCTGCTATTAACAAAATGTCTATGCATTTAATGTGGGGGACACTGTGTTTGTGTGTAAATTTACTTGCATATATTTTCTATTAACATATTCACCAATTGTCTACACTTTCTTAATAGAAGCTATGGTTATTATCTGAAATTTAATTAAATATTTTCAAAATAAAGAAATAAATATCAAAATAAATTCCAGACAGAAAAGTCATTGGTGTTTATATGATACATATAATGTAGAAAATATTCAAATAAAAGATTATTACAAAGTTATAGCTGATAAAACTATATGTACATATTTTGTGGTTATATTTTTCTAGTCTGGGAATTATCACACAATTACAACAGATATATTAGTTGATGCCTGACATTATTATGTAAGTGTTTAATAAGTTTTCAGGTTATAACTAGAGCAGCTATTAATAAAGTGCACATGTTTTGGGATCACCTTATATATATATATATATATATATATATATATATATATATATATATAAAGTGAACATTGAAGTCAACATTCAGAGACGACAGGCTGTTTCATGCTAGACACAATCTGTCACCTTTGAGTGTTGACTTCACTGTTCACTTTTATATTTATATTTACATATGCTCTATCTCTGATATTGAGCACTTTATCCCATAAATATAGCACACCTTAAAACTATATTTCTTCATATATATATATATATAAAAATGCAGGTAAGCATTCTTCTTTTCGGATCTTTTTCAACCAACACTTTGTTAGAAGAATACATTGCTAAATATTAAGAATAACAATTTGCATGGCAAAAAAAATATAAAGAGGAGAAAAAAAATGAACCACAATTAAAATACAAATTTATATTTAAAAACAAGAGGTAAGAAAAAATATACAGACAAAAGAACCAATTTAAAGTCTGTATAAAATGGGAAAAATCACTCACATACCTGCTAAAAGACTGCTTAATATTTAGCAACATATTCTTCTGACAAATTGTTGGTTGTAAAGGATCATTAAAGAAGAATGCTTTCATGCATTTTCAACTTTATATATAGGTTCTATGGCGTCAAACTTCAGTAGACAAACCCCTCACAGTCACTATTTGGACTGCCATGATGATTTCACTTCTTATTACTGTAACTATAATCTACTGAGGGTTTGCTTCTAATAAATCATGTGTATAAGTTTCATCATGCAAAGATATTCTTTGCTTCTCTATACAGAGTTTAACTCTTTAAAGCTCATAAAAAAATGTTGAAAGCATCTACTTTTTAATAATCATCTGATAAATTCTTCATTATTGAATTATTGATTGGATATTTTCTATATCTGTTGATTTGTTCTTTTACAGCTTATTAACCTTATTGTAGGTTATTTAAAGCCAGAAAATCTTTTTAGATTGTTAGAATTATTTGAAGATAATAATGATTTGTTGATATAAGTCCAACTAATTAACCCATAGCTGGGGGAATAGGAGGTGGATTGTAAGTGAATATAACAAACGTGTCTGGAATTGGAACTCTGTTTTTCAATTCCAAGCTGTTATCCATTACACCAGCCACACATCTAAGCTTAAAGCACATGGCATTCTCAAGCAGACATCCCTTAACTTTGGTGATGGTACAAGAACCAGTGTTTCAACATGATTTGGCCGTAAGTACAATATTGTCTATAGCTTAAGAGTGACATTTTGCCAGTTTTAAACTTATTTTCTTTTTTGATATAAGGTACAATTTATTAAACCCTCAGTTCAATATTATACTGCAAAGCTATATATATGAAAATCGAGAACTTAGATGATTATATTAAATTCAATATATTGTATTAGAATCAGCCAGATTCACACTAATGCAATGAAAAATAAAGTAAGGAATTATCTGGAAGCATTATATTAATATGTAATACTGCTAAGGTAGGTAAGAATTAAGATATCTCCAAATGAAAAAGTAGATAGCTTTCTCTTATTCTACTTATTTGCTTAGACTTTTTTCACCTGAACCAGAATTTCCCCTTACAGCAACCAGACATTTTTTTTCTTTTTTTTTTTCCGATAATAGTCTGAGCTTAATATCTTTCAACATAAAATCTATACGTGGCCTGCTGACTGATTGGCTCATAGCTGAAATACATTTTGAAAGACTTGTGTTAATATTTTATTTATTTTATCATTCAAAACGATGCATTTTGCAATGAATCTGGATATTCTAAGTTATTGCCTATTTGTAAATCCTAGAAATTCTACAAAATGTAGGATACCTGAAGAGATAGTGGAGAAAAATAATCATTTTTTTTTAAATAAATAAAAACTCAAGAAATTATTGATATGGAGGGCTCATGTTTACATAATCATCTATATGAATGCTCTATCTTTCTACAGAAGTATATAATATTTTCGCTGTGGGTGTTGAATAATGGTACTATTACTAATGGTAATCAGTACTAACAGTGAAATCAGTGTGCAGAGATCAAATTCCTGCATAGTCTGTTGTGTTCACTATTATTCTAAAACAACAGGAATCTGTCTTCCCCCCCACCCCAACCTATTGGCTAAATAGTAGTGTAGACTGGAATCTCTAGCCTTGGGTGGTAATCAGTCAAAGAGAAGGATTACTTTGAATTCCAAACCATAGAGAAGGCTATGGGAAATCAATCCACTATCTTTGCCATAAAGGCATGACTATTCACAGATAATAAGAAAAAGAATCTGTGACAAGGCCTAATTGACTGTATCCTAAAAAGACATGGCATTTCAGTTTACAATATGATTGTGACATTTGATTAATGTGAATACTTTTCATGAATTTTTATAGTTATTATTCCAAATTTTCTTTGGATCAGTATTTTCATCTTTTTTTAAATATTAGAATTCAGCCAATACTTGAGAGGCACTTAAGGTAGATTGGACTGTTAAAATGGTAATGATGAATTAGGTGTGTTGTTTGAATGAAACAGGTGGTGATAGGAAGTGTATATAATGAAGATAGGTAATAACTGACTCTTGATTTGATAAAGTTTAGATTGTACTGTTCTGAGACACACCCAAATTAAAATTACTATATTTTGGTGAAGGCATTCTGGTAAAAACAACAAGAAAGAAGATACTAGTTCAAACAATTTATGGCATAATTAAAAAATCACATTTCAGAATTGCATTATCTCCAGAAAAACTTTCCGACAGTTTCTTGGTGAAAGAGATAAAAAAATAAGATGACATTTTCTTATTATTTTGATAAGATATGTTTAAATCTCTCTCTTTCTCTCAATTGGAACCATGCCCTTTCAGGATGTGAATGATCAAGGTTCTCCACAGCTTCCTGCCTTTTATTGCTTTCAACAATATTTACTCTTTTATGACTCTTATTTGTCTTTATGGTGCTTCTTATAACCATTTATTCCAAATTGCCAAGTAGTACTGCTTTCCTCTGCTCCTCTTGTCTTCAATCTGTCTTGTGAGTTTTAAATTCTCTAAGACTTCTTCCTTCACTATGTCCCCCAAACTTCAGCTATCCCTTTCTGATTTCTAAAATATGTTACATGTTCTGACTTATATTGAAGATTTTGAGCCAATTCCTTGCTGATCTAATTTCTTTGTATTGTAAAAAGTGTAAGAATAATATGAGATTTGAAAATTGACAAGTATATTGCAAAGACATTTTGGTATTTCCAATTAAAAATTATCTTGTTTTATCAGACTTTGATGTTGTTGTGCCAGAATCTAAGTAGAGGATAGACTTCAAACAATATTTTATATATAAGATTATACAAAAAGAATATTAAAGAACAGAATAATTTTATCCTTTTTCTTAGTCAAACTCGAAGAAAAAAAGCATTATGCTGAAGCAAGCTAGACATCCAAGATTACGTTTCTAGATAAAAAAAAAATGCATAGTTTTTATATGAAGAGTTGATAAATTAGTCTAAAGTGTTTTATGGAAAAAGAGTTCATAAATTTATTGCAGGATCAAAGGATCAATATACTCTCATCATTCTTTTGTTAATTCTTAAATTTGAAAAGTCTGCAAATGGTGAAGCATTCTTGTTCTATGTGCCGAGTACTTAAGCACATTGAGAATCATGGCTCTCCACAATTTCCTATCCTTTGTCACTCTTAATAAATTTTGTCTTTTTGCTATCTCTCCTAAACCCTGTTCTGCCATTATGTGCCTTACAAATTTTAACTTTCTCTTCTTGATGTTAAGTATAAGTGTCCATTTTGTTTCCTTTTTTTTCTAAAACTTTGTGGTTACTAACATGTTTGGTCCATGATATTCTCAGCATCCTTCTGTGAAACCACATTTCTGTTGGTAATTTAGTGGTTGGTGGAGCATCCTCTTGGGAGTCGTTTCCACAAAGCAGCAGTTTGTCTGAAGCTGCTGCTGAAGTGGAACATAGATCTCATCAATGGAATATAAAGGGATGAGGTTGGTTCACTACAGTATGTGTATCAGGGTAGGTTTTAACCATGAAGGTTTAAACTAAGGAATGCTGTTTGAACACTTTCCATGGAAATAGCGATAGAGCAGTGAGTGGATTGCAATGTTTTGTCTGTGGAAAAGGTGTTATAGGGTGGAAAATAATTTAGGACACAAACACTTTTGGACTCTATTGAGACTGAAAAGTGAAAGTGAGTAAGGTCCTGCCCATATATGGCAGCAGTACTCTATAATCATACAAATTTAGAGAAAAGCATTCTTAAATTTAAAGATCCTATACTTTTTGATACATTATAATTCTGAAAACTTTACCCAATAAAACCTGAATTGAGAGCTCAAGGAATGTTTTAAATTACCCATCATGCTCTAAAGAAATAATTTGGGATTCATATTTATCTTAGCCACTTTTAACAACATAAGTGTAAAAAAAAATAAAATAAAAATATTTCTGTTTTGGTTAGTTTGTTCTAATTCAGAAACTATTTTTCACAACAGAATAATAAATTACACATGTTTAATTCTTGGAATGAATAATTGATATTAATGTTTAGCCAAATTAGGATAAATTAGCATCACAAACTCAGTCCTCCAAATAACAAATAGCTTCTATTCCAAGGAAGTAATCTCAGAATAAATTATAAAATAATAAAGCACACAGTGAAACAATATGATAGATTCAAATATTTTCAGATAGGAAGAGAAAGCACTAGAAATATAATAGTCTAAGAGGGACTGAATTTCCATTGAATTGACAAGTGAACAGATCTGTACAAAATGTCATAAAACAGCAGTAGGCACACATAACAAAGGCAGTGTAAGTTAAGTGTTATATACTTTTTTTGGTAAATCATGATTGAATCACATCTTGTCATTGTTCTTTGATCATGCCAGAGGTGTCATTTTGATAGTGAAACAATGTGAGCCTTCTTATCTGGTTCAGCACTGACCTACAAGTGAATAGGATGTCAAACTATGAAGCATAGTGAGTAATCATCAATTATAACAGGGTGCTTAGACAGCATAACTTAAGTTCATTCAAGAGAAAGACACCATTTTCTATATTGGATTATTTTCCTGAAAATGTTACTTCCAAGTTTTTAAAATAATTTTCTCATTTATCTTTCTTTTTTACTCCAAACCAAAAAGCAAAAAATTCCTATTGAAAAGAAGAACTTTTCAGTTTTGAAAAATGACTGTTTCCACAAAGTACATAGCTTTTGAAGTGAGAATTTCCTGCAGTATGTTGGTATATAAGGAATTGTTTTCTGAATGAATAATACTGAATAGGTCATACATATACTGAATATGTTTTGGAATTGTTCTCAAAGTTCATGACAACTGGAAATGAAAACGTTGATTTTTTTTTTTTTTGGTGGAGTGTATCTTTTGTTCTGTTGTAGCCTCCTTTTATTTTTTAAACTGCAATTGCATGTAACACAGAAAATAATATTTTGTAGCTAGGATCTTTTATTAAATCTCTTCATTTATTACAGAGATCTCTAAGATTCAAATATGAAAGATGCATTTAAATATAAAATTTTATGAAATTGGGAAGAGAAGGTTAAATAAGAGTTCTAACTTGAGTTAAAACAGTGACAGCTATTTGCCTATTTATAGTAATGGTATAAATTCCACACTGATGTGTGAATGACTAACAAAGTCCCTGCTAAAATTATATCATAAAACTCATTAGTATTAGACATGATACATATGCCTATTTACATATGGACTAATATCATCACAGCCACTGTGAAGACTGGCATATACAATGCCCAAAATATTGTGATAATAAGAGCAAAGATGAGGATATTAGTCCAAATGCAAATAATAACTCATCATCCCCAAAATTCAGACAGAAAATATGCTTATGTATTAAGCACTTTTTATCTAATAAATAAGGCAAATTTGCTACACCCCATTGCAATTAGATCTCTTTCTGTTTCATTCTGCATGCGGGACAGATGTGAATGCTATGAAGGCAGAGAACAAAATAAAAAGGTTGTTTTCTGTGCATAGGCTCCACACATCACATCCAGTCTATGAAAGAAGCTCTGGCAGTGGCCAATTGCGAACATTCTCACTAGAAAAAATGAGATGCTTCTGGGGACTACCAGACCTGCTTAAAATGAGAATGACCAAGTCTGTGGAGGGCCAACAGGCTACTGGCCATCGCACAGGGCACTGCTGCTGTCACCGCTACCATCATCACCTCTTAACATGACTTCTCTTCTCACCAACCATTGTCACTCTCAGGACTGACTGGCTACTTTGGCTGTCCAACTTCAGCATGACAACACCTCAGCAATCCACTGCCACCACCTTAGTATAACCAGCATCGGCAAAGTCAGATTAACGAGTTTTCTCAACTCTTAACGCTCGTATCCTCTGCATTGGCAAAGTCAAATTCCTGACTCCTTCTGACTACTCTCACTCACACACTCATATCACCATAGTCAGATTTGTAGCTTTGCTAAACACACCAGTACAACACCTCAGAAATCCACTGCTATCACCTCGGCATAACTAGCATCAGCAAAGTCAGATTCGTGACTTCTCCCCACTACTCATGCTCACATTCTTGTCAGATTTGTAGCTTTGCTAACAACACTGGGACAACACCAACACATACACCAACCATATCCTGTGACTGCATCCATGCCAGCACAAAAAATAGGTCAACACCTGACTTTTCTCTTAACCCTGATCACCATCCTGACAAGACACTAGAAACAGACATTTCACCTATTTTGCAATATTTGTTTGAAAAATATTGACCCTGAAGATGAACAATGATGTTCGAAAGTGCTAGGTCATCATATGGACAATACATATTTCGAAACCATTTTCAAATAAAAAGTCTCATTAGAGAATATGAGAAAATTCAAAAGAAAATATGCAAGACTATGTTGTCTTTAACATTCAATACTACATGTTTAAAAGAAAAGTTGCTGCCAAATTACACACATATATATATATATATATATATATATATATATATATATATATATATATTATAATAAAAAGAAAGAACAGTAAGATATATAATCCCGTGTTCTTATTGATATTTTTATTTTTACAAAACAGTGTTCAATATAAATTTACAGAGCATTAATATTTAAATTACCTGATTTAAAATATGGTTTCTTCACTACACATGATTTACCATGTTTCAAAAATCAAAGCTAAAAACTTCAAATTTAATTATATAATTAAATTAAAAGCATTAGTTGTTTCATCTTCAAGTGAATGTTGAATCTCAATACTATCAGTAGAAAAAAACTTTTTGGAAATATATGAAATGATATTTCTGTTTTTTGTTTTAGAACAACTCCTGAGTTATAACATTGAAGTGTGGTCCCTATAGTCAAAGTGTATATTCCTTGTGTCAAGTAATGTTCTACAAAAACGGTTATTCCTCTTAAAGAAGTAGGACAAATAATGTACTTCAGTCTTTTATATTCTCTGACCAGGCTGTGTCTCAGAATGATATCAGCATTTAAATGGACAAGAAAGACAAATAGATCAAATACACCATACAATCTTCATAATGATTATTTTTTTTATTGCTTACTGCAGGTTTCAGAATAATTACTTAGATTTGGAAACTTCTCTTATCTAACTTTATCTCAGTTGTGACATAAGCTGTTCAATTTGAATTGAGAATCTTCTTTGTCACATAAAATGATGTGAGAAAATTACAGCTTTTTGTTTTGATTAGGATGTCCGATGTTAGTTGAAATAATGGATGAATAGAGAATGACAATTAAACTAGAGATATACTTATCTTATTTTAACTCTTCTGATTATGTTCCAGCTGCAAAGTAAATTAGGGTGGAAGTACCCAAACAATATCTGCTTTTCTCTGATCCCTGTTGCTGCTCTTGATTCTACCAAACTCAGCATCTAGTCCATTGCTCATGATGCTATTATAATTAAAGTTATACAAGCTTGACATATACTTAAATCATGTAGCAAGATTACCTTTCCTTAATTGGATAACACCTATAAATAACATAGCCTTTTTTATCATAGCACTATGGCTTTCTGTGATCCAGACACTCTTCTATATGCCATATCCTTTCAGAACATGGGTGACCATATCTTTCTTAAATCATGTTCTGTCAACTAAGCTCATTAGATAGATTATTTGCTGCTTTCCTCTGTCCATCTTGGTTTCAATATGCCCTTTGAGTGTCAAATTCTCCCAGCTTTCTGTGCCATAGAAATTTCAATTTCTGATTCTAAATATAAGTGTACTTTCTGTTTCCTTTTTCCCTAAAATTTCATTGTTATTCACATGTTCAATTCATGGTATTCTCAGCATCCTTCTGTAGAACCACATTTCAGTTGCTCCAAGTCTTTTCTTCATCTGTAAGGAGATTCTTCAGTATTCCAAGACTAATATTCCAAAACGGTTCAGTACTCTTTTCTTTGTTTCTAATGAAAAGGAATTTTTTACAAATTTTTACCTTGTTTGAGGTTCTGAGATAAAACATTTAATACAAGGCCCAAGAGCCACTCACTGTAGAGAGTTGCTAAATGAGGTTTTTGTAGGAGCATACACAGAGAAAACAAGAAGTGCATATTATGAGAATATATAGGAAAAATAAAGGCTGACCCTTGTAGATTGCTGAGATATGTGAAGCATCCTCTTGGGAGAAAACAAAACAGTGAAGTTTACTAGTATCTTCTTTGTTATTGTTTTGTTTTTTAGCCAAAATATTCTTCAGTTTAAATTGCAGGAATTAGATGCAACTTGGTAGGAAACTAGACCAAAATTCTCATCATTTGAAAGATGAAAAATATGCTGGACACAAACTCTGATAAAATTAATAAAAAGAATATAATATCATTAAAATATCAGATAATTCTAAATGTTTTACTAATTTATCCTATCCTTATTCTCAACACATTTGACAAATTTCCCATCTTGTAATTGTTAGAATAAGCTCTTTGCTATGGTACCTAAACTTTATGAATTTAAGTGCAGTACTAGATTAGAAATTAGGTCTCATCAATTTACAGTTGAATTGGCTCGATGTAAACATACATTTTATGTTAACAGTTTCTTTTCTCACATTTCTTCTTGTGGAACTCTCTTCCAGCTCCATGCTTTTGAGTTAACTTTCATCATCAAAAATTGAAATGCAATGTCAACCATTATCTACTGTCTTTCTAGTTACTCTTCTATTATTCTCAATCTTTAGTAATGTTTCTGTTTTCTAATTCTTTCACATCCAGTAACCACCTAAGTCTTAGTAACTTTACTGCCTTGGAGTAAATTTGATTTTTAAAAAATTGGTGAGTGGTAGTTCATCCTTTCCAAATACAATATAGACATGGATATTTTATTGCATTCAGTTTCTATGTAAATAAACAAAAATAGATGTGTATTACTAAAAATTACTCTACAATATTGTCTGAATATAATCCTACCAAAATATATAGAATATATAGTAATTAAATTGTGTAGATAGCTCACAAATTGAATTTAAATCTCAGTTACCTTCAAACTGGTAAAATTTAGAAATAAATTCAGTATGAAAAGTGTTAAAAGTAAATAGTATTAAAAATCGATATTTTCAAAATATCTTTATACATCATTTAACCACTGATTATTAGCCAACAAAGAATTGACTGCACTGTGAAACGACAGAAAATTCTCTTTTCCTGAACTGTGATATCAGGCATTTTGATGTTTGTAATTTACACAAAAAAAGTTTATCACAGATAATTACATTAAATTGTGTTACTTGAAAGCCTTGTTATAGTTTGTTAGCTCTTGATTTCTCCCTTTCAGACTGAAAGTAATGCTAATCAACATGTTATGAGGTATGACAAAGGAAGTTGTGTTGTTGTCAAGGACAAAAAGCAGCAACAATTTATAAATGCTTCCTTCTTTCCAATAAATAAAATTACATCTCAGGTGATTTTGTACAAATGTAATTACAGCATTCAATTTTTGATTTTCAAATTAGGCATGTCTTGAAAATAATTCTTTTCCTTTTTTTCCCAAATATGAACAAAATATTCTTATTTCATGATATGTTCAGATGTGTATTAAGATAGTTTTGTTGTATCTGAAAATCTAAGGAAATATAATTGTAGCATTTATAACTGGATTTTATTACAGCCAACCTCCATTTATGATACTGGATTACTGTTATATCTTACGAAATATTCAAAGGAGAAAAGTCTGCATTTTAAGTAAAGGTTTATTTCTCTTGTCTGCTGAGATCTTTGCAATTTTAAGTTCCAATTACAAGACCTAAGACATTTTCCTATTTATGAGATGATGTATAAAAACAATCTGTGTAGTAATTCAAATTTCAAGCTTGTTTGTTTCATTCACTTGATCACAAATGCTTTTAGCAAAGGAAACCATTTCATCTTCTCCAAGCTATGGGTTTAATAGCCAGTCTTCGATGACAACTAGTCTAAGAGAATAAAAATTCCAAATTCCAAATAATGGAAAAGGCAAAAGGAACTGTGTTATCCAAGAATGTCTGGCAATTCACAGATAAAAAAAACAAACAATTTCATAAATAATGGTCATGTGCAGGTACATAAGTATATGACCTTGAAAAGATCAGTTTATTATTAATTTTTTATTTTACAGTTAAAGGTATATACACCTGATATATACTTAAGGTGAGTGTAATACTAAAAAGACAAATATTACTAAGAGCTATGAAGAATAGGAAGCTGAGGAGAACCATGATCATACCCATCCTAATGGGAAACAGCACATAGAAGACGAGGCGGCATATCTTAGGAGTCAGTCAATGATTTTGACATTATTAAAATGTTATCAATAAATATAAATGGTATTCCACAATTATGTTTATTTTTACCTTTTTTCTCATTCCTTTTCCCAGAAAATGCTTTCAAAGTCTGCTGTAAATAGTTCAGCTGAAACAATATCACCTTGTTTCACTCCTTTTTCAATTTTTATCTTACTTGCACCTTTGCAATACTGTTATTGTTTATATTCTCACTTTTATATCTAGTTTTCATTAATACCTTATAATTGTACATTAAAAACTGCCACATGTTTAAATGTTTTTCATAGTCAATAAGAGCTAAGCAAAATGTCTTGTTTTTCAATCATACACACAGCATAAGAGAAAGAGCAAATGCAAATGGATGCATACCGATGTTTAATAGATTATGCAAAAGTATTTGATAAAGTACATTACAAAAAACTATTTGGAATAATAGGTAAGCTTGATTTATTTGGGAAACATATTAGAATAATTCAGAACTTAACTGGAAGCAAACCACCTGCATATGGATAGAAAATGAATTCAGTAAATATACAAGGATAGAAAAGGGCATAAAACAAGGATGTGTCTTCTAACCAGATTTATTCAACTTTTACATTGAAGTTATCTTGAGAGAATAACAAGTCCTCCCAGGATTCATTATTGGTGCTTATAATCTTAACAACATAAGATATGCAGATGACACAGTGTTGATAGCAGACAAAGAAAGGAAGCTATAGGAACTACTACAGAATGTAGTAAAGGAAAATGAGAAGAATGACTAAACATCAATTGTATGAAGATAGAATATATGATTGTCAGTAAAATGGAAAGCCTAAGATGTGAACTACAAATTGGAGACACCAAAATCAAACTAGTACAAAAATTTGAATATCTAGGAAGTGTTTTAATAGAGGGCAGAAAATGCAACACCAAAATCCTAAGGTGCATAAGAATAAACATCTCTTCTAAAAACTGAGTGAAGTATTAAAAATTTTATAAGAAAAAAAAGAAAAGAATTCTGTTTTGAAATATTGGTCCTTGTATATATCAGTGAATGCTGGAAAATCTCATCACAGATGAAAAAGAGACTTGATATAACAGAAATGTGGTTCTACAGAAGGATGTTGAGAACACCATGAACTGAACATGTGAATAATGAGAAAGTCTTAGGAAAAATGGAAACAAAAATACTTAAAATCAGAAAGAGATAATTGAAATTTATGACACATAATGAATAAAGAAGGCTTGGAGACTTTGAAACTCACAGGATATATTGAAGGAATGAGAGACAGGGGAAAGCAATAAATAACCTCTCTAATGAGCTTATATAGATGGTTGGCAGAACATGGATTGGGAGAGATAGCAAAAAGATAAATCTATAAAGGCAAGGAAAATGTGGAGAACCATGATTGCCAAATCTTGAAGGCACATAGAAGATTTCAAACTTTTGAAGACTAGATTCTCCTCCTTTCTTGTACTTTTGCATCAATTATTCTCCATCTGTAATGCTACTGGTATCATTATGAAACCCTTTAATTTTATAATTAGAATGTCTCATAGTTGGTGTATATATTTAGATTATTTTTAGAATGTATCTTTTGCCTAATCTGATTACTATCCAAGTTACTCTGTTGGATAAAATGTCAAATATTTCTGTGTTGCTTGCAATGTCACTGTTGTCTAGAATGCTATACCACTAAACTTGTTGTTTACCTTTCCAGTCTATTAAACATTCTCTAACCTACCAGGAACATTTACAGATCTTTCTCCCTCCAAAAACAAAAACTCTATGATAGCACTTTATTTTCTAGTATATCTGAAGAGACAGACATTTTGAAAGAAGAATATTGTAGAAAAAGATGTTGTACAAGCAAAATAGAAAATTCTGTATCATAAGAATGTAAATGATCAAATTCTTATGAAATAACAGAATGCTCAATGTTATATAACAGATAGAGTATTCCACAGCTGAAGATCCGCATGAAACTCCAAGACATGCTATTGATGAGGGATATTATGTATATTTATATATATTTACTAATTTACTTTTTGTATGAATGATTCATTGTAATATATATATATATATATATATATATATATATATAAAAAGACATTTATATATATTATGTTTAATGTTCTTTTTATAGATACAAGTATTTAAGCAAATGCTCTGTTTTATAATAAACAGTATTAAATAACATTTACCAGCCTGAATGACCGAGAAATTTTCATAGAAAATTTTCGCTCTCTGACAGGAATCGAACCTGTATCCTATACGGAACCATCATTTGATATGCTAAAGCAGATATGAATAGAAGAGATTCATGGAAGATTTAAGTTTAAAGATAGTAAAATCGACCTTGCTAACCAGACGCTCCTCTGTGGCCGAACGGTTAAGGCACATCACGCGATGATAGTTCCGTATAGGGTACAGGTTCGATTCCTGTCGCAGAGCGAAAATTTTCTATGAAAATTTCTCGGACATTCAGGCCGGTAAATGTTATTTAATACTGTTTATTATAAAACAGAGCATTTGCTTAAATACTTGTATCTATAAAAAGAACGTTAAACATAATATATATAAATGTCTTTAAATAAATTGTCGGACTATGTCCAATTCAAAAATATATATGTGTGTGTGTGTGTGTGATGTATAGATAGATTGATATTAAGGGATTGCTGAAAAGTTCTTGATCCAACCAAGATGAGTGACCAGGTGCCATGATATGCATGTGCGAATCCACCATAAAGTTCCATAATCTTGAAACATAGTTTCTCAAGTTTTGTTAAAACTCTTTAAAAAAAAATTATTTTTGATTATTGCATTGCAATATTATTTGAGGACATTGCAGCACCCTCATACATAGATGCATATAAATACATGGAATGGTGAAATTGTTATTAATAACTAGATATATAGATATACATATTTCTCAATGATTTTTTCATATATATCTTAACTGTACCTATTTGTATATGCACAAGTACTTATGTACAGAGATAAAGAGACAACTATCTCATGATAAATGTGGTGTTGGCATAGGTAAAGGTATCTATCTATTTACATATACACGTGAAAATATTGTGAATAGATATTTTTATATCAAGAGAGAACCATGCATACACTTTTGTTAATCAATGTTTAGGAAATCAATGTTGAATGCATTTATTTTGATTTATTGTAGAAGCAGAACCTTTACCAGAGGTATTTTTTTTGGTTTTCTATATTTCAAATAAGGATTATTGGTCCCAAAAATTATTTTTTTCTTTCTAACAATCAATTTATTGACAGTCAATGTCAAAAAACACTTAAGTCTTACTTACATGGTGACTTTAAGTAGGTTTCTCTTGCTCTAGAGGTCTGAATATTCTTCGAAGCCCTCAAATCAATGTTGAAATTCAATCAAACATTGTTAGACTCTCACGCTAAATTTTCTATTTTCTTTACTTGATCATAAGGATCTCTTTATGTATGTCTTTTTCCAGAGGGTATACACTTGGCTGTGATTTGACTCTTTTGGCTAAATACTACCCCCGACCTTTTTGCTCTAAGGCTGTCTTCATGTTGGCTTAGGATGACAACAGTATTGGTTAATGACACCCTGAAATGTCAGTGAACAACTAAAATCTATACTTTCCTAACTAGCTATGTTATTATCACAGGCCAGATAATTTGGCATTTTCATCTTAAAATTCACTGCAAAATTGACACTAGTCTTCTTCACATTTTTATGGAAGGCCAAAATGCAATAAGGAATAAAATAGAGAATGAGAAGATGCAGTTTGAAATCAATTTTATTTCCTTTTCTCATTGGCTTCCTACATTATTTTTCTCTAAACAAAATAGACTTCATGTATTATAATTCTAGAGATTCTTGACAAAATCCAAAGAGGAATCTGCAAATGTTATCAGTCTTGACCTGGCATCTCTGCTTCAATAATTTTTCCACCACCAACATAGCTTCCCTGTGCATTTTCTGTAAATATATTCATAGCAATTGTTCTGATGAGATCTCCTTTTTGGCACACCAACTTCATGAATTTAAACAGATTTAAATTGGCAGCTAGGTCTCATCATCTTTCACTCTCATTAATCCCGTTGTGTCTTAGTGACTTTATCGCCTTGCTTGATTAAAAATAAGTCAATTATTTTTATCTGCTTCTTGTTACTTGTTTTTTAAACTCTAATATTCTCATTTAGGGATTGTTATGAAGCTTGATGGCTAGATCCAAATGATTGTAACCAATTAGTCTTTGTAGCTAAATCAATAAGGTAGCTTCTCAGAACAGGCAGAGACCTGAGGACATTGGGTGTGAATTCAAGCATCACAAGTCTCTTTATATCTGATCTATGCAACTTGCTAACAATATGAAATAATGCTGTCGAATTTTTTTATAAAAATAAACAAGAATATGAAAGGAATACTAATCAAAATTAATAAAAAGTTATAATACTTATTTAAATAAATAACATTAAGCAAATGCTTCTTGTATTAGTTTATTTGGAGAAGTCTAATCTTAAATCTTCTATTTACATTTATATATTAATTATTATTATTAAAAAAAGAAATTTAGGTACTTTTTTTATAATCATCATAGCTTAGTTTAATGAAAAATATAATTGGGGGTATTTTTCTATGTCTGTTATAGGTTCATTGTTGGTTTTTGACACCTATATTCAATATGACAATATTAATTATTACTATTTTAGTGGGAGCACATGTTTAAGTAGACATTCATGTTAATTTAAAAATGTTTAAATTAATATCTAACAGCTGTAGCAATTATATCCATAATATCACATCAAGATACAACCCCAAGTTTATGGAGTGTATAAGCTAAGTTCTTGAGTGCTCAAATGAACTTGTCAACAGTTTTTGAAGAGAAAGAAACACAAAAACATACTGTGTAAATATATTTAATATACAAATAGAAAAAAAAGAGAAATAAGTAAAAGAAAACAAACAGTGTCTTTGATAACTTAGAGGAAAAGTTATATGGTTATCATGCTAACAGTCTTGGTTGAAAGAGAACGCTTTCCATGCTTCTTTAGGTGATAGTAATTTCTCTTGTGGTTACAGGTCCCATTCCTCTATAATTTGATACCACTGACCAAGCTTGTGTTTGTTTTGTGCTGCCTGATTAAAGTGATGGAAGAAAAATCAGATGTCTCTTTGAATTTGACCCTGATATAGCAATGGTCATATGACCCTTATAAAGGTAGTGATTGGTCCTTTCTTCAGCCATTCAGAATCCTCATTTTATTTTTTTGCTTGATTCGTCTTATTTTTCTGATTGATTATTTTAAATTTCAATACCATAGAAAGTCTTATTAAAGAAAATATAAATAAAAATGTACATTGAAGTCAACGCCCAGAGGCGACAGTCTGTTACATGCTAAACACAATCATCAGGCCTGATGACTGCATTTACATATAATCTAACCCCGATATTGAGCACTTTAGTCCATAAATATAGTATACCTTAAAACTATATTTTATCGTATATATATATATATATATATATATATATATATATATATATATATATATATATAGCCAAGGATAGGATTGGTGTGGATGGAATAAAATTCCAGTAACCAAAACACTATTCTTAAAAGAGTGCTCAATACAGAGTAGACCAAATATTATTTATTCAAAATTATAACATAAACATGTTATTAAATCACTACAAAAATAGCCATTTTGTTTCAACACTTCTGGTGTCTTCTCAAGTGATGGTGTTGATGATTAAAACTTCTTTAAAATTAGTCTATGACGTATATTAAAATATGCTAGATCAAATCTATGAAAATCAATATTTCATATTCCAAAGAACATCTCTAACGTACAAAACTTCTTTGACTGTTCACATCTCTTTGTTTTCTGATTTTCAGCTTGTGCTTCCAACTAAAAGTCTTCTCTTAAAAGTTATTAATACTACAAAAAAAGACTTGTTCTGTTAATTTGATAATTATTGGCAAATGTTTTCATCCTAAGGGATGAGCCTGCTGAGAGCAAATCACAACTTTTCAATTATTATAATAGAATTTATCTGACAAGAAAAAAAATATGATTGATGATTATGGTTTGATTTTTTGATTTTTTTTATGAACACAAACATATTGTTATGTGGCACAGGTTATTCTTGCTTGGGGTTTAAACAAACAAATGAGAAGGAGATATTTGAAACAATAAAATACACAACATAAAACCGATTAATAGGTGAAAATAAAGGCTATAGAAACGTTCACTTTTTATGATAGCAAGAAAGGCAACTCACAAGGAAAATAGTTATTGAGCTAGGCTTTCTTTTGAGCCTGTGTTTTTCAAGTCTATGACTTTATTATAATAAGCATCAAAACTCCTTGTTTATGCTTTGCTTGTTACTTTGTCAGATACATATCAACAATTTATTGCTACTCTCAATCCAACAATATCTTGACTCAAGAGACAGAAACCTTTTTCTCTTCATCAGTCCCTAACTTTGTGAGGGGTACTAAAATATTGCTGCTCTTAATAAAAGCTATTGAACCATGGCTCTTTCTCTCTCACATACTTAATCATCATCTTCCCTTTAATCAATGCCTTCAATCATATTTTGGAGCACCCAGAAGTGTCTATTTTTCACTTATATATTCTGTATCTGAATGTCTTTTGTCATCAACCATACTCCAAATATTATAAGATAAAACTGACATCAGTATTACTGCTCTAATTTAATAGGAATAACAATATTTTTTCCCTTTATATGCAATATATTTATTAGACTGAAATAATTCCATTTCAGAAGTTCCTGCAATATGTCAGAGTATTTGGAGAAATTCTCAAATGACTGATTAGAAAAATATAGATTTTAGCTGAAATGAAAAAACAACTGTTGCTACATAATTATTTTTA
Source organism: Acanthosepion esculentum (assembly GCA_964036315.1). Taxonomy (NCBI): domain Eukaryota; kingdom Metazoa; phylum Mollusca; class Cephalopoda; order Sepiida; family Sepiidae; genus Acanthosepion; species Acanthosepion esculentum. The sequence goes on along the minus strand of OZ038475.1, from coordinate 31,018,738 downwards.
TATTAATTAGATTATAATGAAGTTTGTTTATCTGAAGCTTAAACCTGAACTCATTTATGAAATGGAAATTTATCCAAAATTTTTAAAAAAAGTTAATAGAAAACTATTATTTAAATTAGCAAATATATCCTCAGTTTGAAGACAACAAAGGATGATCATCAAATTAAACAATCTCATCCAGACACAAATCAGAACATTGTGGCCAAATCTATTCATACTCAAAAAGGAACACTGTGGCCAACTCTATTTATACACAAATAGGAAAATTCTGGTCAAATTTACACATACATGAAAAGTTCTTAGCCTGATCCACTTCTCAAAAATTGTGAAACATCAGAATACTGATTTTAAGTTGAGAGTTGTCTTGAAAATATTCCAAAATGTCCTTGTATATATACAAGAGTTGATTGATAAGTAAGTTTTCCAATCCTATAAAACATCTTTTAAAACAAATAGTATAATTGAACTGATCTTAAGTTGAATCACATTTATTTATCTCTTTACCTCTTTATTATCATATATAGTCACAGAATTTTCCAAACATTCTATCCATTTCTTCATTCTACTCACAATGAAAAATTTGACACAACAATTTTATCAGATAAAATGTTCACACTTCAATTTTTCTTTCAAGTTCAAGAAGAACGAATGGAAGATGACAAGTCAGGGCTGTACAAAGTGTATGTAATTATTGTGAATTTCAGGCTTCTCATTGTTTTCACCATTTGTTAAATGCAAGATAGCCTTGAAAAGTCATGATGCAAACAAGCTTTATTCTATGGATATGTGGCTGCAGTTTTCATAAAATAATATTATGTTGTTTTCATAGGTCTATGAAAGTTTGTAACTGCTCATTGTTTTATATATATAACTTGGGTGTTGTGCTTATGACTAATAAACATTATTGCTCAAAGCCATCACAGTGAACACGTTTAAGTAGAATCTTATATACTACTGAATACATGTTAAAATATTTAACTATCTCCTCTCTTAGTGACTCCATATTGTAGGCTATAGGCAACATTACTTACAAACCATATTTTGTAGATATAAGAAACCCTGAAATGTTCTCAGCTTTACTTCCCAAAATAAGTATCAGGTCATCCCATAAGTTCTGTCCGAATTTTGAATAAAGAAAACAAGTGACCAAATGTTACATTTAATTACAGATTCAATCAACAATGTATTTTCCCTGATTATCTATGACTTCCTTCCATCTATTAACAAGCTTACTAATTCCATTCTGTAAAATTCTTTTGGCTTTGATTCGAAGAACTCACAAATGCCAGTTTTAACCTCTTTCTGTGTTACAAAAGCTGTTTCTTCCAAATGATTCTGTAAGCTATGAAACAAATGGTAGTCTGAAGGAGCAAGGTCGGGAGAATAAGGTGAATGAGGAATTTTCTCCCAACCAAGTTCTTCGATCTTTTGTGACGTGATTCTTCCTGTGTGTGGTCGCGCATTGTCCTGATGAAACATCACTCATTTTTGATTCACTAGAGCAGGTCTTTTTTTCCTCAAAGCTTGGTTCAAATGCTCTAATTGCTGACAGTATATTTGAGTATTAATTGTTGCATTAGGTGGTAAGTATCTAAAGTGGATTATTCCTTGGCAATCCCACCAGATTGAAAGAAGAACCTTTTGCCCATGAAGTTCCCTTCTCGGCTGTGGCTGGGGTCCTTCCCCTTTACCAAGCCACTGTCTACGACGCTTAACATTTCGATAAAAGATCCATTTTTCATTGCCAGTCACAAGGCACCCATTTTCCAAGTTTAGGAACTTTTCCAAGTTGTTGAAGATGACGATGAACAGTTGTATGGTTTGAACTGAGAACCACTGCCAATTCCTCAACTGATAAAGCAGAATTTTCTTCAAGGGCTGCTTCAAGAAGCTTTTCATCAAACTCAACTGGACGTCCGGTTCGATCTTCATCTTCAAGGGTGAAATCTCCACCTCTGAATTTTGCAAACCATCTTCTACAAGTTCTTTTATTCACACATTCCTCTCCATAAACTGAGTGAATGTTTCTAGCCGCTTCGGCTGCTGAGTTTCCTTTCTTGAACTCATAAAGCATTATGTGCTTTAAATGATTCTTGGGTACTTCCATGTTAGCAGGGTTTTAATCAAACAAAATTTAATTTTATTGTTCTCTGAAATAAAATTTGATCAGTTTAAATGTATCTAAACATAAAAAATAATGTTCAGCTCCATTAGACATTATAAAATACTCTTTAAATTTCGTTCATTTTAACAAAAATACGCATTTAGCCCCATCCATAGTTTCTGTTATCATCTCCAAAATTGATCCCCACAAAGCATGTGGACTCAAAGATGACCTTGCAATTTTTTTAAAAAAATGAACTCCTAAACTGATTTCTGTTCTGTCTAAGCTCTACAAAAAATGCTTGCTGCTTCTTACTTTCAAACTTGCTGGAAATCCCCTTCTGTAATTCCTGTTAGCAAAGTACTACCGGCTTTTAATCAATTCAGCATTGATTAAGGATCTCACTTAACAGGGTTTTGTATCAGGCAGCAATATGACTTTCACTTCTTTAGGTCTACTGCTGATTTGTTAATGATTACCATCAAAAGAGTCTGTCAAGCTTTAGATAAGAATAGTGAAGCATTTTGAAAGTTTGCTGAAAACTTCTTGGCCTGACAAAGAAGGGGTTCAGAAAAGTTATATTTGGTCATGTAATTTTGGTTTAATTTTGAAGAAGGTTGAAAATGTTGAGCTGAAGGTTTTTTAAGTCCCTCCTCATGCATGCATATATATATTTGTTAATTAGTACATATGCATGTACCTACATTTTGGTGTGTGACTAAAGCTTCATTGGATTACCAGCTCATTGGGCACAAGATGTGTGTTATTAAAAGTAAACAAAAGGCTTATGGGAGTATCACTGCTATGTAGCACAAAAATAAAATTGCACAGAAGTGTGTTAAATACAATGCTGGTGAGTTACATTTTTTAAAAATTAGAAGAATCTGAGAAGAATAGAAAAAAGCATAAAAAAAACAATGATTCAAAATTAAAAATTAATTTTCGCGTAGTCAATATAACGTTATGAGATAAAGGGAGGTAAAAATGAATGAAAAAAATGATGATAAGAAATGAAATGAAATAGAAAAAAGTCTGGAAATGAGGATGAGCGTAAGCAAAGTAATTATAATATATGGGAATATGAAAAAAAAAGGAAATATGTGGGGAAATAAGAACGTATAAGAAATGTGAGGGGAAAAAATTATAAGGAAATAAAATAATTGATAGTAATAAACAAATATAGAGAAATTAAATAAAAGAGCAAAAAATTGCTAGGGGCATTGTTATAGCTTAGTATAATAACGTAAACAGGTTAGAGTAGGGTATGGCACCTATATCCTAATAAAATAAGAGCATAGGGAAGAGGGATTAGAATCAGTTAGGCTTCTAATATTTTAAGATATACAGACTTTATGCCTACATGCGATCATTAGCTTGGTCCATTTATTAAGTATGCCTAAGTTGTTAATATATTTGAGGATAAGTCCTTTATCTAATAGACATAAATCGCATCATCCTCATGTATAAATTTGATGATTATTTATTTGCTTTGCCCACATATGCACACCAGCACATGCGTATACTCTTGCTTATATCTACCTGTTTGATTTATCTATCTTATAACTATATATATATGTATATGTATGTATAGAGAGAGAAAGAGAGTAATTAGCCATGATTAAATGTAAGTGGAAGAAATCCAACAAACAGAATTGACAGTTTCCAATAAACAATATCCCAGCATGCATCTGTATGATTTGTTTATTAATTTGGGGAGCGGGGGATTTTACAGTCATTCCTAACAAGATTGGAGCCAACAACATATATATATATATATATAATTACTTTTGATATATCAAGGAAATTTTAAATAAGAAAATGTATAATTGTCTCCATGATTTGCTGAAATGTTCAGTACAGCATAAAGCAATATTTTATTCATCAATAGAATATTTAACATAGCAAACATGACTTTCTTTTTCATATCAAACAAACTTGGAAGCCAGATAAAAAGATTCCATGTGCACTTCTCAAATTACATACATATATATATATATGCTTTAGTGAAAAGCATTTATAGCAAAGTTCTCACTCTCTTATAATGGTCATATGCAGGTACACATATATATGGCCTTGAAAAGATCAGTTTTTATGCTTGATCTTTTTTCAGCATAAGCCTTTGCCAAAAACTGGATATTCCAGAGTAAGATATCATGAAAGTAAAATTTAAAAAGAAAATTGGAATAAAGAAAAATAGCAAATATACAGAATTCTATGTTTCTTTCAAATTCATAAACATGACCGTGGTAATGGTTCAGTTCTCTCATTTTTCTCTGTAGTGATTGGTTAGCTAACAAAGCCAAGAACAAGGTAAACAGCCTTATTATATGTTTTATTAACAAGTACATTAGTTGAAAGGCTGACTAAAGGAAATGAAATCTGAATGAAAAATAAGTATAAAATTATTTCTAAGTGGTTCAGAAAATCAATTTAAATACAAAATGTGTTGGATTCATAATTTTGTTTGTTTCCAATTGTATTTGGTAATAAAGATAGATAAGTCATTATAAATCTACATTACCTGTGATGAATGATATTGAGAAAATGTCATAATTTCAAATCAGCCAAATTAAAGTTTTAACTTTTTTGCTAAGGGAACATTATTCATCACCTGTATCATTTAGATTAATCATGGTGGATTACAATTTGTTGAACTGGTCCAAAAGTTTTATTAAGTTACTTCTTCACAATTGTAATGTTTATCTTTGACAATGGCAGCAGTAAAATTGCTTAAATGGCTCCTTTGTGTGTGTTTCAGGCACATTTATATGCATGTGTATTGCAAGCACATCTTTGTGTGTGTATGTGTGCATATATATATATATATATATATATATATATATGGCAAACATGTATGCATGCATGGACAGGCATATTTATATAAATGTGTGTGTGCCTGGGACAGTTTCACATACATAAATTCTAACTAAATTACTCTAAATGACCAGATGTTTTTTAAAATTTTATTATGATTGGGATTAGAACTTACATATGTGCATGTTAGTATATATATGTATGTATATACACACACACACACACTGTTTGCATTATTGATGTATACTTTCAACAATGACACCAGAAAAATTGCTTAAATTATTCCTTTGTATGGGTGGTGGATACATATATATAAGTTCTGAGTTTACAACCCTTCCCAAATTATAACCAAATAAAACATCACATTTCTAATCCCAGCTTCATCAAGTAGAGAATTTTTCAGCACCCCTATAATGTGTGTGTGCATTACTATTGAGAATGTCTGCCAGGTAAGGCTAGAAAACCCATTATGCCCCGCTATTTAACCCATAGCTGAGGAGAGAAAAGCTGAGTTTCCTCACGGTGATTAATGCATAATAAAAATTGACTTAAAATCCACTTTCCATGCCAATATCTGTTACACAACACACCCATCTACTGTAGGATTGTTTACATCAAAAGGACCCAAAGAATTTTATTTATCTATTCATTTGTTTATTCTCTATTTATGGCTGTGGATAATTTATTACTGGAAATATATTAAAAGCCCTGCTTATGGAAGGACTGATCAAGTGTTATACCAATTATAAGATGAATTTATTGTTTAATCTTTTCATACACTACTGTTTTCTGATTATTTCTTTCAACTATATTAAAAGCAATAAAGATATTTTTATGAGCTTCTCATTTTTTCTCTTCAGGAAATAACTTGAGGTTAGAAAGTTGCATTAAAAGATTTTTATCTGTTATCAATTTTATCCAGGAGCAATTTTTACAAAGATGACTTGTATTCTATGCAACAAAGGTAAATTTTGATGGTGAATCATCTTTTGAATGGTGTTAGCAGAACAGTGATAAAAATACTCAACTTTACTTGAAAAAGCACAAGCTAAAAATATGATGTTCTCAAGTTTGAAGAGAGGTATTTGTTTGTCAAGGCTAAGTTGAGGTTAAAGAGTAAACCCAGTGGCAAGATGTGAAGAATCCACAAATGAAAATTCATCTGATGAACTTTTGAACTTGGGTAAATATCACAAAGCAAGCAAATCAAAATTCATTGGTAGCAAAATCCCTAAAAATAAATAACTTCATATCATGAACATTACCAGCTTTTCAAGTTTTTCTATTACAACAGATAAAAGGCTGAATGCACAAAAGAAGTGAAGTCTAATCAAGGTTCTCTTCCATATTTTGCAGGAATTTTATACAATTTTTAACTGTTTCAAAAAAATGTTTCTCATCTCTTTTCAAGGAATAGATTTGCCTATTTTTCTTTAAGCAGTCTGCCTTTACAAACTCTTTAAATTATCTTGTTTTGTTTAGAGTACCATTGCAAAGTCTAATCTTCTCACAGAAATGACATGCCTTCCTTCTGTCTTTTCTACAAATAATTTCATGGCAACTGACAAGTTTTTTTCCCTGATGCTCTGACTATATTAATTTAAGCATGCTACAAGATTGGCATCTAGGTCCCACCCTTTTACTGTTGAAATAGTTAAATGCAACAGCCACTTCAACTACAACAGTTTCTTTTCTTGCACTTCCCACCTGTGGAACTCCCTTCTGTTTATTTGCTCCTCTGTTAAATCAGTCTTCAAAGATTTAAATGCAATGTCAATCACCATCTTCTGTCTTCTTGAATCCCCTTTTTTTCTTTCATCAATCCTCCCTATTCTCAGTCTTCTCTTGCATTTTCACTCCCTGCAATCCCCTATGTACTAGTGACATACCTGCCAAACTCAAATGAAAAGTTTTAACTTTCTTATATTCTTGATAATGCTTAACACAGTATGGCACAAGTCTAAATTAGGATAAAAAGATTGTGTTAACCTCATCTTTTAACTGGGGAGGCTTTGTCTCTTCTTGAAAATCTGCCTTCAAAATCCTAATTTTAAGCAAGACTTGGACATCAGTGAGAGGCAATCTCATACACTAATAACAGTTAATTTAAAAACAAAAATGGTACAAGACCAATTGTTGAAGAATAATGGTTAAAAGATTGTGTTGCAGCAATCTTTCAAGTGGGGAAGATTTGCCTGCTTTAAAATATTCATTTTAAAACCTAGCTTTTTGTCAAACATTTTACTACATTCTTATTAAAAACATTTATAGAAATACTCATGATAACAAGACATTCCTTGGGCACTGTATTTGTCAATATTTCTGACACTTTTGCAAATTTATTTTCTATGCATATAAAGTAGGACACCAAAAATAATATTAGATTTTGTTTCCAAAAAATTGAAACTCGGTCTGAAAAATATGCTTGTAACTAATCAATATTATCAAACAAGAAGTCTGTTTCATACTGTTATTGTTTTATACTTTATTTACATTATCCTCAAAACATGACAGATAATTTTACAAACATGTAGAAAATAAACAGCAAAATATAAACAAAAGATCTTACTTTAAATTTTACCTCAAGTTGTGTTGTCCCTTCTTTAAGATTCAAAAACTAAAATATGCAATGATAAAGTTGTTTTTGCATATTTCTATTTAAAAAATGCATCATTTGCCATTATATAACATTATTTTTTTCCAATTTTTATAAAGTATAAATATTCAATTTTATGTACTTGAAATAATGGAGTGACAAATAGCATATTCAATAATTAAAATGTCTTACTGCAGAAAATATGTCCTTGTCTTTGTTAAAACCACCACCATTGCAACTATCACTCAAATAACAGAAGATCTTAAAACTGAGGAAATGTAATGGCCAGTGATAATTTAGGTTGTCAAAGTGAGGAATTGAATGTGACTTAGAATTATTTGTTTTTTTTAAGCTATCCACCTCAAGCAAGGTGTGAGTGCTACTAGCATGCAAGTGATTACAGAGAGTGAAAGTAAGAGAAAAGTGGGGTGTTTGAGGAAAGGATAAAGAGAACGAGGATCAAGATCAAGACATCAGAAGATGCTGACTGACATTACATTTAAATTTTTGAAAATTATAGTTATCAGGGAAGCAAATAAGAGGAAGGGAGTTCCACTGTTGGGAAGTGCAAAAGGAGAAGCTGTTGGAGTAGAAGAGATGGAGGCATCTTTTCAAAGAAGGTGACTCCAAGAACATAACTAAATTCTTTACTCTAAATTTCTTAATTTACTTATCAGTTGCAATTCAAAATGAATTGTTTTTAATTCTCAACACATATATTTTTTACTTTTTTCATATATTTCTATTTCCATTTAAAATATTTTGCTACTGAAAATTAATAAATTGTGCAACCAATGAATAATATATATATATATATATATATATATATATATATATATATATATATATACTTAAATATTGTTGTTTTTTATGCACTCTAGCATTGTACAAATTTAAAATTATGTCTATGTCCATTTCTTATGTAGGGTACAAATATGATATCTGGTAATAATTCAGTCGATTTTTCTAACCCTATATTCCTGATGAACATTGCTTCCATGAAACTTAGAAGCAGGTTGAATGATAAGTTAACTGATCTTTTATTAATTTATTGAATATTGTCACTCTAGTTCTCTACTTAACACTTTCTTGACAGATATTCTGCACACTCTAGAAAAACTCCAGAGGGCACATTTTCTTTTCATAAGTTTTTTCAAATGTGCAAACCCTTGGATGAAATAAAATACTCTCATATATATAAAGTACAGTGTATGTGTGTGTCCAAGCAACTTCTCTGGTTTGATTTCAATGATGGCTCATTCAAAAGCCCTAGAAAAGTTTGATGCATAGAATGATTTTTGTTGAGCTGTGATGTAGGGTTGTCTGATTATGCTAGGTTAAAAATATATATTAATATATTATACTAGCCATTATCATTGCTTTCATGGTTCAAGGGAAATAACTCTTATTTTCTTTTTGTGTCCAAAATTGGCTTAAAAGCCACCCTAAAGTTTATCCCCAACTTTGAGCACAATACTCAACAGTTTATCCAAAATTGGAGAAATACAATGAAAATTAAACAGACAAACCTTGCTGGTTCTTTTTAATGAAACTTGTTTGTATCTATCTATCTCTCTCTCTCTCTCTCTCTATATATATATATATATATATATATATATATATATATATATATATAAGCTCCAAAATCAGGTAATGGTTTCATCAGATATCTAGCATTCCTAAAAACAATAAATCCTGTTGATATGAAATATTGCTGGGATTCCCTGTGCTAATTGTAATTTAAACTGGGGTCATCATCTAATGAAGGCTTCACTGATGACACAGTTATATTAATATTAAATTTTTTGTGGCAATAGTTAATTAAAGTTAGTTATCTCCCTTGGATTTTGCAATTTATTGGGTCATATTATCACATGAGTTTTCTTTTAATTTTCATCATCTAAAAGACATTGCACTATTTTATGTTTCAATATACATGTAAATAAAAGAGTGCTTCTAATAAGACAATTTTAGAATAAAGAATTACCAGCCCAAGAAAACAGATTGGTTTATGATAAATGATTGATACGAAATAGCTGAATGAAGTATATAAAGAGGGAGTATATGAAAACCAGTTGGATGTTGAAAATTTTTATTTTCTTGTTGAGATATTACTCCATTTTTGATAATGCTTATTTAAAAGGAATAAAACATTAACAATAAAAAATTTCAGACTAAAACGGGTGTTCCCATATTTCATTTTTATATAGATTGCTTTATATTTGTGTAGAATGCATATACCAGTTATGATTAATACACACACAGAAGGTATAAATGATGTAACTATCTCATTAATGCAAATATTATAGATGAAAACTACTTGAAAACTAAAAACATCAAACTTCAAAACAGTAGGGGATAGAGCTAGCAATTTCATCTTGTACAAAACCTACTTACTATGGAAATCATTAGCGTCATGAGACGGTAGCACTATACTCCATGGAGGAGTGTACAGAACGTGAGTAAATAAGTGATCTTATATTACCCACATACCCAAGTAATGTGTACTCAATTCAGATACAACCTGTCTTTCCTTTTTCTGTTGCTTTTTCATGTTGCTTAAGTCTGAATTTTAGGAGACAGCAAATTAATCGCTTACGTACTTTCCTTACGTATTTTCACATTTAAAAACAAATAATGCAGTCAAAAATGTTAGAATTCTGCTACCTTTCTTCTGGAGTGATTATAGATTGAGTATCAGAAGTTTTGTTGCTATTTTATTTTTCATATAAATATTTTCATTAATTTCTGCTTTAAAAATTGAGCTGCCCCTGAAAGTTAATAGTTTATTTATCTAAAAATATCTCCCTTTCAGAAAATTTCATGAAAAAGACATCACTTACATATTTCTATTTTAGATGCAACACTAACAAAGAAACAAACTAACTGAATAATTGTGATAAAAAATAAAAGTCCTTCAAACTTTGTTGGCTGAAGTAAAAATTATACGAAAAAGATAACTATATGCTAGCTTTGCCAAATATTGATTGCAAGGTAGCAAATTTGCCTGGACAAAAATAATCAGACACAAAGTAGGGAAACGAAAAGAAAGAAATGGGTGAAAATGGAGCTCTTGGCTGAATCTTGCTCATCCTGTATGAAATTATATATTTCAGAAAGTTGTGTATGAGAGAGAGACAGGGACAGAGACAGAGTACAACTGATGTATGAATTTATAGGCTTTCAGAAAAATGAATTTTCTGACATCTAATAATCATAAGAGATTTGCCTAAGCAAATATTGTTAATTTAAGATTAAGTATAAATACACAATTCAGTTGACAGATTTATATCATTCAATATATATTTTAAAAACCCATATATATCCAAATCTTACAAATTGCACACACACACACACACACACACATATATATATATATATATATATATATATATATTAAAACTCCAATTTATTTTGAATTTTATATATATATATACATATACATAAATTAAATTGGAGTTTTAATATATTTTTAATATGTATATATATTAGAACTTCAATTTAATTTTATATATATATATATATACATATTTTGCCTACCACACAGACACCACATTGGTTCAGGAAAATGACTGAATCAGTCATAAGTACACAAAGAAACAATAACACAAATATGAACTTTGGACAGTTTATCAAAATTTCAATCTCAATGCAAAATAAATTATTTAGAAATTGAAAAAATACAATAAAACATTGTCAGATCTATTTAATCAAATTTGTTTGAATGAATACTTCCTACCTAAATATACCTTAATCTCTCTCTCTATATATATATATATATATACAGTGTAACCTGGTATAAGAGACCCGGATATAAGAGAGATTTTCTCTGGTCCCAAATTAGAGCCTGTGTTAATGTATATATAATAGACCAAACCCTGATATAAGAGACTTCTTCTCCGGTCCGACAACTCTCCTATATCAGGGTTACACTGTATATAAAAATAAATGTGAACATTGAAGTCAACACTGAGAGGTAACAGGCTGTTTCATGCTAGACGCAATCGTCAGGCCATGATTGCATCTAGCATGAAACAGCCTGTTGCCTCTGAGTGTTGACTTCAATGTTCACTGTTATATTTACATACACTTTATCTGATATTGAGCCCTTCATTCCATAAATATACCACACCTTAAAACTATATTTCTTCATATATAATAAAAATGTAGTTTTAAGGTATGCTATATTTATGGGTAAAAGTCGTCAATATCAGAGATAGAGGATATATAAATATAAATGTTCTACATTCAAGACTACAATTATTCCTACTCAATATCTTATAGAATAAAATGAAGCATAACAATTCCCACCTTCCCAATATCCATTAGGATGATACAATAGACCTTACTACCCATAATGCACTATTGATCAACATATATTGTCAAACCAAAACACAACAGACTTGGCCTGAAGATTGCATTCACACATGAAACAAACTGTCACCACTTGGTGTTGATCTCAATGTCCACTTATATATATAATAGAACTTTGTAATGAACTTGTACATAATAAATTTTCACCACTTCTATTTAAATAAGTGTTTATCAGATTAATCCTCTCATACTTTTCCAATAATTGTTTCTGTTAAATTCTCAAACATTCCATAATATATTTTGCACATAAAACTTACCTTCAGAGTTCCTTATTAAAAACATACATTTTCATTGTTTACAAGAAATATCAGGCTTTAACCCAAATCACTTTTCCATCTCAAGCATTTGAGAATAGTGCCAAGATCTTTTAGCAAGTGATTGTCTTAGCTATTTCACAAACATCATGTTGATTCTAATGATTTATAGTCCATAATGGCTAATTATATCTGTCAGGATTGATTAGGCCTTATACAAATGATTCTAGAAAAAAAAAGAAAATGTTAAAACAAATTTTCTCATCTTGAATGACAACAATAAAATCTGATTTCAGAAAGGACAGATTTGTCATGAGACATTGAAATCATTACATGTGGATAGCTTACTAATTCAATAAACAAGGAAATGGATTCTCTCCAAGTTCTTCATTTAATGCCCTTTCCACCTGGTCTGTTCAGCTTTTTCCAGTTACGCATCTCTGTCACATGTATAATAATGATCTCTGATTTTCAAATAGAGAAAAAAAACCAAACTTGTTTCAGTATCTCTGCTTCATTTAAAATGAAGTGCCAAAACTTACAGAGCTACATGTATAACATGTAGCCTCCACCTTAACCTAAATAACATTGCTACATGATAAAGAATGGAATTGTAACAGAGAATCAGGTCAGCCTGAGAAAAGAGTTGGTTGTATGTGGTGCTGTAAGCACCAAGTGTTGTGTCCGCTTCCACAATGGGCTGTTGAGAGAAGACTTCTACTTAGAGTAGGTAGCACTGACTATTTGCATATGAACAATACTAGGCAGGTATTAGTCAATAGTCAGCATAGGTCTGAGACTGGAATAGCTATATAACACCAGTGTTTTTCTCAATCAGAAGTTGTATCAGTTGGATGGGGTTGCAGGAAAGTTAATGACATTTTGAACATGTTCTCTATAAGCTCAATCCTTTTAATTCTGGTGAACACAGGAGCCAGTGTCATATATGAAAGTCAGTGGAACCTTCTTGGAACCAGTTTTGTGCCACTTACCAATCATGAGGTGTTACATTATCTTGTTGGAAAAAACGTCACCATCAGGAAAACATGGCAAGCATAAAGGGCAGAATATTGTTTGCAACAAGATTTGTATATGTTACATCACTTACAACAGATCTCAGTTCTCAAAATGAATATATCATTACAGAGCCAACATTGCTTATGCAACACCCTGCTCGCTGCTCAGATCCATAACCTCATGCTATCTCTTCCATTCACATCTGCCTAAAAGAGCTGGAGATATGGCCCAGTTGATCAGGTGACACAGTATCAGACTTCCACAGCCCAATGGTAGTGTTCTCTGGCCCAAGTTAGGTACAGGGACTGTTGTGGTGATAATAATGGTACTCTTATTGGTCAACAACATAACTGTTTAGTGCATTAACTGATGGAATGAGTGGCACCAGCAGTGAAGTGAACTTTGATGCAGTATTGTCTTACCTTGGTTGGTTAGTGTTATGTTACAGTTCAGGTTTAATGAGAGAACTAACAAAAATGACAATAAAAGTAAAAAGAAAAATAGACAATTGTTAAGCCAGATGTGATGCTTGGAGCCCGTGTGCAGAAGCTGACTTTTTCTTTTAGTTTTGCTTTCTTAGCGTTCACATATCATTCTGGTGTTAGTTTAAACTGACACCTTTAAGAGTGGAAGAATTAGAAACAGAAACATTAATAATGAGTTGGAAGAAGAAAAAGTAATCAGAAGGATACTATTGACATTGCATTTAAATTTTTGCAGATTAAAGTTTTCTGGGAATCATTGAGATGGATGGGAGCTCCATAATAGGGAAGTGCAAGAAAAGAAAATGTTAGCATAGAATTTATGGTTACATCGAACCAGCTTGACTGTAAACTTATGAGATCTTGATGACAGTCTAGTACTGTGCTTAAATTCAAAAAGTCTAGGTACCATAGCAAAGAGCTGACCTGGAAAAAATCTGGAGCAATTGCAACCTCAGAAATAGTACAGTTCATCTTTCTGGCCCCAACAGTCATTCCATCATCAAACAGTATTAAATCATGTGTCATAGTTGTCAAAGTTATGCTACCACATTTACACTACTTGTTATTACATCATGCATATATGTGACTGAGTCCATTTCAAGAAGTGGAGAAGAACAAAACCATCCAATGAACTAAAGTCTTGAATTTTTGACACTTCAATTTATTTTTGAAATATACCTTTGAAAATTTTTTTAGAATCACCAAAAGACTAGAAAAGTAAGAACCCAGATTCACTTTTCAATTTCATATTAACAGCTGCATCTTTCCAAACAGTTATTTCAGAAAATGGCATCAGTAATTTCAAATACTTTCTGAACATTTTCCTTTGTTTGAGAGAATCAGCAAAGAGAACAGTTGCTTTATATTTTAAATTCTGTTATTATTTTAATATACAGTATAAGCAAGAGAATTCTGTTCAATAAGGACTTTGGCCTTATCACATTGTAACAGTGGTTCTCATGCAATCACTAAAGCAAAATTGAGCCTGGGTTAATGATTGCTTGGGAATATCAGGTGCTGTCAGCTTAGATGGGTGGGTAGTGTAATGGAAAACAAATGGCCAAGTTCCAATTCCAGTTAGATTCACTATAATCACTCATGCACAAATACTGTTGGGAAAGTTATGAATCCACCTCTGCTACCTCCAGCTATGTGTTAATTAGTAGGACATGCATTCCTAAATTGATATTATCTCAAAACAATTCTAACAATCTAAAAAACAATTTTCTGGTTTTAAATAGTCTGCAAAAGGATGATAAACCAAATCACTCTATTGAATAAAACCACTTTCCTGATTCAATAGCACTTGAAAACTGTCTCTTCCATGGATAAAAATAATTCTTCATTTGTTTTTTGTATTATGAAGTTTTATCTGCATCATTCATCTTCATTATATTTTCAATGGTGACAATTAAATCTCACTGAATAGTTTGGTTCCCATTCAGTCATCAAAGTTAAGCAACATAGTACGTAGATTGGGAATATTATGTACTGAAAGCATTGCAGGAATAAACCCTAATGAAGAAATTTCACTTGTGAATGCTAGGATAGCATTGCTTTGCTTTGGCTCACATCACATTGGCAGAGGAATGGCATTGTCGATGGTAAGGAGATTCTGACTCAAAAAATAAGACACTGGCATATTTAGTATTAGCTGTAATCACAAACTGTGCCAAATTGTTTGAAGACAATTCAAGGAAGAGGTTATTTACAACAGAAATTATAGAAACTTTAGAATAACTATAGGACAATGTCATTATAAATTTTCATTCCAATTTTGTCACATTTATTACTTGTGACTAAAAGATTTTATTATTTCAATTAATACCTTGTCAAACAATTTTTAAGAATCACAATGTCTAGTTGGATTTCTTCCCTTAATGAGAGTCCACATACAAGTGTCCTGATGTCTCGGAACTAAATGAAGTAAAAACCGACTCTTCTGGTCTCACGAAAATTGTTAGGCGTACTTTATTGTATGCCAACATTTTCTCTTTTTAAAGTCTCTGTTATTATAATTTTCATCAGAATAACTACCAACATCAGAATTCAGTGCAAAGGTGTGCTCTTATTACAGCGATTTTATATATATATATATATATATATTTATATATATATATATATATATGGTCGAGTTGTTAGATCATTCAGTTTCCAGCCATGAGGCCTGGGTTTGAACCTGACCTTGGTCAATTTTTCAGGAAAGTGATCTTGCTGTTATCATCCTGGACCATCCTAGACGAAATCCTAGAATGCAACACCATTGAAAAGTACCTGAAAACCAAACCAACCAAACTAAAATTGGGTTGATGAAACTATTCAGAATAGTCAATGGTTGCACTAACATGTAGTCACAAGTCATCGTGACCGAGGGTTTGAACAAACTGAGTGCACTGTCTTCCAGAAACTGTAACCAAGTTTCATTCAGCATAGTTGTCGTATAACCACAGGTTGGCTGTGTGACTGTTGAACAAACACAAATGTGCCTGTGCACAAGTATTTGCAGCAAGGATTGGCTCACAATCCTAGCAGATAAGGGTGCTTGGAAAATAAGTTGCCAGCCATTATAATATATTTATATTACATTCAGCTTCCTTATTAAAAATCTAGCATAAGCAAATATGACCTGACGGCAGATATCCATTTGTATTTTATATTTAAAAATATGTCAACTCTAGATTTTTGTTATCTAATGAATTATTTTGGATATATGGATTTATTCATTCATTGATTTGCAAGTTATAGAGTTAAGTTGGTTTATAAAATGAGTTTTCTAAATTTAAATTTACATTTTTATGCATCCTTATAGTGACTATCTCATTGCATCAGGGTTTTCTTCACTGTGACAACAACAAAAAAATTAATGCTGTTAAAGCTTTTCATTAAAAACAATTAATATTGGAAGAATAAAGGATCTCAATTTCATTACTGCTAATTGTTGATTCTCTAAAAAGAAATTAAAATCACAAATGTTCATTAAAATAATGAAATGTCAAATAATTATATGCCATTCGGTGGTATGATAGTAATGCATTTAATATGTTTGATAAAATAAAAAACGAGTGTCAAATAGTGTTCTACACACCAAAGAAAAATAATTTTGATTAAGCAACTAAACTTTTTTTCTAGGAAGTGTCTTAACAGATGAAGGAAATTCAAAGGCACATTAGAATAGTGAAAGATCTAAACAAAGTATTAAAAAAATTCATTAAAAACAAAGAAAAGCATGCTGAACTGCTATGTAATACCAATCCTCCTATGTAGCAGTATATGCTGAAAGATTTCCTCAAATATCAAGAGGAGACTTGAGACAACAGAAATATGCTGAGAATAGTATGGATGAAACACAAGGAAGTTTTAAGAAAAATGTAAATAAAATGGACACTTATACTTAGAATCAGAAAGAGATAGTTGAAACTTTTGGACACATAATGAGGAAAGAAGGCTTGAAGAATTTGACAGTCACAGGACATATTGAAAATAAGAGGGTTAAAAGAAAAATTCTATTCTATATTTTTGTGTGAGGAACCACATGCTTTATTTTTAAGCAATTTTTTGTATGCTTGAGTGTGAAACATTTAATTTGTGATTTTTAAATATAGTGTGTAATGCTGAATCAATTCTTTTTTATTTGAGGTTAAAAGATTATTTTGAGAAATCTTTTCTTCAGACTTTGTCAAGTGGATATTCCATGAGAAAAGTATAATTACATATACTAACAAAATCAGCCCCTGTCAGCAGTGTTCCGTACACAATACTACCAGCCATATCGGAAGGGAAAGCTTCCCTAAAAGATACTTTTCTAAGCAAAGAAAATTGTAATGTTGAAATCTGTATTAGCTCAACTTATGCACCTGTCCAACATGTCACTATATGCTGTTTCCTTCAACTTCCTGACTCTCCAACATTGCTCACTGTCAATTACATGAACCTTCTCTCAAAAGTGTATTATGTACCATTTCCCAACTATACCAGACTTTTCAAACTCTTTTTGGTTGCGTTGTTTTTAAGTTTATTGAATCTGACTAACACATATTCTTCTGGAGTTAGTTTAAACTGACACCTTTTTTTCCAATATATCTAGAATATAATTATAAACTAAAATACTGAAAAAGTGAAAATTTCAATAAATATGTTGGCAAATTTACAAGTTTTCATCCAAAAGAAAAAATGAACTTTCAATAAGTATATGGGTTTTCAAAATAGTTGTTTTTCTCCTTATATACATTTCCACATATGTATTAGAAACAGCAGTTTTTGTCAAATCTTTGTCTAGTAAGGAGGTTGAAAATAGCAGTTTTCCTATAGAAAACTAACGTGATATTGTAATGTCAACAAATCTTTGGAACTGTTCTTAGAAAAAAGAATGTTTGCTCCAACTACAGATTTGAGGATACTGAGAGGTTATCCTTGATTTCTTCCTCTGAGAAGCAACTAAACGGACATTTATTAGTACTTTGTTTTGTTGCATCACTGTTGATACCAATAAACTAAAGATTTCTTAATATAAAAGAGATTGATGGACTCAAACATTGGTTTTCTGTACATGACCAAAATATTATGTTGACAAAATCAATATTATGAAGAAGGGGCTCAATTGTGTGAATAATACTTGAAATATTAATGACTCTCCTCAATGTTATAAACAATTTATCAAATGCCAGAGGAGTTAGAGTGTATTAGAGTTAATATAAGAAGAAGTCGTTGCTCATGGATCACACACAAATTGATACCCAATCAGTTTCAACCAGGTCACTGTAGAGAGGGGTTATGGTGTAGAAAAACCTGAAACCCCTAATCAATCTCACCTAAAAACATCACTGATGATATCTGCTGAAGTATCAAACTTTGACTTACAAAATAAGTTATATTCCCTCTGCAAATATGTATTTCCACTGTAAGATATTGTGGAACAGTACGTCCACACACACACACACACACATGTTAGATTAAGTGTATACATAATAAACGAATGTGATTTGTAAAATGTTAAATGTTCACTGATTGGGTAGATCCAGACAATCAGAACAAAGGTGAGTATTAATCTTTTTTACCGCCAAATTACAAGGTTGTTCAAACTCCTATATAAACATTTTCCCGTGAGAAATCACTCAGTTGCGGCTTCAATACTCAAGGGACAGACATGAATCTATGCAAGACAAACCTTCGCCCAACTCACTTATCCTTACTAAGACTTTATCAACCAACAATTAGCACAAATAAGCTTTGTCTAATCTACTAATATGAAAACATTTGACATGTAATCTACCACAGCTAATGGGAGGCAACATGCATAACTAACCATTTTCGCATGCAACTCAACCTAAATGTAAATATTTGTTGAATATATATTACCTTTGTTTCATGTCACAAATTGAATGCGTTGTTCAACTTATTTCTTCTCATTTCTTGTCTAATGTCAAGAGTTTTTGATCTTCATAAACTAAATAATAGGGAAAGAGGTTTTATTTGTAAAGTACACCTGGAGGTGGCCTTGAGCCAGCTTTATCTCCAGAGAGAGAAATAAACCAAATATGTTCTGCGCCCCTACAATATAATGTTTCTGTGAGAAAATCTAAGAGCTTTTCTCAAATATCAGATAAGCATCCTTTACATCAATATGATTCCATAAAGTAAAATAATTTAATAAATGTATGCTTCTCACACTGAGGTTGCTGAATTTGAAATTTATCCCAGTTCAAAAAATACTCTTCAATATCAAGTACTGATGAATGCTTCAAGAGAAACTGTAGAGTAATTGTCCTCCTATATGTCAACTAAATAAAATTTTACACAGTATTTTTGTTCTCCACTTTGTGTGTGTCTGTGGTAGTATAACAGTTATTGTTATGGAAAGAAAAATAACCAAGCCAAATTTCAGTCAGTTCTGGTTTGTCTACTTCATACTAGTACTTTTTGAAAAATTATAAATCCATCTTTCTCCAGTTATGGGTTAAATAATAAAGTAGACTGGTCTTTTTTGCCTTGGAAAGCAGCTAGTCAAAAAGAAAAACAATTGAATTGAATGAGAAACAAAATCATTGTGCACCTTTTCTCTGTTATCAGTAAATGTGGATGTATCTATACAAATTTTTGCCACTATAATCAAATTATCTGTGTGGGTCATCTGTTAAAAATATTAAAATTAAATATATTTTTTGAAATTTAAACACTTAATTCACCACCTAACGTTAAATGTAAAATTTAAGGAAAAAATTTAAAATAAAAAATTTAAATAGGTATAAATATGAATGTGTGTGGAAATTTGTAAATGTATGTGTAGGTATTTAAATATGAATATGCATATATGCCACTGTATATCGATACATGTGTGTGTGCTTATGTGTGTAATTGCACATGTACATGAACGTATGTATATGTGATTCTTGCATAAATATGTATGTGGTATATATATGAAGAAACAAAATTTTTTACTATTACCTTCAAATCTTACTCCATCTTGATTTGAAACCTAAACTTTGATTAAGAAATATTACCCATCTAAAAATAGCTACAAATTATATTCATGAATTAGACTCAAACTGATAAAGATGTTACCTTAACAGTCTTTCACAATATTAAAATATTACTTTTAGTAAACCCTTATATTTTTTTATTATTGTCGTTTATTAATATAGTATTCAACTCATATTAGATCCCTAATTTATTTGTAGAAAAGTTGAATATTTAAATTGCTAACAAGCATTAAATTAATTTCTTCATGGAGTTTTTAAACATTTAAATTACTATCAAACGCTAAAATCTGTTTTTATCTAATTTGCTAAAGCTATACCACCCCTCTTCCTCCATAAACCTCTTTTCTCTTTACTTCCCCCTTTTTTCTTTTTCATTTTCCTCCACCTCTTCCACATATCATTTCCATTGAGTTGACCGATTAAATAAGTCAATGTATGATCCTTACCCCCTTCCTTCCTCAATATTAAGTATTATAAAGAAATATAAACATAAATTTTTTAAATCTCCCTTCCCTCTCTAAACTTGACCATGTCTCTCATACCATTCCTTGCTACCTTCTATATTAACTTATATAAGCTTAATACTTCCCATCAAAAGTGTAAATTTTAATTTCATTTTTCATTTCACCTTTTGAAAGTGATGTCTGAAGATCCATGGACAGTTAAAAGTCCTTGGTGAAATAAACTATTACAATGGAGCCTTAAAGTGGTGTGTTTTTCTTTAAATTATTAGCTCTCAATTAACATTGAGCTCTCAGGATTTCATCCTCCTTGGGATTATCCATACGGATTACCAAGATTTTCATTACTTAAATATATATATATATATATATATATATATATATATATATATGACTACCACAGAGAAACTTCCCAGCTCACCATCAGCATGGCTGATGCTTGACTCCAGGAGAGCATCTCACTGTGCCTTCTTGGTCTCATTTTTTCAACTGACTTGAAGTGGAACAACTACATTGAATCAATAGCTGTATCTACTGCAAGGAAAGTTGATTCAATGTGTCATGCTAGAATGTTTTTCTCATCAGAGTCCATCTTAGCCATCTACAAATCTATTACTCATCTGTGCATTGAATACTGTTGCCATATTTGGTCTGGTGCCCCTGCTGTTAATCTCATGGTTCTTGACAAAATCCAAAGAATGATCTGTAATGTAATCAATCCTGACTTGACATCAGTTACTTTTTCACAGACATGATGTGGCTTCCCTTTGTCTTTTCTACAAATATTTTCATAGAAACTGCTCTGACAATCTTTTTTCCCTGGTGCCCTGACTACATGAATTTAAGCATGCTACTAGATTGGCATCTAGGTTCCATGCTTTTACTGTTGAAATAGTTAAATTTAACCAACACTTCTATTCCAAGAGTTTCTTTTCTTACACTTCCCAACATTGGAATTCCCTTCCTTTTACTTGCTTCCCTGATAACTACAATCTTCAAAACTTTAAAGGCAACATCAATCGCCATCTTGAACCTATTCATATTTTATCCTTTCCTCAATCCTCCCTATACCCAGTTTTTTCTCTCGCTTTCACTCTTTATAACCCCTTGTTTGAGGTGAAATACTTATATATAAAAGTTCATGATTAAACAATCTTCATGTCATTGAGTTAAGTATGAAACAGCTCATCACTCTGGGTTGCCACTGAGTGTTAAGTGTTAACCTCAGTGTCCACTTTTATATTTGTATATGCTCTATCCCTGATATTGAGCACTTTAACCTATAAAAATAGCATACCTTAAATCTATATTTTTTATCGTATATATAAATTATATGTACATATATATTTTTGCAATCATACAATTTATTTTTCTGGAGGTAGATATAGAAAATGTTTTTATGTAACCTAGGTATGAAATAAAAATGTAATGAAGAATATATATTAACTTTTTCTTGGGATCATAATTCCTTTTGTTATTCATAATCACCAAGTCTTTACTGTCTTGTTTCAGGCTTCAAATCATGTTTAGCATTTTTTTTTTTAATTTAAGCCTAACTTAATCAAATTATGATTTTCTTTATATCTGATTTGTTTTCTTTTATTCTTGGACCATCTGGAAAATTCTTTATTACCTTGGTCTTTCAACACAGAAATTAGGTTTTTAAGCAAGATTGAATGATAAAGTTGATTTGGGGAACAATGATCTAAGATGAAAATATCTGGTTAGAATTATAAAATATCGAATTAAAATAAAACCTGCCTTCTGAGAATGATTGTATCTTTACTTGAGAAGATAATGAGCTGATCAAAAAAAAAAAAAGAAATAAAGAAATACAAATTACATTTGATCAACAAACAATATTTTTATTGACTTTTAAAAAATAAATTTTACTGCAGATTTTTGATTGAAGTAATCATCACCTCTTCTCAAACTTTTTTCTTTAGCTTTCTTTTTAAACACTTAATGACAACTGATATTCTAGTTTAAGTAAAAAGAATTTCTTATCTCCAAACTCATGAAAAGATTACAGGCTGTTATCATGATTGTCATCACTTAGAACTTGTGAATAATTGTAACAGTGGTGCACAATTTTAATTTAACGGTAAAGACTGATCCAAAAGTATTTTTTCCCTTCAGAGAGCTTAACAATATAATTCCATTTTTAAATATAAATATTGTAATAGTAGTAGTTCAGTTGTTTTTTTTTACATTAATGCTCACCCTGTACAAGGCCTGAGAGCACCACAAGGTAGAGGAATATAGAATAAGAGGCACAGATATATGGGGAAGATAACAGTAAACACTAGACTTGAACAAGTTAAGCTTGTAGTGATTGGAGAAGCATCCTCTTGGGAGTCGGTTCCAAAAAGCAACAGTTCATGGGAAGAAGCTACTTGAATGGTGCTTACATTTCACCAAGAGAATGTGGCTCACTACAATGGCTACAAAGCCCTGAAGTTTAAAACTGGTGGAACTAAGGAATATAGTTTTTCATTACATTTTCCATGCAAATAGCAAGAGAGAAGTGAGAGGTTTGCGATGTCTCTACTGTGAGAAAGGGGTTGTAGGGTGGAAAATAATTTGTCACCCACAAGGACACAGAGATACTCTTGGAATCTATTGAGACTGAAAAGTGAGATTGGGCAACTCCTGCCCATATATGGCAACATTTTCAACCTGGTCTGACTCTTGCAAAGTTAGAGGATTATAAGAGGAGTCAGATACTTGCTGGACCAGTACAGGGAACTGGCCATTTTTTCAGCATCTTTAGCAATGGTTTGTATGTATGAGTTCTGCTTGATGTAAAGAGTGGAGACTATAAATTGTCTCCCCTAGATAAGAACATTATATGGTTATCCATATTCAGTTTGTGAGTATCAGCCAGTAAGATATTTTACTTTAGAACAAATATATTTTAGAAGACTTGTTTTCCTTCTACTTTGCTCATTTCTGACATTTCTTTCATATGTAATAAATCCCTATTTTTCTAAATGTTGTGTCACATTAAAATAACATTGACTAAAGTTAGTATAATTTAGTATTCCTCCTTTCATATGCAGATGTGTATATTAGTGTGAAATATACTGTTTTCAGTAGCATGAACTAGTTGAAAAGGTTTATATATTTAAAATTGTTTTATTGAAGAATAAATTTGCCTATTCACTTCTCATGATATATTCTTCAGTAAGGAGAGAGAGTCTAATCAAGTAGTTTCAAAAGTACCAAAACGTTATCCCTGTCAGCTTATTTTTGGAGTGGAGGGTTGTAATGAATAAAATATTTTCTTCCAAACCTCACAGTATCAATACCTTTAAATAGTTCCACTTTGATACCTTTCAGGAAATCAAAGATAAAAAATGATATTTGTTAAGAAATCTGGCATTTTAGAAAAATTTACTACAAAACTATATTAGCCATTATGGGAAAGAATTTGAAAATTGAATTGATTACATTAGCAAACATTTTAATTTTGAATCATGCCTATTGAAGAATATCTTTCTGTTTCTTCATTTCTCAATAAAAAAATTTTAAAAAATTAAAGTAAGTTTTAAACTCCTTTCAAAATACCCAATATCATGAAATAATAATAAATAAAAAAATTCAGATAAGGTCTATGAAATTATAGAACATGAAATTGACACTTGCACCCATCATCATTGGTGCACTTGATTGATGCATGCAAAGAGGTTAAAAGAAGTGGGAGTCTAAGAATAAATTATAACTAACCAAACAACATCACTAATCTCAGCAACAATATTGTAGAGAGTGTTTGAGTCATAAGGAAACTTGCTGTTAATTGATTTCCAATAAAAGCCACAAGGTACTAAAGATATGAAAACTCAATCAATATAAATAATGCTAAAAAGTGAAATGGAATCCTTATTAATAGCAGCACAAAACAATGCTGTAAGAGGCTATTATACAAAATACATGGCAAATACATAATGTGTGGAGATAGTGAATATGTAATAATTTAATATAAATTTATTAAATTATTGTTTAATTCCTTTGTTTATGTTGATAAAGTAAATATTAACATCTTTTTCTTCAGGACATGGGCCATCATGGCTATTTGCAGTTTCTTGTCCTTTGTAGCTCTCAGTAAAATTTGTCTTTTTGCTATCTCTCCCAATCCCTTCTGCCAATGATTTACACAAGCTCATTAGGTAGGTTATATGCTGCTTTCTTCTTGACCCTCTTTTACCTTCAATATGTCCTGTGAATGTCAAAAATAATAATAAAGCTGTTGAATCTTGTGGAGAATAATATCTTTCAAGTGGGCAAAATATTATGACATCAGAGTTGCTAAAATATATAAAATTTAATTGGATTTCTCATGAAAAGCAATATTTCTTTATCACATAATAAGCAGGGCACAGTATAGAACAATTTTTGAAAAATTTAATCTACATCATTTTTACATAAAATTTCAAATAAAAAGTCAATTTCTGAAAATTAGGGATAAAATGTTTTAAAAGGTTTTACAAACAAGTTCTTTCTTTAAAGGGATAGCTTTTAGATTAATGCAATTATAATCAAATTATAACTTTTTGATAGCAGTAAATTTACAAAACTAAAGACAAATTGCTTATTTTACATTAGGTCAGTTTTAGATTGCACTTTTCTGCATTTAAACTTTCAACAATGGAGGATGAAGATTAGAGATATGAAAAAAATTTAGACAAAAAATAAAATTTCATATGAAAATCTAAGAAACAAAAGGAAATTAGTTTGTAATAAAATAAACATTTAAATAGAGAAATTATTATTTTTGTAAAGCTTCCTTTCATCATTATGTGCCCTAGAAATTTCAACTGTCTCTTTGTCATGGTAAGCATGAGTGTTCTTTTTGCTTCTATTTTCCCCTGAGTTTTGGTTCTTGCTCACATTCAGTTTACAGTATTCTCAGCATCCTTCTGTAGAACCACATTTCTGTTGCCTCAAGTTCCTTCTTCATCTGTGAGGGGGACTATCTAATATTCAATGTCATATAGGTGGTCCAATATTACATAACATCAGTATTTAGTATTTGGTTGTTAACACAACATTTTTCAAGTTGGGCAAAATGAAAAAAAGATAACTCTTAATTTATCTGGCTCTTTTGAAATTATAAAGATAACTTTTGTCAAAGTATTTCAGATAAAATTGAAAGTGAGAACAAAAGTGTCATTTTATGATATAAATTCTCAAGTTCAATAGCTTTTCACAGTGACAACTAAAATTTTTGTAATTTTTTTATTCAATTCAAAAAGGTATTTCATATGTGATAAGACTAAATTTAGAGTAATTTTACTTTACTCAACTTTTTTAAAATAATATTACTCCAGAGTCAAATCATCTTAATTTCCTTTGTATTCTAATTGTAAGCTGGTAGTTCCACAATAACAGCTTTTTCACAAGAACTGACCCTTTGTGGACCAGACTCCCATGTTGATGTTACTAATACTATTTTTCTAACTGTTAAATGAAGTTACTGAGAAATAAAGTAATTTATACATTGGTTAGCTTCAGACAAAAAAAAGTTTCTGAATGGGTATTTTTTATTTAAATATGGTTTATACTATTTTCTGCAAGGTAAGACACAATGTAAAAAATATTTACCCATTAATGCCCATCCATGTTTTGCGGTGGTTGGCATTAAATTGTTGTAGATAGTAAATGTTAATACCAAATATTTTATAAAACCTCTACTTCATACTGGATGCTTTATAAACCTGTTAGTCATACAATATTTTTATTTCAATTTTTACAATTGTGGGTATTCGTCTTTTATGTGCAGTGTCACTTCAGACCCAATCATGGCTCTCCACAACTTCTGGATTTTTCTTGCTCTAAGTAACTTTTGACTGTTTATCATCTCTCTTTGTGCATGTTCTACTCAAATTCTGTAAATTCTGACAGACCATGAAAGAAATTAAACTTCCTGAAAAAATAGGATTCTATTTGTGTGCCTTTTTATCTTTGATTATTTTTATTTTGTTTTATTTTCCTTGTTTTGGGGGGCTTCTAACTCAATCAGCAGACAAAGTAGAAGAAATTATATGATTTTTCTAAATCAAAAAGGTAAGAGTCTTTCCTGAAAACATATATATTCCTTATTGAATTAAAGCATAAACCTGCTAACAAAATCATACATTCAGCATTGTCCCTGGAGATATCAGACTTCCCTTTGTTCTTTTTTTATTCATCTCCCTGTTTTACTATTTGATTTCTGTTTCTTGTTGGTGAATTTTCTATTTATCATTTCCTTTCTTTAAGAGAATTAGAGCCAATTATTTTCTGCAGCCTGGTAATTTTGACTAATTCATGTGTTTTGGATTGTTAACAAGTGTTTCATAACAGTAAGAAACAATTAATGGTATTTTCTTTGAAAGGAAATAAAAAAGAAAAGGAGAGAGTAAACATGGCTCTTCATAATCGTTTGCATCATAATGGTTCCAGCTGTTTCCAAAACAACCCGCCAGGTATTTCCAAAGATAACTAAACAACTATTTGCAGAGTCTAAGGCATCTACTTCCTGCAGTTTACAACAGAAATCTATATTTGTCTCATTGCTTTATATGTTGATCAGACATACATCTCCTTCCTTGCTATATATAACACTATATATTTCTCTCTATATGCAAATACAAGTATATATATATATATATATATATATATATATATATATATATATATAGTGTATTAAGACAGTAGGGTGAGAAAGAGTCTGTAAAAAACCTTCAAGATATGAAAAGTAAATAGATATATTTCTCTAATGCTCTGCTGGTATATCTAGAGAAATGGAATATCTACATGATTTTCAATGAAGAATGAATTTGTTTTTGGAACTTTCTGAAGAACATGTATACGTTTTTTTTTTTAACTTTTATACAGCTTGTATATGATATACATACGCTTTCTGTCTATTTATGATATATAGCTTGTATACGCTTTAAAGACTTTTTTTTACCTATTTATATAGGTTGTATATGATATATATAAACTTTCTGCCTCTACAGGTGTATGTAAAAACTGTAAAAGTAGAAAAAGAATAGCATGGATTAAGCAATTTACCTGGTTATAAAAAATGTGTGCATCTACTTGTCTTTCTACGAGTTATTATTTATAAAGTTTACCTAATACAAGTCTTGAGAGTTTCTCTAGCTCAAGGCTTACTGAATGAGGTGTGTAAGAAGTGAAGATTATGATGATGAGGGAATAGATAAAGATTGACCCTTGACTTGAAGAGGTTAAGATTGTAGAGTCCAGGAAGGCATCTAGGTGATGTTCTGTCCCAGAAGGTAGCAGTTCTTGGGGAAAAGCTGAGTGTAACTCTCTCTTTACATTTAACATGCTGAGGGTATGAGGGTGATTTAAATCTCAGTTGTAAAGGTTTGAACAGTGGAACTAAAGAATGGATCTCATCTGAACATTTTTCATTGTAATAACACTGGAATGTTAATAGACACATTGCAACTGTGGGAAAGAGACTATGAAGTGGAAAATATATAAGCTAAATCTCCAACTAGACTTCATAAATGCTATTGAATTCTATCAAGACTGGAAAATGAAGATTGTGTAGCTCCAAGCCAGATATATCAACAATAATGCATTTTTGGTCTAATCTGACTCTGGTGAAGATAATGCATGGCAAGTGTCAGGTATTTTCTGGAATGATAGAATGAACCAAATATTTTCTAGAATCTTTTGGAATGGATTGTATATATGAATTCTGCTTGGGTTCTGGGAGGGAACTTATGACTCACTCGATGTTTAAAACATAGAGCCTTGTTAACATTGCAACAATTCATCACAACTGAAGAAAACTTAGTGCTTGATCACTGATGTTGAAACGATACTAGCTTGTTTTTTGAAGTGTTATAAGGTAACTTCTGTCTGACAATCACATTTTTTGTGAAATATATCTTTCCAATGTCCAAGCATGCATCATGAGTTTTCCTCTGGATTATTAGGGGTCTTGGAATATATTGAAGAAAAGAGCATCAGCAGAAAGTAGTGCACAATCTGCCTAACAAATGTTTGGCCAAGAAGAGATGAGGTGAGATAAAAGACAAACTTTACTAAAAGCTACAAAGGACAGGAAATTGTGGAGGGTATGATCACCCACATCCTGAAGTGGCACATCACATCGATGAATTTGTGTCTGCTTACATTTATACTGGTGGACTGATTTCTATATGGAAGTATGTTAATATAGTTATCTAAGCAGACAGCACTATGTGAATATATATATATATATATATATATATATATATATATATATATATATATATTTGTTTCATGGTAAAAATGTCAAGAACTAAGCCCCTTCCATGTTTTTTTTCTGGCTATAAGAAATTCCAAAGACAATAACAACAATGCCATGGTTCACTTCTGCTAAAAGAATGCTTATTATTTTTACCTTCCTCTTCACAACCCTCAGTGTGAAATAAGTGGTGCTTCCTCACCAAAAGAAAAAAAGGGAAAAAAATCTATTTCTTCTTATTTCCTATATCCTGTTTTCAAAGCTGTATGAGAAAATGTCAAATTTCCATATTCTGCTAGGAAAAGAAAATAGCCATTCTTTTGCTTGTTGCCTAAAGTGAGTATATCATTAGGAAGATTATGATACACTTGAGGAAGTATATTGTGTTGGGAATTTGGTGAAGTGTTGAAGCTAGTAGAAAGGATTAACTATTAACTCTAAGACAAATTACTTACTTGTCAGCAAAAGTGATAACCCAAGTTATATGTTATATATCAAAGATATAAAAAAATAACATCGGGCATGTGTGGAAATTTAACTATCTGGGTATTATAGAAACAGATGATAGAAATGTGATACAGAAATCTGAAGTCATATTTTTGTCTTTCTACATGTTGTTTCACTTCAGAATGTTGACTGCCATGGCTCATCATAATTTCCTATCCTTTGTAGCTCAATAAATTTTATCTTTTTACTATCTCTCCTCAACCCTGTTCCGCCATCCATTTACACAAGTTCACTATGTCAGTTATATATTATTTTCCTCTGTCTCTTGCCTTCAGTCTGTCCTGTAAGTATCATATTTTCCAAGCCCTCTTTCCTCATTATTCACCTTAAAAAGTTCAACTATCTCTTTCTGATGTCTAGTGTCATTCTTGTTTACATTTTCTATAAAACTTCATAGTGATGCCTTTCAGAAATTGTGCAAGGTATTAAGATATTGGGAAATATCAGAAAGAACAAAAAAAGGCATTCTGGACTGATATCTAATATCCAATCTGCTATATAGCAATAACTGGATAATCTTCTCTCAACAAAGACAGGATTCTGTTGATGATTATTTAAAATACCATGGCCAGGAAACATAAGAAATGAGTAAGTTTTGAGAAGAATATAACCCACAAAGAAAATGTTGTTAACAATCGGAAAGAAACAACTGGAATTTTTTGAGCACATAAGGAAGAAAGATGTCTTGGTGAATTTAACACTTGCAGAGCATTTAAAGGTAAGAGAAACAGATGTACTCTAGTCAAGAAGTTGGAGTAAATATATACATGGAGAATGAGTAACACAACGAGGCCTTGTAAAAGAGCAATAATTACTTAGAACAACAAAAAACTGAGAGTTATGGAGAGTCATACCATGGCACATCAAGTGTTTCACAACTTGAAGTAGTGAATATTGTATCAGTTCATTTTTGTGAATGAGTAGTTGTGTGTAGAATAATGAAAGTGTATATGTGAGGATATCTGTTAAACTAAGACAGAGGTTCTCAACCAGGAGTAAATTTACCCCTAGGGGGTAAAAAATTATTATATTGAAGTACCTGATAATTTAAAAAATAAATTAAATTTAATTTTTTAGCGTGCCTTCCAAGTGCTTGTTCCTTTTGTCACTACGTACTTATGTGAATCAGGGTTCTCAAGTTTAGTAGCAATAAAGACAAAGGCCAGAAACGGCCTGAAAGCCGATGATGATATTACAGTAGCATTATCAGAAACAGCGCCTTGCATAAACAAACTGATTGACTCAATGAATCAGCAGTGTTCCCACTGATAATGCTTCTGGTGTTTCTGTTTATTATTTTTTGTAATACAAATTAACTTCATAATTTTCTATTTAGAAAAGGTTTGATTTTCTTCTTTTTTTTTATACGAATGTATAATACTATTTTTATACAAAACTTAAAGTCCTAAACAATAAAAAGGTTCTTTCTGACCTTCTTGTTATTCTTGCACTTTATGACATTGATGTACAAATGAATGATGGATTACTAATTTTTTGATCAGAATACTGAATTTTTACTAATTTTTAGTATTTGTCAGTATTTTTTATTTCTGTTTTGGTATTTTTACTAATGACTAATTTGCACAATTTTTAGTCACAAATTAGTCAGTACTAATCATAATCATTCATTCAAACAAAAATTTTTTTTAGTATTTTCCAAAAATTTTTTAAATTGCCAAAAACAAAAATACTAAAAAAAATTTTTTTTTTGAATGAATGATTATGATTAGTATTAATTTGTAGATCTACTAATACAGCGGATAAAATGAATAATTTTTTATTAATGACTACAAACGTTAATAAAAATACTGAATTTTATACAGAGTACTAACTTATACTAAAAAATTAGTAGATTAGTACTAAATAAGAAATCAGTATTTTGAGTGTCGCTTAGTATTTTTTTTTAGTCACAGTATTTTGAATGAAAAATCATTCATTCATTTAGTCACAAAATTGTACATCAATGCTTTATGATGGCTATGAATTTTTGTATGGGAGTAGGGGGTAAATGGAGAAATACATAAAGCCGAGGTGGTCAATGATGGAGGAAAGGTTGAGAATGGCTGACCTAAGAAATCATAGTTACTATTCATAGGAACTATAATACTAGTTAACAAGTTCTTTTACTCAAAGTATACAGTCATTAACATAATATGCAAGTGAGAAAATTCAATAATATTCTTTTTGCTATCATATTTTTCTCTTGAAGGTTAAGCCAACAGTTCACAGGGTTGTTTTTTTTTTTTAAATGCTAACTTTAATCAGTGATTTTATCCAACTCATACTTTTATATTTTCTTTCTTTATTGAAATGGTTATTCTAAATCTAAGTAAAAGCTGATACACGGTTCTTAAAATAATAAAAGAATAATTTTTCAATTACTTGTGCTGTTCATTAAAAGTATATAACAATTTTTAAATCTTTATCTAACACTGTAAAGAGCAATTTCTGATTCAAGAGAATGAAGCTTTGACCTTTTGCATTGACATATCAAAGTTGGTGTGATATAAATTTTGAATTCCTCATGATTAGAATTAGAATTTTTATTTAGTATTACAACCATTCTTTTTTTTTTTTTTTTTTCACTAATCTCTCTTTATCATGAATCCTTTGTATATTTTCCAAATAAGCCTGAAAAGGAGAATAGTAGTGAGGAGGAAGATCATGTTATACCAATCTTCCAAAAGATAGCCTATCTGCCAATAAAATCAGTATTTAAAATCCTGCCATTTATTTTAGGTTTAAACAACTGATACTTATAATAAATATTCATCCCAATCATTTTATATATATATATATATATATATATATATATATATATATATATATATCACATATTCAGGAAGCAAATATTATTAAAATGAAAAATTTTCTGTTGAAGAATTTTATTTTCTGACAGAATTGTCTGAGAAGGATTATTCATAATTTGGAAAAGTCGATCATTACAATTATTTGTCACAAAATGTCTATCATTTTTAATAATATCTCACTCACACTCTCTCTCTCTCCATATATATATATATATATCTATATATATATATATATATATATATATATATATATATGTGTGTGTGTGACAAGATATAGAAAAGCAGTGTAAAATCAGGAACCAACACTGCAGAGTGACTGTCAGTATCATAGTGTCACAAACTCTATTAGCAGACTCTATATTGAAAAATAAATAGAAATGAGAGAAAGAGGAAAAATTTATATATGCTATTATATAGATATATGTTGACATATATCTATATATATATTATTTGTGTATTTAGGCAGCAAATTTTCTTTTAGGCATGTCTGATTGAATAAATTACAAACATTATGTTTGCTTATTTTTATCATAATCTTTTCATGTTTACAAATATTTTTCCATATATTACAATCAAATGAGGCAAGAAATACACTGTAACACACACACATATATATATATATATATATTTCTGTAAAGAGAGGGAAATACATATATATAAGGAGTGGTAAAAAATTCTCAGCCCAATCCTATTCTCAAAATCTGAACAAATAACACCAAAATAATAGATATTTTCTTAACAATTTTTTGAGGAAGTGAAAAGATTTGTGTGTTCAAATAAGGTTGATCTTAATGACTTTCATTGGGTATAGACAATTTCAGTAAGTATATCTTTATTAAATGTAAA
This sequence comes from Acanthosepion esculentum, assembly GCA_964036315.1. Taxonomy (NCBI): domain Eukaryota; kingdom Metazoa; phylum Mollusca; class Cephalopoda; order Sepiida; family Sepiidae; genus Acanthosepion; species Acanthosepion esculentum. The sequence goes on along the minus strand of OZ038475.1, from coordinate 30,985,743 downwards.
TTAATGGTGCCTATTTACTTATGTCTCTATTTAGGTATTGGAGTTATAAGTATATATATATATATACGTTTGTATATAGTGTGCATCATACATATAATATCATTGTCTGTTTTTGATAAACCAAGTTGCTAAAGATGCCACCTTGTCATAACATTCAAAGAATCGGAACTTGATAGCAGAACTTGTGTAGAATCAATAAAGCAATGAAGAAGTCACTGACTGGGGGCTTTGTGGGCTCAAAAGTCAGTCACATTGTCATTGCTAGACAAAAAGGATTAGCCACAAAGAGAATTTGGTTTTGTGTTTGTGCAAGCAAAAGACCTTGCTTAAGGGTAGAACTTATTTCAAGTGCACAACTAAAGAGAAATAGACAGCAACAGAGGCCAAGATTTTATATAGATATTGTTTGTTTGTGCATCTTGGATTCTGCAAGTTTCCATTCTGAGATGTGCAAGATACTATTGTTATGAAACAGTCAGCATTATTTTTATAATAATCATTATGAACATTATATATATATATATATATATATATATATATATATATATATATATATATATATATATATATATATATATATATAATCAGAATCACCCCAAGCATAGCAGTAATGCCACTAAGACACAAGGTGTTACAGGGTGTGGTAAAATTAGGAACAAAAACAATAATGATGAGCAGAAAGGGAAGAGAGTAATCAGGTAGACAGTAGATAGCGATTGACATTGCATTTAAATATTTACAAGTGAGATATGTGAGAGAAGAAACTGTTAGCATAGAATTTACAGCTACATCTAGTTAGCTCAACTGCCAGCCATTCCACTTCATATCAGCAGAGAATGTGAGCGTGACAAGGCATAAGGAGTCACTTTCCTGGAGGATAGCATCAGCCATGCTGATTATATTATGATAAAATGTCTAGAGAGTGCCTTGATTGCAAGGTCATCTACACTAAATTTGTGACTTGGCCCTTACAATAGTTCACCATTCCTGGCTGAACTTCCATTAAAAGTGATGGAAAGAAAAAGGAAAAGAATCTAAATTAAATCAGCTAGATTAAAATATTTAAAATTCAAAATTTCCGACATCGCTCATTTGTGTGCATGTGTAGTCACATCAACATAACAAATTTAGTCAGATGAAGTCGTGAAAGATAAAACGCATCATAAGAAACCTTTATCATTTTGTTATACATTTTCCTCCAATATTATAAACATGTAGGCATCCTTGTGTTTGTCTAAATTTACATCTCATTCAAAAGTTGAAGAATATGTCCCTTCTGGCAATAGGGACACAGCTATGAACCCTGTTGAAAGACTCCTTTTCTTTATTAAGGCTCTTGAATTCCCAGACCAGTAGATTAAAATTTATACTGTTAAGCACACAGGGATGTCTACTCGAGCATGTATATCCACTAATGTTTAAAGTAATATACAATGATAATATTAATGAATATAGTGTATAGGACTGAAGATAAACCATTCCAAAACAGAATCTGTGATATGGAATTAAAATGGAAGCAATGATGATACATACTATGAATCCATAGTTGCAGAATAAGTAAATAGTAAACACTTCAAATAACTTGGTGTATGAATAATTTATAACAAATTTAGTATAGGAAAAAACATAGAATAGTCTGTGCTTGGGGTAGTTTTGCCTAACAACACAAATTGCTACAAAGCCAAAAACTTAACTTGAAAACTGGAGTCTTGTTCAGATAGAAAATTTCATATGGATGTCATGCATACTGTGAAACCTGTACAAAAACATTTAAACTGTCAGTTCTATACAACCACTTTCTCAGATCAAGAGTTAAAAATCTCTTTTATTGAGTAAAAACTTGGTTGAAAACTATTTTTCTTCGAACCTTGTAGACTGGTTCTACAAATTCAGAAAGAACAGTACCAAATAACAGATTGTGACTTTCATATAGAGTTTCATTCAGAAATATTTAAACTGTATACAACTGTTTTCTGTGATCATTGATTACAATATTGTTTAGAGTGAGTGAAGTCTGAGGGTTTTGGCAAAGATCAACCTTTGTTTAACATTGTGAACTGGTGCTACAGATTCACAAACAAAGAACTGTACCAAATAACAGAAACCACATCACTTAAGGATTTTCAACAGCAGCAAAAACAAAAGTGAATAGCACTTGTAACTCAAAGTAAAGAAGGAAATTCCCACATCAATACTGGAAAGAGTGATAACAAATATTGGAAGCGAGAAAGCTATTTTCCTGAAAGATTTACTTGCTCAGTTGATTACCATTACTATATATAATGATAATACTATCATTGATTCAAAGATTTTAGATGCAAATATAAAATAAAGTTAAGTCTGTATAAAAATGGAAATATATTTGATACACCATAATTTATATATATTTTTAAATTGTAATTTACTTTCCATTAAAAGGTTTAATAATGTAAATTAGGAAAGAAAAAGTTCTGTGTTTAAATACAAAATGTATTTCTCTTCCCTCTACAGCCATTCTCTATGTTTTTTTTTTAATTTGAAAGCTCTCATGTATGTAAACCAATTATATGACCAGTAAAGAGATAAAAAAGAATCCATCCTAGACTGTCATTTACTTGTAAAATCTAGCATACTTGAATAAACATTTTTTTTTTAAATTTACTATCATATTAAAAAAAAATCCAGATTAGCTATCACTTAAGTATTTGTATCTTGGAGATATGAAAAAAATTGAACTTTACTATTAGTTATACTTGAATGAGGACAAATGTATTTAACCTCTAAGAATGGTAATGGTATTATCCACCATTTCCCTACAAGGAAACTTTGGCATTCATTGACCAAGCAGCCATTACTGCTTTCAGTTGAAATTTCTCTTTCTCTTTTAAAAAAATTTTTCAAGAAAATAAGCTTTTCAAGTCCAGTAGCACATATCGCTCTTTCCAGTATTGCTGGAATTATGGTGAAAGTTTCCAGTATTGATTTCCTTCCTAACCTTTTATTTGAAGTATTAGGTCATCCCATAATTTCTGTCCGAATTTTTATTTTTTGTTAAAAATGAACAAAATTTAAAGAGTATTTTATAATGTCTAATGGAGCTGAACATTATTTTTATGTTTAGATGCATTTAAACCGATCAAATTTTATTTCAGAGAACAATAAAATAAAATTTTGTTTGATTAAAACCTTGCTAACATGGAAGTACCCAAGAATCATTTGAAGCACATAATGCTTTATGAGTTCAAGAAAGGAAACTCAGCAGCTAAAGTGGCTAGAAACATTCACTCAGTTGATGAAGAGGAATGTGTGAATGAAAGAACTTGCAGAAGATGGTTTGCAAAATTCAGAGGTGGTGATTTCACCTTGAAGATGAAGATCGAACCGGACGTCCAGTTGAGTTTGATGAAAAGCTTCTTGAAGCAGTCCTTGAAGAAAATCCTGCTTTATCAGTTGAGGAATTGGCAATGGTTCTCAGTTCAAACCATACAACTTGGAAAAGTTCCTAAACTTGGAAAATGGGTGCTTCATGAATTGTCTGAAAACAACCTCAAATCCCAAGTTGACATCTGCTCTTCTCTCCATTCTTGCCAACTTGTTTCACCTTTTTTGGATAGACTTGTGACTGGCGACGAAAAATGGATCTTTTATCGAAATGTTAAGCATCATAGACAGTGGCTTGGTAAAGGGGAAGGACCCCAGCCACAGCCGAGAAGGGAACTTCATGGGCAAAAGGTTCTTCTTTCAACCTGGTGGGATTGCCAAGGAATAATCCACTTTGAATTCTTACCAGCTAATGCAACAATTAATGCTCAAATATACTGTCAGCAATTAGAGTGTTTGAACCAAGCTTTGAAAAAAAGACCTGCTCTAGTGAATCGAAAACGGGTGATGTTTCATCAGGACAATGCGCGACCACACACAGCAAGAATCATGTCAGAAAAGATCGAAGAACTTGGTTGGGAGAAAATGCCTCATCCACCTTCTTCTCCCGACCTTGCTCCTTCAGACTACCATTTGTTTCGTAGCTTACAGAATCATTTGGAAGAAACAGCTTTTGTAACACAAGAAGAGGTTAAAACTGACATTTGTGAGTTCTTCGAATCAAAGCCAAAAGAATTTTACAGTAATGGAATTAGTAAGCTTGTTAATGGATGGAAGGAAGTCATAGATAATCAGGGAAAATACATTGTTGATTGAATCTGTAATTAAATGTAACATTTGGTCACTTGTTTTCTTTATTCAAAATTCGGACAGAACTTATGGGATGACCTGATAGTATGGAATGTCAATATCTTGATTATGTCTTTAATTTCTCTTTCAAATGCTATCCATTTTTATTAGTTACTACTGTTGATAGTCCCCAACTGATATGGTTTCTATTATTTGGTACAGTTCTTTGTTTGTGAAACTGTAGCACCCATCCACAGTGTTAAACAAAGGATGATCTTTTGCCAAAACCCTCAGACTTCACTCACTCAAAACATTATTTTAACCAATGATCACAGAAAAAAGTTGTATACAGTTGACAGTTTAAATATTTCTGAATGAAATTCTATATGAAAGTCTCAATCTGATGAGGCTATTTAAGGACATAACTTGAGTTTTCAGGTTGATGTTGTGTAACAATTTGCAATGTTGGGTGAAACTACCTCTTCTATGAGCTGTTTCTCTTCATTCAGGATGTTGGCAACCATGGCTCTCCACAATTTCCTATCCTTTCTAGTTTTTAATAAAGTTTGTTTTTTGTTATCTCTGCCTTGACCCACCACACATTTACTCAAGCTCACTAGTTAGGTTATGCATTGTTTTTATGCATATTTTACATACTGAATATTCATGATGGAATTAGGGTGTGTGCCAGCACTGCTTTCATTCTAATTACAGATCACAGTTTCTGTTTTAGAAAGGTCTATCTTGAGTCCTATTTCTTGGAACACACTCACACACACACACATACATACATATATATATATATGTATATATATATACTATCCAGCATTCCATTTGAGTAGACTACATGATTAATATAATTTTGCAAAAACTTGAAATCTCAACCCTCTATAATGATGATTATAGAGTATATCTGCAAAACTGATCTTTTAAAAAGAAACTTATTTATGCCATGTATTGATGATTAGAGAAAATACTTATCCAAACAATTTTTCAAAGAACTACAAAACTGGGATATTTTTTATTACTGTGATATGACGGAATGCTAGCAATTTGGTAATAATGTTTCCTCTTCCTAAATGGAAGTCATACAGATGATTGAAAATTATTGATGTTTTTTTTTCTCAGATTGTATTCTGTAGATGATAGTAATTGAAGCAAAAACAATATGTAATAAATCTTCAACTATGTAACTAATCTCATAAGATAAGAAAAAATGGTTCCAGGTTCTGACATTTAGTATCTTTCTGATTGTAATTAATATACTAATGAGGAAAGAGGGCTCATAGAATTTGATACTTACAAGATGTAGATAAGAGAGATAAAGAAGAGGCGTGAATAACCTACTTAATAATCTTGTGTAAATGGTTGGCAAAAGAAGTGTTATAAGTGATATGAAAAAGAAAAACCTTACTCAGATCTACAAAGAATAGAAAGTTATGGAGAGCTACAATCGCCGACATCCTGAATGGAAAGAGCATATAGAAAAAGATGGTGATGAAAAACAGATTCTAACTGAACTTACTTTTTAGTTACTGTAGAGTAATGCTTAACAAGTTAGTCTTACTAAAACTCTTGTTCATATATGGTGTTTCATAAGTCATTGGTTATTTACTATGATAACCCTGTGCCAGGCTAAGCTGACAACAATTTAGAATTACCTTTCACTTATATGGTCTACCAGTCTAATATTACAGTTATGAAATGTTACTTCATTTTTATGGTTTTTCACTGTGATTCCACAGTCCTTATCAGGTGTCACAACTAAACATATATAAATATATCATATCAGAGTTTAGAAAATGACTGTCCAGAACATTCTGAAAGAAACACAAACAAAAATTAAATATATATATGTTATGTACATACTAGATTCGGTTCATAACAATAACAATTTGTCAAGAAAAATTGAAAATCAAATAAACAAATACAGAATCTGTTTCCAGACCGGTTGTGTCTTGTAAGAAACTAAGAACTGCTTCATTAGAAAACTTTGTACCAGAGAACATGAAAGGTTTTGAAACAAAAATAATAGAGACATTGAGTGTTCTGATTTTTCCATTTGCCATCTTGTTAGACATCTACATCTGACTACTATGATTTTTTTAAATGTGGCCCGAGCATTGTCATTTTTCTTCTTCTGTTTTATGTTAGGGGCTGAAGAAAACAAAACAAAATTTCCTTAATTTGCTACATTCTTTTCTACATGGAATTTCTGAATCATTAGAAAATAAAAATATATCAACTGACAGTAGTTTTTTTAATCAAATTTATACACTTTGAAATAAATTGAAAATACAGTTATTAATTAACTGGTGCTGAGAAAAGGAACAGAATGTTATATATGCTATTATTTCTCTATTATCGAAATCATTCAAGCATCTGCAATAGCCTTTTGACTTTGAAGATATGCATTTTATTTCAAATATTAAAAAGTGGCAGCAGGCATCTAACTTGCTTTTGTTAGACTGACATGATGGGAAAAATACATGAAATTGTAATATACATTATTGGTCAAAAGTTTGGGGTCACTCTTTGGATTTAATAATTAATAAGTTTCATCCCTTTTTTTGGTTTAATTAACTCCTACTGAGCTTAGATGTTGAAATTATTTATATATAATATATATATATATATATATATATATATATATATATATATAACTTTCTCTCTCTCTCTCCATAGATATATATATATATCACTTTCTCTCTCTCTCTCTCCATATATATATATATATATATATATATATATGAAAGAGTTAAGATTTTATTTTTGGTGAATTTTCTCTGGAGCCTGCCATTTACACACATAGATAAGTGAACACTGAGGTCAATATTTTGTTTCATGCTTAAATGCATTCTTGAAGCCATGTCTGTTGTGTGATAGCACAACAATATATATTGTATACTATGTGTTTTATGTCAATGTTTTGATCTTTGAAGCTGTCAAGATTTTTTCACAAGGGTTAAACTGTTTTAATACTCATAATACATAATGCTACATTTGAACAGATCAGAATTTGTTACACTTTTCAGTAATTATATTCAGTATTACAACTGCTAAAGCTTTGTACTCAGCTTCGCAAGAGGATAAGATAACAGTCTTCTGTTGTACACATCTCCAAGATATCATTGAACTGTTTGCTAACAGTTGAAAACCATGAGCAGTCATACTACAACAGTCTTTAGAATTACTCATGTCTGCATACATAGCATTTTCAGTAATCTTAACCTGACTAGTAAATATCTTGTCATTTCTGAAAGAGATTGTCCAGCTCTTTCTACACTGCTTTTTCTAGTTTAGTGAATAGGAAACAAATCTTACCTGCTTAATATAGTTATTAAGAAGAAGGGATCCAATATATTTATACATAAATAAATTCTATATCCTTATCACTTTTAATACATTTCAGTGATCCATAAGGGTATCAGCTAAATATTTCTCAATCGTTGGTTGAATGTCATAAATAGATTATAATATTATGTACACCTGAATATTAAACCACAAAATGACGGAATTCATCTTTCTTTGGCAACAGGATATGTTGGTCCAACCAATACACAGGCTCCAATGTTGAATTCATACATTTATCTGTTTTTCTGTTACTGTGTGTTATAATGAAGTATTTGATTGCAAGATGAAATGAATAGCAAGGATTAGGTTTTTAAACAATGTATATCTGTTTAATATACAAGATATATTTATAGTTGTTGGAAAATTGGAGAAAATGTTGATTTTGGTTGCTGATCATCAAGAAGTCAATTAGGTGTAAGGGTAGTGCCAGGAGTTGAGCAATTTCTTGGGTTGGTTTGACCAAGATCACAGGATATAGTCATTGGTTGGGTCTAATGTACAGGTTGATTGATTGAGGTCATGGTGATGGGTCAGTTCATGGTGATGTGCATTGATTGCTGAGGTGACAAGGGATTGGTGTAGTTGTTAGGCCTGTGGTGGAATGTCTCACTGAGAGAGTATGCCTATAGCAAGTCAGGTTGATGGTGACAAAGTCTGATTTTTCTTTCAATGAAACAGGGTCATAGTGATAACAGTGAGGGTATGCCTGTAACAAGTCAGGTATGCTGAGGTAATGGCAGTGGCAACGAGGAATTAGGTGGGATCTTTGATTCTGTGTATTCTGTTATAAATCATGTTGGTGGGTGTCAAGAGCCTGGTGGTGTCAAAACTGGTCTCTGTTGGTCTCCATGTGTGAAGAGTCAGGAGAGATTAATCAAGCCTGGGACTGTTAACGGTTGTGTTGAGTGGAGTTGTCAACAATGCCTAGTGTGTTGGCAGGTGGCTTTATGACCCATGACTGCTGGTGGTCATTATGGGAGTCCTGCTTTTAAGCAGATCTGGCAGTCCCCAGGGCCATCTCCTTTTCCTGCAGGATCATTTGCAATTGGCCACTGTATCACTTTTGTTATGGCAGGGACTTGCTTTGTGGACTGGATTTGATGCTCGGGGCCAATGCACAGAAAATGACTTTTATTATTTTGTTCTCTGCCTTCCTGGTGTTCACATCCAGATGCCATGCAGAATGAATCAGAAAAAAGATCTAATTGCAATGGAATATAGCATGTGCTATGTCATTTTTCCTTTTACACATATTTCATACTCAAAACTGGTTTATTTTATTTGTTTTGGGTCTGGTTATATCTTTCATGTTCCTATGATGTAAAATTGATACTTTCTTCAATGCAATTCTCTTTTTCAAAAACTATAAATATCGAAATTAAAATCTTCTAACATCAAGACTTATCAAGATGACAAAATCCTGCTCAAGTTCAAAAGACGCATTATCTTGTAGTTACCTAATTGCAGGAAAAAAATCCTGTTTAAATGATGGTATATAAAGTACATTTTTCAGAATAGAACACTGTATATTTCTATTCAAATCAATCAAAGAAACAAAGTAACCGAACTAACAAGCTTGTGTAAAAGGATGGCCAAACCGGAAGTGGAAGGGATAATAAAAAGAAAAATATTTTTAAGAGCTGCAAAAGATAGGCAATTGTGAAAAGCTATAATTTGTCTGCATCCTTCAAAAGCAACATTATTTCTTCTGATGCCATCGACCAAATCTATGAAATTATTTTTGAGGTTAAAATTATCATTGAAACTTATAAATTTTGATTTGTCTGTTTGTTATGACATGTGTTGTCACCATACAGTCAGGCAACATACCATTTACATTATATATGGTACCCAATCCAATTGAAAATGTTCATTTTTTACAAGGGTGGTCAATATTTTTTACAAAGTATTTGTTTTTTTCTTTTTTGCTTTGGCAATTCAGTTTTATGTCCTGTTTACTGCATAATATTATTCCATAGTTTCTTTATTTTTAATTTTTGCCATTTTCTTCTCATTTACACTGTTTTCCTCATGGTCTATTTGTAGCATTCTTTGTATTTTCTCAAACCTTCTGAATGCTACACTACTTTTTAACTGTTAATGATTTGAATTTTGACCAGAAGTCCCTTTAAGACTATAGGCATTTCATAGACTGTAATTTCTATTCATCCAAACTTGTAAAATAACTTCATTTAAATTCTGAAGTCTGAGACACCCAACAAAATATTTAGGGTTTCAACAAATACTCTATTAACATAAAGACTGCTAAAAGAATTTGAAACAAAGGTTTTAGTTTCCCAAAATATTAAGAATGAATGATAAAAAGAAGTTGGCAACAGTAAACCTTTATGTATCAACAATAAAAAAGCAAAAACATGCACAAATGGGTATTTATAAAATTTATAAGAGCAGTTTTTCTCAACCAGGGTTCCCTGGAACCCTAAGGTTCTGCAAAAGGTCCCCAATGGTTCACAAGAACAGGTGAGAATAGCTAATGCACTTTTGACTTTTTATTTAATTTCATATACGTAATATTACTAAGCATACACAATATATTCTTGGTTATTGTAATATTGTAATATAGACATCATCCTATCTAACCTATTATGTTATTAAAAAATATAACAATAATTGGTAATATATTTAGTGATGCCTGTACGGCGCCAGTGTGAAACCATCTTCACTAGTCAGTACCCACTCAGTGAATGGGACCTGTACTTAAAGTTACTTATTTCTTTGTCTTTTCTTTATTTTCATTTTTTATGTTTGAGTTTAGAATATTTTTCTGTGAATAAAAATCCCTGATGAAGTATATAAATGAACAGTATGAATTTTATTTAGCATTACCAAAAGAATTGATAAAGAAGTATTAATTTTTCCTTAAACCAGTTATTCAAAAATATATACTATGATATTTACCACAGGAACTATGATGAAAATAAAATGAGAAAGATATGGTATATAATTTTGTTTTTGCACAGGAGTTCCTTGAGACATGTAATTTATTTTAAGGGTTACACAGGGGTAAAAAGGTTGAGAAATGCTGCTCTAGAGAAATTGGGTTTAGCATTCATAGTTTTGACTTTAGGTCAATTCCAAGGGTTTTATAAGTATGCATATATGTGACAGAAGGAGTAGACATGTTGATAAGAAAGAGAAGACTTATGTTCAGAAAGAAAGAAAGAAAGACTGTTGATTAGTGGTTAGTATCTCTGTGTTTGTAGCTTGTGGTTTTGTGAGTAGAAATCAACCAGGGTTCTCTTAAAGCTGTTGCAGTAATAGTCAGTCTTTTTGATATGAGTGAATCTTCAACTAATGACTTGTTTGGATTGCCAGCTTGCTATTTATTTATTGTCAGATTAACTACTGGCTCCAATGCTTAAGGTCTTTGAAATATTTGATTGATTAATTATTCTACTTGAATGAATACATGATTTGTTCTTTTCTACACCCACCAAAATCAAACTAGCTCAACAGAAGCCAATTTTCTTTTTCTTCTAGAAACCCGACATGAATATTATGTCCATTTTTAAAGCATCCTGGTTGGCTGCTAATTTTTTGTAGTGTATCCTGCTATTGGTCAATATGTGTGGGCATATATATTCATGTATATCCTACAAGTTTCATATATTCCAAGAATTTAATTTCTCATAACTTGCTTTCTTCAACATCAAATAATAGATGAGACCTGAACCCATAATCTTGTAGACAATTTGACATGAGGATGAAATAGAAAAAATATTAATAGTTTTCACATTGGGAGCAATGCAGTGAAAAATGGCATGTATGTACAATATGACTTCAGTTTTGCAGAAAATTGTAGCAGACAGCATCTTACACTGGCACTAATCAGATTTTATGATGCAAATCAGTGTTTTCCCAACAATTGGTCTCAAAGAACCAATATTGGTAAAATTTTATATATCAATATACGAAATTACCAAAATCTGTACAACTTAAAAATAAAAATATAGTTAAAAATAAATATCCAAGTAATTAAATAAAAATTATACAGCATTTAGAATTTATGTAAAACTAATTTTCTGGAAAATCTAAACTTCAGAAGTCTCTTAGCTATTATGTAGTTGGAAAAATAAAATTTAAAAGAAGCAAAACACAGTCCTTGGAAACAAATGTAGTAGCATTCAAAAGCACTCAGGAAAAAATAAAATCAAAATAAATATTTTGAATTTTGCTAAATTTAAAGATTACATGAGACAACTAATTCAAAAAATTCAAAAAGTTAATAAAAAATTGGATTGATAGAACTTGTTGATATTATTCAACAAATCCTGTTTGAAAGAATTCTTGCTGCTGAAATAAACTATATATATATATGTATATATATAGGCAGCATATCTTCATTCAAACATTTTTCATTGAATAATATATACCTATTAATTCCATACCTATAATTAAAAAAAATTTCAATAATTATATCAGACCACATTCACACGTTTTTAAATTCACCATCACAATGATTACAGTTACAATAAATTTGACTTTGTAATTCACTGCAGTACTCGGGTAGAAAAAAACTATGCCGCCTTCCTTCATAAATTTCATCTTAACATCAAGAAACTGATTTGAAAACTTGAAAGGATTATTATAAAAACAAACAGACATAATATATCTACCTGTGTGTGTTTGTACATGTACATATATAAGTATGATTGACAAGGATTTCATATACATAGATAGATATATATGTAGGAATGATAATGGTGAAATTAGCCATTCCCTGATAAGGAAATATTTGGCATTCACTGACCAAACAGCTCAAAAGTTGGTTAAAATTAATAACGTCTTTCTTTTTAAACAGTTTTTCAGGAAAATAGGTTTCTCAAGCCCACTTACTGTTACCACTCTTTCTAGTATTGATGGGGGTTTTCTAGCAAAATCTTTATTTAAGTTAGTATGGAAAGTCAACATCTTGATTAAAATTAGCAAGAAAAATAATAATTTAATCTTCAGTTTTGTTAAAGAGAGTCCTATAAATTATCTTCCTTAGTGCATACACATATTTACGTTTTGAACACACTCAGATACTTCTGTGTGGGTGTGCCACTGAATATTACAAGAATATTCTTCACTCTGTAAATAAAAGAAAGAATCTTGCAGAAAATTCATCTCTTTGTAACAAAGCTACAATATCTAACCTTGCAGCTGAAATTGAATGCTGTACAATATTTTCATAAGTGAAGAAAAGACTTGAAGTTACAGGTACACAATTTTACTGATTAAAATTTGGAGTAACATGGACAGAGCAAGCAATAAATGAGGAAAATTTAAAGAGAAGAAGAATTGCAAAGAAACTATTGCTGGTAATTAGAAATCCATAGCTAAAATTTTAAGGGAAAAGAATGCTTAGAAGATTTAATAATCACAGAGTAGAGGAAAAGTTCTTTGAGCAAAGAGATGAAGGAATAAATATCACAAAAGCAAATTGGAGAGCAACAAAAAATAGAACGATGTGGAGAACCATGATCTCCTATATCCTGAAATTGCATGGGACATTTAAAGAATCTATAAATCATTTTAGAGAGTCTGGAAACAAAACTAGTCATTTAAATTATAAAGTGTTGTTTTAAATTCATAATATTTTCCTCTGTTTACCATCAGAGAATTTACAGAGATCTCTCAATCATTTACTGTTTAGCAATGATCTTTGTGCTTAATAAGTTCCTATTTTATTTCAGTTTATTAATCCATATGAAATGAACTGGAAGTTATCTCATTTTTTATTTTCATTTACTTTTTAAAAACTTTGTATTTTTCTCTGTCTGGGGAATTATCCTTGTAATGTTATAAAGATACAATTATCTTGACTTGTTTTCAAATAAGTAAAGAGGAACATTTGACATGAGAGAAGGAAAAAAGTAATTGAGAAATCTGTAATCATAAACAATATAACCAAATTATATTGCATTTATCTGTATTACGAAGAAGTGAAAACTTTTGATTGATTCTTGGGTATATGTGTTAGATTTCACTCTTCCGCCTCTTCTTTTAAGAAGTTTACATCTTTGGTTTTGTTTTTAGTTAAATTAGTTGCAATGATTGCTCTTTAGACACTGAAACATGATTCACTAACCTCTTTCCTCTCATTGTGAACTCTAGACACAATTACCTTTAATTACTTTTCAAGTCTTTTTTTATTTTACAACGATGAAAATGTTCAACTTAATATTAACCCATTGTGTTAAATATTATCAAAAAATAGTTTTTTTTTCTCTTTTTGTTGTTTCATCTTTTTAATACAGCAAAGTAGTTGAAACCAAATTCTAAGTAGATAACTTCTAAATTGATTTCAAAAGAATGTGACAACTAATTTTCCCTTCATTTATATTTTGTCAATAATTAGAGAAATTATGTTTAACCCTGTGACCATCAATAATAATTGTAAAACAAACAAATATAAAATAAAAGATTTAATGAATACTACTGAACCCTGATTTTATATCAACTTGAATGTGACATTATGTATCAAAACTCACATTATAATTGGATGATAATGTGTTCATACAAGGCACTATCAAAGCCTCACTTTTCTTGGGATATTTTATATGATATTTTATAAGCCTCAGCTATTGTATTATAATGAGATCATACTGTATATCACATCAAATAAATTGGGATAATTCAAAAATCATCTATAAACTAGTGGAAAAATTTGAGAAACATCTATAACCTACATAAATGTATACATATGTTTCTTGAGGTAAATTTTATATGTTTACCATAACACTAGTAGTATTTCTATAATTTTCCCAAAACAAATTTTATTTCTTGTTTTTTATTGAGTTTCTTCTCTGAGTTACTTCTTTCATCTATGTTTCTTTTTCCTTATCCTCCTTTCTTTTATTTATCAAGTTTCTTCTTTTTCATTCTTCTTTCCTGAATTTTTTCTCTTTCTTGTTTCTTTTACCTAAGTTTCTTCTTTTCCTTTCTTTTTTGTTCTTTTCCTTTCTTTTTTGTTCTTTTCCTTTCTTTTTTGTTCTTTTCCTTTCTTTTTCATGAATTCCTTCTTCTTTTTCTTTCTTTTTTGTTCTTTTCCTTTCTTTTTCATGAATTCCTTCTTCTTTTCCTTTCTTTTTTGTTCTTTTCCTTTCTTTTTTGTTCTTTTCCTTTCTTTTTTGTTCTTTTCCTTTCTTTTTCATGAATTCCTTCTTCTTTTTCTTTCTTTTTTGTTCTTTTCCTTTCTTTTTTGTTCTTTTCCTTTCTTTTTTGTTCTTTTCCTTTCTTTTTTGTTCTTTTCCTTTCTTTTTCATGAATTCCTTCTTCTTTTTCTTTCTTTTTTGTTCTTTTCCTTTCTTTTTTGTTCTTTTCCTTTCTTTTTTGTTCTTTTCCTTTTTTTTTCATGAATTCCTTCTTCTTTTTCTTTCTTTTTTGTTCTTTTCCTTTCTTTTTTGTTCTTTTCCTTTCTTTTTTGTTCTTTTCCTTTCTTTTTCATGAATTCCTTCTTCTTTTTCTTTCTTTTTTGTTCTTTTCCTTTCTTTTTCATGAATTCTTTCTTCTTTTCCTTTCTTTTTTGTTCTTTTCCTTTCTTTTTCATGAATTCCTTCTTTTTCTTTCTTTTTTGTTCTTTTCCTTTCTTTTTTGTTCTTTTCCTTTCTTTTTTGTTCTTTTCTTTTCTTTTTCATGAATTCCTTCTTCTTTTCCTTTCTTTTTTGTTCTTTTCCTTTCTTTTTTTGTTCTTTTCCTTTCTTTTTCATGAATTCCTTCTTTTCCTTTCTTTTTTGTTCTTTTCCTTTCTTTTTCATGAATTCCTTCTTTTCCTTTCTTTTTTGTTCTTTTCCTTTCTTTTTTGTTCTTTTCTTTTCTTTTTCATGAATTCCTTCTTCTTTTCCTTTCTTTTTTGTTCTTTTCCTTTCTTTTTTGTTCTTTTCCTTTCTTTTTCATGAATTCCTTCTTCTTTTCCTTTCTTTTTTGTTCTTTTCCTTTCTTTTTCATGAATTCTTTCTTCTTTTCGTTTCTTTTTTGTTCTTTTCCTTTCTTTTTTTTTTAAGCGTATCACCCCGAGCAAGGCCGGTGGCCACTATCACGCAAGGGGTTACAGAAGAGTTGGAGGAAGAGCAGATAGGAGTGGTAAAGGAAGGGATGTGGAGAAAGAGAAGGACGGAGGGCCGATCGAGGTGTGGAGGTTACGGGAGATATAGAGCGAGAGCAGATAGGAATGGAAGATGTCAGGAAGTGGATAGATCAAGGCAACTGGAGATGACGATTGACGCTACACTTAAACCGTTGGAGATTGTATTTGTCAGGGAAACAGTAATAGGGAAGGGAGTTCCATAGGCGAGATGTGCGTGACATGAAGCTATTGGAGTAGAAAAGACGTCTACACCTAACAGTTTCAACGGTGAAGGGGTGGGAACGGGATGCCAGCCTCGTAGGACGCTTGAATTCACGAGGCTTAGGGACAAGTGAAAGCAACTCCTCAGAGCAATTACCGTGGAAGTACTTGTAGAAAAGGCAGAGGGATGCAACATTGCGTCTGTGAGAGAGCGACTGCAGACGAGATGACAGATCAGGGCCAATCACATTGCATATCCGTCTCTGGATCTTATCAAAAACCCCAAGGCAACACGCAGGGGCCCCAGACCATAAATGGCAGCAATACTCCATGCAAGGTCGAATGGTAGACTTATAGACCTGGAGGATCGATTCAGGGGAGAAGAATTTCCTGGCTCGGCACAGGGAACCAACTTTTCTAGCGGTGGATGATGCAATTGACTCGATGTATTTGTTCCATCTCAGATCAGCGGACAGCGTGAGACCGAGCAGCCGCAGAGAGGAACTCTCGAGAAGTTGGTCCTCGGACATTCTGATGGGATGCAGGGATGGGTCCTTGTGGTGGTTAATGGAGAGTAATTTTGTTTTAGAGGCATTAAAGTTGACCATCCATTTCTCTCCCCAGTCCACAACCGATTGGAGGTCCTTTTCAATTTGAGCTGCCAGGTTAATTTTGTCCGCCTCAGTAGATTTGTGCTTGAGGCAGGAGTAAATAGTAGTGTCGTCAGCGTAGATACCGACTTGGGAGTCTATGGCGTCTGGAAGGTCATTTATAAATATGAGGAACAGAGTAGGGCCAAGGATGGAGCCTTGAGGAACACCAGCAGTAGTGGGATAGGAGTTGGAGAAGGATCCACTGAGAACAACCTTCAAATCCCGGTTTGATAGGAACGATTGAATTAGGTCAAACAATCGACCTGTGATACCATAACCCCGGAGCTTGCGAAGGAGGCCGACATGCCAAACCCTATCGAATGCCTTGGAGATGTCAAGGGCCACGGCACGGGCTTCGCCGTTACTATGGATAGCTTGGTAGACAAATTCAGTGATGGCCGTAAGCACATCGGCAGTAGACCGGGCAAAGCAGAAACCATACTGCTTGTCTGAGAGCAGATCGTGGGATATCAGGTGAGTAGTCACTTCGGCGTTGATAATGGCCTCGAAGACTTTGCCGAAGATGGGAAGGAGACTGATAGGACGGTAATTAGACGGGTTGGAGGGGTCGCCAGAGTTCTTAAAGACAGGAACAATGGTAGAGGACTTCCAGCAGTCAGGAAAACAGGAGTCCTTGAGGCAGCGGTTGTACAATTTAGAGAGGGCAGGTGCCAGTTCAGGTGCGCATTTCTTCAGGACAATGGCTGGTATTCCGTCGCCGCCGGTAGCCTTGTGGGGAACTAAGTTAGAAATAATGCCCAGTACCGACGACGGGGTTATGTGCAAGCCGTCCAGTAGGGCCTCAGTTCTGGGAGGGAAGTCGGGCAAGGGTACCCCAGAGGAGTCAAGCATAGAATTGGAAGAAAACTTTCGAGCGAAGCATTTGTTCTTTTCCTTTCTTTTTCATGAATTCCTTCTTCTTTTCCTTTCTTTTTTGTTCTTTTCCTTTCTTTTTCATGAATTCCTTCTTCTTTTCCTTTCTTTTTTGTTCTTTTCTTTTCTTTTTCATGAATTCCTTCTTCTTTTCCTTTCTTTTTTGTTCTTTTTCTTTCTTTTACATGAATTCCTTCTTCTTTTCCTTTCTTTTTGTCTGAATTCCTCCTCCTCCTTCTTCCATATTCAATGCAACTGATATCACTTCTTTCAAGTATTTTATGCAGATGCATAAAAACCTACGTTTAATAATAATAATACACTCATTGTTAAACCACCAAAGCAATGACTATCATTGGAATAAAGAACATTTTTCTACAAAATACAAGGATTATGCTTGACTTAGTCATCATATTTTACCACTTTTATTTGAGTTGAGAATTTTATTCTTGTCAACTTGAAAATGTTGACCATTTATTCATAAGAATAACAAAGAATTAATACAAAATTTCAAATAAAAAATTTGTCTTATTGAATCAAACAAATCATGAGTAACAATAAAAAAAAAATTAATATGCCTTTTTTTAGACTCTGCAGTTATCACTTAGCTTAATAAAAAAAACAAAATTAAAATCTTGAATTAACTATAAATACAAAAAATACACATAATATGTACAAGTAATTACACTGAAGAATTTTATTTGTTCAAGGCTGCAACTATGAGACACCCACATTTATTTTGTAAAAGGTTATGTAATGGTGGCCTTACTGTTAATAAATAAAAACTGGAAGTGACAAAACAACAAATGGAGATAAGATGTAATTGAGATGAGTAAAAGTGTTTTTTTATTTCCTATAATTCAATTGTTTGCTTATTCCAGGGTTTCATATATCAGTCATGGGAGATTTTTGTCAGCAGATAATGCAAGGTAGTAGTCAAGATAGGCACATGCAGAAAATCAAGTAAAATAGACTCAAGAGCACATATTGTAGTTGTCAAGAGTTAGTCTCTGTTGTTGCTGCTTTCATTGCTGACCAAAAGCATCACTGTTGTTGGAAATGCCTTGGTGTTGATGCTGATGGTTTGGTTAAGCTATCCTGCTATGCGGTCCATCACTAATGCCAGCATGGTCAGATCTACCATTGAGGGTGAAATTAGTATTGGCTTTAGAAGTGACATTGCTGCTACAAAACTGTGTGGGCCTTTCCTGATTGGTTAGAAAAAATGTTTTATTATCCTGATATTTTGAACAGTATTCCAGAATTGAGTGTGCAGAACCAGACAAAAGCTTGTTTTTGTCATATGATCTGTGGATGTTGAAGTGAGCACTTACATTTGAGTCAAAGAATTTGAGTTCTGAAATGATAAAACAGGTTTAATAGTTGGATATTCAGTGAGATTCAAACTTATACTAGTGAACTGACCTACAAGATAAGCTTCCTAAGCATTGATTTAAACCCATGTAACTTATAGCACAAGTTAAATGGTCTGTGAGATCAGCTTCAAAAACACTGTGCTACAGTAGGTGCTCTCTACTAATACAGTAGGTGCTCTCTACTAATATAGTAGGTGCTCTCTACCAATATAGTAGGTGCTCTCTACCAATATGTATGTTCCTCTATTTATTTGTCTCTGTTTTTAGAAATCACTATTTTATATCTGGTTTGAAGGAGATTTCTGATGGTTTCTATATATTGCAATTTCCTTCCACCCAGATATAAAAATGTGATTTCTAAAAACAGAACTTTTGTTCCAACCAAATATTTTAATTTTCATTGTATGCATCTAACAGACCCATATACTTGACTGTGAAAAATAGACCGAAAGAAAATTATTTGAATTGGAATTTACTTAACTGTGGAGATTTGCTATTAAAATGTCTACTTTGTTTATCTCTTGCTGTAGTGTAAGACTACACTCTGGTGTATAGATAGATTTGTAGATATGGATGCTAGCTATTTGTAGAACATGGTGATAAGGCTTTGTGTTTGTTTATTTTGTCATGAACTATGATAGTATTCTTAAGTCACTCCAGCTGCTGAAAAGGATTAATTCATTTGGACACATGCTTTTTATTCTACTGATACTCTTCTCTTCTCTCTTAAAATAAAAAAATAGCAGCTCAATTTCATGATCTTCTGTTTTACATTTATTGTTACTAAAACAAGGGAACATCAGATGAGAGTTATTCTTAAAGTCTGGCTTCTTTCCTGCTAACCTTACTCTGTATCTTTTGAGATCAGTAACTTCAGACGTTCCATTACAACATTTACTTCCCCATTACTATTTCATAGTCTGCAGTTGTTTCCTTTTTCTTTGACCCAAGAATTTTGTGGGTTGCATGATCTGAAAGTATGAAGATAGGAAAGTTAAAAAATAGTTTTACATAGTCTGAAGTGTACCAGGCTCTTATCAAGCTTCAGAGAAGCCAGAGGTTATACTTTTCAAGTAAGATTTACAGCTTGTAAACAATTTGAATGACTTAGAATTAATTTGAAATTATAATGCTCAAATAATCATATTTTAGTAATGTTCTTCTCACATTGTTCTGCTTTAATATTTAATGTTTAATTTTGTGTGCTTTGAAAAAATAATAACATATATTTTCATGAGAGCAGAGAATAAATTACTGATACAAAACATTTTGAATTTTAAATCAAAACAAATTTTCTGAATATGAAAAATATTTTAGCAAGTCCTCAATTTTTTGCTATTAGAGTAAATTATTTTGTGGCTTTAAATTATCCATAAAAGGTTGATAAGCCATAGAAAAACAAATCAATCAATCAGTTGGGGTTTGTTGTTTTTTTAAAGAATTTTAAGACATTTTAAAAAATGAGAAATTCAGTCGGAAAATCCATCCATCCATTAAATCAATCAAAGTTGGGATCATAGAGTCATTGTGAAGTCCATAATCCTTTGTGTTGGCTACATAGTTTGCTAGAGTTACTTATGGTTTTGAATTCAGAGATGTCCTTCAACTAGAATGGTTGCTAACCAAAGCTGAAGTGTCCAGTTTGCTGTACTATTTAAACCATTGATACTATGGTGAGAAGAGATTGATTCATATCTTTCTCAAAGGTATTTGTGTGGGAGTGAATGCTATAAAACTTGGCTGGAATTTGAACTTGGCTCCCCAATTGTTCATTCTGAGCCACTAACCAATGCACTACCTACATATTTCCAACCAGGAAAATATCTCAAATAAATTCTGCTTACTTCAAATAAATTCTGCTTGCAAGGATCTTCATTTGAACAGACAAATTATGTTCTGAAAATGTCTTGCATTTCAGAAAGAGATAAGCTCAACTAAAAGATTCTTATTCATTATAAAATCTGTCCTACATTTTTTTGTTAGTTTCTAAGAAGATGAACAAAACTAATCCTGTAAAGCTCATTATGCACAGTTTTGGCTTCATCCACTTACAGGAGTCGGTTTGCAGAATAAGTAGTGATAAGTTTTTTATCTCTGTGGTCATGCAGCCATGTGCCAAACAAGATAATGAATAGGTGAACATGCAGTTTTTGTTGCTGACGTTGGTGTATATTTTGAATAATTTGGATGATACGTCTCTTATCTGAAAGACAGGATTTTCCAATGGGAAGGTAAATGCATGTTGTTTTAGATGTAACATAGCATATGGTTTTATGCTGATAGTTTAAAACTTTCACTATTATTTGGTATCCCTGGTCATAAAACCAAGATTGTAAAAGAGCACATATTGGGACGTGGTTGCTGGAAAATACTTCTTTGAAATCTGTGACAAAAAGATCAATATTGTAACAGGTTATAATGTTTAAATGTTGAAGGAATTATGTGGCTTTGTAATGCCATCCTTGAAATTGGCTAGACATCTCTTTTGAGGTGATAAATATTAATATTTGAATGTTGTTATGCAGTTTTATCAAAGACATAGGATGAAGCTAACATCCACAGCGCTAATATAAACAAATATTATATAGAAATAAAAATCAGAAAAAGTAGAATATATGTAGACTACTAGTACAAAAAGCAAGAAGAAAGTACTTAACTTCAACAGTAAAAAGACAAAATGTACGGTTGTCAGCAAATGAAAGAGCCCAATGTGTGAATTACAAAGTGGAGATACCAACATTAAACAAGTGCCAAAATTGAAGTGTTTTAACAGAGAATGGAAAATGGGACACCAAAATCTGAAGGTACTTTAAGATAATGTAGGTGCCACCAAAGATTAGCTTAAAAATGAGCATACATAATGAAAATATGCCCCAAACTTAATAAAAACAAAGTTTTATCATCAAAATTGTTGTTATTATTATGAGTCAAAATCAAAGGAGTTTTTGATTATTAAATTATATTTTTAGAACCTTTGAGATTTTGGTTAAAAAGCTTGAAATTACTTTTGAAATTGTTATTTTTTAGAAAACTTTTATAAAAATATTTTTTACATCGGTAAGCCCCCATTTATTTAATTTTATGAAATTTTGAGAAATTCTTTTTCATAGCATTTCATGTTTTTATTAGTTATAATGACAAGCCTACACAGAGAATTTAAATTTCAATCGTTATCTACTGTCTTCTTGATTCCTCTTCTTTTAATGTTCTTGCTTCTTAATATTTCTCTTTGTCTTAATCTTTCACACTCGGTAGCCCTTTGTCTCTTAATGCTTTTTATTGCCTTGTTTGCTGGTAAAATGCTTTAAAAAAAATTTCAAACAATATCAGGAAGATTACCAAATATTTGATGACAGAAGCAATCTTGGCATCATCTTTGCTTCAAAATGAAGAAATATTTAAGCCTTCTACTTCCTTATGTCTACGAATTTCACATTTTATAATTTCAAGATTTGATAAATAAATATGCATTTATGTTTCAAGAATAACCATGTTCCTACTATTTGAGAAGTTTTTTTTTTTTTAATTTTGAATATTCAAAAAAATGAAGGCCTTTCTCTGTTTCTTTTACAATATGTTTTGCAAAACATATAAGAAGAATTGCCTTGACAGGTGATTACATTTAGCCAAAAAATATCCACACAATAACAAGGGGGAAATTACTTATAGCATATTGTTTTTATTCCTTTGTTAGAAATATTTCTGTGTTCATTCCGCAAACCATTTCATTCCAGGCAAAATACAAAGAAAAACAAAAAAACAAAATGAAAAACAGAATTCTTAAAAAAAGGAAAATACATGAACAAGCTTGGACAATAAAAACATTTTTTACAAATAATGATATATGAGGTTGCTTTTTTAACATTATGGGTCAAAACTATAATTTTTATTATCCTAATATGTTTTTATTCTTTTTACTTTATGACATTTGGAAGCTTTTTAATGTACCTCCATAAATATGATTAATGTTGTTGCCTATACTTCAGGTTCATGACCTTTCTTCCTACAACCACAAAGGAAGTCGGAGTTTTTATTGTATATTTTCTTTACAATTATTATCCAAATGGGAAATTGAAGTTCCTTTTTAACATCTTATAACTTTCCCCTTCTCATAGATCTTTGTTAAGTAGTTGATGTCTGACTAAAGTGACAGTGACAATGTTTTCTTAGTTCAATATCTTTATTATTTATCTACATTTTAGGCTCAATATCACTTGGAGCTTACTCTTCGTTGTCTAATTTACTGATTGAATGAGTTTATGATCGACTTTCTCTCATCATATTTTGACTAATAACAGAACAATAAATAAATGACATCAAGAAATAGCCTAATCTTTAAATCTTTCAAAAAGGAACCTGAAGATATAAAGTTCAATTTTCAGTATAGAACAACTGGAATTTACTGCAATGATTTTTTTACAGAAACAAAAACAAAAGCATTGCTTGTTTACATCAATAGTGAAAATATGGCATTATATTCTGGGAGGTTTTACTCATTACAGATTTTTCAGAGTAATTAAAGTCTATAGAAAAGTTATTCCATTCAAAAAATTTATGATGTAACTAACACAGTTTTAAAGTCTCTCTTGATATACATAGTTTGTTTATTTTTTTATAAACAACTTTTATTTCAGCCAGTAATCAAGTTGCTTAACTTTTGTGCAAGAATTAGAACTCAAGTGGCTAAAGTCTTTTTATGCTAGGGCCTAAGAAATAGAAACTAAATAGAACTAAGTAGAACTGATAGAATTATTGAATCAGTATAAATTAAAGTATTTAGTAACTCATTGTTTGATTTTTCTTTCTTTTTTCAAGTTACTTAAGATATTTTTTCTACTAACTGGTCGCCAATATAAGGCCCAAGAGTCACTCAAAGTAAAGACTACTGAATAAGGTTAATGCAAATCAAAGGATGAAGTAAGAAGTGCAGTTTATGAGGATATTTGGGAAAAATAACAGTTAATCCTAGACTTGAAAAGGTTAAGATTGTAATGATTAGGAAAGCATCCTCTCAGGAGTTTGTTTCATAAAGCAATAGTTCTTTAGAACAAGTTGTTCAAATTTAACTTCCTTTGTACTAACAGATAAAATTGAGTACAATTGCTTATAAAATGCATTAGACATAAGTAAATTCTAAAATAGTCTGACATCAGACAAAGAGGAGAAATGAGTGTCAAGTAAATAACTAATGATGACCAACCATTTTTGCAGGAATACTAACAGAATTGCTTCAGGAACTATCATGACTATATCATTGTAGAAAATTTTAACTACATTAGTGGCCAACTTTGACCACTGGAGCTGTTAATTAACCCTTTGAGCCCTGACCACCGCTTTACTGGTAATAGAGAAAAATGACATAATGCCCAGCCACTGGTTGAATGGTTGGTAAACACTTGTAACTATTTTTATATCTACCATGAAAAATTACATACCAATTATTTGCAAGTTTTGACTCAGGAGCTCAGGCAGAAGGATTAAAATTGTTCAGGAATACAGGGTTCAAAAGGTTAATGATGGTTAATCATATTTTCAGAGAATTAAGAAAAAGTTTAAATTTCTATTAATGAGTATTTGTTGTTTTTCCAGAATGATGAAGAAATTAAGCAAGAAATTTGATGAATTAAAAAACAAGATTAAATCGAAGAATTCCTCATTAGATATAAGAAAATAACAAAACATTTTTATTAAATGTATCTTTATTTTTACTGAAGTAATATGTGTATTGCATAGTATAATAAATTATTTTAAAAATACATAAAACATTTACAAACACTTTATAACTATTTAAATGCATTTTATTTTCAATTTTACATGTAAACTTTTTAATCATGAGTTTTTATATTGATTCCATTCTTGAATGAGAATATATCATCATTCATCATAAATTGTAATGTTAATGGTGAGATTAACTGTTTCCATATAGAAAACATTCAGCATTCATTGACTAAACAGAAAGAGTTGCTGTCAGTTGAAGTTTATAAAATCTTTCTCTTAAAACAGTTTTTCAGGAAAATAAGTTTCTCAAGTTCAGTAACTATTATCCCTGTTTCTAGTATTAATGGAGAATTCCTTCTTTTTGTTTAAATTAATATGGAAAGGAGATTGTGGAGAGCCATAATTGTCAATGTCTCAAAAGAACACAGCATAGAGAAGAAGAATATGGAAGTCAAAATTATGTCATTATTTTCCCTGCAATTTATGTGCTATCTATTTTAGTAAATGCATTAATAATATAACCAAGGTTGCACAGATATATAGAAAAATACTTTCATTTACAAGTTTTTCTTTCTTTAGTCAACTAGCTTCAACTGTTCTATAAAACTTTTGTCCTGATTTTTACAATCCAATCGGTATGTAATACACAATATTGAAATAAGAATGATATAAACATGTGAATTTGTCATATTATCTAATAAAAGAGAAAATTTAAATTTGCAAAATGATGGTTTATTTAATGAATTGAAGAGAAATGCTAATACTATAAATAAAATCTTATGCCATTGTTGTTGCTGCAGTTGAAGTAAAATAAATTGTAGCAAGTTCTTAGATTTCATTAGCTAGAGGAAATGAAAGAGAAAGGCACAGGCTGTAAAATTTGGAACTTAATATTTCACTTCAAGTAGAAATTATCATTATAGATAATTAGGAATGATTATTATCTTATCAAGAAAGCAATTTTAATCTTTGGTGATTAAAAAAGGAAATGTAATCAGTCAAGAGAAATATACAGTTCATTTAAAATTTATATTATCATAATAGGTGTATGTCTTTTGTAGCAGTTGGTCTGTTTTTTTATTATTATTATTCACTCAATATAAGGCCCAAAAGCCAATCCAGGTTGAGTTACTGAATGAGATTGTAAGGATTTTAGTCACTATTTTAACTATTTTGACCGACAGTGATTGTTTAGAGATGTTAGGTCTTATGTCTTATCAGTCAAATGATTTTCATGGTCAGTGTAATTCAGGATGAAAAGGATAAACTAGGAGAAATTTGAACACATTTTCTTATTTCTTTCTTAAATTGCTTAGAGAATCTCATTCAAGAATATATTTTAATATAATGTATTTGCAATGGCAATCATTATAATTGTATTAATTTCTTCAATAATGAAATTTAGACTTCAGTTATATATATGACAATGACTCCCCTCTTCAAACATCTGTTCATTATGTATATATTTTGTTTGATAAACGCATTTCAAAATTGATATACATATTTACTGAAGTCCAATATTGCTTCTGCTTCTATGTGCTGTGTCTTTTCAGGATATTCATGGTCATGGCTCTCCACAATTCACAGTCCTTTGAAGCTCTTAATAAATTTTGTCTTTTTGTTATCTTCCTTAAACCTTTTCCACCATCAATTTACAGAAGATGGTGATGTAGATTATGTATTGTTTTCCTTTGTCCAACTAGCTTTCAATCAGTCCTGTGAGTATCACATTTTCCAAGCCTTCTTTCTTCATTATGTGCGCTAGAAACTTCAACTATCTCTTTCTGATGTCAAGTATTAGGGTCCTTTTGTTTCCATTTTCTCTAAAACTTTGTTGTTGTTCACATGTTCAGTCCATGGGAATCTCAGAATCCTTCTGTAGAACCACATTTCTGTTGCTTCAAGTCTCTTCTTCATCTGTTAGGAAATTATTTAGCATTCACTGTCACTTATGAGAAATTACATAAAATTACAGGACTCTTTTCTTTATTTCTAACAAAATTTTCCTGTTTATTAATGCTTTGTTTAACTTTTGGAAGGCAATTTTCACTTATCTCAATGTGCCTTTAGATTTCAGTATCACTCTTTCTTTCTTTTATTAAAACAATTTCCAGATATTTAAATTGTTGTACTTGATTGATTTTGGTATCTCCAATTTGTAATTTGTATGTTGTGCTTTTCATTTTGCTAATAGCCATGCATTTTATCTTCTTGCTATTAATCTTTAGTCCTTTCTTCTCACTTTCCTTTATTATCTTCTGTAGTGGTTCTTTTAGTTTCCTTTCTTCATCTGCTACCAAGACTGTCATCTGAAATCTTAGGTTGTCAAGATTGTGACTGCTAATAATGAATCCTGGTAGGACTTCTAATTCTCTCAGAATTGCTTCGTTGTATAGGTTGAATAACTTTGGTGAGAAGATATATCTTTGTCTAATACCACTTTCTTTTTTGTATATTTAATGAATCCATTTTCTATATATATGCAGGTGATTTGCTATAAGCATAAATTCTGGATTATTCTAATATCATTCCCAAATATGTAAAGATTACCAAGCGGTTCCAATAATTCTTTGTGATATACTTTTGTTTAAACATTTTTAAACATCTCCCTTAAATAATTTTTCTTCTCTTAATTGTTATCTAAAATATAGTATATGCAAAGCTTATTTCAGTTCATGAACCAATTATATATTTGGTGGGGATGCCTTAGAATTGTACAAGAATTACAATTGTAGACAGCTTTACTTGATAATAATCTTTGCTAGTAAGCATATATTTATTATTTGTTTATTCCTTTTTTACATATATAAGAGTGATCTGTTTTAAACAATTTTAAAATCACTTTTTAATATACATAAAAATGACGTTTCTGTTTTATTTACCCATTAATATATATATATATATATATATATATATTCTCTTGGCAATTTTAATTGTTTTAAAATGCTATTTTTAGAATAAAAAAATGTAATAACTAAATAGTTTTTAATATTTTTGTTTTTAATTCTCAAGAAAAAAGAAAATGTATAAATCCAGTTTCACCTGTTTGGGTTTAATTAACATTTTAAAAAATGGCCTTTTAAAAACAATAAAACCTGCTGAAGATGTATACAGTAATAACAGTGTTAAGAAAAAAACATCTTTTTGGCACACCGTTTTTTTGTGGGTACATTTGTTAAACTTTGCTGCTTTGTTCACAAATACCTGAAATATATATGTTAATCTTTTTAAATAAAAAAAAATAAAAACTACATTTTAGATGCACTCAGTTGAGACTGAACCTGCTATCAACAATTTGCAAGACTTGCGTAAAACCTTTGAATTTCAAATAGACAGGATGGGATAATTACTGTTACTCAGAGAAACGTTTACTTACAACATCCTTATTCAAAGTATCTCTTTTATTAGATATTTAAGAAATTTCCTTTCATATATTAATTTAGGCTGTAAATATTCTAATAAAAAGTATTTCATTGGAATATTTAATAAAAGGGGTGTTTGAAATTGGAATATTTAATAAAAGGGGTGTTTGAAATTGGAATATTTAATAAAAGGGGTATTTGAAATAAAACTGTCCTAGGTGGATTTTCCTCCAAAAAAGAATAATTGTCCTAGCCTATTTGTCTGAAAATCAAAACAAATTTGTTTTTTTGACCTATGATGTTAACCCTATAAAAAAGCCCAAGAACCACTCCAGGTAGAGGGTTACAGAGTAAGAGGCAAAGATTAGGGGATATGTAGGGAATGTAACAGTTAACCGTAGATTTGAACATGTTAAGATTCTAGTGATCAGGGAAGCATCTGCTTGGGTGTCATTTCCTCAAAGAAGAAGCTGCTTGAGAGAAACTGACATGTCACCAATGGAATATAAAGGGAATCAGATTTGTTCACTACAAAGTGGCATGGTGGGTCTTAGCCATGAAGGATAGAACTGGTGGAACCAAGAAATCTAATTCATGTGAACATTTTCCATGGAAAAAGTGATAGAGCAGCAAGAGGCTTGCAATGTTTTGTCTTTAGGAAAGAGGTTGTATGATGGAAAATAATTCATTACCCACAAGGATGCATAGATGCTTTTGGACTCTGTCGGGACTAGAAAGTGGAAACTCAGCAGTTCCTGTCCATACATGGCACCAGTACTAGTACTCCATTTTCAGCCTGATCTGGCTCTTGTAAATGTAGAGGACAGCAGCCAGAGTCAGGTATTAACTGGAACGCTACAGGAAACCAATCACTTTTCCAGGATTTTTAGATCATATGTACAAGTTACACTTCAACAATGGGTTGTTTAATTCCCAGTAGTTCCCAATGACACATGGCATCCCTGAGATAATACCCATTCTCTATATAAAAGATAAAACAAGAAAGACACTGCTTTTGAAAAAGTTTTGTTTTTTATGTTTTTTCTTCTACAAATTCTTTCCCATATCATCAACAACATATCATATCTTCACACACACACACATATATATATATACGTACCAATTCCTTTTCATAAATGAGATTTCTGGGATACATAATGAGGAAAGAGCACTTGAAGAATTTGACACTTGCAGATCATATTGAAGACAAATGTTTACAGTTACTTTTCTCACACTTCTCGTTTGTGGAATTCCCTTCCGGATACATACTTTCCAGCCAAATTGAATATTCAAATATTTTAGTGCAGTGTCACTATCTACTGTCATCCTGATCACTCTATTTTATGACTTGAGCATTTCTCTTCATCTAATAATCAATCTTTGCTCAAAAAGTGTTGAAATGTTTACTTTTTGATCAACAGAAAAAGTGAAAGATGGTGGAGTCAGAATCAACTGCCAGTGTTTTATCTGACACTCAGGGGACTAAACATGTGCTTCTTATCATGATTCTTTGCCATTGTTTTCTTTAAAGCTTTGGACTGATTAAAAATTGATAAGAAACATGGCCCTATCTGTGCTTCAGGATTAAAAAAAAAATAACAAGTAGTATTTAATTACTGCAGTGATCTGTTTAAATTAAACCAGGAAAATAAATATCAATAATTTCAACTACCAACTTTCTATTTTTATTTTAATTTTCCTGATGAACTTGCTTTAATGAGGTGTGTTACATGATTGCATTTGTCAGTCATGTGACCGTAATTAAATTTTAGAAACTTTGATGATGTCTGAAATTTATTTGTTATGTTTTATACTTGTTATTCTAGAGATTTCTATCTAAAAACTATCTTTTTTGCATGATGTTCTTATTAAAAACAATGTGTAAATGATCACTTTTGTATTGGATGCAGTTTCACACCCAAGAAACCAATTTGTTGTTCTGCTCATAAAAAGCTGTAAAATATTTCTAGAGAATAGATTGAGTAATAACTGACTTGAAAAACTGAATGATTTTCTATTTAATGATCACATTCAAATGCATTCATGGCTTTTGTGACTCCAATATCTCACCATGTAATAATAGCTTTTGTGATTCAAATACCATGAAATATAACAATGTTTTTGTGATTCCAATAAATTCAAGTGGAATGACGGCAATTGTGATTCCAACTGCTTGAAATGTAGCAAAAGTTCTTTCTGATTCCAATAATTTCACATGGAATATTGATTGTTTTTTTACAGCTTATCAACCTTTTTTGGATTATTTAAAGCTTAAACATATTTGTGATTTTAGATCACGTACAGTACCCAGTGTTCCCAAGTGGTTAAATAGAATAATAGCAATTTTTAATCTAATACATTGAAATGTCAATTTGGTTCATGTGATTTCATTTATTTCAAATGAAATAATTACAATTGTGATTACAATAGATTGAAATAGAACAATGATTTTCATGATTCCAATACTTGCAAATGTTTTTTTTTGTTAGGTTTTTGAAACATCTAACAGAAGAGTAATAGGAAATATTTTTGCTAGTTTAAAGTTACTCTAAACTAAAAAGTTTATCCAACATGCATTGATTAAGAGTTTGTTAATAGTAGGTAGCTTCCTTCTTACTTGAGGCTAAATAATGCAATGCTCCTATGTGTGTGTATATATATATATATATATATATATATATGAAGAAATATAGTCTTAAAGTTTGCTATATTTATGGGATAAAGTGCTCAATATCAGAGATAGTGGCCTGACGATTGCATCTAGCATGAAACAGACTGTCGCCTCTAAGTGTTGACTTCTATGTTCACTTATATATATATATATATAT
Source organism: Acanthosepion esculentum (assembly GCA_964036315.1). NCBI lineage: Eukaryota > Metazoa > Mollusca > Cephalopoda > Sepiida > Sepiidae > Acanthosepion > Acanthosepion esculentum. The sequence goes on along the minus strand of OZ038475.1, from coordinate 30,955,137 downwards.
ATAATGTGTGTGCATGTGTTTGTATATTTGGGCAACAACCTCTCTTTTATACAAGTTTGATTAAAGATAACTGACAAAGTATTGCAATTAAGCTTTTTATTTAATTTCTCTTGTATTCATATGAGTGTTTTCCCTTCTGGACATAAGGGAAAAACACTTATATGAACACAAGAAAAATTAAATAAAATGCTTAATTATATTTCCTTGTCAGTTGTATTTAAAGAAAATTATATATATTAGAGTAGAACTTTTTTAACTTCCAATTTTATTCTTGTTACAATGATAGTATTAATTCTATTATTTTTCTTGATTATCATTTAATTTTTAATGTAACTATCTCGAATAGCAGAAAGGTTTGAGTTCCTACTAATGCTGCTGAGATTAGCATGATCTGACTTATGCATTAGTAATCCTCTTCTGACTTCTAGTCCAGAAAATCTTCAACTGGCTAAACACAACTGCTTCTTAATTGGATACCAAATAAGTTATAGGATATTTTTATTCATATAATCTATACCAGTGCCTCTTGGTTTCTGATTGTTGAGATAAAATATGTTGAAACTTGGAGAACTAAATTTGGTGAAAGTCCAGTTTTAACCTGTTAATGTCAGAGCTATGAAAATTGACAAAAAAGCAGTTTATATTTTAAAAAATGTCTTAAATAGAAAGAGCATCATTGACGACTAAGTACACTCCTCATAGCTACGTAGGTTTTATAGTGTCAGTGACATCCTTCTACACTGCACAAGTTGAACTGGAATCATTTCAGGAACATGAAAACTTTACTGTGTTGCCCTGGGCATCAAATTCTTGGGCATCATGCGATGTGTTGGACCAGCAAATTCACTCAGAAGATCCTTTGCCATGTAACCTGCAGCAGTTAGAGGACACTCTATTAAGATTCTGACACCAGAACCCAGAGAAAACATTAAGTCATCTGGTAGAGTCTATGCTTGATTAGTTTTGTGGGCATATAGAAAGGCATATTAGACATTATTGGTTTGAGTCAGTGTAGAAATAGTTGCTTTGTCTTTATATTTTATTTATAGTTTAAGCCAATTTTGATAGAAGTTCTGAATTATTTTAACATCCTTCCCAAATATGTCAAGGTTACCTAGCATTTCCAACAGCTTTTTTGACATATTTTGTCAAATGCTTTTGTATAACCTTTAAAACACAGGTACATACCATTCTGCATTTGTATTGCACTTTCTGATATCATTTTGGGCATAAATATAACATTTCTTGTTCCAGTATCATTACCAAACCTGTAGTGTTTTTGTCCTATTTCTACTCAAATTATACTATGCACTCAATTCATTGGAATTCAGATAGGTTTTGTTAAATAGCTCATTAGGCTGATTGACCAGTGGAGTTCACTTTTATTTGCACCTCTCTTCTTAGGCAGTGCTATAAAAATGGATATACTTAAGTCTTCTGGTATATCACCACTGTTGCATATTTAATTTATAATGTCTGTAATCTTGTCAATGCCATAATCATCTAAGGTTACCATCATCTCTCTTATAATTCCAACTGGTCCAGCTATTTTATTTCTGTTCAATTTGGTCACTCCTGATTTCACTTTAGATTTTAATATTTCTAGTCCTTTAATATTTCTGTATATTGCTGGTTGTTCCCTTTGATCATGGAAGACTTCTCCAATGTATTCATTCCATCTCTGAGCTATTTTTTTTTTGCTAATACCAGTGTCCCATCCTCATATTTTATCCATCCTGTTGATGAGCATGTCTTTTGTCTCTTCTTTTTTTTATACATATCTGCGATATTCATTCTTTCTATTTCTGCACATTTTTTGTTGAGTCATTCCTCTTTAGCTCACCTGCATTTATTCTGCTTTGTGCAAAATGCTCTGATACTTAATCAGAAAAATACCAATATATTAGCAGATATTGTATGAAGCGGTACAATTGATATTAAGAAATGGCAAAAGAATACCTATATTAAACAGATGCTGGGACATGTTAAATGAATGCTTAAATTATACAAATACTGAGAAATACCAGCAAAAATGTCCATATTAAACAGACGTGGAAATTATAAAACATGTCTAAATTAACTTGATACTGGGGAATTGACTTCTAAAATAAAGGTCTATCCATTGACTACCAACCTAAAACATTTTATTTCCTGCTATATAGAAAGCACTTGGGTTTGTATAAAGGACTGAAAAAAATATTAACACTGTTCAAACCATTCTAAAATATATGTCTTAAAATCTCTCAGAATAGAAATTACTATCCTTGTAACTGGCATCAGACCATAAACCTATTAATGATATTACCTTTTGTGAAACTGCTTAAAGTGTTATAATAGTGAAAGGGCAGTCAAGTCAGATAAAATATTACTGTACAACCAGGACTAGAGTTGAAAGATATATGAGACTGGCTGCTGAAAAGTAGAAGCAGCACAAAGACAACACATGGTAAACTCAACAACATATTTTCTGTAAACTGCCTGCTGGATCTGTTTTGATCGAGTGGGACCTGAAGTCCTTAAAATCCTCATCTTCCTCATCATTATTATTGATGTTGTTATAGAAATTACAATGAATAGAAAAAATTAAAATTGTGAGAAGAATAAATTTGTGAATGAAAAGAATGATAAAAAAATAACTAAAAATTTTTTATCCTTTATTCATAACTATCTTCCTCCCTTAGAATAAAACTTTTCATACAGTTTGAAAACAAATTAATTCTATTGTCACAATTCATTTCTCTACATATGAATCCCAAAATGGTTATAGTATTCCTCCAGAACAATTTCCTTTCTAATATTAAAGCACATATGTTCCTTTATATTGCTCTCTTCCATGAAAGAAACCCTGTCTTTAATTAGTTATTAAAGTTTATTCACTGTAATAAACCAGGTATGAAACCAAACATTATACAAGGTTAGAATATACTTACAACTGCAACAATTTGACCAATTGATGCCTGGATTACAAGCTCCAAGTTTTATTAGCTATTGGTTTTATGCTAAAATGTCCAGTTACATTTATTCTCTTGCAATAATCATTAGTACTAAAGAGTGATGAGTTTTATCACTTGGGGATCTATATACATAAGACAATATATATATATAAAGCATTTGTCAGTTCTTGTCTTCTCTTCAGGGAGACAGAATTCCTGCTAGAACACCTGCTATTACTATGCAATGACCTATCTAAGTACTGGTCAGATTCAATATTGGATAATAGATCCATTTATCTTGATGTGGCCCATAAGCTACAATCTGTAAAGATAAGAATCCTGTAAGGAAATTAATGTCATAAATGGTAAAACCACATTGCTTGGGAAAACATTCATGGACAGTCAATATTTGGCATGTTATATACAGAATCAAGAAGGATAAAAAAAATGAAAATATTTTCTTTGTAGTTGTAGAAGACTTAACAATACAAACACAATATTTCACAAGGTTGCTATAGTAACAATTTTTACTTAGATTATTTTTCACTTGTTCTGATGAGGCTCTTACAGGTTGAAATGTTTACAATAGAATCAAAACATTCAACTTGTTTTCACAATTTCCATTTTACATACTCTTTTACTCTGTTTCATATTTGCTGTATGAATTGAATTTTCAACAAATTCTTTTTCACACAAATAATTTTTATCTACCATTTTCTTTTTTAAATTCCTTGTGAAGAATTGGTGTAAGTAAAAACAGGCAAATCATTAATAATTAGGTTTGTTTTATCAGACAAAAGCTGAATTTGACTGGCCTGAGGTTCTTCGACCATTCAGTAAACAATCCATTGTAAAATTCAAGTGATTACTTCTACTTGTGATAATTAACTCCCAGACAGTGAAATAAACTGTATTCTTAACTGTCAGTAGCATAAATAAACCTGATCCCTATAAAAGAGTTCAGAGTAAAGCATTCTATGATTATCCAACTCAGAGAGAGTTCTCTATAGAATGGCTGCCAGCGACAGACTCTTATGTTGTCCTCTCAGATCTTTACAAAACAATATTGGTGTTGCCCTTCTCTAGACAGTATTTAGCTCAGTGTTTTAATGATTTATAATTAAGGGAATAAAACTGTCCCCCCTGTGATGTCATATAAACACTAAGCTTTTGAATCATATAAAAAGTTTAGTTTGAATTTTACAAGAATAAGGTGGATAATATTAACCAAGGGAAGATTTATATAAAAAAATCACTTTTATTTATTTACATTCATCTTTTTTATTCTTATTAAAATATTTTAGCCATTGTGTTCTTTGGCTATCGTCAGATGTCTGTTGATATGGGTAAAATTCAGAAAGGTTTTAAACTGAAATCTTTATTTAATTTACTGAAGTAGATTATTCTTGTTCTGTTGTTCATGTTTTATTCTTATTTAGTATTTCTCCATTATTGCTTGTCATGTTTCCACTAAGTCTAAGTCTGTACTATCCAGTTCTTGTAATGTGGTTCTTAGTAAATGTTTTTGATTTTTGCATTTGTCTTGGTAAATGAATAAATTGTTTACAAGTGATTAGTCTATCATTAAAAGGTAATATTAAACATGATAAAGTGATATTTGTGTAAGACTTACATGTGTTCTTCATTCCCGGAGCAGTTCAATTCCACATGCTTTCTTTGTGAGAAGTTGATGAAAAAGAGAAAGTCTCTAAATTTACCACCAGTAAGGCAGTTTCCATTTTCTTAGAGAATCATGGGAATTAGTTTTTTTTATTTCTCATGATTGCAAGATGATTACAAATATAAACCCTTTTTTCCCCCAGGCTATAGAGCCTACAAAAAGCTTTCATTTAGATTAATACTTTATTTAATCTAATCTAAAAATAATCAGCTGATGTCACTTAAATTTTAATTACAACATTCATAATTATTTAGCCATTACCTTTTCAAAGTTTAATCTCACCTTTAATCTAATTACAATGAAAAAGATGTTTCTAATATTACTTTAACTTTGTCTTCTCATATTGTGTTATGTTAGGCTTATGGTCATATAATGTTGAAACCCTGGTACTCATTCAATTACCAAATTTAAGCAATGTTTATCCTGGTCAGTACTTAGATGGGTGACTATTTGGGAATATCAGATGCTGTAAACTTGGATGTGCAGCTGGTGTAATGGATAACAGCACAGTATGAGAAATCAGAGAGCTGTGTTCAAATTTCAGTTGCGTTCATTACAATCACTTATATGAAGATGGCCATGGGGAAAGTCCCTACATGCAAGCCACCTATCTGCAACTGGCGTTTTGACTCTTTACCATCCCTTGTTTTTCTCACTCTGCCATCCATTCATCCAAACTTATTAGGTAGGTTACTTGTTGTTTCCTTTTGCCCTTTTTCATTCAATAAGTTCTGTGAGTGTTAAATTTTCCTAGCCTTCTTTTCTTGTAATGTGTCTCAGAAACTTTAACCACTATTTTCTGATTTTATGTATAAATTCTAATTCGAGTTTACATTTTCAGTAAAACTTTCTGCGGAATTACCCTTCTCACTTTGGGAATTATGCAAGATTAGTGACTATTTTGAAATGTTTGAATCATTTTCTCTAGGCTCGGTAAAGATGATGATCTTTGTAAAGACTTGAATTAATTTTCTCATTTCTTAATAGAAAACAAAGGATATGTTTATATTTCTGAGATGAGGTATTATGTACACTATTTACATTATTCGGACTATTGTCCTCATCTTTGTTGCCATATTTATCACAATGTTTCGACAGTTGTATACTCTGGCCTTCTTCAGGTGGTTGGAATGTCAAACTGAACCCTTTATTTTGCTCACTGGGGTAGACTATTCTAGTTCCATGTGCCATGTCTAATGGATGTCAGTTATCTGTTATCTCCTGTTAATTCCCCTCTCCAAGTTCTCCACCACCTTAACCAGGTATTGAACTCACACTCTTTGAGTCCTGTCACTGAATCTAACTAATGCCTTTATCCACTGTGCCTACATCTGTGTATGAATTTCCGGGTATTATAAACCTAATGTCTTCAGCAACCATTTTTACCAGTGCTCATATTGCAATTTTTGCTGTTATCATTGCATGTTTTTTCAAAGTTCATATTGCAATTTTCATTGTTATTATTGCTTTTCGCTGGCACTGCTTATTACTGGTTCCTATATTGTATTCATTTCTATGCTTGGTCAGCTCAGGAAATTTTTGTGGCCTAGCATATGTGCTGATTCCTTAAGTTTACGAATTTTCCAATGATGTTCTTTGTCTATGATTTCAACCTGATCCCACAGAGGGCAGTGATCTCCCTTTTGTGGTCAGCCACACCTGATTTTTCCCCTTCCCCTCATGTTATGGCTTTCTGGTGTTCATGAAGCCTTACCTTAAGGGGGCGGCCTATTTCCCCTTTATATTTCTTTCCGCAGCAAATAAAGGGTTCAGTTTGACATTCCAACCACCTGAAGAGGGCTGGAGCATACCATGGCAGAAATGTTGTGATAAATATGGCAACAAAGATGAGGACAATAGTCTGAATAATGTAAATAGCGAGCAAAGGATATTTTAACTGGTTTGAAATTATTTTTTTTTATAAGATGAGTTTTTGGTTATGAATACCACAAACTTGGCACTTAAACTATCAATCTCTCAGCCTGTGCAATTTATATTATTTCCTTTAAAACAGTAAATTTATTATAAAAAAGGGAAGATAAGGCCACTACTGAGTATAAGTTGTTAGAAAATTTAAGAACTCTGAGATAAAAATCAGTGGCTAACAAAGAAACGGAATCAAATATAGAAGAATGCATTTTTTAGTTCATTCTCTAAGTATAGAGAATAAACAGTATATATGTAAGTGTGTGTGTGTACTGCACATTTTTATGGGAAAGAGAACCTATGGAATGAAGGAATAGATTAATTTGAATATTAAATTTCAAATAACGGTATGAATTTTAAAAAATAGTTTTGAAGCTCTTTGAATTTTCTTTCTGATTTGCTGAAATAAGCCATTAAATTTGACATTTGAGATTTTATCAAGGATAATTTATAATAAATTTTATAAAATAAGAATCATATCCCAGAGTTCAAAACTCCATTCTATTCACAGAGCATACTGAAATGTTCAATTGGCATTTTCTTTTTTGAAAGTCTTGCTTATGAAATTCTAGGAGATAAAAGCAATTACAGAAGATAGTTTCCAATGCCTGTATTATAATATATTTTGTGCATACATGGGGGTGCTGAAAAGTTTTTGGTTAAGATCTGGTCAAATAGCAGATTTCCTTTTAAAATCCATTTTGGGCCAAGCTAAAGACTTCTTTGCATTGCAAGACATCTTTAGCTTCTTAAAACACTTGTTTCATCAGCTTATTCATGTTCTCAATGTCTTCTTTCTTATGCCCACCTAAACTTTATAAGTACACATGAAATGCTTTTATTTTTCCTGTATTTAGAATCCTAAACACTCAGTGAGAATGAATGACAATGATTAGAAAAGTTACCTCACTTGATAAAAATGGGTTCATTCATGGGCAGAAACTCTAGTGGTGAGGACGAGAGTGAAGAAAAGACAATAAAAGAACACATATGAGGAATACAGAAGATGTTAATTGGCATTTCATTTAAGGTTTTGAAGATTGTAGGTGGCAAGGAAGCAAGAAACTGAAAGAGAGGTTCACATGTGAGAAGTATGAGAAAAGAAACTATTAGAATAGAACTTAGGTTTACATCTAGCTAATTTAATGATGAAACTATGAGACCTAGTTGCCAATCTAGTAGGACACTTAAAATAGTGAATCTTGGAAACAAATATAAGAACAATCTCAAGACTCAAGTGACAGTTTCATAGCCACTGGAAGATTTTGACAAACTTAGATACCGAGGCCATGCATGTGGACACTAGAGTCCTTTCAATCAAGAGAAAGATGGCTAGGAAGAGAAAATTCTGTAGCAGAGATTGAATGGTTTAGATTAGTTTCACTGAGAGCGAGGAAGTCTGGAGAACATTTCAAAAGAAATGATTCTGCACTACAGAAATTGGTATGAATACCATGAATGTTGAAGAAAGAAAGGTTGAGACGCATATGTGTTTTTTTTTTCAAACTGGTTTAGTTTTATTTTGTTTGCTTTAGTCATGACATAGTTTTAAGCTGGAAGAATAATATATGAGTTATATTAAAACATCTACATAGATATTTTATATGCTAGTTATTAAAAAATGACAATATATTTTGCTATGTTCTAAAAATGGCTTCACAAATGAATTTTTGAACATACAAATATGCACAGTACCCATAAAAGAAGGAGATTGATTTATTTTATACAATTTATAAACCCTTTGTAACTTATGTAAATCTGAAACATATTTTGCATTATAGATGTTTGCTTTCAGTGCCTAGTGTTCTCAAGCAGTCTACCATCTAAGTACTGCTTAAATCCAGTGATTAAACAAGAACTTCTTTATAGCATGATAAAATAGAGAGTATTATATATATATATAGTGATCAACATTCTGTCTCAAATCAGTGTGATCTGTCTAGTATTAAAGTGAGGTTCTCTAGCCATCTGCCTAGGATCAGTTAAGTATTTGGGCTCTATAACTTAGTATTTGATTATTTCTAGAAACTCGAAGAAGACCAATGAATAGACCAGCCAAAAAATAGAATTAAAAGCAACAAAGATGAAGGTCCTGTTTCAAAGCTTAAATTTAAAAGAGTTCATTATACTTAATTTTATTAATTTTGCTATTTCTTTAAATTTTGTATATTTGAAGTCTCATAATTTGTTTCTTTGTTATTGACTTAAATTAATGGTTTAATTGCTTTTCTAGCATTTTATTCAGTCCAGTTAGATTCTGTTTCAATGGTATTTGGGATCCAACCCAAGAGCAAACATTACAAAGATGAACATAGGAAATATGATGCTATCAATCTGACACCAGCATTCTTGAGAAGTTGTCTTTGTGTCTTCTTGATGGCAATGGTATAGCAAAACCTTACTGAAAATTTAAATCAAGTGAATTCAAATTTCCTCTAATTCTAAGGATCTTGACAATTAACAATTCCTTTTGCCTATACTAGTTAGGGTATGTGTATTGACATGAAGGAGAAGCTAATTTATAGCCTGAAAAGTTTAATTGTACAAATTTAGAGGGTTAAGATTCCTGAGATCTTAATAGGCATCCAAATGTTTTGAGAAAACATGTGGGGAGGTGCACAGAGCATTTCAAGAAGAACTTAGTTAGATTCTGAACAGCCTACAAAGTGTCTGAAATTGTGTCTGTTGGCTTCTACAGCTGAACCATCCCAGATATTTTGTTGCAACAGCTTTGACCATATTCCTTCACTTGCATTATTCTTTGATTTATGGAGCTACCGGTTATTTCTGTACTTTGGGATCAATTTTATATTTAAAACATCTGAGAAAAGCAAATTTAATTTTGACTACTTTAGAATTTTTATTCTCAAGGGTTTTTCAGGGTTGCATATGTTTTACAAACAAATAAAACTTGAGCGCTTGAAGATTTTTCCCTTGGATGAAAAAAGAAACAATTTTATTTCAAAATTAACCTTTAATGATCTCCACTGAACTTGGTGATTAGCACCATCTATTGTAACATATTTTTCAGCTTACATTACCTCCAGATAAACCAAATTGACCCCAAGAATGTAATTGCCTGGTTACAGATTGATTATAGTTCTAATCATCTTTAAGGCAAAATCTGACCTTATTTGCTCCACTATATATAAAATCCAAAAATATTTTTGTACTTTGTAACAAATTCAGCATCTTGCTTAATTTGGCTAGAAATGTGATTTTTATGGCTCCTGTTGACCTTGATAGGCCTCCGAGGTCATCATCACATAACCACTGTTAAAGAGGATATCTTTTGAGTTTCCTTACTAAAAGACCAAATACAGTATCTTGGTCCACTTTGCTAGAACTTTCTTCTTTTGGCTAGAAATGACATGCTGTGCTCTTTGCTGACCTCTAAGGTTAAACTTGCGTAGTATGTTATCACTTGAGATGCAAAGCACTGGATCCATAAAACTTTCCATTTTACCATGAAATCTGAATACATACATAAACTTCAGCATATTAGTATAAATTGTATGTTAATTTAGGTTTTGTCAGTTTAGTCTCTAGCCATGACATTGGATTCTATTAGTGTATCGAACCACAGAAAGATAAAAAGAAAACGTGCTAAAAAAAGGAGCAAAGATGAAGAAGTTGATGAATGCTTGGAATATATGCAGTTTATATTACAAACACATACAGAGATAAACATTATATATATATATATATATATATATATAAACAAATTGAAATTGGTATGTATTAATTGGCAGAGAGCCTGACTTACACAACTTTGAAAAATGAGCTCAATAGCATTGGCTTTCAAAACTAATATTAATAATCCTGTCACTAAAGAAAATCAGGATGACCAGATAGGCTAATGTTCATCAGCACAGAATGTGTAATCAGCAGCAGATATTCAAATGCCATCCTATTCTACTGTGTTCATCTTCACACAAATGATATTTGAAAAAGGCATGAATATGTCTCTTCTTCCAACATTTCAGGGTTAAGTAGCTGTGTAGACTGAGCTCTTTGTTTAAGAAAAGGAAGACTCTGAATTCCAAACCATGCAGAATGTAACAGGAAACCACTTCACTATCCTTATCAAGAATACACAGCAATTCATAGAAAATAAAGAAAAGGAATCTATGGCTCTGAAAGAACACAATTTAAAAAAATAGCAGAAAGAGAGAGAGAGAGCAAAAAAAATCTGTTAACATAAAATCATTTTTTAACAATTATTAATGCTAGAAAATATAAGAGGGTGCTGAAAAATTAATGTATATAAATTCTATGCATAAAAGGGTGTGGAAAAAATTCAAAATATGACAAAGAAAGCATATACATAGAATTTATATACATTAATATTGTGATGTTTCGTGATTTGGGGAAAAAATTAAAAACTTTTCAGTTTTATTTTCCCCTGCTAAAAAGTGTCAACTTTAAAAAAATCTGTTTGCAGTCAACCACTATATCAACCATCAGACCTTGTACCTTACTAATTTTATGAAATATCAATATAGTTATGTTACATTATTGAGTAATTGAAAACCTGAACTGTGCCCCACACATAATAATCAAAGGGGTTGCAGTCTGGAGAGTAAGGTGACCAGATGTAAGGAGTGACATTGTTGCAAACCTTTTCTGACAGCCATGACTGGATTCTCCTACTTGTATGACACAGTGCAGAGTCCTGTTGTCAGACATAGGGTCTTCCAGCACCCACCCTTTTGATCCAGGGTAGCACTACCTCCTCAAGGCATTTGATGTAGGTCTCTGTGTTGAGTCTCTAGCTTTGTGGGAAGATGAATGGAGGTATAACATTGCCATCACTAGTGATCACTCTAAACACCTTTGTAATCACCATTAGACTCATCCAACTCTTTCTGAATGCTCTTCACTGTGCTTAGATTAACACTCAAACACTCTGCAATGTTTGTATTGGAGCTTCTGGTGCGAATGCCAAGCAGTACAGCATGCTGTTTCCAAATATCTGACAGAGTTAATTGCATCAAAATGCTCTTTTTCTCACAGACAAAAACAAACATGTAAAATTAAAAAAATATAAAATGGCAACAATTTGCATCCTCTGTGTGTGTTCACGTGTATATATATATATATATATATATATATATATATATATAAACTGGTTATTCTACCAAAGAGACATTCACAAACTTGAAAGATTCCATCAAATGAAACTTTGAATCTTGTGAAACATATGGCTGGAGTGCATCACAAACAACAAAGTTCTCCATGCAAAGATGGAGAGCCTAGAAACTATCATGACTCACCACAAAATTCAATTAGCCAGACACTTTGCCTGAATGTCGAACATATGCGTACACAAACAAATCCTTTTCTCAGATTTTACATCTGGCAAGAGACCACATGGAGCATCATGTTGTCAATTCAAGGATGAGCTCAAAAACACCTTGCTGCGGACAGAAATTGATTCAGTCAATCAGGAGATGGAAACTGCACAAAAAACCAGTTGGAAAAGAGCAGTTTACAAAAAAAAAACAGCATCCTTCAAAAAAACCAGAAGACAAATAGAAGAGATAAATAGACTCTAAAGAAAAGCCAGAGCTCTGTATCCCCCAAAACTTCCTCCCCTACCATGTGGTAGCTGTGAACATCTCTTCGGATGCAACATTGAACTCATTTTACACATACAGAAATGTTGATGAGTACCCCAATACTTGGTAATGAGTTCCACAAAATAATATATATATATATATATATATATATATATATATATATATAAGCTTTACCTTATTCAATATGGCTGCTAAAATATTCTAACTTTAAAAGAAAAACCATGCAAGGAAAAATGTTAATTGTAAATTTACATCCTCTGATTTTTAATTGCTCTCTCAGGGTTAGCTTCTCGATGCATATTGTAATGTAATTTAAAGACACATGAATTTTATTTCTCATAAAAAGATTTATTGTGAGTTTTTGATAGTATCTTGAGGAAGTCAAATTTCACAGAACATGACATATATTGCTGAAATATTATTCAACCTACAAGACAGTCAGAAACGTCATCTTTTTCTTTATTTGTTATTGAATTTAAAAAGCCCTTGTTGAATTTAATGCCATCATTCATGAAACACTTGAAACCTTGTTCACTGCTGGCCTCTTTCAAATATCAATAATTAGATTAACAGGTAATAGCAATGGTGAGTGAATTCCGACTGCCTGCAACAAAACTAACTATAAACATTTCATGGACATTGGACTTGATTACTTTATAAGTAGAAAATGGCAAATAAATTTACATGTTGAATGGAATCAATTCTGAATTTTTCCATAAAGAGTTTTATGACTGTTTCAACTGCTTATATATCATTTAACAAAAACATGGTGAAGATTTTGCACCTGTTTTCTATACTTAATTTTTTTTTAATATTCTTTCATAGGTTTGATGAAATTTAGTTATAAATCTATTTATAATTTCAAGCAAAATAAAAAAATAAAAATTGTTAAAACCACTTCAAGCATCATTTTCTAACTCAAGACTGTCTAGCATTTTTATACTGTACAAATTATTTAACCCTAAAATTAGATTTACTTTTTTTTCTTTTAAATTTTGATTTTTCTTCTCTTCTTGCTTTTTTAAATTTATTTTGCATGCATTTATTGTCTTTCCTCATTCAAAAAATTCTGGCTTTTTTTTTACCATTGGTTAATTTTTTTAAAATTATTTCACCCGGAGCAAGGCAATAACGCCACTAAAATGCAAGGAGTTACTGAGTGTGAGAGAATATAAAAAAGCATTATTAAAGAGAGAAAACAATAAAATGACAGGAATTAAGAAGACAGAAGATAATGATTGATAATGAATTTAAATTTTTGAAGGTCAAAGTTGACAGGAATGCAAGAAGCCAGAGTAGTTTGCACAAAGAAACCATTAGTATCTGTCTATTTTTTTTAGATGAGGTATTGTAACTATTTAAACTAATTACATTATTCAAACTGTTGTCCTCATATTTACTGCCACATTCATAATGTTTTAATCATTGTAGTCCTCAGGTGATATTTGGTGGACTAAATAAAAGGTTTGGTTCAAAATTCCAACAACGGCTGAAATGTTATGAATATGGCAATAAAAATGAGGACAGCAATTCAAACAATGTAAATAGAAACTGTTAGCATAGAATTTGTTTACATCTAACCATTTCCAATGTAAAATGATAAGACCTTGTTGCCAATCTAGTAGTATGCTTAAATTCATAAAGTGTAGGTACAATTAACGCAAAAGTGTCTATAGAAAAGGAAAATGAAATCACTGTAAATAATTCAGTGCAATAATATCAATTGTTCTGTGAATACTTATATAAGCGTTACCTTACTCAATATGGCTGCTAAAATATTCTAACTTTAAAAGAAAAACCATGCAAGGAAAAATGTTAATTGTAAATTTACATCCTCTGGTTTTTAATTGCCTTTCACTACACACACAAACAAACTCAAACTTGCAATCACTAATAACTGAGTATACCTTCTACCACATTCATATAGAAAGTTAATTTTCTTCTAAACCAAATGGCAAGGTTTTATTTTCTTCTCGTGGAAAAACATTTCAGTCAGGATTCATCACCAAATTCTACTGCACTGGATCTCTATTGCTAAAAATGAAGATTTTGTCACCTAAAAATGAGTTTGCCCTTATGAAAAAAAATGTTTATTTCATCCTGTTTCATAGTCAAAATAGTCATTAGCAATTTTTAAACATCCTCAAACGAGGATGTTTAAAAATTACTAATGACTATTTTTCTAAAAGGCAAGTGTACAATGTTAAAAATACTTCCTATCAATCAGTTTTCAATATCCAAATGTTCAGTTCAGTAATGTCTCCACATTGGAAAGAACATGCTTCTAATTTGAAAAAAGGTATTGTTCTTTTCCAGAAAAAAAATGACAATTACTCTCAGAGTGGAAAAAATTTCCAGTGAAATCTTGTTAAGTCAATGTAGTAAAGAATACAATCAATAACAGAAATAAGATGTAGTCATGTCAGATACTAGTTTTAAGTAAACTTTTTAGACAAAGTTATTTCTTTTTCATCAGTAACATATTCTGTTTCAAAAGTTTGTGCAAACCACTATAAACACTAACCCCAAACCATCACAAATGAAACTTCAACAGAAACTTCATCTGTTGTGTTGTATGATAGGAAATAATCTTAGAACCATCATGAGACACCAAAATACTCAACTGCTGTAAACTGCACCATTGTCTGTTGGGAGACAAACTTATTGCTAATGTGAATGGTATTGTTATAAATCTGCCAAGTGAACATGCTTGCCCTCCTAGAAGGTCCACAAGCAAACTGAGGAACTCTGTTTTGTACTTCTATAGAGACGGATATGCAATGTGATTGGCCCTGATCTGTCATCTCGTCTGCAGTCGCTCTCTCACAGACGCGATGTTGCATCACTCTGCCTTTTCTACAAGTACTTCCACGGTAATTGCTCCGAGGAGTTGCTTTCGCTTGTCCCTAAGCCTCGTGAATTTAAGCGTCCTACGAGGCTGGCATCCCGTTCCCACCCCTTCACCGTTGAAACTGTTAGATGTAGACGTCTTTTCTACTCCAATAGCTTCATGTCTCGCACATCTCACCTATGGAACTCCCTTCCCTATTACTGTTTCCCTGACAAATACAATCTCCAACGGTTTAAGTGTAGCGTCAATCGTCATCTCCAATTGCCTTGATCTATCCACTTCCCTTCTCCACTTCCTGACATCTTTCATTCCTATCTGCTCTCGCTCTATATCTTCCGTAACCCCCCTGCCTCGATCGACCCTCCGTCCTTCTCTTTCTCCACATCCCTTCCTTTACCACTCCTATCTGCTCTTCCTCCAACCCTTCTGTAACCCCATGCGTGATAGTGGCCACCGGCCTTGCTTGGGGTGATACGCTTAAAAAAAAAAAAAAATATGTTTGCATGGTTGACAGAAATGATCCAACAAATACTTGTCAGCTATATCTGCCACTCATCATAATATACACAAGCTAATTGTTGCCATTTTTCAGTGTTATACAATTTTGTCATAAATATTACCTGATAATATTGGTTTCAATTGCATAATATTCTAATATAAATAATGAAAACTTTACATGTTTCTTTTAATTTTGTACGAAAACATTGCCAGAGTATAGACATTTGTTGGACAGTTATAGACATTTGTTGGACAGTTATAGACATTTGTTGGACAGTTATAGACATTCGAAAACATTGCCAGAGTAATAGACATTTCTGCATGATCCTGTATCTTCATTGTCATTTTCGTCTCTATCAACAATTATTAAATTCAAGAAAATATTTGTCAATTTTAAGATGGATTTATTTATTAATATTAGCATATATTCGTCAAAATATTTTTCTGATGGCCTGCTCTGGTGACTAATATAGGTTCATATTTTCCTGTCGTCAGTTCTTCATCATTTTCAGCATTAATTTTGCATTAATTTCTTTGTTGTTTTTGTCAGTGGATCCGTTTTTCAGGTATTGAAGTACACAAGAAAATCAAAATAAAGGATAAATTTCTAAGTCTCCAACTTGTATTTCATATACCAGGTGCTTATTTTACATGATAGAGGTCTTATATTATGATACAGAACCGATTCTAGTTTTTAATTGGGTATTATTTGTTTACAGCATTGTTGTAAGTTGAGCATTCCTTTTCAAATTGTTTTGAAGAAAAACCATGTAAATTAAACAATTGATGAGTGAAAATGTTATGATAAAATGAAGAAAACATATATATTGTTTAAAATGTAATATATTTAGAGGAGAAAGTGTGCTTGATATTGGAGACAAATAATATAGAAAGAATAAATAAGTAAAATAAAAATAAACAATGTCAAGGTCAGATTTATGAATAATTGAAAACATTAGTTCAAAACAAAATAACTGCAATAGGATGATTTCTTCCTTCCATCATTTCTCAAAGGCTTCCTGTGGCCTACACAAATAGTAGTGATATATGGTACTGATTGCTTGAGGCATGAAACTGACAGTCACCATACAGTATTGGTTTCTACCAGGCTAGCATCTCAGTCCCAACATTTCACTATCAAAAAAGTTAAATGTAACTGCCTCTTCTACTCAAACAGCTTCTTCTCTCACACTTCCCGTCTGTGGAACTCCCTTCCCCTTACTTGCTTCTCTGATTACTATAATATACAAATATTCAAGTGTAATGTAAATTGACATCTGACACCCTGAGCTTGTATCCCATCCTTCTTTGTATCCGTTCCTCAAACACGCCTCTTTACTCTAGTTCTCAATCCTCTGTAACCCCTTGCATGCTAGTGGTACTCCCGCCTTGATTGGGGTGAATTGCTTTTATATATATATATATATAAAATTGCTTGTATTACAAGTATTATTGAAAGGTTACATATAATGAAAATCATGATTATCTGTTTCTACCATTTGTATGGTATTTAATTTTCTGTTTTACATTAGATAAAAAGTACAAATTGCACACCTGTAGAAAGTCTCCCAAATAGATTAATTACAATTTGGTATCAATTTAACCCATTAACAGCCAAATTTTTTTAATGCACATTTTTGGCTCAGACAGGTTCTTAGGAGTTTATTTATTCCTTATGTTTAATTTCAGTAGTTACCATTGTCATTTTCATAGAAACTAGAACATCAAATATATATGTGGATAAAACATGAAAAAATAATATTGATTAGAAATAATAAAAAAATACTTTTCAAAATAGTCATTATTTTTCTACTCATGAAATGTATAATTATGACAGAAAGTGTCTTCTTCTTACGGCTAATAATAAAAACTTTAAAGGCTAAGTGTTGTAAAATATACCTCTGCAAATGCAATGTACGTAAGCAATTCAATGTAAATACAAGGAATAACATGTAGTGAGTTTAATTTTAACAGATCCTAAAATGAGGCTCATGGCAAGTAATGAATTAATAGGAGCAGAGAGGTTTGTCTACATACTTCTTCCTTAGTCTTTTGAACAGAAGTACAAGTTTATCCCTTCTTTCCTGTTTAGGATTGGGTTTCTGGTTCCTTCTGAGGTCTTCTCATTCTCTTTTACTCCCAGTAACTCCTTGCATCTTAGTGGAACTATCACTTTACTTGTGATGAACTGATTAAAAATATATATTGTGTATATATATTAATAGTATTAATAGTTAGGGTTAGAACTAAGCTTTATGATTTCTGAGATTGTGGGTTCATTTGTTTGTTGCTGACAAAGACATGACCGATATAACACTGGAATCTTTTGGAAAATGAAAGTTTGTTTCCCATGCAACCCAGACTATTACTCTTTAAGCTGATATCCTCAATCAATTCTTTTTTATTCTGTTTTCTCATTACACCAAATAATATTCAACAGCTGATACCGGATTTAAGATAGTATCACTATAGAAATGCATTAAAGCTCATTGATCAGAAGAACTTGGGAAAGTGATTGCATAATCAAGTGACTGGATGTGTTACACATTATTTAATGTTTCTTACTACAAAGAAGAACAATAAAACAAAGGAACACAAGCCCAAGTTATCTGCAATGAAATTCAAGTGTACACATAGCCAGTTTTTTGTTTTTTTTAAATCGTTGTTTACATTAGAGTGTAAAAGTAATGATGGAGAGGAAGACATATCATTTTATTGGCTTGCAATGTGTTTTCATTGGATTAAATATAAAAAGAAGAATTTAGAAGAGGTAATAGTAATTAACAGGAATCACAATATTCTTTTTCTGTGTGCCATATCCATTTAGAATGTGAATGATCATAGCTCTTCCTGTCCTTTGTATCTCTTAGCAGTGTTTGCCTTTTTACTATCCCTCCCACTTCCTGTTTGCAATCCATTTGCACAAGCTTATTAGCTATGTTGTTTGCTGTTTCCCTATGCCCTCTTGACATCATTATGTCCTGTGAGTGTCAAATTCTCCAAGCCCTTTTTCTCATTATGTATTCAAGAAATTTCAGCTGTTTCTTTCTTATTCTAAGTATGTGTCCTTCTTGTATACATTCTCTTTAAAACTTCTTGATTACGCACATGTTCTGTCCAATGTATTCTCAGCATCCTTCTGTAGAGTCACATCTCTGTTGCCTCAAGTCTCTTCTTCCTCTGGAATGAAATTGTCTAGCATTCACCACCATATAGGAAGACTGATATTACATAGCAGCCGAGCTCTGTTTCTTTGGCTCCTAATGAATGTTTTCTCTTTCTTTAGACTTTGTTTTGCTTTTGGAAAGCATTTTTTCACTAATTCAATGCACCTTCTGATTTTGGTGTTACATTTTCTTTCATCTGTTAAAACACTTCCCAGATCTATCAATATTTCTGAGATGAGGTATTATGTACACTATTTACATTATTCGGACTATTGTCCTCATCTTTGTTGTCATATTTATCACAACGTTTCGGCCGTTGTATGCTCCGGCCTTTTCAGGTGGTTGGAATATCGAACAGAACCCCTTTATTTTGCTCACTGGGGTAGACTGTTCTAGTTCCTCAAGGAAACATGGCACAGTGGATAAAGGCATTAGTTAGATCGAGTGACAGGACCCAAAGAGTGTGAGTTCAATACCTGGTTAAGACGGTGGAGGACTTGGAGAGGGGAATTAACAGGAGATAACTGATAACTGACATCCATTAGACATGGCACATGGAACTAGAACAGTCTACCCCAGTAAGTGAAATAAAGGGTTCAGTTTGACATTCCAACCAGCTGAAGAAGGCCGGAGTGTACAACAGCCGAAACATGATAAATATGGCAACAAAGATGAGGACAATATTCTGAATCATGTAAATAGTGCATTTCCCAGATATTTAATTGCTTAATTTTGACTTCTCCAAATCATTACTGGCATCTTGGGCTGTTCCACTTACTGACAATCATACATTCCATATTCTTACAATAATGGTTAATCCTTTCTGGAATTTTCTGCATATTTTTCTGTATCTGCCATAAATTTAGTTCTCTTTGATTTTCTTTACTATATAGGGTAATTAAATTGGTGAAACAATGCATCCTTGTCTTACACATCCTTTAACGCCTTAATATCAGATAATGGGAAAAGACTTTCATGGTCAACTAGAGTCCTCATCTATGGTCTTTTTTTTCTCGTTAAAAGTATTTTTCTTTCTTTTAATAACTTCAACAATTACTATATAATTAAAGCTTGTGTAATGTTTGAGTAATTGTGGTTGGATTCTCTTCTACCTTATATTCTAAAGCTCTACAACTGGCAAGAGATGGCTGTCCATTTCTGGACTTTATTTCAAGGAACAAATCACCAACTTTAAAATACTGATGAGATGATATGATAGGCATTGAAACATGGATGCACTGATGTAACAGTTTACATATGTTCAAATGTAATATCTTATAATAAAGAATTATAGCTCTACTATTGTATTGAGCCCTATTTTAAATGTTGTGAATGTTTGAAACACTTGCTCAGAGATCACCTTTGTTTATACTGGAACTATGCTTAGCAGACCTTAGTTACAGTTTCTGAAATGTGAATGTGATACCTTCCCTAGACAATAAATTTAAGAAGTCACCTTTCTGACAAATCAACCATGTTGAGATTCAAACCCAGGTCAGAAAGAGAACATTCTAACCACTGGGAGAGAGTGTCTTAACTAGCATGATCAACAGTCTTAACAAGGCCAGCATGCTCAAATCCTTAGTAATGATGATTTGTGACTTTGTGCTTGTGCAAGCATTGATGATTCCCAAAGGGTTCTGTCTACACAATTTCACTCACAAGTCTTGGTATGGTTATCAAGCACTTTCCAAAAGTGCCACACACTAGGATCACCTCCCCCAGACCCATAACATCAAGAAGTCACCTTCCTGACAAATTGACTATAGTGAGATTCAAACCTGGGTTTCATGGTCAAAAATCAAATGCTGTAACTACTCAATCATGTGCCCATATAATATAAAAGGCTCAAACACTAATATTCCATGGTTATAATTTATTACATTGGAATCATAATCACGATCTAACTCATCAGACCTACAAATTCAAAAGCTTTTGAATTTGTAGGTCTGATGAATTCTTGCTCTGTACTGTACACTGAGCTCTACCTAGATTTTATTCTCTTGGAAATATATATATATATATATATATATATATATATATATATATATATATATATATATATATATATATATATACTTTTATTTGATTCTTCCCATCGTCATTGCTGAGATTCAAAGTTTATGAATTCAAAGTTGTCTTTCTCCTAGAATGCCAATTAAGCCAGAGGGTTCAGTATACCCTGCTAATTAACACACATCTGAATGGACAAGAGATGGTTTCATACCTTTCCTAAGGGTATTTGTGTTTAAGAGAATGGAATTTGAACTTGGCTCTTGAATTTTTCATTACTCATTACACCATCCACACATCTCAATATATATATATATATATATATATATATATATATATATATATATATATATATATATTATGGTTCTGACACATTCACATATATATATATATATAGTATTTAGAAATCACAGATTACTTCATGTATACATGTAAAGGTAAACTTTGTAATAAAGGTTTGAAAAATTGAAATATTTAGCATACATCTTAATATATAATAATATTAGTGGTCTAGCAGAGTCATTGATAGTCTTTAGATTTGTTTACATGAAGTAAGCTTCAGAGTAAAAATGGATATACTTTTAATACACCCTCATAGATATTAATATTATGAATAATATAGTGAAATCATGAAGTACATTTAGATCTTTGTATGAAACTTTAAAATAAAGATCTGTTAAAAATAAAATGAAAATACTTTTGATACACTGATATATTGTTTTCCTATGCATTAGTAGCCTGTAGTAAAAAAATATATTCTTCTTCAATGAGACATGTCCCCTCAGGACGTCTGTTATCATGGCTCTCTACAACTTTGTAGCGCTTAGTAATGCATGTTGTTTTGCTCTCTCTTCCAATCTCTGTTCTTTTATCCATTTGCACAAGCTCATTAGGTAGGTTACTTATTACTTTCCTTTGTAGTAGTAATATCATAATCGAATTATAATAATTGTAATAATATCAATAGTAATTAAAATTTCCTTTGTTTTGATTTAACATATTTTACTTTAACAATCCAAAAAGCAAACAACAGAGAATGATGCTGGGAAAAGCAACAAAAATATAAAAAAAAACAATTATCAGCAGAATTTTAATACAAAGATCACAAACATGATTAGATACTGAATTTATCTAAAAAAAAAAAATAATCTATGACCTTAATGCATGTATAAGAAACATTTTCATTTAAAATAAAAACTGTAACTGAATGGGTGAAATTGTCATTCACATTTATGCTTGCATGAAATTATAGATTTTACATGTGCACAAAGATGGCTTAGTAGATAAATTTAGACTCAAGTATTGCTTCAAAATTTTAAATGTCACTTATGGCCATTAGTAAACAGCTCAGATCAGCAATAAGAAAAAATCTATAAGCAAGACTCCAATTTACATGCTTTTCATGGATGACTATTTGCATCATCATTATTGTCATCATTAGTCCCATGACCAGGTGTGGTTGTAGAGTTGCTGGGCACCTGACCAGCTCCCTCTGTTGTATGCCAATGTCTTTCAGTTTTTACTCAGTGATGATCTTCTGTCTGCCTCTTCTTTTTTGCCTAAGGTGTAAATAGTTGTGAGGAAAAGCAATAAAAGTTAATATGAAAAAAATACTAGCCAAGAACTGATAATGCTTACACTTGATATAATAAAAAAGTCAAAGTTATGATAATATTACTGCATCAACTTGAAATTGCCAGTTTTTGTTATCTGATATTGCTCTATCATATTCTGACTTGCGTTTAACTGTAATTCATAGAATTTTTATAGAGAATCTACCCAATTATATAGAATTTTAGATATTATTTATTAAAATATATTTAGACATGAGAGGTTATTTTTCAGAGTTTCTTTGTGAGAAAAAGAATTGTGTATGCTATGAAGAGAATCTCAAAGTTTTCTTGACACTGCTGAAGAAATTCTCAGTATATTCATTCAGTATTTCTATTGACAAAATTTGCTATCACATTCAGTACAGAATAATGAAAATCTTGCAACTCCATTTTGGGTTAAATATTGTAAAGAATTAGACATAAGCCAAATTTAGCTTTGGCTCCATCAGGGCCAAAAGTCAGACACAAATACATGTCTGGTTTATCAAATGCTAACTTCTTCTGTATTCATTACTTGATCACTACTCTTTTCAGATGCATAACTTGTTCAACATATGTATTCTGATTCACACCAATGCTGACTACATAATCTAAAGGGTCAATCTCATTCTGTAAAAGCTGTTTATACAAAAAGTGAGTTGTATGGAGTAAAACACCAGAGAATTAATGACTGTGAACACAGCATTATCTTTCAAATGAAACTACCTTTATTCTTTGGTAAAGGAACAAAAAGAAGTGTGACTGTAATGATAAAGTTACTGACCAATAGTAAAGTTATAGAAGGTTTTATCAAAGAAAATCCATCTAGGCTAGAAAGATTTGTTTCTCTTGACTAACCATCATTTCAAAAAAAGATACACATGTACAAACAAAAACTAGTTCTTGTATTATTACTAACTTAAGAAGAAATGATTATGGAAAATAATAAGTTGATAAACTTAGACTCTAAAAAGAAAACCAAGACATTTTTGTTAGCAATACCAAATTAGGCATTTTGATTCTCTTTTTAAACACATTTAGGGTTAATTAACCTCTAACATTGTACAGGAATAATGAGTATTACTTCCCTTAATCTTGCTCCTCTACTGAAGTATCCTCATATTTAAGTTCTGTCAAGATTGTTTTTGCTGTAACCATAACAGGATATGAACACATAACAGTGAAATTTAAACAAGCTATCATTCAGTAATTGTTTCTATTTGATAAAGGAAGTTGACTAGGTTTTAAATGGCCTTAATATTTTTGCAAATAATGCAGCTAATCATAATTCAGCTGTTGTATACTTGATTGCTTCTTTAAAAAAAAACATTAACATTTTTTTCTTGAGTGGACTGTCATGAAAAAATGTCTTCATTTATTTATTTTTACAGACTTAATTATTTTACGCACTATTTTAAGAACTAAACCTATTTTTAAACACTTAGTACTTAAGAGTAAAAAATAATTTGCATTTTTTAAGTTATTTGGCTTATGAATACACAATTAAGAAACATCAGAGAAAATATTCTGGAAGGTGGAAGGAACAAAAAAGAATAGAGAAAGAAATCAAATGAAAAATGGAATGGCTGAAGTAAAAAATGAGAAGGAGTAACTAAGAATGAGAGAGGAATTGAAATAGAAAAATAGAATGAAAGAAAATGAAGAAATGGTAGAAGAAATGAAGAGAAAAGAAAAATGAAGAATGAAAAAGAAGAATGACAATAATAGTGAAAGAAAATTAATAAAAGCAGAACAGAAGAAAAACTGAAACTGAATGACAAAACAGTGAAAGAATTTAAAGAAAAGAATTGTAGAATGATTGAAAGAAAAAGAAATAGAAGAATGATAAAAAATATAATTGAGGTGAAAGAAAATGAGAAAAAAAAGAATAACAGAAGGATTGTTGAAAAATGAATATGAAAGAGAGGAAGGGCATAAAATGGAAAGAAAAAGCTGAAATGAAAATGAGGCAGGACAACAAAATCAGAAAGAACAAAGTCAACATGATGAATATTGTTTTCAGAAGATATTCTAAGATTAATGTTATAAGAGAGGTTGTTAACATATGAATAAATACTTCTCTTCAGAGAAGAAATTCTGCCTAGTCACCTAAGGATACAAACTCTTCTAAATACATATTGGATACTGTTGCCATATCTGTTCTGCTGCTCCTGCAGTTCATTTTGAGGTTTTCAACAAAATCCAAAGAAGGATCAGCAATGTAATCGATCCTGACTTGGCGTCTTGATTTCAGTCACTTTCTTGTGGCTTACCTCTTTTTTTATACAAATATTTTTATGACAACTGCTCTGACAAGCTTTTCTTTCCTGGTGCCTCGACTACATGATTTTAAGCATGCTATTAGATTGGCATCTAGGTCCCACCCCTTTACTGTTGAAACAGTTAAATGTAAACACAACTTCTACTCCAACAATTTCTTTTCTTGCACTTTCCAATTGTGGAACTCCCTTCCTCTTACTTGCTTCCAATCTTCAAAAATTTAAATGCAATGTCAATCGCCATCTTCTATTACCTTGATCTCCATTCACTTCTCTGTACCCACCTGTGTGATAGTGGCACTCCTGTCTTGTTTGGGGTGAAATGCTTTTAAAAAAGAAAACAAAGTAAAAATGATAAAAGATGCTTATCTCTCTTAGGCAGCCATACACATTCTTTGCATTTATCTAAAATTTGCTTATATATTTTTTATACTTTTTCTTCAACTTGGTTATTTGATTAAAGAATTAGTTAGCATTTTTCTACCTGAAATGTAAACTTTGTTCAACTAATTAACTTTTAATTTTTCTAATAATTACAATTTTAGCCATCCACAATTTGTTATATTTTTCATTTTCATTAATTCTGCAGAAATTGAAGTACATCAATTTATCGAGGCAATTTATTTAATCTACCCATGTATAAAAATGTCTGTCAAAAACTATTTCAAATTAAAACCCACTTTAGTCCATAAAAGATATTTTAGTAACAAACAAATGACAGTTATATGTTCTATATTCAACTTAACCAGTTACTATCTTCTTTATTTGGATTAAAAGGGAACTTTGTATTATTTCTCTAAAGCAGTTACTGAATCTTAAGATATTTTTGGAAATACAAATAAGATTTCAGAGTTTTATAACAAATTACTAATAATCATTTTAATGAAAAATGTCTTTAAATATCTGGCAAAAATAGAAAAAGATACTTCAACAGAATATACTAAGAAGTGTAACAACATAAAATTTGATAGGAAAATAGCCAACACCATATTATTTGTATATTATA
Organism: Acanthosepion esculentum; assembly: GCA_964036315.1. Lineage (NCBI taxonomy): Eukaryota > Metazoa > Mollusca > Cephalopoda > Sepiida > Sepiidae > Acanthosepion > Acanthosepion esculentum. Next base: position 30,929,609 of record OZ038475.1, on the reverse strand, counting down.
TTAAATATATTAAGTTTTACTATAATTTTTGTTTATTTGTTGATGGTATTTTACTAATATCAAAAGTATTAGATAAATTATGAGAAATGTTAGATCACCTGTCAGAAGAGTCTCAGTCTTGGCTTAAAAATGAATGGAAATAAAGCAACAAGAATGTTCAATTGTAATTTTCCAAAAAGATAAAAATAGAAGATGAAGAACTGGAAGAAGTCCAGGAATACATATACTTAGGACAAATAATTACATTGAAGAATAACATAAAAATGAAATTGTCTTATTTAATAAAAATAATTCACCTTGTCAATATGCTTAAAACATAGATGTATACCAATCTATGATATTTGTGTACAAAATATGGGAATTAACAAAATCTTTTAAAAACAAACTCAAAATCAACAAAAGATCAATGAAAAGAGAAATACTTTGACAAACTCTAAGAAGTCAACAAAGATCATGGAATAAATTAATATAAGACATCTTGTTGCATTGATCAAGCAAAAAAAAAATTGAGGATACACAGCAAGCAAAAATATCAGGTGGAGCAAAAGGTTAGTTTACTGTTGCCCAATGAATAGCTAATGCTTTATTTGTAAATGGCACAATCATGGTCATCTTATAAAGATTTTTTGAAGGGCTTTTGTCCTGCAATAGATTAACAATGGCTGCTGATTTTTTATTGATTGGTTTGCTTTTACGGTTTAACACCACTTTGTGGATCATTTAAAGCTGAAACATATCTTTTGGATTGTAAGAATAATTATATATTTTTTGCAATTTAAGATCACATTAAGAATTTTTTTTTTCGAATAACAATGATTTTTCCAGGTACAAGTCCTACTATTTAATACATAGCTGGGGTGGAGGAGATGGATTCATGCCTTTTCAAATAGTATTTACATGCAAGAGAATGTAATGAATCTGACTAGAATTCAAACTGATTTTTCTTTCCAAGCTGCTATCTATTATATAACCTGCACATGCTGTTGCTGATGGCGATCAATAATTTTAATACTGGGACTAAGTTAAATTATTTCATAATAAAAAAATACTGTGATCTACTTGTGCAGAATAATACTTGAATATGGCATTTGAGAATATTATTAGTAGATTTGATTCATAAAAAAATAGGTAGTTTATTCTACAAGAAATATTTTCTGAAAAAAACTATTGTTATATTTTACTTGTAATTTTCATATTTAAAATATGCAAAAGTTGACCTGCATATAAACTCATTTCTTTATAATTATCAACTTTTGCCTGGAAGACTTCTTTAAACCATTAAAGATTAAATAACTTCTTTGCAATCAGACAAGCATTATACATTCTAAATGTAAGTTTGACTTATATAAAAAAAAATATTCACTTTTCTTTCATTTTAAATATATTTTTCCCTAAAATGCAAGTGTTTTTCTTTCCTTTTCATAAGCAATTCTTTTATTCTGATGTACATACTTAATTTTATCATCAACAGGATGTTGCTAGTATCTTATTTGTTCTTATTTTCTTACAGGTGATATGGAGGAAACTTCCCTATAAACATCCTCTTACAATTGGTGTTTACACGTTCATTGAGGACCCAAGCCTAACAATTGAGAGAAATGAACGACGAAATCAATGGAACTTGCTTATAAGAAATGTTCAACCCCACCATGCTGGTCTGTATGAATGTCAAGTCAGTGCTCAAGAAAAGCTGATACATATTGTACAACTCAGGGTAAAAGGTAAGTAAACTTCCCTTCTTTATATATCTTGTAACAGCAAAAAAAGAAGGGGGCAATGTCATTTTTCAGAAAGCACACATTCCCCATAGTCTGTAGTAGAAGGGAACTTAATTTAACATTTCTCTAGAGGAGCAAAAATGATGTGATTGTTTCTGTAATGTTTTGATGATATATTAGATCTGTGCAGAAGTTCTCAGCAACCACTTTTTAAAAAATCTATAATGTGAATACACAGTAGGAAACTATTTTTGTTTAATTTTTTGCTAAAAATGCTGGAAACTTATGCATCCACCTAATATATATTCTTTTTGGACACTAACTCATATATAAATTAATAACTTAATTTGTAAGATACTTTGTATTTTAGACTTAAAGAAATATTTTTTTTAAAAGTACTTTACTGATAAAGTAATTAACATAACGTAACATTTGTTTGAACATTTCGTTGGCTTTAGACATGCTATAAAATTATAAACCAAAAGCTATAGCAAATAACAAAACCACATCACTTGAATAATTCCAACCACAGGAACAACAAAAATTGGAATCACATGTAACTAGATGATATGATATAGTTTAGCTGTTAATTTTGCTCATGACCCAAAATACAATGTTTAGAAGGAAACTCTCATCAATATTAGAAAGGGCAATAATAGTTGAGTTGAGAAGTTAATTTCCTGAAAACTGTTTAAAAAACGATTTCACAAATTTCAACCAACAGTAACACAAACTATGTGGTTAATAAATGCCAAATATTTTCTATATCGAAGTGGTTTATTTTACTATGACGAATGTCTGTTCAGTTTTAAAATTTTAGTTTACATGTGTGAGTTATAACTTCATAGTATTTACAGTGCGATATAAACAAATAACTAACTTTAAAAACGCCTTTATTTTTATTGGTCAAAAGCAAAGCTCATTTTTCATAAAATCTTTATCTTTACTAGATTTGCAGAAAAGTTTTGTAAACTCCCATTTATCTCTTTCATATTTGATCCTTGATTTAAAACATTTTTTTTAGCTTTCCAGGCTTGAATATACAGTTTAAAAAGTGTCTCTATATATTGTCATTCATCACATCAAAGAAGATTTTGCATTTAATGAGATAGGCAAGAAACAAGATTTTGCTAATATAAAATAATTGACCAAAAATTGCTTTAGTCTCTTTTTTCTGTCTATATATTAGTATAATGTCAAATCATTAACTTTTTGTCAGAAAGGTGAGATGATTATAGAATTTTATCTTATACTTAAGTAAAAAATAATTTTCCTTAAATTCTGATGTGTTACCCAACTGTTGACATTTTGTCTAATAACTGAAAAGAGTCAATAATTTTATTATTTTTTTTATCATTTCTGATCAAATCAATCAGGCATTATTAGCCAAACAATAATAGGTCATTTACTTTTCAAAAATAATTTTTTTTACCTTCATCTACTTGTCATAGACTTTCAAAAAATAACTTTAACAAATTTAATAATGCCAAAAAAAATTTACATTAATCTTTCAGTGAATTTCTCAAGTGTAACCCTTAAAAAAACCTCATATATAAACATTCTAACTTCAGTGTCCTATGAACAAATGAGGTGTTTTCAATACATTTGAGATTTAGAGTTGCAGTGTGTATTTCAACAAATAAACAAGATTAATTTAATAGTCTGTTAGACTTCACAAAGTCTATGGGTGTGTGTTTGTGTGTTTATATCTTTCTAGACAAATAAATCATACACTGATCAATTTTTTAGACTTATTTATTGAGCCCAGAGGTTGTTGTCATGCTTTTCCTATTTCTTAGAGATAAATCATTATTAACTCCGTGAGTTTCCACATTAGTGGTTAAAAGAGCATTAACCAGTGCTTTGAGTTTTGTTATCTTTGTTGCATATTGGTTTGTGTTTATTTTGTTAATGGGTACATCAACCACTCCACGTTAATGATATCTGTGGGAATTTACCCTCTATGAAATTTGAATCCAGTTATGCCCAGGACTTGAACTCTAATCAAATACTTGATTGTGTAATTGCAAACAAAACAGGTGAAAAAAAATTAAATTTTAAATTATTTTAAAAGAAATAAATCAGTATCTATAGACTTTATGCATACTGTGTATACTGTCAAAGTACAAATGATGCAACTAGTAGAAGTCTAAAGTTTTAATTCTTAGTCATTAGTACCTTGTAACTTCAAATTCTCTTACAAAAAAAGGGTATAGATTAAACAATCCCTTTATTTCACTACCAATCATCTTGAGTGTCATCCTGTCATTTTGATCACATGAGAAGACAAAAGATATACCAAAAAAGCTACTTGGTTTCAGTGAGAAAATGAAAGAAAGACAAAAGTGTTTAATGTCTATTTCAGTGAAATGGAAAATGTTGTCAATTTCAAACCTTTTTATTTGTACCCTCTTACTTCTTAAAATAACAACCAGCATTCATTATGATTGTTATTGCGATATTTTGTTAAAGTTGTTAAGCTCAAATATTTAACGATAAAATAGGGGAATTTCTATAGATATTTTATTATTGTAGAATCACCATGAGCTTATTCAATCATTAACTGATGATTTAAAATTCATCAGGAATTTAAAATAGAAAAAACCATGAAATTTTCACAGGTTAAAACTAGTATAACTTATTACTGCTGTCATTTATAAAAAAATATTGAATGATGCCTTCCATAAGCTAAATAAAGAATTAAGAAACAGAACAGTTTATTATAACAAATAAGTTAACCAGAAGTTGTACGCTAGCAGTTTTTTTCTCACATGTAGAACTCCATTCCAGCTCCATGCTTTCCAGCCAATTTTAATCTTCAAAAATTTAAATGCAATATCCATCACTATCTACTGTCCTGCTGATTACTCTTCTTCAGTACTTATTCCTAATGTTTCTGGTTTTTCAATTCTTTCACAACCAGTAACCTCTTGTGTTTGAGTGGCATTACTGCCTTGCTTAGAAAAAAATACTAGTCAAAGTTAAGAATAATGCTTGATAATGCATCACTTAATACTGCTGCTGCAAATAATTCTAGTATAAAAACAAATCTGGCACTGAGAGATTGTGGAATAAAGAGTGGGTCTAAAAGGTTAAACCTGATCTTCTGCAAAGTCATCAAGTTCTTGTAGATCAGTCTGGTGCATTTAATCAGGCTTCTAAAACAACTTGCTCTTTATTTTTGATTTGCACTGCTGTAAAATTGAAATCTAACTAAAGAATTAAGATAAAGAGAAATATTAATAAAAAAATTGTTAACTGATGTATGCATGAGAGGGTGTTAAAGAGATCTCAGCTGGACCCTTTTCCCCAAATCTTACTAAATGAAGAAGCATCAGATTTCAAAAAACAATCCCTTCTTGGTCAGGCCAAGAATGTTACATTACTGCTTCATCATATATAATCTTTTTGTTGTTCTAGCTGATGTATCTTTCTTTAGTGAAAATTTGCAAACTTTTCATTCTTATCAGACTGATAATTTTTTTTATATGAAATACAAGTTTACCTAAGTTAATATTCATTGGAAATCTACATAGAAAGTCAGTACTAATGTTTTCAAATACAAAATTCAATAGTTTTGGTTTTTTTTTACATCAGAATTCAATTTTTATTCTTAAATGATAGAAATGATAAGATACCTTCAGGCATTTTATACTTCATAAATATTTAGAATGAAGTTAAAGAGATGTAACAGAAAGAAATATAATATTTTGTTCAATAACAAGAGAAATCTGTTCTTAGCTTGCAGCAAACATAGCACTTATTTTGTGCAAGATTTTGAGAAAACCATTGAGATTTTGAAAGAATCAATTCTGCTTTAATATTTAACTCATTCCAATTTTTCATAAAGTCCAAAAATCTTTTGATAATCTGAACCTGGAACTATTTTACTGAACTAGTAGGTATAGGCAAAAGTCTCTCTTTTTGAAAGCTAAAGACTGAGGAAACAGGAGGAAACTATTTTTTATAAATAGGAATACTCTGGAACCTTCAGCATACAGCTAATGCATACACAAGCAGATATTAACTATCTACCTCTCACTATATATATATATATATATATATATATATATATATATATATAATCGTATGGTGCCAGAAGAGACCATGAAAGAAGTTACACCAGGGAGTTCACCTGGGGTCATTTGTTAGCTGCCAAATGGAGAAGCGTTTCACCCGAGCATCTGGTTTTTCAAACATGGGAAACATTTGTGCAGTTAAACAATCACCTGAGATAGAGCAATGTGGCAGTCTGTCACACATCACAGGCAAAACTGTAAGGACCATGTTTTGAACAAAGGCACAGACTGGTGGAGAGTAACTGACAGTCAGAAGTTAAATAAATTGTAAAGTTCTGAAAATTTAACTCTTCTGTTTTTCATTAGTCTACTCTTGTTTGCATCAAGTGACACCACCTACTTCATTTCATACACACACAATGAAGGACAGATTGAGTTGCTACTCAAGTTTCACTGTCTAATGATCTTCAGGCAACTAGAATACCTGAAGATCGTAAGAGCATGAAAATTAGTGGGGATTCGAGTTGTCCTTCATTGAGTGTTGACATCATGAAGTGTCATTTACTCTGTTTAGATCTGTGGTTCCAAACGTTTTTTGGGGTGTATGCCCTACCTAACATCTCTAAATTCCTGATTCCCACTCTGTGGCATATAATTCTTATTATTCAATAATTGAACTCCTATTCATGTGGAGGAAGCCTAAAAGTCCATTAATTTGTTCTAAACAAGCTTCCAAAGAACATGAAATCCATGAAAGAGAGAAATAAAAGATCAAACAGTCAGTTGATGTACTGAGGAACAAATTACTAAGAAATTGTTAAAATATATATTACATATATATATGTAATATTATATACAATACATACATAACTACAGATGTACATATATACACATAAATATTTTTATGTATGTCATTTTTATGCATCTAGACTATAGATATTCTAGGCATTGAGTACATTAATTTACTGCATCGGTTGGTGTTTGCCTTTGGTCCTTTTTCTTTGCTTGTTCAGGATTTTTCTTCTTGTCGAAGGTTTTAGGTCTTTTGGTAACTTGTCTGTTGGTGACAAAAAAAATTTTTTTTGTGTATGTATGTATATATATATATATAGAGAGAGAGAGAAAGAAAGATACACATACAGCAGAATTATTTAGGTTTTGATATTTTAATGAGGTTAACTTTCTATGGTGTAGGGCTAATTTTATTACCTCCAAATTCAATATTAGCATTTAAAAGATGTTGGAAGTTTTCAGAGAAACACTAAACATTATTTCCAGACCTGTGTAAAGAATTACCTGAAATTTATTTCCAAGACACTTCTATCAATTAAAAGTTTAAATCTACACTCTGGTGAGTTTTAAAATTTCACCAAATAATTAACAGTTTCTCAGTAAGCTTCTTACATCCAGATATATACATTCTTTTGTCTTGAATAGGGCCACAGTCTCACACTGTACAAGGTAGAGAAGTGGTGGTTTTAGTAATAAGTATGTTTTACAGGGTGGAGTTGCTAGTCACATGCCCAACTGGTTTTGAATTCAGAAATGTTCATCTCCTACACTGGCTGCCAGACCTGAGTTTGTTTTGCTATTTAATGTGATCTCCAGAACAAGCCTTGGGGAAGGTATGAAACCATCTTTTCTCCTCTGAGCTATAGGTTAGCAGGGTAGATTGAATTCTTTAGCCTCAGTTGGCAACCAGTCTAGGAGAAGAATAGCTCTCAACTCAAAACCCGAGGAGGGCTGTTTGTAGATTTTGTGGCACACAGTACACAACTTCATTGTTATCAGTCCTTCTGGGTTTTCTGGTGGTTCAGTTGTAAAGAGAATTGTTGGGCCTTTATATGCTGAAATTAATGGAAACAAATACATGTGAGAAAATTAGATGACAATTTTTCTGATGGCACCAGTTCATCAGGAAAACATGCCAAAGTAGATGTTCTCCAAATTGTTCTATATAGATTTTCTTATATCATTTGATCAGTGATATTTCTATGTATTCAACACCCACAAGGCCAGCTTGTGGTTTGTAGTGTGCAACTATGGTGAGTGGATATTAGTTAAAATTCAGAGATGTGCCATGTCAGAGCCATATATGGTTTAAAATTCAGAGTTCTCCTCCCGTTGCTGGATAATCCAGTTTGTGTTGTCATTTAATCCATAGGTGGGGGAGAAGATGTGGATGTGTAATTATTAGAGGTTTTGAACACAAAATCAGTCAGTTGAGTTTGAATTCTGGTCAGGATTTTTATCTGCAATTTTGCACAAATATCCTTGGAAAAGAATATATATACCTTCTTTTTTATTAAACAAACAAATGTTTTTAAAGTTTATAACAAAATTTACCTCCACAGGTAATCCCAAACAGAATTAATTTTCAAGGTTTTCCCCCTCTGTGTGACAAGGGTTAAATGGTAGAAAACAAATCAATCTTTGTTTGACACCAGCCAAACATTTAACAATTACTTATAAAAACACATTCAGAGTTAGAAATTCAATAAAAACGTGGATTTACAGTTTGTTTTTTTTATTTTGATTTTATGTCAGTCACTGCCATTCATTTCAGGTTTTCTTTTTGCTTATGAAATGTGAATCACGAGAAAATTTTATGAGTAGCAGAAAGGCTAAAATTTTGTGTAACGTACACAATATATAAAAGTAAGAATAACAATAATCTGGAATCAGTATAAAAGCTACTGGTAATATTAATTTTATCCATTTCCTTATATGCAAGCATTCAGCATTCATTGGCCAAAAAGTGCTAAATTTAGTTGAAAGATACAAAACCTTGCTCTTAAAACAATTTTCAGGAAATAGGTTTCTCAATTCTACTAAATGCTATCTCGCTTTCTAGTATTAATGGGGATTTCCTTACCAGCTTTTTGTTTGATGTAGAGTGGAATGTTAACATCTTGATTACGCCATTATCTTCTCTTTGAGTTAGGTGTGCTATCCATTTTAGTTATTGCTGTTGTTGAAAGTCTTCAAAAGCTGAAGTTTCTGTTATTTGGTAAAACTTTTTTTTTGCGATTCTTTAGCACTATATAATCCATGAGATTTAAAGAAGAACGGCCTTCTCTAAGACCTCATTGAAGTCATTTTTAACCATTGATATAAGAAAACATTTGGATACAGCTGACAGACATTAATGAGTTGGGGATTATACATAACATCTCAATCTGACGAGGTGATTTAACAGCATGATTCCAGTTTTTATGTTAATATTTTGGTTTCGAAACATCTGGTGGTATTGGTGGTACGCAGGCTATACTATGTTCAGTTTCCTTATCACCTATACCGAATTTGTTATAACTGATCCATCTAAAAGGGCTCGTCCTGGGTACGACGTTAAACTGCATCCAACAGCAAGGCCTCTGATCAAGAGGTTTTGAGGAAGCGTGGAACCACCTCTTAATTGCTGGTGTTCCCAGGTCCACCCAGACCCGCGGTGGTAGCACCTGTTGGGGTCCCAGCTATGGGCAAATAGTGAACTTCCATGTTTGTACCATGTCCTGGGTATGACGACAAACTACATCCGCGTCCTGGGTATGATGACAAACTACATCCGCGTCCTGGGTATGACGACAAACTACATCCGCGTCCTGGATATGACAACAAACTACATCCGCGTCCTGGGTATGACGACAAACTACATCCGCGTCCTGGGTATGAAGACAAACTACATCCGCGTCCTGGGTATGAAGACAAACTACATCCGCGTCCGGGGTATGACGACAAACTACATCCGCGTCCGGGGTATGACGACAAACTACATCCGTGTCCTGGGTATGACGACAAACTACATCCGCATATTTGAACTTTATTTGAGTAGCTAAGCAATTAAATTAAATTTTATCAACAAAATAATTGCTTTTTTATAAGGATCACAAAAGACCAGAATGAAAATGAAAAAAATATTATTACCAGCTCTACGTTTTTGAAAAATATTATTACCAGCTATACGTTTTTGAAAAAAACATTTTTACCAGCTCTACATTTTTAAAAAAACATTATTACCAGCTCTACGTTTTTGAAAAAATATTATTACCAGCTCTACGTTTTTGAAAAATATTATTACCAGCTCTACGGTTTTGAAAAAATATTATTACCAGCTCTACGTTTTTGAAAAATAATATTACCAACTATACTTTTTGGAAAAAAACTTTTTCAGCATTGAATGGCCCAACGAAGGTCGATATGCTGGTTAAATAATCAATCAATCAATCAATCAATCTAAAAGGGCTAAATGTTCAGGTTAAAAAACTTTGGAACAACCCTTTTGTATATATGCTCATAGTTCACATCAAATCTTTTACATCATGTTCACATTTGTACACTTTCCATGTGCTTTTTTGTGAATTGTGTTTCTCCTTATCACAGTAATTCAGCATTTTCATGACTCCAGGCTTCTAAGCTTGTATCATTTCACTCCTGCTCTGAGCTATGCTCCACTGTCATGTTTGATGCATTGATTGATAACTCCATATTCTTATATTGAAATGTTTCTAATAACATTTCTCTTGATCTTCTCAAGAGACCACTCCAGTCAACAACAAAGTAGAAAATCTATTTGAAAAGCAATATTAAATCATTTTATGCAGTCTAGAATAATTAGGCATCTCCCCAAACACAATGTTCTGTTGTATGTTCATATTTACACTTGTAAAAACATTGTCCCATGAGGGTAGACAGTATTATTACTACATGACAATGTAGCCACAAATTAAGAGCCTCGACACATTTTATATTATTAATGCAGAGGAACAATTGTGAACATTGGCACTTATTCAGAGGACACGGCATGGTCAATTTTCATGATGTTGCTGAAGAAACAGTGTTATGCAATATCATTTTTATGAAATATTTATGTATCCCAAGATATCAAAGATAATATTTAATAAATGCATCAGACTTTAATTCACTCTGATAATTTTTGATATGCTAAAGATATCCAATACGAAGCTCAAGAGTTACACTAGGTAGAGTGTTACTAAATGAGGTAAGAGAAGATAGTGGCAAGTGAAGATTATGGGGATAAGGAAGATAGATAAAGATCAGCATTTCTACACTTAGGATTGTCCAAAGGAGCAATAGCCTAGTGGAATAAATCATTGGTTCAGGACTTTAGTTACATAGTACTTATGAGTTGGGCACCTCAAAGTGGTGTAATGGTTAGCAAGCTTGTCTCACTAGAACTATTATGACTGAGTAGTGAGTTCGATCCTCACTGGGTGCACCATACTTTCGGCCTTGTGCAACATCTGAGCTATACTCAGAAAATTACTACATAGTACTCATGAGTTCAATCCCTGAATCAGGTAGTATACACCTAGATTTAGTGGAAACATGGTGAGTAATAACTGAGCCATACTAAATAAGAATTCGACATGGTTAGCAGAAGGTGAAAAATCTATTTTGAGAAGTACCCGAAGAAGTCTGCCGGGTACAAAAGCCAAATAATAACAATAAAGATGAGGACCATGATCTGAGTGGAAATATTGATAACTCTTCATGCCAGAGAGAGAAAGAAAAGAATGGAAAGTATTTAATATAACTATAGCAATAATAAAAAGCATATGCTAATATACTTCAAATGTAATGTATCTGAAGAATGTATAATGCCAGCTATGATGTATGGATGCAAAATAAGGAAGTTAATAAAGTTGCTTGAAAACAAACTCAATAACATACAATGCTCAATGGAAAGAACGAGGCTCAAGATAACTCTAAGAGAAAGAAAGTAATCCACATGTATCAGGGAACAGATCATGATCAGAGATATCATAGATTAAATGACAAAATTGAAACTGGATAGGAGACATTACAAGAAGAAAGATAACAGATAGAGCAAAAGGTTGCTCGATCAGTGAACAAATCAAGATCAGAGATATTATAGAAATGATTAAACAAGAAAAATTGAGTACTGAATTGTTTTATAGAATCAGTCTACCTGTATGAAAATCAGTGTTGGACAATCTCCAAACAGATGAAGAAGAGACTTGAAGCAACAGAAATGTGTTTCTACAGAAGGATGCTACAGAATAGACCAGACATGTGAGCAATAACAAAGTTCTAGATACAATGGCAATAAAAAGGATGCTGATACTTAACATCAGGAAGAGATAATTGAAATTTCTTGGGCACATAATGAGGAAAGAGGGCTTGGAAAAATTTATACTCACAAGACAGATTAAAGGCCAGAGGAAAGCAATGCACAATATATCTGGTGAGCTTAGTTTAGCAGGGTGTTGGAGAGATAGCAAAAAAAAAAAGTTAGTAAGAGCTATAAAGGACAGGAAATTGTGAAGAACCATGATCGTCACTGTCTTGAAGGGACATAGTACATAGAATAAGAAGAGATAGAAATCAAAAAGATACAATAACAAATTGAATAAAAGGCTGCTTATTTAGTGCTCAAAGGTGATCAGAAGAAGAGATGGAGGGGTTTTTGGTAAGATACAACAGAAAATAACACATAATGGCAGTTAAGGAATGGTTTGGCAAAGGATTTGCTTCTAAAAATAGCTGATGATTATTATTATTATGGTAACTATACTGGACATATTTTGCATCAAAATAATTTAAATATGAAATTTCACAATATGCCATATTAATATTCATTTAACTTTAGCCAAATAATAAGTTTAATTCTTTCATCTTACATCTAACAATGGAATCAATAGAGTCTTTTCAAAAATACATTGTTTGTGTTGAACAGTAGATGAAACTTGTACTCAGTCAACCATTTTTTCTTTGATCTTAAATTTGATCTATAAGATTTAATTCATGAATATTTTCATATAAAAATAGTTTAGATAATGCTGATAACATTGGAATGTTCAATATACTTACATTAAGTATATTTTCCAGTATTATATAAAATTATAGTTGCAGTCAGGAGAGAGCAGCATCTAAATTCATTTGATTTCAAATATTTAAGCATTAAAATAATTCCTCTGAGAATTTTGGTTAAAAAAATAAGCAGAATGAAAGTTGCCACAATAAGAAGTCTTCACACACATCATCCTTCTATAAACCCAAAATAAATATACAGACTTTTAAGATACACAAATGTGCAATCTTCATCATCTAGAATAACGTAGATTTAATTATAATTTTATAAATAAAATGAATGTTTAACAGTGTGTCCCAATTTCATATATAAAAAAGATAATATGATCCTGAAATGAGATGTGTTTTTTTTTACATTAGTAGGTACACAATGTAAGGTACATTGGGTAATGATGGCTAATAAACATTTCCTATCTATCTTTCTCTCCCTCTCTTTTTTTATATAAATATTTTATATATATATATATATATATATATATATATAATTTGTTATATTTATAGGGGAATAGATCTCAGTATTGAAAATGGAACATTTGTAGGTATAGACAGTGTGGATATATGAATTAACACTTCATGGTGACTGTCAGTTCCATATATGTATGTGATCTTCAGATGTGTGTGTTCAGATGTTTCCAGCCATGAGATCTGGGTTCAAATCTCACGATATCATTTTGTCAGGAAAGTAACTTCTTGATGTTGTCGGCCTGGTGAGGCAATCCTATTGTGTGGCAACTATGAAAAAAGCCTGAAAGCTATACTACAGATTAACCCAAAACTTGTGAGTGAAATTAGGTAGATGGAAATGTTTGTTGATAGTTATGCTAGCATGAACACACAAGTCATCATGACTAAGGGGGTTAGCATACTGGTGTTACTCAAATAGCTGATCATGACAGATTATGTTCTCTCTCCCAGAAACTGTCTGCTCAGCATAGTTACAGTATAACCCAAACTTGGGCTCTGTGGGTATTAAACAGACACAAATGTGCCTGATTATTTGTCTGTGATAGGGATAGACTAGCCACCCTAGCAGATGGCTGTGTTTGAAAAAAATGAGAGGAGACAGCTATAATACATACATATATATATATATATATATATATATATATATTAATCATTTCATCCCAAGCAAGGTGCGAATGCCACTAGTATGCAGGGAGTTACAGAGAATGAAAGTGAGGGAAAAAAACTGGGTATAGGCGAGGGACAGAGGAAAGGATAAAAGATGAACTAGTTTCAAGAAGACAGAAGATGGCAATTGACATTGCATTTAAATTTTTGAAGATTGTAGTTATCAGGGAAGCAAGTAAATGGCAGGGAGTTCCACAGGTAGGAAGTGCAAGAAAAGAAACTGTGGGAGTAGAAATGTCAGTTACATTTAACTAAGTCAACAGTAAATGGGTGGGACCTAGATACCAATCTAGTAGCACACTTGATCTCTCATAGTCCGGGCATCAGGGGAAAAAGCTCATCAGAGCCATGAAATTATTTGTAGAAAAGACTGAAGGAAGCCATGTCACATCTGTGAGAAAGTGAATGAAGTACAGATGCCAAGTCAGGAGCTATTTGTAGAAAAGACTGAAGAAAGCCACGTCACATCTGTGAGAAAGTGACTGAAGTACAGATGCCAAGTCAGGATCGATTATATTGCAGATCCTTCTTTGGGTTTTGTCCGGAACCTCAAGATGAATAGCAGGAGCACCAGACCAGATATGGCAACAGTATTCAATGGGCGAATTGTAGATTTATAAATGTTCAAGACAGACTCTAACAGGAAAAACCCTCTGGCATGAAACAGCGACCCAACTTTCCTTGCAGTAGATGTAGCTATTGATTCAATGTAGTCATTGTCATTCCACCTCAAGTCATTTGAAAACATGAGGCCAAGAATTGCTCTCCATGAGTTTAGCATCACTCATGCTGGTGGTGGATAGGGAAGTTTTTCTATGGTGGTTAAATGAGAGCAGTTTAGTTTTGAAGGCATTAGAATTTATATGCCATTTCCTGCTCCAGTTAATGACAGATCCTTTTCAAGAGCAATAGCCACGTTAGCTTTGTCAGCTCTGGCATATTTGCTATTGAGACAGGAGTAAATGGTAGTGTCATCAGTATAAATGCCTAATTGGGAACTGATGACATCAGGAAGATCATTGATGAAGATCATAAACAGCATAGGACCCAGGATAGAGCCTTGAGGGCACCAATGTAAAAGGATCTTGAAGTGATCCCATTCAAAACAAACTTCATATCAGTTTGATAGGAATGATTGGATTAAATCAAACAATCCTCTAGTAATACTATAGCCCTGGAGCTTATGTAGAAGATCAGCATGCTAAACCCTGTCAAACACCTTTGAGATGCCTGGAGTCACAACTCGAGCTTCACAGTTATTATCAAGAGCTTGATATACATATTCAGTGATGGCCACTAGCACATCAGTGGGAGACCTGGCAAAAGAGAAGCTATATTCTTTGTCAGAGAGTAGGTTGTGTGAGGTAAGTTGCTTAACCACTCCAGCATTGATTAAAGCCTCAAATACTTTGCCAAAAAGTGGTAGGAGACTAACAGGACTATCATTGGATGGATCAGAAAGTTCTCTAGAGTTCTTAAAAACAGGAACTATAAAGGAGGATATCCAACAAGCAGGAAGCAATGAGGCAATAGTTGTATAGTTTGGAGAGAACTGGAGCCAGCTCAGGAGCACATTTCTTTAGGACATCACCTCCACTTGCTTTATGAGAATCTAATTTAAAAACAACGTCCAAGATCAGTGACAGCATTATGCTCATATCATTCAGTAGAGTCTCTGTTATAGGGTGGAAATCAAATGACTTGAGTCCTAAGTTGAAAGAGAATTTCTGAGCAAAGTATTCAATTTTATCTGTTGTAGATGTCAGGACTTCAAATTGATTGAACAGAGGAAGGATTGAGGACTTGCTGTTGTTGAACACACTTTGCAGAGCCACCAATAATCTGTAGAACTGAACCTGAGATACTATACATTGTTCCATTCTATCAGCAAACAGTAACTTAGCTTCTGGGAAGACATGCTTGCACTCATTATGAGCAGAGTAGAGTGATGCACAATTGAACAAAGTGAATTAAAATGCAATTCTGAGTTTTTAAAGTTTAGTCCAAATGTCCACTTTGTTAGGAAACCGTCAAGCCACATTTTCCCACTCAAGATGGAATCCCATTAAAATGTAATATTGAGAATTAACATTAAATAATGTACTAGGAACTTAAGCAGGCATGCCCACATACATGCAAGCATATATGTATATATATGTGTGTATATACATATATATATATATATACACACACACAAGCTGAGGAAAGTGTTAAGATAAAATTAAAACATTGAAGGAAGAAAATAAAAAATAAAATTTGGAAATAGGATGGCATAGAAAAGTGATAAAAAACAAACAATAAAGAACAAGATAATTACAAGAAAATTACAATAAATAATAAAAGTGTTCATTTCAATGATACCAGCTAGGCCTGACAAAATCAATTGGTGGGTGTTTTGAATGAATATCAGATAAAGAAAGCTTTGGTAAGGCCAACATTGGAACAAGGGAAGAGTATATATAACTGAGGCTAAATGGTGCTGCAATCGCCAAATTCAGACCTTCCATTTTCTCATCCCATTTTTTTTTAACTGGTTTACATTTCTACATTTTGAAATATTTGTGGCAAATATCCACTTTGTTGAGAAATGATCAAGCCAAATTTCCTCGCTCAGTTTTGACTCCCATTAATATGTAATATCGAGAATTAACACTAAATAATGTACTAGCAACCTATGTCGGCATGCCCGCATACATGCAAGCATATATATATATATATATATATATATATATTATATAACACTTATACATATACTGAGACAAGTATTAAGATAAAATTAAAACAATGAAAGAAGAAAAGGTAGAGAAGAAAAAATAAAATAAAATTCAGAAATAGGATGGCATAGAAGAGTGATAATGCACACACACGTGTATATATATATATATATATATATATATATATATATTTTGTATCTATCTATGTCCTCATGATTAATACAAAACATATACATTTAACTACAGAATTTTAATTTTATTTTATTACTAACCATGGGACAAACAAAACTCATTAGTGCATTCAATGCCATTACTGGTTCTGGATCCAAAATGTCAGAAAGGTTTTGTCTAATAGTGTCAGCTAAGCTTCCTTAGTATTTGAAAAGATCACAATATTTGTTCACCCCAAACAAAACTGTGAAAACAATGAGACGTGAGAGGTTACTGGGTGTAGTAGAATTAGAAAACAGAAACATTACTAAGGAGTAGGAAAGGAAGAGTAATCAGAAGAACAGCAGATAGAAATTGACATTGCATTTAAATTTTTGAAAATTAAACTAGAAAGTATAGAACCAGAAGAAAATTTCACAAGTGAGAAAAAAAACTGTT
The DNA here is from genome assembly GCA_964036315.1 of Acanthosepion esculentum. Lineage (NCBI taxonomy): Eukaryota > Metazoa > Mollusca > Cephalopoda > Sepiida > Sepiidae > Acanthosepion > Acanthosepion esculentum. The sequence continues at coordinate 30,912,566 of OZ038475.1, read as the reverse complement.
AGCATAGAAATTACAGTTACATCTAGCCAATGTAACTTGATTAAATTTCATCACCCATTTAGTACTGCGCTTAAATTCATAGTCTCGGTATCATAGTGAAGAGCTCATTCAAACAATTACCATGAAAGTATTTATAGAAAATCCATGGGGAGGCAACTTTATGTCAATGGTGGGAAAGTGATGGATGCTAAGATGCCAGATCAGGACCAATAATTGCAGATTCTTTGGATTTTACCAAGGATCTCTAAATATACAGCTGGATTTCCAGACCAGACCAGACGTGGCAGACTTATAGATATGCAAGATACATTTTGGAGAGTAACATAGTCTAGTACAAACACAGCAAACCAACTTTATTATCAGTTGACCTAGCAATGGAATCAATGTAGACTTTCGACTTCATGTCAGCTAGGAACGTTAGCCCGAGACGATGCAATGAGTCACTCTCCTGAAGGTTTCCATGCTGATGGAAAGCAGAAAGGGGTTACTCAGATGATTAATAGAGAACAGTTTACCTTTGGAAGTATTAAAATTAATAAACCACGCTTTGCCTCAGATGGCCTGAAGATTGTGTTCTAGCATGTAACAGACTGCCGTCACTTATTTTGATATTGTCCATATATATATATGTTATGGTCATTTACCCACACATGGACTTTCACAATGATAAATAGGAGCAGGTACTGCCTTTTGGAGAGAGAAGTTTACAGCAGTCAACTTTGACAGTCGGACTGAACATTCTTGCTGTAACACTCTCGTTTGTATATGTTTGTATTACTGTTTCTGTTAATATATTTGTTTAACACAATTCCTCTCTCGTGTCTTTATTTCTGGCCCTAACAAGGCCACAACAATATATATATATTATTTTTTAATCAGATTTATGCCAAGCAAAGCAGTAAAGACAGTAAGACACAAGGGGTTACTGGGTGTGAAAGAATTAGAAAGCAGAAACATTACTAAGGAGCAAGAGCAATAGAAGAGTAATAAGAAAGTTAGTAGATAACAATTGACATTGCATTTAAATTTTTGTTAACTGGAAAACATGGAGACAAAAGAGAGTTCCACAAGTGAGAATAGAAACTGTTAGTATGTGTATACAAATAGTTATTTGGAATGTACTTTATTAAATACTTTTGCATAATCCATAAAACATAGGTAGATTTTCTTTTGCATTTGAATTGCTCTCTGAGCACAAATATTGCATTCATAGTTAAGTTTTCTTATTTCTCATTGTATGGACAAAAAGGACATAGAATCATCTACATCTTGAGGGAACAGGGCACATAAAGAAGAAGAAGAAGAAATTTAATTCAGTCAGACACAAGGTCACAGTAATGGAGCACCACTAAAGAACTAGAAAATGATCTGCAATACAAACTTGTTTACCGTTACTCTATAGCAGATATTTTTCTGGATTATTTAACATATTCGCAGGACATATTTACATATGTGAGAGTGCTTTCTTCAGTTCTCTGGGTATGTTTCAAATATGAAAAAAATGTTCTTGATGTACTCAAATACATAAAAAGTATTTACACCTGTAGAGAATAAGCAATCCATATTATAGGAGAAAAATGTGAAGATTTTATTTAAGAAATTTCTATATCCCAAGAAATTTGCAATTTTAAAAAATTTCACAATGTTTTTATTTTATTTTATTGGCTGTTGTCATAATTCTATTTCCAAACCAAGCCAACTTTCAAGCTAATGTCACCATGAAAAAGTTTTGAAAGATTTGCACATGAACATCATTTTTTTTTAATGATGAGAAGACATCTTTCTGAATAGGCTGAATTAGAGTCATATCACAGGGTAAAAATTGAGTAATCATTAATAAGATTTGCTTTTCTCCAAAAAAAAAAGGAGATAGTTTTAATGCATGTTCTGTAACCCAGAAAATCTATGTGCAGAAACAGAATGTTTACAGAAAATAACTAAATTTGTATGGTTTTATTTGAATTTATACTTGTGTAAAAAGATCTGTTTAATTTGTTTCTGAACAAATCTATCATAAACAATGTTGGCAGAGAAAAATAGTTTTGGAAATGTCTTTGTAGGTGCATTGCAGGATTCATTATTCTGAAGAATTTTCTGATGATGGAAAATTTACAAATCGATTCATTTTATACATAAAGCTCATTTTACTGTTGCCATATCTGGTCAATGGAGTTTCTGTAATGTCATTGATTATGACCAGGCATTTTGACATCAGTCACTTTCTCATTGTTGTGACATGGCTTCCCTCTGTTGTTTCTACAAATATTTTCATAGAAACTGCTCTGACAAGCTTTTCTCCTTGGTGCCCCCAACTACATGAATTTAAGTGTGCTACTAGATTGGCAACTAGGTCCCACCTCCATTCTGATTTCTTGATTCCCAGATAACTACAATCTTTGAAAATTTAAATGCAACATCAATTGCCATCTTCTGTCTTCTTAACCCCTGTTCATTTTTTGTCCTTTCCTCAATCCTCCCTATTCACAGTCTTCTCATTCTTTCACTTTCACTCCCTGTAACCCCCTGCATACTAGTAGCATTAATGTCTTGCTTGGGGTGAAATGCTTAAAAAACTGTCTGTTAAAGTGGTTAGCTGTTGCAGACACCAACTCAAGCACATTTTATTCAACACCTGTGATTTATATTGCAACTATGTTGAGCGGACCTTATTTATAATTTGTGAGAGAGAGAGAATATAATCTGGCATGATCAGTAGTTGAACATGATCAGTGTGCTTGAAACCTTTGTCATGCCTTTCTGTCTTTATTCTGGCACAACCATTTCTCTTCCAGACTTGGGTAAAATTTTTGTTCCACCATATCTAACAAACTATAAAATTTTCTTTCAGTCATATCTGAAGAACTATAAAACTTACTCTCATTCATACTTTACCAACTATAAAATATGTTTACAACACAATCAATTTGGCTCTAAATAACTGACAGGAGGTTGAGGGACCATTAAAAAGAATCAATCACCCAACCATTTATGGATTCTGAATAGTTTTATCTACTTAATTTCACTGACAAGATTTGGATCAACCCATGGTATTGTTTCCAGACATTTACTAACACTAATCATAACAAGCAAGGTGACAAAGCCAGTAAGATGCAAGAGGTTTACTTCCTTCACAAACTGACAATGGTGAGATTTGAACCTGGATTTCCTGGTTTTAATGCTAGTGTTCTAATCATTTGGCCATACGCATATATAAACAGACACACATGAGTTGAAATACTGAATAAGAGGTTACAATTTGGATTGTAGCTACTTATAACAAGATGATTCTTTAATACTGAAAAGTAGTTCAATGTATGTATGTTTGTTTAGTGGCATATCAACTCCTTATGGGTCATTTAATGCCAAAATTTAATTTTCTTGAGGGATTAGTAATTTCTTTTACAAAAATTTATTGCTGGTAATTTATTTTTTTTAAAAGTATTACTGGCAAATTTTTTACCGTGTAAATGCATTGTTGGTATTTTTACCTTAAAAATATATTTTTGTACTTTTATACTTTTTTGACTCAAGTTTGGTGTTAACTACTTGCCCACAGATGGGAACCTAACAGGGGCTATCACCCCAGGTCAGGGTGAATCTGGGAACAACAGCAATCAAGAAGTGGTTGCATACTCCTCAAAACCTCCCAATCAGTATCTTTGCTGCCAGATATAGTTTATTGTCATACCCAGAATGTTAGGCCAAAGTAACTACTTATATCATGGTGAAATAAATGTATCACTAAGAAATGTCTATTTTATAAACTTTGTGATCAAAGTAAAAATTTGTTATAGCTGATATTCATGTCAAGATTCCTTCATTAGGACATTCTCTTTGTTTATATGAGAAGCATAAATAAAGACAAAATAGATTTTAGTTGTTCCCAGTAACCTCCAATGAAATAAGAAAGGAATTTTTCTGTGAAATTCTTTAGTGAAATTGCTGTAACAAAGCACACAAAAAGCATTTTCTTGCTTGGATTATAGTTTTACACTGAATGGCTACAAACGGTAGTTGTTACTATGAAAGATAAATCCCTGTAACAAAAGAGGTAGACAACCCCTTTGCCATGATGAACAAAAGAATGTTATGTTAAAACTTTCCCTTGGTGCCAGTAAATATGCATATCACCTTTGAAAAGATTTGGCTGTGTATAACAAACATGAACACACATACTCATCTCAATTCAAGAGGGAGGTGCATAACATCAGCACAAAAAAATGAAATCAGTAAATCAAGTTCAAATCTCAGTCTGCTTATGTTTATGTGGGGAATGATGAAAATTCATTTCTTCATCTGCTCTGTCCCATTGCCAAATATCTTGAAGTTTTATGATCTCTGGAAAATAGTAAAGCCCATAAAAAATATCTTGGAATCTTTTAGGAATAGCGTTGGATATTGTAAGAATAGAGATAAAATTAAATATTATTTGTAATTTTAAATTTTGGCTTATCTGTTATCACTTTAGATTTGTGGCTGTCCTTTGGGTCTGAAGAAGACATTATTTCACAGTTCATCAGTGGATCTAGTGGTGGCTTCACAACCCAAGTCTGGGCACACAGTGTCTGGAGTAGTGGTTGTGATCACTGCTAAAGTTGCATGATGGTACTTGATGTAATGATGAATTTTCTGAAAAGGCTGATGCAGAAAGAATTTATAATCATACATATTTTGATATGTTTCAGAAAACCAGCATTATCTTTAATTTTCATGAATCTGATGAATAAAAGATTATCATCGTGTCAAAGATTTTTCTCTCCTTAAAGTTGCCTGTGGTTAAATACAGGTTTCAGCAATTTTATCAAACAATTTCCACTGCAACTTAAAATTAATGAATCGGTAAGTACATTTTGAAGGAGTGTACAAAATGAATACTGTATGAAAATTAAAAATCAATCATCATCATCATTATGTTATGAGTTATTCAAACTAATATCTTCATGTTTACTGCTATAATCACAAAGTTTTAACTAATTTTTTATTCAGTCTTCCTTGGGTGTTTAATTCATTTCATTTACTTTTTCTTATATGATCAATCTTTTCAAAGATTTCTTCCAGACAGTGGCATATGGGTATCAATTTGAGAAAGGACTAGAATTCCATGTAGGAAAAAAAAGCAGCTATAAGGGCCTTCCATAGCTGAGAAATGATATCATCAGTGTTTCACGCTTGTATTGAAAGAATTAGCATACATGTCTGTTCAGTGTCTGCCACCTGCAGCTAGATATTTTTTCAGATGATTTGATTGAAATGTTGTTGTAAAAACAAGACAGATGCGATAACAGTTTTGAATAACTAAAGAAAACAAGTGATTCAAAACTGTTACCTCATCTGTCTTGTTTTTATAACTGTGTAGGACGTGTTATATGGAGCAAATACATTTAAATACATGTATTATTTAGTCAGTATTAAGAAACATTAACAAATTTGTTCTATTATCAACCTTTAAAGGTTGGCTATTGTATTCATATTACTGGGCTTGAATCCAAATGGTAATGGTAATATTAGCCATTTCCTTATTAGGAAATATTTGACATTTATTGACCTAGCAGCCAGTACTAATTTTGGTTGAAATTTACAAAATCTTTCTAAAAGAACTTTTCAGAGAAATAGGTTTCCTAAGTTCAGATGATGTTATTGATCTTTCCAGTATTTATGGGGGTTTCCTTCTTGACTTTTTGTTTGAAGTAGTGTAGAACATCAACATTTTGATTATATCATTATTTTCTCTTTCAGTTACATGTTCAGTTGTTCAAAGTTCTCAAGTGATGCAGGTTCTGTTATTTGGTACAGAACCTTGTATATCTTTCCATAAAGTTTGAAGAGGATTGTCCTCTCCAAGACCTACAGGTCTCACTCACTGAATGCCATTTTTAATTACTGATCTCTGAAAGTAGTTGTATACAGCTGGCAGTTTAGATATTTCCGGATGAGTTTGGCCCCATGTATGACATCTATATGAGAATATTGGTCTGATAAGTCCATTCAAGAACATCACTTGAGATTTTAGGTTAATGTTTAGGTTCTGGCAAAAAGAATCATTTACTAGATTAGTCAAGAATATCTATCATGAAAACCCAAATAACTTAACAAATACATTCTTATTACCTATAGATATTTACTCTTAAGTGCATAATACAAGGGGGTTTGTTATGAAATGTAGTTTGCTTTGTATTTTCTTCGTCCATTAGCAATCTCCCATATACTCTTCTCTTCCTCTAAACTGTTTGGGCACATACATACTCTCTATGCCATAACTATGCTAATTAGGTGATCAGTCACATATCACTACAGGGTTCTTAATAATTGGAGAGGTTGAAAATTTTTTCAATCAATAAATGGAGCATCTTAATAAAAGGGGTGTAGGGTAAAAAATTTAGAATTTAAGCAAAGAAACTATTTAAAAAAATATTAAGCTTATCAAAGAATAGAATGTCTTGATTCTGAAGAGAATAAAAAAATAACAATAGAACACAATTTTTTAAACAATGCAATTATAAAAGTCGGCAAGTAAAAACTTGAACCAAGTCTAATAATTATGGTTTCCTGTTTACAGCCGTAACACATTGAAACACTGGTTCTTGTATAATCACTACAGTTAAACGATGTTGAACCTGATCAGTACCGAGATGAGTGGCTACTTGGGAAAACAAATTGATGTAAGCTTGAATGTGTTGGCAATGGATAACAGCACAGAGTTCGAGATCAGAGTGCTAAGTTCCATTTCCAGTCAGGTTCGTTATATTTATTTTGTTTGGAAAACGTTTGAATTCACCTCTTCCTTTCCCGGCTATGGGTTAATTACTAAGTCTTATCAGCAAATCATTATCATCTTAGAATTTCTTACTATCTAAATTATTTTCTAGCTTTAAATAACCTGCAAAAGTTTATGAACTATATAAAAGATTATATATGTTAATCTTTCATGCTATTACTTGCTATAGAATTCTGAGATTCATAAAAAGGCTCTTTTGTTTTAATTTCTGTATAATTATTTCACAAAGAGTTGGCAGGTTACATTAAAATGAAAGACAAAAATGATATGTAAAAGGCTCAGCATGTTTAAAGATTTAGTATATTCTTATTCTGTATAGGAGTAAAAATAAAAATGACTGTTTTTTTCCTTTTCTGTCAAAGCACAAAAGATATTTACATAAAACACAGGAAATAATGTTTATCACAAAACAAAATACTTTTGGAGCCACTTATGCAAAATTTTCCTGCCAAAACTTGGCATCCCTCTTTGAATATCAGTAATATTTTTAAAAGATAAAGCATATTTTGGCTTTGATTATAGCTGCATGCAGTCAATTAGACTGATTGTCTGACAATGGTATTTCCAGACCTGTTTCATTTCTATGCCCTTTATCTCAATTTATGTAAATATCATCAAAGTTGGTGTAGGCATCCTCAAAAATATAAAATTGCTCTATGCATAAATATTCCACATCTTAATATGCCATTTAAGAGAGATGACTGTTTTGTACATGTAAACATGTATTCAAATGCAGATAGGACAATATACATCTCTTTCTATTCCCTCTCATATATATATATATATATATATATATATATATATATATATATATATATATATATATACATACATACATATATATATATATATATATATATATACATACATACATATATATACATACATATATATATATATATATATACATACATGCTACAGTTCAAAAGTTTGAGGCTATCCCTGGTAATTTTTTAAATTGGCCCCCAAAGTAGTTGTTCTGTACTTTAAATAAGAGAAGATTATTATGCATAGTTAAAAAAAAGTGAGACATGAATTTTTATTAGGAATTTTATTATGTCAAAAAGAAAAAAGCATTTTATGATTAAATTTTGCTCTCATCAAAATATCCTCCTTTAGACTTGATTACTGCAGTACAAATTTTTGTCATTTATTGCAAAAGTTTCTCAAAGTTTGTATTGTATTTTCCTAATCATTATTGGGTAGGTGATGACAGTTATATTTCAAATTATTCTAGAGGTTATTGATTAGAAATAATTACGGACCCAATGGTGGTTATTATATAATATTATATTATATTCTATAATATAAATTATATACATATACAGTGTAACCCGGATATAAGAGAGTTGTCGGAACTGGAGAAGAAGTCTCTTATATCCAAGTTTCTTTTATATCCAGGTTTGGTCTATTATATATACATTAACACAGGCTCTAATTTGGGACCAGAGAAAATCTCTCTTATATCCGGGTCCCTTATATCCGGGTTACACTGTATATATATATATATATATATATATAAATAAATGACAATAGGAAAACAGTAATTGCTGACGCGTTTCATCCAATGTGGACTTTTTCAAAGCAAGAAACGAATGCTTTGGACGAAATGCATCAGCAATTATTGTTTTCCTATTGTCATTTATTTATAAATATTGTTTTCTCTAAAAGTTAACTTTGAGAAATTTTCATATATATATTAATATATATATATACACTTTAAATTATACATACAATATAAATTATATATATATATATATATATATATATATATATATATATATATATATATATATATATATCGGTTTTGTAGTGCGTATTCAGTTTATAACTAGCTTCAATATTTGTTTTTCGTTTGAATGATTTACGTTATATATATATATATATGTATATATATATATATAAACTATACATATATATATATATATATATATATATATATATATATACACATAAATTATACATATAAGTGTTGTGGACCCAGAATAGGTCTGAATAGAATACTTGAACTCAGCAATTTAGTGAAAATATATTGTTAAACAATAAGAACGAATACAAAAGTGTTGCACGTCTGACTGATGGCAAAGTACAGTAGTCAACTGTAGACAGCTCCCCTGAGATGCATAATCTCCCCGTATATATAGTAATAGGCTGAGTCCATTTAGTCCATAAAGGTAGGTCCCTAACATCCCCCTCCCAAGCCTTTACTACCGCAGAAGTCTCAATATCATCTCCTTTTTGAATTGATGACGAGAGGGTCCGTGAACTTTTAGATTGTTGCGGTTCTGGAGCTGCTTGGGGTATTTGAATGTCGAAGGTGTCATAAATGGTATCCATAACTTCTTCTTCTTCCTGGGGAGTACTGTTGCAGTCATCCAACAGTTGTTTCCTGATTTGATTCAGGTGTCTCTTATGAGAGAAACGAGGGCCTTGCATTATGTAGACCATATTTCCAATCCTATTTTCTATCGTACCAGGTTCCCAGAAAGATGTGTTATTTTTAAACATCTTGAAGAATACTTTTACCCCTGGGCTGAATTTTTTTCTTGGTACAATAGAGGTCGGACCTTGTTTTGTTCATTTGGGCAGCAATTTATGGACACCCTGTATATATATATATATATATATATATATATATATATATATATATATGCACACACATACATACACACTATAAACTATACTCAATATATATATATATATATATATATATATATATATATATATATATATATATATATATATATGGTATATACCATTCATGCAGATTCATCATAGGAATATTGATCAAGCTTGCTATCCTATTCATAAAATCATTAAAATATTGCCTTGCAATTTTTTTCTCTTTACTAAGATATATAACATTTTTTATATTTCTCTTGAACAAGAAATTATGTTACTTCAGATAAAGTTTCTATGCAAAAATTGTAAAATGATAAAAACTATTTTGTTGATTTGATATAATAGAAATTATTACAGGGTTTATACCAGCACTAAAAAGTCTATTACTCTAACTTAGAAGATATCATCTTCTAACACTGATGATTTAACTGGCAACCTCAGTGTTTTAATTATACAGTGTAACCCGGATATAAGAGAGTTGTCGGGACTGGAGAAGAAGTCTCTTATATCCGGGTTTGGTCTATTATATATACATTAACACAGGCTCTAATTTGGGACCAGAGAAAATTTCTCTTATATCCGGGTCTCTTATATCCAGGTTACACTGTACTATTTTAACTTTTCAAGAGATTTTGCTTGTCTGATATGTTAGCAGTAAAATTGAATCCCCCTTTTTGAGGTTTCAAGTCAGGTTACCATGTTGTATAGGTTGGTAAGGTAAACCCCTAAGCCTCGTGAATTTAAGCGTCCTACGAGGCTGGCATCCCGTTCCCACCCCTTCACCGTTGAAACTGTTAGATGTAGACGTCTCTTCTACTCCAATAGCTTCATGTCTCGCACATCTCGCCTATGGAACTCTCTTCCCTATTACTGTTTCCCTGACAAATACAATCTCCAACGGTTTAAGGGTAGCGTCAATCGTCATCTCCAATTGCCTTGATCTATCCACTTCCCTTCTCCACTTCCTGACATCTTTCATTCCTATCTGCTCTCACTCTAAATCTTCTGTAGCCCCCTTGCCTTGATCGACCCTCCGTCCTTTCTTTCTCCACATCCCTTCCTTTACCACTCCTATCTGCTCTTCCTCCAACCCTTCTGTAACCCCATGCGTGATAGTGGCCACCAGCCTTGCTTGGGGTGATACACTTAAAAAAAAAAAAAAAAAAAAAACTTGTGTGATTGGCTGTTTACCACTCTGGGAAGATGCTCCTTGGAAATAGAGTAGCATGCTTCTTGGAAAATACAAGAAAATACAAACAGTAACAATAAGAAAAGTGTTCTGAATGGAAGAAGAGTAAAATAGTGCAGATGTTCATCATCCTTTAAAAGAGTTTCCTTCTTCTAAGTGTGTTGTGTCTGTTCGGGATATTGGTAATTGATATGTCCCGGAAAGAGATATATTTGTTCGAAGTAGCTAAGTGGTTTTGGCTACTGTAACTCAGTCCAATGGCGTACTCACTTGTGTCTCCAATACCTCCACATTAGTCGGTATTTATGACTGACACCAGCCAATCATATTACTGTGAGGGGGAACCCAGGTGTATGCATATTCATCACATCAGTAATCATGGCTCTTCACAATTTCCTGTCTTTCCTACCTTTTAATAAATTTTGTCTTTTTGTCATCTCTATAACAGGGTTAATATTAAGTTAGGTGTAACAGGTTTGATTAGTAATGATAGAAATTAAAATGCATCCAACAGTATAGCATAAAAACTTGAGGCACATGTTGACATAAATAACAAGAATTTTTTGTGATGTGAGTTACAGAATATTGGTACAGTGTGTAAAAAAAATGTTCTCAGTGTCTCTTTTGTTTCAAAGTCAGTGATTACTTAAGTCGGTTCCAAGCATTTTATTTGTGAAAATAGCGTTTGAACAGTGTATGTTTTCAATCTTCAGAGTGCTAGCAAGACATGTGTTTCTGTACTTCTACTGCTACTCTTCTACACATCTACTAACTACTGCTACTGCTATCCTAGTCTATTCTACTCTACTGACCCTCTTGTGGTACAAGGGTTGTTTTTACAATGATGTAGGTAGGATGATGAAATATCCTTATTTTCTATCATTACTGATGGCAAGGTTATTTTTAGAATGATGAAATATCATCATAATTCTGGACCATAACATCTCTCTTAAACCTCTGCTATTCATTTACTCAAGCTTTCTAGGAAGGTTATGTGTTGTTTCCTCTGCCCCTCTTCCCTTCAATCTGTCCTGTGAATATCAAGTTTTCAAAGCCTTCTTTCCTCATTATGTGCCCTATTAATTTCAACTATCTCTTTTTGATGTTAAGTATAAGCATCATTTTTGTTTCCATTTTCTCTAAAAACTTTTTCATAGCTTACATGTTCAGTTAATAGTATTCTCATCATCCTTCTGTAGAACCACATTTCTATCACTTGAAATTTCTTCTTCATCTGGGTGGAGATGGTCCAGCATTCATTATCATATAGAAGGACTGATAATACACAACAATTCAGTACTCTTTTCTTTGTTTCTAACAATATTTTTCTGTCTCTTAAAAGTGAAGTATTAAAAAAAAGAGTTATCACTAAAATTTAATTTTAGTTTATGGACTTTAAAATATACAAAATAGATTTTTTTTCTTTTTTAGACTAAATCTCACTTGAGAGTGACACATGGAAGACAATTGCTGCTGAAATGGGAGTGATATATGAAATGGGAGTGATATATGAAGTGTATGTGATATGAATAAATGGTAATATTAGCCACTTCCCTATAAATATACATATGGCACTCACTGACAATGCCATTTTGGTTGAAATTTATAAAACCTTCCTCTTTAAACAATTTTGCTTTAGGTGGTAGGAAGTGAAGATTATGAGGATAAGGGGGATAGATATGAGGTTAGGATTTTACAGTTTAGGGAAGTATCTATGTGCTTGTCTGTTCGACAATACGCACTTCTTGAAAATCAAGTTTATGTTGTGGGATGCTATGGCAATTAGTATATTCAAGCTAAGGTATTTGATCTTTGCTTTTACTTTAGCTTTTTAATCAAAACTTTGACCATAAAAGCCTTTTTGTGTATTAGATTATCTAAATACAGTCATCAAAGTGAAGATGGTTTACCTTGAAAATCAACAACTGAAATCCTTGCTTTTAACTTGTATTCAAAACATGGGTAAAAGTGGTAAATATATCTATATATCTATCTATCTATATATATATATATATATATATATATATATATATATATATATATTTATTTACCACTTCTACCCATTTTTTTTTTTACATTATCTTAACTTTTTTCTAAACCTTATACATAAACTATTAGGTTTGATTCTAACATAAAATACTGTAGCAGACCGTGGGGGTGAAGATGTGAAGAGATATCTCTGGGTTAAAATTTCCTGCTAGCCGGTCCAGCTACATAAGAATGTTGGTCAATAATTAAGTCCAAAGAAAACAAACAAGACCGATATACATGGGTAAATAAATATATAAATACACAAAGACATGAAAAGTTACATAGTGTTTGTATGGAGAAGTTATGTGTGTGTGTTGTGTTGAGTGTCCGTACGTACCTGTATTGTTCTTAGCATGTTCCCAGAATATGGGAAACGCTGTATCTGTGAGATGTCACATATTGACCTAAGTGAAAAAGAGAGAGTTTTTACCTCGCCTCAAGGCCTGAGTCGAAAAAGAGATTTTACCTAATCTCAATGTGAGATGGCGGCCCAAGGCCTGAGTCAGAAAAGAGAGAGAGAGAAGGGTCAGCCAGTATTTATACTCGTGGGAGAGAGACCCCTGTTGAAGGATTAAGGAAACTGAGGAGGAGCTAACTCCGACAATACAACATTTTCATCTTCAGGTTTTCATAGACCTACATATGTATGAGGATGTGTCAAAGATATTAAAATTTTATGATACCTTTAGCAAAGAAAAAACTGGTCTGACTACAATGTATAAACACTACAGTTTAAAAGTTTGAGTCTACTCTTAGTAATTTTTTACATTGGCCAAAAAAGTAATTGTTTTGAATTCTAAATAAGAGAAAGATATTATACATGATTAAAAATATGTGAGACCTGATGTTTTATTAAAAATTTTATTATGACAAAATGAAAAAAGCATTTTATGATCAAATTTTGCTCACAACAAAATATCCTCCTTTATCCTTGTTTACTGCAGCACAAATTCTCATCATATTGATAATTCCAGGGAGGATATAATCCAGAGAGCTCAATGTAAAAACAGAGCAAATATTAATTATATTAAAAAACAAAAAGCTTTAAGGGTTCATGGTGATCATAATTTATTTCCTTAGAATTGATATTCCATTCTAATTCCCCAGATCAACATTTTCATACAAATAAATGGGTGTGAAATATTTGTCACCCATTTAATTTGTATGAAAATGTTGATCTGAGGAATTAGAATTGAATTTCAATTCTAAGGAAATAAATTATAATCACCATGAACCCATAAAATTGTCCATTTCTTAATGCAATTAATTTATATATATATACATATATACATATATATATATATATATATATATATATATATATATATATATATATATATGCTAAAAATAAACATATTGCTCTGTTATTTTACATCAAGTATTGTTTTATATTGTGTGCTATTTTATGTGTGTATGTATATATATATATATATATATATATATATATATATATATATATATATATATACACCATTTAAAGAAAGACATTGGAATGACCAACACAAAAACAGAGAATGTCTCATATAGAGAAGATGTAACATTGAAAAACATAAAGGAAAAAAATTAATTATTTTTAATAATTATTTTTAATAATATGTGGAAATCTCCACCCTTTACCTGAAGACGGTCGTAAGACCAGAAACACGTGTTGTAAAACTATGTTTAAACTAGGAAAAATAAAGAATAATATTTTTTTAAAAAACCCACATTACAACCAAAAAAGTTTGCGGTACCTCTCTTCTTTTTAATATACACACTTTTCTCTTGTTGGAACCATTATAACCACTTCATTTCATTTTATATATATATATATATATATATATATGTATGTATATTCAGTAAATTAATAAATGTTAAAAGAGGCTTATCTGGCTAGCTGATTCAAGAGTTTCACGTCAAAATGTGAAGTGTAGGCACTGAGGTCAACTGAGCAGTGACAGACAATCTTCAAGCCAGAAAATTGCATGAAACTAATTGTTGCCACTCGGTGTCGACCTGAGTATTCACTCTCATATTTGCCCTAACCCAGATATTGAACATTTTACTCATAAATACAGTTTACCTTAAAGATACTTTTTTATCATATATATTTATATATTCATAAAGCAATGGATTTTTTATTTATTAATCCATCATTATCCACCCTTGCTTGATTGGTGACACTCTTCACAGTTGAGTTGGTCTGAAGCTTCCCAGATGTAATGAATGTTTCTCCTGCAAATGGTGACACAGATTCTATTCCTGCCAGAGGGAGTATATTTCTTGAATATTTAGGCCATTAGATGAAAATAAATATACTGTTGAAAATAGAAATATGGGTACCCACTAAAAATAATGTTTAAAGTGATCAAAATATCTATTTATATATACTATTTTGTGAAAGAAATTTATTAATATTATCCTCAATAATAAATGAGAAATATTAAGGGTCTTAGTAAAAGCTTTTATATTTAGTCAAATAATAAATTAGCTATAAAATGTATTCTGTAAAATAATCGCTTTGTATATCTGTTAATATCCATTTCAGCTGAATAAATGTCAAAGGTTCATTTTGTCAATGAATTATTTGTAAAAAGATATCAAATGGCACCCTTTCCATTATTTTGTAAAATAATCATCTGATTTAAAAAGATATTGCTATTTTTAGCAAAATTACTTTATGACTTTCCTTCCCACAGGTTTTGTGATTGCTTGCTGTCAGTATCATCAGTGAACCTCAAATTAAATTGAACAAATGTTGAGTTCATAAGCATCATCAAAACCTATTCCCTGAGGCCTACCTCTATACCCTCCCTACTTTTGAGAGGTTAAGCCCTTTGGCTTTACCCAAGAGCAGAACCAATCAAATATAAGTTCTAGCAATCTTAGCCAAGTTTACTGAATGTAGAGATGGTACAATTCTTTAGTTCTGGAACTTTGCCCAAAGGGAATTAATGGTGCTGAGAGGATTTGTAGTGCTTTTGTCAGGTGGGACCAGAAACAGATAAAGAAAACTTTCCTTCCTTAACAGAGTCTCTCAAGTGTTCAGAACAATGAAGTCTTGTATTGCTGATGATGCATCTGATCTCAGTCTGCAATCGTTTATCACACTGGAGTTATGATGACTTCACAGTTCTCAAGTTTGTACATTTACAAGGCAGAATTATCATTGCTAACAGGTAATTTGCTCAAACTTCTACACTTTGTTTTTGCTATTTATAGCATACAGTATTTGCACAACTGAAAACTGAATTTTGACAAATTTCTGGCATATGAAGATTGATTGCTAAGTAAGGTCTCCAATCTTATAAAACAAGTTTTAAATGAAATAGAATAAAATCAAATGATATCCACAACAATTTTAATTTTTACTTTTTTTTTTAAATACATGGTTCAACAGAAGGATACTATGGAGAGAGAGCAGGTAAGCAATATGGAAGTTTTGAGGAAAATGGAAACGAAAAGATCAATTATAAAATCAGAATGCAACAGTTGTAAATTTTGGGGCACATAATTAGAAAAGAAGCCTTGGAAAATTCAACACACACAGGACAAACTGAAGTTAATGGATGGAAAAACAGGGATGGAGAAGGATAGTAAAAAGACAAACATTGTTAAGCATTACAAACAATAAGAAGTTGTGGAGAAACATAATAATACTGAAGAAAGTCATATTTTCCAATTTTGGGAAGAAGCAGAAATCTGATGGTGTCAACTAAATTGGTGTTATATACATTGGGCATGCAACATTTGTAAATTTCTGGCTTCGCATTGCTTCAATCCTTGACTGCAATATAGATTTGTATTCTTATAAAAACAAAGCAATTCTCCTTTCAAGTCTTATTCTGTAGAGATATTGAGTGTTCACCAAATCCTATTACTTTCATACACCTGTGAATTTTAATTGGTGTATGGCTTTCTAGTGCCAAAAATTAGTCTTTATATATAACTCAGTCACAGCATTCATCAATATTATTGTGAATTGCTGTCACAGCAAACAGAAATAGGATTATATATTCTACCAAATACATATATACATATATATTCTTATCTCAGTTATTAGTATAGAAATCTTATCAAGCAACACACACACACACACACACACACACACACACACATATATATATATTTTCTTCACAAATCTTTCTCAAATATACACGCCAGTGGATGTGACATACCCTGTTTACTAAATAAAAGTCCACTATAAGAACTTTGAAGTGAAAATGTGAGATTAAAAATAAATATATTAATTCTTTATATATATATATATATATAATCTCTTCGTCAACCGTGGTCTGACAATGTTTATCTGTTGGTAATAAAATCAGGGGTAACAACTCCTCTTGAAATCACTTGGTATTCAGTTTGTAAATGCATGGGTACCTGTCCATTGTCAAAAGAATTTTCATCTGCAGACATACAGTGTTCATCATACCATATAACATTGGTCTGTGAATGCATGTCACATAAACTTCTGTATACCCATGTAGGATATGCAAAATTTATTTATCTGTTAGACTCTTCTAGGCTTAGTCTGTTTCGTTATTTCCCATGCAATATTAACTGCTCTAATTCAAGAAAGGTGTGGCTCTTCATGATGCATAGAGGATCTTCACCATACAGAGGCAACACCACAAAATATATATATTTGATGCATCCAATAACTAGACTAGTAATAGAGGTATGGGGATCCATTAAGGACACAATAAAGGGTCATTTCAGAAAGCTACTATCTTCTGAATGACTCTTGATACATATGTGTGTATGTGCTAATTTGAGAGACTATTTTTGAAACCAAGATTGCTGGTTTTTCAGTGGTTTGTTCTTAGAAAGGCATTTAGGGCAGGTAGTGCTCAATATCAGAAATAGATAGAGTGTTAATAGAATTATTATTTTTCATTAGATTTTATTTATCAGTTTTATTGCCAATATTTTTATCATTTCATTGGCTTCTTATTCCTCATATTTCATGAACAAACCTATTAAATCCTTATATTATAAGAAACACATTTGAACCGTCTTTCATTTTAATTATTGTTGTAACCTAGGGAAGGTTACTGAATAGAATAATCACACGAAGGTTGGTAATGAATGACAATACTTAGAACAAGAACAACACAGACAAGATTTGCCAGTGGTGCATAGAAGGAGAACTCAAATGCTAGAAGTGAGTCAAGTGAGTCCAACTGCAGACCAACATACAGTATTTACTACTGTATTTATGTGAATGGGGACATACCCATTATCATCCATCAGTATACTACAACAATTATATATATATATATATATATATATATATATATATATATATCAGTCAGCTATGTGCCATGTGTGATACATGCATAGGCAATCATTTATCTTTCAATACATGAGGCAGATTTTTCCCTGCGGTAGGTTGCCATTTCTTTCTGCGGTAGACTAGTTGCCATCCAAGGCTCTAGAACCCGGTCTGTCCTGCTATTTACTCATATCTAGGGGGAGAAGAAGAGGATTGATACCTTTACCAAGGGTATTAGCACATGAGTGAATGGAATAGATTCGACTGGAATTTGAACTCAGCTCTCTGATTCCTCAATCCGAGCTGCTATCCATTACTCCACCATGCCTCCATATATATATATATATATATATATATATATATATATATATATATATATATATATACATATATATATATATATGTATGAGGATGTGCAATTAAATAAATGGTTGTCATAATAGAAAGTAAAATTGTGAGGATATGAGTTCAAATTCCATTCTATTTTGTTTCGTACTAATGCCCTTTGAAACGTCATGAATCCGTCTTCTGTCAGCTATGAGTGACTATGTAACCTATTGCCTTGGGTGTCAGACAATCTAGGAGAAGGTAAACTGTGAATTCAAAACATATCTCCTAAGGGAGGGTCATGTTCTGTCCTGCAGTTTTAGTATTATTGGGAAGAGGTTAAATTCTGTGTCAATAAAACATAATGAGGACTATTTAGAGATTTCATTGCACAGTCTGCCCTATTTCTCCATTATCAGTTCTTCTGAAAAGTGTGGATGGTTTACACAAAGCCTTCACATCTGTAAACAAATAAGCTGTGTGTGTAGTTCAGTTCTAGACTGAACTGTTGGCCCTGATATGTCAGAATCAACCACTATGTCCATCATAAGTATGTTAACACACACACACACATATATATATATATATATATATATATATATATATATATATATATATATATACATATATATACAAAAGTAATGCTGCTTATTTATTTCAATAAATACATATGTTGTTTAAATGTTTTTATACTTATAGAGCTAAAGGGCTTAATATTATGGATAGAATTGATCATTTGGTGATATAAACCGTGTGGAAAACAACACTGCATAGTGAAAACAGTTTCATAGTTTAAATGACCATTAGATTATATATATATATATATATATATATATATATATATATATATATATATATATATATATATATATATAAGGGCCTAAGGATCATTTAAAATGTGAAACTGCCATCACTGTGCAGTGTTGTTTTATACAGTGTTTAAATCTATAAATGATCTACTCTATTTCTAATAGTCAACACTTATTCCTTCATAAAAATAGCAAATCTTCAAACAATATATATTTATAAATATAAACAATAAACATTTAAACTCATATATATATATATATATATATATATATATATATATATATAAAGGGCATGCAATGTATTTTTTTAATGCCATTTAAAATTTCCCAACTATTATGTAAAAAACACGCTTTTATTTGACACATCTGCTTCTCAAACAATTTTTTTTTTAATTCTCCATCCAATATATACCAAAGGTCATGAATGTGTCTTGTACTACAAGGTCCTGAAACTAACATAACCACCATTTATATTTTCTTCAGTTTATTTTACTTTGGAAAATTAGTGGTGTATCATATGCAAAGCTGTGACCCATAGACCCAAAATATCCCAACTTTTATTTTATAATAAGGATTATAATATCATTAATAATAGCCAATATAAGTTTTAATTGATGTATTTTTGTAGAATTAGCAAAGAAATTGTTTCTTGTTACAATTACAGGCTTAGAATACATTTTCAATTTATTCTTTTACATATATATATTTTTTTTATTTCTTCCTGATAAGTGATTCTAGCCTCATATTTATCAATATAGTCTGAGCTTCAAATTATATATATATATATATATATATATATATATATATATATATATTCTAATATTTGTTATTCTTTATTTTGTGACAAAATGCTTCAGTGAATCACTGAAAATGATAAACACTAATCAAAAACTGGCATTTTGTCTGTTCACAATCAATAAAATCAGTACGCACAAAACTTTGGTCATGATGATTTCTAATTTCCTGCTAGCACAACCATTAACAACCCCCAGACAATTTCATTTACCTATTTTCACTCACAATGCTTGGGTCAGCTCCTGATATGGTTTCTAAGTTTTTGTTCAATAGTGCTACATGCTTGGATCATCTGGCAGGCCAATATTATCAAGACGTTACCTCTTTAAAAAATTAAGTCTTATGGTCTGAACACTAAAATTCTACTGCCTTGGTTATTTCAAAAATTGCTAATGTACTCTTGATTAACTATAAAAACAGATGCAATAAAATATCAAGTTTGTATATAATTTTATGCCTCCTAGTACATTTAGGGGACTCCTGTGAGTTCAGGTAAAAAATACGCCAAACATGGAATTCCAAAAAATGACAATAAATATATTAACAAAGCATGTTACAGAAGGATAAAGAAAGAAAGTTGAAGTTATTAACAGTACAATACAATCTTCAGTTTGTTTCTCTGAAGTACTTACATGCCTTGTATCTATTGGGGTGAAAGGAAATGTGTGTTTCTGCTCCAAAAGTCAAAGGGAAAAGAGAAAGTGCCTTTTAAAATATTGCTCCATCTGTGATTATCATTGAAGGGTGGGAACGATAATTCAACAATATAAACACACAGGTTGTTAGAGTTAAATGAAATGATAGCTGCTTGAATACCCTGAAGTTAATCCCCCATAACATTATTTATATGCTTGAAACTAATATATGAAAATATTGATGAGATAGTTATTCAAATTAAATGAGTGAAGTAAATTTCTGCTTTTTTAAGTCATAAAATCAGCCAACTGTTCTTCAAGGAAAAAATTCAGTCTTTCTTTATTTCTCATATATCAACAATTTAATCAATGATCAGCAGTGCAAATTTAACATCTATTCAGTTTGAGCATCAAAAATCAAGGCTATTAGTAAAGATTAAAAATTGATACTTCAAAGAATATCATTGTATTAATTAAAACTTCAAGTTAGAATTTTAAAAATCACAAGATTTATATTAAAACAAAAAATATAAACACTGCAATATAATTAATGAATAACAAATTGTTGACATTTTTGATTTCCAGTTTTTAAGGCATCAGAAAGTTCAGAAGGTACAGTGATGTGAAAAAGGGTCATCAAGTGTTTCAGCAGACTTCAGTAATAACTGCAAGTCTCTAAAAGAGAAAATGTTTATAGTTTTAAAAAAGATCTCAAAAGTAACATGAAAGTTGCCATTGTGTGTACAAATTCCAACATACAGGCAAATAAAAAGGACTTCATTATAGATCTTTTCTTGGCTAAGTTTAGTATGGTACAAGGCCAAATGTGTAAAAAACTGGGTAGGAAAATTGTGTAAAGCCATTTCTATCTGAATTTCTCGGATGTGAGGTCATTATTTACATGATTTTCATTTTGTTTAACACTTTTCAGTTGTTGCTATTACCACATTATTTCAGTTGTGGTGTTCTACAGGTTTCTTCAGGAGTCTGTTAATCCAAGTAATATTCAGGATGTTTCAAACTGAACCCTTTATTTAATCTCTATGAGTAGATTGTTCTTATTCTGCTATCCATATCAAGGGATATCTTGCCTTTGTTCTGTTTTAGAGCTGTTGGTTCCTGAATTTGGTGGCATACTAATTCTGAATTCCTGGGCTGGAGAATAACTGAGCATTACTAAAAAAGAACAAGACAAGAAATTCCTAAACATGGACAGCAGAATTAGAACAATCTACCCCATAGAATAAATAAATGGTTCAGTTCAAAATACCTTGAAGGTTACCTGTATCAACAGAGACACCTGAAGATGGCCAGAAGGCACAATAGCTAAAACATTATGATGAAAGATGAGGATATTAGTCTGTCCTAATGTAAATAATTATGTAAGATCAATCCCCAAAGTGAGTAAATCCACCTTTAAATTTCTGTTTTTGATTCATCTGGGGTGGAATACTGAAATGCTTAAGCATTTCAGCCACAGGGCATTCCACAGAATTTCAGCCATAAGAGAAATTCATTCTATTTGTAACAGGAATGAAGCTAGATGATAAATAATAATCTAAATTGATAACTTGGCAAATATGAATTTGTTTATATTGTATTAAAACATGGGTGATTATTTCAAAACATGATTTCTAATTGGAATACATGCAATCATGGCTCCCCACAACTTCCTGTATTTTGAAATGAGGAATGGCCAATTTACTTTGACTTATTTGATAAACTTATTAAGTCGGTTACTAAATATTTTTCTTTGTTTCTCAATACGTCCTAGGAGTGTTAAATTCACTAGACTTTATTTTCTCATTATGCATCCCAGAAATTTCGACCTGCAGCTTTACCAACTGCAAAAGAAAACAGAATCATAACTAATAGAGTTATAAACTTTTGGATTTCATGTGGGTTAATTAATTATTAATAAAATAAATATATATATGATGCAAATGACATTCCGATGAGAGTTTCAGCTTTTAAAAATAACAAATTTGATTCTGATTATTTTGTAATTAAATTGTCATATTTTTCAGAAGAAATATATATATATATGTATATATATATATATATATATATACAATTTTATTAATACAATAAAACATAATTTTCAATATTTATAAACTGACAATTTCTTTTAGTTTATTTATTTTTGAACCTCACAAAGTTTAAATTTCCAAAAAATTTCCAGAGTTTTTATTAATCTTCCTTTTTGGTGAGACAAAAAATGTCTGACAAAATTGAAGATCTTCTGATTAAAGATGTTCTTTATGACAAATTGAGTAAATTGATTGTAAAAATATATGTCAGAAAGATTTGATATTTCATCTATCATAGACCACTGAGCTTAGTTGACAAATATTTTTTCTCAAATTTCCAAGTATAAAAAGAAATTACCAGGAGATAGAAACTGATCTTCACAAACTCATATTTCAGTGTTATGCATATTAATCTTCATTATATATATATATATAGAGAGAGAGAGAGAGAGAATAGATAAATATATGTGTGTGTAATATTATCAGGTTAACATACAGTCATATAAATGTGTTTATGAAAGTATTTTTGCTATGTACTTATAATATGTTTTATCTTGTAAAAACCTGTTCATATATTTACATATGCACAAACAATAAGATCTGATTTTCCATTGAGTCTCTTATAATGAAAACTACAAAATCCTGTTACATGAAATTTCATTTATAATTCTGATGGCAGATAATGTTCTGATTTTATTTAGCATACTGATAAATATATACAGAGGATTTCAAGTCTTTACTAAACTATATATATGCTTTTAATATTGCTTGTTCATGTTTCCTGTAAAAAGGTACAAATTGGTCACCAAGTTTTTTTTTTACTAAATTTAGTACTGGGAATAAAGAAACTGAGCAGTGGGACAGGTTGCCCTCAGGATAGTTTTCCCCAACACTTTCAGGTGCTACATAACCAAAATATTAATGCTGGGAAACTGACAGAAGCTGAAACACCAGATCAAGACCAAAAATATTGCTGGTTCTACTTTGGATTTTATCAAGGGTCTCTAAATATATAGCAGGAGCACCAGACTATATGTAGCAGTAATATTCTAAGCAATGGATGAATTGTAGACATAGATATGTATGATAGATTCTGGAGAACCAGTGAACCAACTTTCCTAGCATCTGACCTAGCAATGGCTTCAATGTAGTTTTCCATTTCATGTACAACTGTTTTCTCATATCAGTAGCTTCAACAGAAGAAATCCTTTAGGTCTTAAAACAATCTTTCATCCAATCTTATACACAGTCACTACAAAATCACAAACTAAGAGCCTAATAACAAAACTGTATTGATTAACTTTCTTTCTAACACAAGTAACAATAAAAATTAGTAGCACTGTAACTAGTAGGGAAAATAATGTTATCATTGAGAGAGATTTTCTACAGTACCTTAAACTTGGTATAAAACCCCTGTCAATGCTAAAAAGTGCAATAACAGTGAACCTGAGAATTGTAATTTCCTGAAAAACTATTTCAGGAGAAAGATTTTATAAATTTCAATCAACAGAAATGCTGTGTGGTCAATGAATGTCAATGATTTTCCTCTATGAAATCAGTTAATTTCACCATTACTATTTCATTTGAAAATCATACAATTCATTAAGATTAAGTATAAATGCTGCTAAATAAAAGATAGTGAACATATTACTTAATAATATAATATCAACTCATAACTTAATATTCTGTACAATTTACTTTTCAATATGGAACAATTTTTTTTATATATTTACAAATTAAAGTACATGAACAAATTTTGCATATAATTTTAAAGATGCAGATCTGCTTTTCAAATACACTGTAGATGAAGTAATTGTGTAGATTTTCTACTTCAGTAAATTTGAGTCAATACAATTTTATCTGTGGTGTAAGATTTCTAAAATAATAAGAACTTGTCTAGACATGATGCTAAGAATAACATCAAAAACAATGTTAGATCAGCCAGAGAAAATATTAATTTTTGTCAAATCCAATCAGTTTAAGAGACTGATCTGTTACATTTATCAGAGTCTGTCATCAGTAAGATGCCATCAGTTACACAGGTTTTTTGGAAAATTCCTGATATACACATCTTCAGATACAATGCTTCTTATTTCAACTCTTTTTTTTTCTTTATGTCCCATGTCCCCTCAGGACATAGGCAACCATGGTTTTCCACAAGCTCCTACCCTTTGTAGCTCTTAATAAACTTTAGCTTTCTGTTATTTCTCCTAAACCCTTTTCCACCATCCATTTACTCCAGCTCATTAATTATGCTATGCATTTTTTTCCTCTGTCCTTCTTTCCCTCTCTCTGACCCAAGAGTATCAGATTTCCCAAACCCTCCTTCCTCATTATATGTCCCAGAAACCTCAACTGTCTCTTCCTGATGTTAAGTATTAGTTTCCGTTTTTGTTTCCATTTTCCCCTAAACTTCATTGTTACTCATATGCTTGGTCCGCAGTATCCTCAGCATTCTTCTGTAGAACCACGTTTCTGTTGCTTTGTCTCCCATTCATCTTTGAGGAGATCATCCAGCATTCAATGCCATACAGGAGGACAGATATCACGTAGCAGTTCAGCATTCAGTTCCTTGTTTCTGGGGAAATTTTCTTATTTCTTGATACTCTGCTTAGCTTTTGGAGTGCTTCCTTGACTATCTCAATACACCTCTAGCTGACTGTAATAACCAAAATGCAAATGGTTATGTTTCTGCAGGAATATTTCTCTTATTCTCCAGAATGTCACTCTTCTTACAAGTGCCATGGGTTCAGCTTGATGTGTGCCAATGTTAATTATATAGTTGGCTCATATTCAAGTCAAGAAATCAGTTAGCCCAACTCCATTAATAGATACACATCCTTCTAAAATCTATGACATTTTGTCATGTCTTTACAAATGGAAAACATTCTTTTTCTCTCTTGTTTTATACACCTTTTTTATTAAATATTATCGATATGCTTATGTTGTCAGTAGAGAGTCATTGTAAAAAGATGATGCATGCACCAAAGAATTTTTGGTGATGGCATTGGATTGATAATTGATTGAAGTACTTCTAAAGCAAAACTTTCTCACTTCAAGAAAGAGAGACTAGGATTGAATCAGATGAGACTGAGAAGTGGCTTATTTTATTGGCTAGGAAGAAATCCCAACATGCATCTGTATAAATTGGGGAAAGTATTTTGCAGTCATTCCCTATAAGATTGGAACCAACACAAAATAATCCCACATGCAAACCAAATAGCTGCTATGTGGATATGCAGTGTTAAGAATAAAACTTTCCAGTTACTTTTATTAGGATCATTTAGACTTTATTAACTACATATGTCCAATAATCCAATTATAATTCTGTTTAAGTTAGTTACATGTGTATTATGCTGTACCATTACCCCAGATAAATAATGGACGATTCTGTTTTAATTATGAGGAAAGATGGAAGAAAAAGATATATGAGTGACACTGGTTTTAGTGAAAAAAGAAAGCATACATAATAATAAGAAAGGAAGAAAGAGGAGGCAATAATGCTCTCATGCATTTCACATCTGCTTCAGTGAAATGGAAAAACTTGTCAGTTCCAAGTCATTTCATTGGTACCATTTTACTTTTTTAAATAATAAACTGCATTCATATTCATGATTTTTATTACAATATTTTGTTAAAGTTAAATATTTAACTTTTACAAGTATTTTATAACCATGAATCTCAAAGGTCCAATCATTAAATCATACATTCATAAAAAACTTAACTAGGAAAACCGTGAGATTTTCACAAGTACTGCTCAACAGAATAATTGTTTTCAAGTGAGAAAAAGGAAAGCTTAATATCACTGAAAAGGTTACTTATGCAAGTTATGATCTGAGATTAGAATGAAAGCAGTGATGGCATATTTCCTGAATCCATCATAAAAATTCAGAATGTGGAATCAATAAATACTAAACACTTGAAATACCTCAGTGTATGGATCATTTATAACCAATTTAGTATATGAGATAAGGAAATTGAACATAAAATAGGCTACACTAGGGGTACTTTTCTTTCAACACCACAAAATACTACAAAACCTAACAACTCCCCTTGATTAAAAATGGCTTCAGACAAATGAACCGACTAGGTCTTGAAAAAGACTGTCCTTTGTCAGATTACATAGACTGGCACTACAGAATCATAAACTTTAGCAAATAGCAAAAACCATAGCACTTGAAGACTTTCAACAGTAGTAGCAACTAAAATGGATAGCCCATGTAACTTGAAGAGAAAATAGCAACAAAATCAAGATGTTGAATTTCCACATTACCTTAAGCAAAAGTTTAGAAAGGAAACCTCCATCAATACTGGAAAGAGGGATAACATTTAGTGAACTTAAAAAGTTTTTCAGGAAATATGCCTAAGAGAAAGATAAATCATAAATTTCAACTGACAGTAATGCTAATTGTTTGATCAATGAATGCCAAATGTTTCCTTATCATGGAAATCTCATGCTTACCCTCATTCTTAATCTGAAAAGTAAATTTTAAAATATTTTAAAACACATTAATAATGATGAAATCTTCAGACTTAAGCATAAAATATTATTTTTTTAAATAAATATAAGATCCTCATTTTGCTGTGTTCAGTGTAGATCACACATATACTGTCCTTGGAATCCATCTTGTATTTGAAATGTACATCACTGAAATCAGACGCTGATGTTCAAGCTCAGGTAAAAGAATTTACAATGTTGATTTTCAAGGTGAGCAGTCTCTTTCCCATTTAAAAGATAGACAAAACACAATTTTTTTTAGCACCATTTGGCCTTATTTTATACTAAGCTTAGTATAATTATTAGTATATTAGTATGATAATTGTAATATCAGCAATTTCTTTATGAGGAAACAGTCTTCACTTACCAAGCAACCAGTGCTATTTTTGATTTAAATTTAATAAATCTTTTTCTTAAAACAATTTTTCAGGAAAATAGATTTTTCAAGTTCAGTAACTGTTATTGCTCTTTCCAGTGTTAATTGTGCTTTCCTTTGTAGCCTTTTGTTTGACATAGTGTTGAATGTCAACATCTTGATAATGTCATTTTCTCATAGAGTTACATGTGTTATTCATTTTAGTTGTTGCTGCTGTCGATTCAAGTGACATATGATAAACTAATAATTAGTACTATTTTAGCTTGTCTCATTAAATTGGCTCTTTTCTCTGTCCCATACATTTTCTAAAGGATAGGAAACTTTTCCTAATTGGCAGCAGAATGTTTGACTTAAATTATTTAATAATGTTTTATAATCAGTGCAATAAGAATTAAAGGAAATCAATTTCAAAAGGAAATATTTTAAATGAATTGTCTATAATTTTGAAAATTCATTAATAAACCAAATTTGTTTACTGTTCACATATACACATTTATGCATTGTCATAGTGTCAAACACACAAGAAAATGAAATTTCTTGCCTAAAAAATGATAGCAGATTTAAACTTTCTTTTGGCAAGTAAAGTGACTTTGTAATTATTATTTTCTTTTAATAAGATTTAAATAACATCGTGAAACACCCAATCCAATGTCAGCAAAAACTTTTCTCTTTACTTTTCTGTCTAAAGACATGAAATATAAAAACTTTAAAATGATATATTCATATTCTTCTCTTTAAGTATAAAAGTGCTGTTGTGCAAAGATATAAAATATTGACATCATTTAAAGTGAATGAAACATACAGCATAAATATATGAAAAGTTCAAACAAGACACATAAGTTTTTGTATAAAAACAATAGTATATATATATATATATATATATATATATATATATATTCAATATTCTTAATAGAATGTTAGCATGTGTCTACTTGCAAAAGACTAGGTACCAAAAACAATATGAATTTTGTACTTATCTGTTTGGTTTGTTATGAGCCTGAAATGTGTGCATCCTGTTTCTATAATTTCACAGACAAAAAAAAGAGACTGACTTTCATGCCTAACAATGTTGCATGCAGTTCCCGTTAGGTCACATGACTGTTTTTTTTTTATTCTTGTGAATTTTATAATTAATATTTATTTTTGTTTTTGTCAAGGGGAGATACATTTTTTTGTCTCTCGCTACAGTGCATTCTTTAATAGTATTCCACAACTTCACACTTTTTTCACTTTAATTTGGCTGATAAATTCTTCAACCTTCTCACATTAATCAAAATCTAGTGATAAAACAATGAAGGGAATGCTAGTTTGTACAATTCATAGTGTAATAATAATGATACAAATCTCTGACAATTATTTTTGCTTGTTAATTGAAAATGCATGTTTTTACTCTGATTAATTATAAAAGTAAATTCTTAGTTTGTTTAAAAACCACTAATTAACTAAAATTAACTAATTAAACCCAAAATGTCAGTAAGCCTCTTGAAAATTTTCTCCTGAAAAAACCTAGGGATATATAACACAATTTTAACAATATTCCATTTATATAATTAAAAATATCCATACAATTGGGTAAAATTATTTTTTGTTTGTAAGATTTTGTTTAATAAAAATTTAAATTAAGAATTATTTAACTGTTAACATGAATATAAAATTAATTATTATTTATAAAATATCATTTCAAAAGGCTATGGGGTCTTGTTGATGTGTGCCTTATTTGACCTGTCCCAGACTTACTGTTGAATGTGATGTATCTTTGTGTTATATAAGTTCTCTTTTTCTTTATTTTGTACAACGTTTTTCTCTTCACCCACTCAGGTCATTGCTTCCTTCTGAATTGTTTCCATGATATTGCAAAAGCCCAAATTTGTTTATCACTTTGTGCTTTTTTCGTGATTATAACAGACTGACATGTTTATTTATTCCAGATCCCCTTCCAAATGCCAGTCTTTCAGGTATGAATTTGCATCCAAGGATTCTCTTTTGTTTTCTAACCAGATTCACCTCTGTGTCTGCGTGACTGCTTCTGATTTCCTCTTTTAGAGATTTTGTTGTAGTGGGCGTTCAGTTGAGATAAGACATTTTGGAATTGGCTGTCAGCAAGCAGAGCTAATTTGGAGAGCAGTGGTCAAGTGTTTCTCATTCTGCCAGCTCAATCTTGACCCATGGTTATTTGCTATCTCTGTCCTAACTAGCTGATCAGCTTTATCCATTTAATCAGTACACAGTGTCAGTAGTTCATAAGTGATAAAACTCAAAGTTACTTACTAGAGTGTCAACACTTTGCAACTTACAAACTTTGCATATCTAATTGGGGGTCAGAGTTTATCTGATAAAGATATAAGTTAATTAAAAAGTAGCATGATTTATAAGGATTTTTAAAAAAATCTCTGATACTTCATGCACCTAGAAAGGATGCAATATCTTCTCTGGTGTTGAATGTCCATTACTGATCGTGTAGTATGTGCATGATGCAAAAACGATTCAAAATTGTTTTAAATATTTTAATGGCCTTGTCATACTCATTCAGAAGGTCAAAATAAACCTTAGTATCTATGTCTGTTAGATGTTTGTTCTTTAAACCACAGTTCAGGTTGAGGTATTTATTTGAGTATTTAGAGTATAAAGTTGAATTCCATTCTCACTGTATTTGTTGAGGATATGTAAAATCCTTGCTATATTTCAGTAAAGATAAACAGTTCCTTCAGAATCAGCAAGAACGTTTTTTAGAAACTGAACAATTTACACACAACTAAAATATATAAAATTTAGTTTATGATAAAATATCCTCATAGTAATATGATTAAATATTATAATAATGAATATAATTAAAATTGACCACTCTTCTGGTTTGTTAATCAGATAATGACAACCTTATAATTATGATTCTGAAATTAATTTCATATATTCTAATTTCAATAGATGTTGTGGACTAGATAACTACATTTCTAAATATTAATCCCTGAACCTTATCAAATATTCGCTTTTATCCAAATGAGTGACAAATTTGAATTTTGTTCGCTTGGATCACAACTTTGCAGCTAACTGAAGCATATAACAAGAATTTAAATCTGAGAAAACAGATTTCATGATTTTTTAAGCATTATCTAAAGGAACCAATTAGATATGAGAAAAATAAAACATTGAGAAAAATGATGACTACTCAAGCTGTATTTAGTTAACAGGGAATTATTATTACTATAAGCAAAAGAGATAATATTTAAAAGAATAGCAGTTGAATTAATTTTAAAAGTGATATTGCTTGACGTACACTTGTTTTCCTTTAGAATTGATGTAACTGCCTGATCTCTTCTTTCTTCACACTATTTGTTATCTCTGTTATCTTTCACTGTAAATCTATGTGACATGCACACACTGACATGGCACGCATAACTGTAGTATAGATGATCAGAAATAATTAAGATGAACAATTAAAAATAAAAGCTATGTCCTATAATATTACAAACCAAACATTACATAATGTGTGTATTTAAATTCTTTTAGTTAGAACTGTAGTCATGCGCCAAGCATGCTAATTGTATTAATACCTCCTCACCCACTTTAGTTGTGTCCTTTCCTTGTTTTCTCCCTCTGTCAACATTTCTGTGTGACACAAATACATTCAATTGTACTATAGATCAGGTAAAATCTTTAAAGTACAATTGATTTCTTTTAACCAATCCTTTCATTGGAGGTTTTCATAATTTCCATGATTTATGCAATTGGCTAATTTCTTATGCTGTACAATTTGTCCTTTGGAACATAATTAAAATTTTAGAATCCCTGAAACCGAAAAAGCCTGTAATACCTTTTTTTTTTTTCATTTCTCTTTTTTTTTTTTCAGTTTTCACAATTTTAAACCCCTGATTTGAAGACTGAGAAACTTAACCATAAATTGTCTTGGAGTTAACTCGCATCTTGTTTGACAAGATTCTAAATTTTTAAGAAGCTAAAAAAAAGAAGAGAATTTGCTATTATTAATACTACTTAAAATATGAAAGAGTTAGAAAAATAAAAACAAACAAAAAAACAAATCAACAAGTTTTTAGTGCTAGCATTTTCTAAAAAAATTATTTCAAATAATCTAATGTATTATCATCTGAAGACTAATTACTTTTTACAATCTGTGACATGAGAAAAATGAATAAATGAAGATTTTTAGTAATGGAAAACTCCGCTCCAAATTCACTATGGAATTCAAATGCTGTTATCTAAGCTTTGTGCATTGGCATTATATTACTGATTAGGATTCAACATGCTAAGCCAATTTTATTTTTTTTATGTCAAAAACTGCTTTCCATGTCACAGATTATTAAAATTAACTGTTACCATACTAATTTCCTGGAATAAGAATGAAATTTAGTGCTGAAAATAAAACAATTATTTTTTCTCAGCTCTGTGCCATATCTTAATACTACTGTGAGCTTTGCAGTTGAAGTGTTTTCTTTATTAAAAACACATTTTTAATAATTTTATCTATTTTCATTTTGTTTTTATTGCAAGAGTTTTAGCCAATATATTCTTTCCTCTTTAAAGGTCAGAAATTTAAAAAGAAAATGGTAGAATCAGTCAAGACATGAGCTTGCATATGATATCCCAAGAACGTTACTACTTTTTAAAAATACCCTATCCCTTCAGGACATAAGCAATGCTGGATCTTCAAAAATTCCTTTCTGTTATTACTATGACCATAAATGTTGAGATACCTACAAGTATTACTATGACAACTTGGCATGAAATACAGTTATAAGAAAAATAGTAAGAGAAGCTTCAATGATTATGTACCTTGCCTTATATGAAGAGTTTTGGTAGCCTAAATGCTTAAGACATAATCACATGAAATAGTGTGCTTTCAAAATATATAATACAAATTTAAATCTTATCCAAAGATCTTATATCTTCCAAAGACCCACAAGAAATGACTTCAAACAAGATTAAATCTCACATGCTATAACTTTGGTATCTTCAAGAATTCTTTATAAATATTATTATATCTATAAAAGTCAATATATTTGCAGAAGTTCTGCTTCATAAATCTATAAATTCCATCTAATGCAAAGAGTGATTGAGTTAGACATCACAAACTATCAACTTCAATTTGGTTTATTTATATAAAGATAGACGAGCTTTTTTTTTAGACTAACCACAGTAAATGTTACTTAACATGACAGATCATTATGAAACATGTTTTTCATTGGCCAGTAATCATATTTCGTGCTAACATATCTAATAATTCGAGGCACAGCAGGATACTCTGTATTAAATAACTTTATTCACTCAAACCGGTGTTAACATATTAAAGTAAAATCTGAAAGTTTTATGCAATTGGTATGCAAAGATTTAATACACACACACACACACACACACACACATATATCTATATATATATATATATATATATTTCACCAAACAAAACAAATAAAATGATGAATAACCAGGTTGACCAGGGTACTTCTGGAACATAATGTTTTTAAGGTAAGGACTTTTTGTAATTATAGTGCTTAATATAAGAAATAGAGAATCAATAAAAATGAATAAAATGAAATATTTACTTATAGACATAGAGAAAGAAACAGTGTGAACAGTTATCAACACTCTATGGGGACTTTCAGTTTCATGCCTTAAGTGTCCATCTTCACTATAATTATAGCAATTTTTGTTATACGTTTATATAGTGGTGTCATGATTGATTCCTTTTCTACCACTTATCAACCTTTTGCAGGTTATGTAAATCCAGAAAATATTTTTAGATTGTAAGTATTTTTTCCCTTGAGATAATACTGATACCAGTCTTATTAATTACTCTATAGCTGAGGGGAGAAGAGATAGATTCATACCTTTCCCAAGGGTATTTGCACTTAAGTGAATATAATGAACCCAAATGAAATTGGAACTTGGCTCTCTGATTAACAATTCCATGCCATTATCCATGTCACCAGCCGCACATCCAAGCTTTCAGCACCTGTTAATGTACTATTTGTTACGCATATTTAAAGCGTAAAAATATTTGCACTGACTTGCATTACATAAGAATCATTTCTGACCTTTTGACCAAATAATGTCAGTCATTTACCTTTGATTCCTAAAACAAGAAACTACTACAATTACCAGTTAGTTAACAATGCAACATGGAAGAAAATATATAATAGTGGAAAGATTAAGGACTCTGCCTTATCATAAGGGCTTTGATAACTTTAGTATTAAGGTATCTTCACGAGATATGACAATTTTTCAAGTTCCAGCTGAAGCTATTTCTTTGCACTCTATATACTCTCATTATATTAGGAAATTATACCCCAGCTATAAAAGGGAAATAAATGTCACAAAAATAAACATAAATGCCAAATTTAACATATCCTTGATTAGAAAAATAATTGAGCTGTATGTGGATGGGAAATGTTTGTGATTTAAAATTGTTGCTTGATATGTAAAAGTCACTGTAAAAAAAAAAATGCCTGTTGGCTCATAATATAAGAGGTCATTGTTGGTGTTACAACAGTGGTGTTTAAACCTTCCCACCAATAACCCATAATGTTTTTTACCTTCTTACAGCAGTCTGGAAAAATGGTGTCTGACATGAAAGTGGATATGCAGAAGAAGTCTGTTATTGAATTATTCACTGCATAAAAATTGCATCCACTGATATTCATCAATTTTGCTGAATGTTTACAGAGACCAAACAGTGGATGTAAGTACAGTTATGCAGTAGGTGACATGTATAACATGCTAAGGTTTCCCATACACAGATTTCAACTCATGAAATGTAGATTTCTGGTGAAAATGCATTATCAATAGTGGTGAAAAAATTATGTTTTGTAGCAGAAAAGGTGCTCTCCACTATTGTGTGCCTCATATCTGTTCTGATTTCCATAGAAATGAATTGGAGGCATTATTTTCAGGGGTCTCCTCACATGTAGATATAGATGTTTCCATGAATTATTACATTGTCAGTGTGCCAATGCTGAGTAATTCTCCATTATGGTATCTCTAAACATAATGGGAATTAGTTGATAGTGCCCATCTCTTCACCAAGCAACATGTGACAGGTTGTACTAGGTTAATTGATATCACCAACAAGGAATGATCCCTGATCTGATCCATTATCAAATGCTTGAAATGTATTTATATGGTCAAAGGGCTTCAATTGCTATTAACCCATAGCTAAGGGGAGGAATTTATAGTTTTCTCAAGTGGCTCAGTACAAATTCAATGCAACTGTCCCAGCCAGGGTTTGAACTTGATTCATTGATTTAATTCCACATGCCATTAACTGTTCTCGTTGAGATATGTAATATTGTGTTCAATATGTCAAACTGACCCAAAGACTTAAATTTGCCATCAATCAAGTTATATTATTTGTGGTGGAACCTGACGTATGTAAGTGGTTCAATCATAATCCTTTTTTTGTCTATAAATTATCAGGGATAGTGTTGAAGAAATAACATGTATGCTGATTTCATTGCATTTATGAATATCTACATTTTTCTAAAGAATACTCTTTAAGCCAGTACTTATGTTGCTTTTTTTTCTTATAGAAAATAGTTTCTTGATTTGGCAGAATCTTTTGAGAACTCATCAACTGCTGCCTTATAGTTCCTCAAATATAGTGTGTAACTTTTCAAATTAGCGTTATCTCAAACATTCAGCTCAAAAGCTAAAAACTACTTGACTGGCCTGTTCCAGCCAGTTTAAGATAAGTGTCTCAATCCTATCATTCATCTGATGTGTCTTCCTGTGCATTCAACCATATACAAATTTCCCAACTGTACATAAATAAATCCCTAACACTTACTGTTGAAGGTATAATATATTGATGTTTACATCTCTACCCAGAGATAACTCAATAATGTTTGATATTCTCTACTTATTGCTATCATATTGGCTCTCAGATAAACACATTATGCACACCCATTGATGGTTCAATTATGTTGATAAATCTTTTATGCAATATATCACATGATTCTCTGTTTACAGACAGATAGCTTTTCACTAGTCTTAACCAGTACTCTAGTTAACATGCACGAACAGAGAACTCTCATCAATATCAAAGTAGTCTTTAATGCTATCAATAAAAGGAGTGCCATGAAGATGTTTGCCAAAACAATTCTATGAATTCATTTATATTCAAGAAGTCTAAGCTTTGTACATTCATACAAAAATACTGGATATATTTATAGTTATCATAAAAGGCTTAAATAATTTGGTTTATTTTTATCTCTAAAGATTTCTAACAAACAGCTGTTGGGCTAGTTTTGAATCAGTGTTAATATATCCTATAAAATATGGTGTATGTTTTTTATAAATTTCTTTATTACAATTTTATACCAAGCAAGTTAAATTGACTCACTTTGATTAATAAGCTATTCTTGTTAACCATTAGTACTGATCATCACTAAGTGGCTTACAATAAAGCATTGTGTTAGATTAATCTTTGAATAAAATCCTATTTTGGATGCTTCAATGTAGAGCAATATTTGGAAAACTTGAATCATGATTCTCTTTATAGCAAGTTAATTGTTCATTTGTAAAGTATAAGTCGGTTTAATCTAATGATCAGTGAAGACTCTTAGCTTATAATGTGTGACATCTGTCGGTCTTGAGAGACCATGGATCTGCGCCCAAAGCATTTTGCCTCAGCTGCTGAGAGAGCACATAATCTGATGCTCAAACCATTAATCATGATGACTTAGGAACAGCACAAACATTTCAAGCAGATTTTTCCTACCCAATTTTTCCCACAAAGCTTGGTTCATGGTTTTCATGCACTTCCCATTTATGGCACATGTTGGGATCAACTCCCCAGATTGATAAAATCTGTAAGTCAATGACTTGACAAATCGAACATAGTGGGATTCGAACCTAGGCTTTATGTTCAAAATGCAAACATTCTAACGTCTCAGCCACATACCAATCTGGCTGATGTAAATAATACAAAATAAACTCTTTTAGACAAATCAGGCATCTTTAAAGTACGAATGGTTACTGTTAGACTTAAAAATTGAATTGTTTTTTGTTCAATATTAAGTAGGTAAGCTGATTAAACCTGCTTCTTATAGTTTGCAAATCCATTTTCTGTCAGAAAAATTACTATGTTACTATGTGTTTAGACAGGCTGGATTGATTTTAAATTGAGAGAAAAATATCTTAAAAAAGAGTTGCTAAACTGAATGTTACACACACACACACATATATATATATATATATATATATATATATATATATGCATGTTTTATGTTTTAAAAATTAACATCTTTAACAATTAAACCTTGATTCTAAAATATTGGAGCAATTATATGTTATCCAGTATATAGTAGATTTTAAAAGAACTTCTATAGATATATTTCATCAAAGACTGTCATTCCTTGGATAAGCTTAAATATTTATAGAATGGTTCATAAAAAAACTATTTAGTATGTCAACTGCAGTTCATAGTTGTAAAATAACTGAATATACTAGAGCAGTTTTAAAAAGTAGACTAAGTTATGTCTAGAATCAGATATTTTTTTTAATCATTTCACCCCAAGCAAGGTGATAATGCCATTAGGATGTATGGAGTTATTAGAAGTAAAAGAGAATGAGAAGATTTTAGTGAGAAGTGATGAGAAAGAACAATAAAAGAACAGGTTTCAGGATAACAGAAGATGGCAATTGGCATTGCATTTAATCTTTTGAAGATTGTAGGTGGCAGGGAAGCAAGAAATTGGCAAGAAGTGTGAGAGAAGAAACTATTAGAGTATAACAGATGATTGCATCTAGATAGTTGAACAGCAAAATGGTGGGACCTATTTGACAAACAAGTAGCATGATTAAATTCATGCAGTTGAGGCACCAAGGTGGAAAGCTCATCAGAATAATTGCCATGAAAATATTTGTAGAAAATACAGAAGGAAGCCATATCACATTGATGAGAAAGTCGAGATGCCAGGTCAGGATAGATTACATTACAGACCCTTCTTTGAATTCTGTCAATAATCTCAGCATATATAGCAGGAAATATGGCAGCAATATTCAATGAATGGTAGATTTTTAATTGTTTTAAAATAGATTCTAATGAGAAAAAATGACGGGCATGACACAGTGAGACAACTTAACTAGCAATTGGTTCAAAATAATCAGAACACTTCAAGAAGGCAAAAAGTCTCCTGGAGTTTAGTATCAGCCAGGCTGATGGCGGGTAGCAGGTACAAATGTTTTTCTACAATGATTAAATGGAAACTGTTTTGTTTTGCAGATGTTAAAATTTACAAGTCATTCCTTGTCCCAGTTAACCACCTGAATTAAATAATGACGAATAAGAGTTAATAAAATTTCTCTAATTCTAAATTATGAATTTATTATGTTAGTTTGTTGGCATGAAACATGACTAAAACATTAGTAATTCTATATCAAAGTAAGTAGAGTTATCCATTCTTCATGGACGCAAAATAAATGATCTTCTATTTATTTAGAAGTATGAGTTAATATGATTCCCTAATTCATTATCAATACAATGGCCTTCTTTAATTATCAGGAAGAAAGACAATTTAATCATTCTCTGTTACCCATTACAAAAACATTATTCTTATGAATTTTCTAATTTGATTGGAAATTGCTTCGCTACACTATATCAAAGAGTTTCAAATTTTCCTATCTTGTGGCTTTATTCTTATATAGAAATATAGTCATTGAACCATACAATTATATTTAGTATCTCTTTGAGCAAATGTTTATTACCTAGCAGTGCTAATACATTTTTCATATTTTTATGATTATAACTTTTGGGATTTTTCATTTTGAGATCTTGACTTTGGGATGTTTGTCCTTTTCTATAGGTTGGCAGTTTGTGAAAATGATATATAGCATTAATAATGACTTTATATTATCAAAACTTAAATATCTGAGGTGAATTACATTTAATATTCCTCAGTTTTATATTTTGTCATGGTGCAGCAATTAGAATTAATTTTTTTTTCAGATAGGTATTGAGGAAATAATGGGCAACCAAATAAATGTCAAGAACCATTGTTTCAAATAATGAAGGTGCACATATTCAATATTTATTTGAATGAACAATGATATATTGACTGTCAGAAACAATAGAAATGAGATAAAAACAAGATAAGGATATTAGTCTTGGAATGTCAATGTGTGCTTCTTAATAACAATAGAACATCACAGTTTGAAATGTAAAAACAAAATTTAAGAACAATAACCATTTAAAAAGGTAGGAGAAGAATGATTTTTGAGAACTTAAAAAAAATTCTTTTGACCCCATGTTGCACAAAACTTATCTCTTAGTTATTGGTATTCACCCATATTGTCTTTCACAGAATAGGAAGCACAATGCTCTTTTTTAAAAGACAGCACTTTATCCCAAGACAGGCTAGAAACACTGTATATCCTAATTAATCATATAAATATATATTTATATATAAGTTTGATTAATTTTTTACAACTTGATATTTACTTTTTGTTTATCAAAGGAAACATTCACTTGATTGTCATGTTTCTCACAAGAATATCTCTGACTTGCCCAAAGCAGGTAAAATATCCTGAACTTTCTGAATTGCATAGAAAGTCAAGATTCCATTTGGTAGTTTTATATTGAATATTATATATAGCAACTCTTCATATTAGTCTTACTGATAAAGATGTTATAATCAGTACTGGCTCCAAAACAGTTTCTTGTGCTAAATATCATAAAAGTTTACATTTTCTCATGAATACTCTTGGTAATAATTTTAACACTGTAATAAGTATTACATATATTTTTATCCTAGGCATGCAATTTTTTAAACCTTGCTATTCTTAATTTTTCCAACTTTCACATTTGAATATCTTTTGTAACATAAATTATAAAATATCTGAAAATTAATATTAGATCAAATTTTTGTCAACTTTGGAGAATTTTATTATTGTCTAGTTATTCCATAGCAGAAATAATTTGGAAGTTGAAAGGATTCTAATCTCTTGAGTCATTTTAACTATCACAGATCCGTTCTAACAACTGCTACTTTCTAAAGGTTGCAATTCAAGCAAGTCAGTCTTAAACAAAATATAAAAGAGACTGGACTTAAAAATATAAACAAAATATATAGTTTTACTGTTTCTTTATCTTTCTTTCATTTTGGTATACTTATTTCTATTCTTGAAAGCAAATATTAAAAATCAGGTTGAAATAAATTAATCGTGCTTATATTCACTAATGCCAATTGAAATTTTATGAAACATTCAAAGATTAAATCATCCTTTTTTGTGTACTGATTGTTGCATATTTTTCACAAAAGAAAAAAATACTGAGCTTGAATATATTGAATGTCTAATCAGCTGCCATGACTCACAACATCAAACCTGCTGTGATAATCATCTGAATGTCTTCTACTAAAGCGCAAGCTTTATAACAACTTTTAAAACCTTTTCTCTTGTTTGTTTTTCTTTGGTTACATGAAAATATTTGTTTCAGTGAATATTTTTGACAGATATTTTATTTAGTTAACTCTTTGTCCTTTTATTTCTTTCAAGTGATGACTGAATTAAAATTTAATTTAAAAACATAAAAAAACATCTATACATATATATTTTATATAATATACATATAGTAGATTTTCTATCATGGTTTTCCAGTAAATATATGTGATATGTAATATGATATTGATATAATTATAAATGTGAAGCAGAAATTGATTTTATTATATACAGTATGAAAATATTCTAATATTGTTAAACTATTTTTATTTCTGTAAACGAGATAAAATGAGAAAATGATTATATTTCTTTGCTTTTTTTTATTAATATTGATTCATATAAAACTAAAGTTTTGCTTTCATGCCAAATAAAATATTTTTGTTAGGATTTTTTTTATTTACAAAAGACCATTTTGTTTGTTTTCATAATATACAAAATAGTGCTGAAAATTTCTCAGCCTGATAAAGGATCCTTTAAGAAAGAATATGATATTTATTCATTTAAGAAGATGGGTCAGAACAAGTTCTTTTCCGTATCTACCACCCCTTGAATAAGCAGTTAACAAAGCATATAAGTTGGTTTTTTAATTTTAATTCAACTGGGAATGCTTAATCCACTGAAATAAAAGTTACATAAGTAAAGGTTTTGCTGAAATGTGAGAAAAAATTTATAGAAATATATATATATATATATATATATATATATATATATATATATATTACCAGTTTTGTTATTTCCAGATAGATACCTATATTTGGGTAGATTGTCCAGTTATTTATTAAACACCATATTTATTTATTTTCATCTAACAAACTGGATATTCAAGAAATCTTATCTGTGGAGTGCATATCTTACTTCAATGAGATTTTTCAAATATTCAAGCTGGTAGATGAAGATATGAAAATAAATAAATGGAGCATCTACCCAAATATGAGCATCAATTAAAAATAATATTTAAAGTGATAAAAAAATATTTTTGATTGATAAATAACCTTACCTTACAACATACATACATATATATATATATATATATATAGCCTGACGATTGTGTCTAGCATGAAACAGACTGTCACCTCTAAGTGTTGACTAAGTGTTCACTTTTATATTTACACACACTCTATCTCTGATATTGAGCACATTATCCTATAAATATAGCACATCTTAAGACTA
This sequence comes from Acanthosepion esculentum, assembly GCA_964036315.1. Lineage (NCBI taxonomy): Eukaryota > Metazoa > Mollusca > Cephalopoda > Sepiida > Sepiidae > Acanthosepion > Acanthosepion esculentum. Next base: position 30,871,608 of record OZ038475.1, on the reverse strand, counting down.
TATATATATATATATATATATATATATATATTTATATATATATATATATTTGTGTGTGTGTGTAAATATATATACAGACACCCATACTCAGACATTTACAAAAAGAAAGTAAGTCATAAGTATTCATAAATTATGTTACATTTTACTATATAAGGCAAAGTGGATGTGTGGGTGAGGGGTAATGTATAGCAGCTCGGAATGAGAAAGTGAACAGTTGAGTTTAAATTCTTGTTGGGTTCGTGATAATCACTTATGCACAAATTCCCTTTGGAAACATATGAGTACACTCCCCAGTAGCTATAGGTTAAATAGTAGGATTTATATCTGGAAAATATTGGTATTCTCAAAAAAAAAATTGGTAATGCAATATTCACTGACAAAAAAAAAACATTATTCTTACAAAATATCCAAAATATAATCTGGTTTTAAATAACCCACAAAGAGTTGATAAACTATAAAAAAGCAAATCAGTTCTATAAAAAATTAATATTGATTAACCAATATTGGTAAAATTTTCAGCATGTATTTTTATGAATAATATGTCATGTGAGTTTCAGCTTATATATCCTGATACAAAATATATTTTTACTTGTGTAATTGTTTGTGATTCAAAGTGCAATATAAATTTTTGTTTACAAATAAATCTAAAAGATATAAGCCATAGTAACATATATTTGACCAGCACAATATCCTATATATCTAGAAAAAAATTATCTCACAAGTTAATATGGGACCCTTGATATTCTATAACCTTCATCAGTCTTTCATTCATTGATTTATTTAACTTTTCTACTGTTTCAACCATAACATGACATGCAGCAGTATTTATCACTTGCCAGAAAATATTTCTTTAATTCTCTTTGTAAAGACTTTAGCCAAAGTAGTTATTATATTTGGCTGAGGTTCTTTGTTAATAGCAATAATAGGAATTATAATTTTCTTAAAAGAATTTATACGTCCTATAAGTTTTAGACATTATTATATTGAATACACATGTTTGAGAAAACATCCCTGTTTATTGAAAAAGTGAAATTAATATTTACTGTCCTAGACAAAGAAAATCTTATTAAAAAAATGTGACACTTTCTATGTATATGTATATAAAAAGCAAGTTTCTTTTGTGTATGAAATTAATTTTTGCTGTTTGAAAAAAAATAAAGATATCTACTGAAACATATGCAACCACCAAAACAATGTTTATATTAATAAAAAATACAGTTAGATTAAAATCCACTAATTGTGGAAATATATATATATATATATGTATATGATAAAAATATAGTTTTAATGTATGCTATTTTATGGTTCTAAGTGCTAAATATCAGAGACAGAGCATATATAAATATAAATTTATAATCTTATAACCTATAAGGGACAGTGGAATGCAGTTACTACATGATCTAAGTAAAATAATCAATAAAAATTATATAGGCTTCTACAGGGATGATGGTCTTGTAAACCTAACTGTAATAGACAAAAAAAAAACAAAGAAAAACCAGAAAAATTATAAAATTTTCAAAAATATGGTATTTGACATAGGCATTAAAAACAAACCTAAAGAAGTAGATTTCCTTGATATCACGCTCAACTTAAGAAAACGTACATATCAATCATAGAGGAAACCCAATGACAATCCAGGTTACATACACACATTTTCCAACTAGCCGCCAACAATAATCAAGCAGATTTCACAATCAGTTAACTGCAGGTTATCTGACAATTCTTCCAACAAAACCATCTTCAATGAAGCAAAAAAGATTATGAAACAGCTCAGCAACATACACACACACACACACCACAAAAAAAGCCAACAAGAAAAGAAACATCATATGGTTTAATCCACCATATAAAAAAAATGTAAAAAGAAATGTAGGAAAAATATTCATTACACTCATAGACAAACACTTACACATCATCTAGCACTCGTCACAAGATATTCAATAGAAACACAGTAAAAATCAACTAGAGTTGCACCTAGAACTTGACGCAAATAATAAAAAAACAAACCATCGGCACAAACCAAACCCACCTGTAACTGCAGAGTAAAGAACAAATGCTCCTTAAATGCAAATTGCTTGAAAAACAATGTAATATACTAAGCCAATGTAAAATGTCTAATGAAAAAAAAAATATACATGGGAGCAACTGAAGGAGTCTGGAAACAGAAAAAAAATTGTTTACAGCAGATATGTGAACAGCACAATATTTTCTAAAGATATATGATGAATTAAAAACAAAAATCAAATTACACCAAAAATATTATGGAAAATAAAGAAAACATCATCAGCCTACAACAATAAATCCCAAAACTGTAAATTCTGTCTGGGAGAGAAAATAGCTATAATTACCTCCCCAGACCAATACAAATTACTAAATAAATGATCAGAATGCAGACACAAAAATAAATTTAAATTATGTTACTTAAAAATCAAAAAAACTAAAAGCAAATATCTTGTAAATACAACCATGATAAATGCAAATATACAACTACAAATAAACACAAGTAAATATAATAATAATAATAATCAACAACAACTAATTAAGTAATAAGTTAACAACACTATAAATAGCTACAAATCAGATCCACAATTATTCCTACTCAATAGGCTCTAGAATAATTTGAAATATAACCATTATTACTTACCCAATAACCATAATACAATAAACCTCACTAGCCATAATGCATCATTGACCAGCATATATACATAGTCGAGCCAGAACACAAAAGACATAGCCTGAAAATTGCATGAAAGAGACTGTTGCTGCATGGTGTTTAATGCAATGTCCTGTTTCATATTTATATGATCTGATATATAGAAATATGATATAGATATCTACACTACAGTTCAAAAGTTTGAGGCCACTCCTGGTAATTTTTTAAACTGGATCAAAAGTAGTTGTTTTGTACTTTAAATAATAGAAAATTATTATACATGGTTAAGAATAGTGAGACATGATTTTTTTATTAAAAATTTTATGACAAAAAGAAAACAGCATTTCATGATTAAATTTTGCTCTTGTCAAAATATCCTCCTTTACCCTTGATTACTGCAGCACAAATTTTTGGCATTTGTTGCAAAAGTTTCTCAAAGTATGAGTTTGATAAGAGATTCCATTCTTTTTTCAATGACTCTAAGAGCTCTTTTTCATTTTTTTTTATGCTTCTTTCAAGTTCATCCCATGCTAATTCTGGGGGTAACTTCAAACTTTTTATCTGTACTCTATATATATATATATATATACTACATAAAAAAGAAAGATGTGGTCTGTAATGAGTGTTTTCTCCATGTAATATGTTCATCAAAATAATCTCTCTAGACTCGGAATGGAACATATTTCGGGCATATTTGATATAAACTGTGTTACTTTTTGCAAGTACAAGGTTTTTTAGTTAAATGTCCCACAAACAGAATAAGTGGCATGAGTTCAATTTTCAACTGAGACTACAGGTGTTTCCTTTATACTAATGTCTTTGAAAAAGGCATGAATGCAACTCTCCCTACACTCTGTTTCACTGTAAGATATCTTGACACTTATATACAACAATGGTTTGTGGAAAAGAGAGTTCCTTTAGGTTAAGGATTCTTCCTTGGTATCATATAATCCAGACAACTTTAAGAAAAGACATGCATTACTAAGTAATTCATCATACCCGCAAAAATGCCATGAAGAAAAATCTGTAGGTTATTGGTCCAAACAAACAACTAACCACATATACAGAAATTAAATTAAAAAAGTTGAGCTATGCAATTTGAACTGAGTAGAATATAGATATGAGGCAATTATTCTAAAAACCAGCATGTCACCTTCCAAATATAAATAATCTGTTATCGATATAAATGAGTTTATTTTCCGTACCCAATGACATTACTTTTAAAACTTCAGCCAAGTTTAGTTTATCTAATTCTTACAGATGGTGTAACATCAGTAATAATCGATTGAAAAACTAATTTGCCAGCTTGTTAGACATTATGACGCGCTTCTTTTGTGGTCCATTGTGCAGAATTTTTTAACTGCAATATTTTCACAATCAAAGTGAATGTGATAGATTCTGAAAGGGTGATTCCAGGGCACTAGATTCAATTAAAAGTGATGGAAGAGGATTTCAAAATGAGGTATTTTATACAAACAGCATTGGTCTTGGAGAATAAAATCATGAAATGAAGGAAATACTGTTTCTTGGTGAAAGGAAAAATATAATAAATTTAATTTTTTTTTTCTTATGAACTACATGATATTAATTTCTCATAAATTTGTCTTTAATTTAGATTTGTTTAGTAAAAACTGACTATGGTGATTTTTATTCTCCAGAGATTATTTTTCTATCTGCAGTATGCCTTCAGAACACGAGCAGTTAAGGCTCTCCTCAATTTCCTAACCTTTATAGCGCTCACCATTTCTTTTTACTATTCCTCCCATTCCCTATTTTAAACAACTTTTTGCAGTCAGATAACAAGTTTTGTCACATTATTACCTCCAAAACAAATACTGTTTATTTTCTATCATCAGCATATTTTCTCAAAAGTTTCATGTTATTTTTGGTAACTGATTGGGCACACATACAAACAGGAATTTATATATGAATTATAATTACTTCTGGAAATAATTGGATAATTAATGATTTTTTCTCATAAATATACATTTTTAATCAAAAAGTAGGTGTTAACTTTTGTCACATTATTACCTCCAAAACAAATTCTAGAGGTACTGTCTTGATGAACCTTATTGCTTCATAATAAATCAAATTATTGCCTTCAGTTTAATGTAGGAAGTATGTTCATCAAGCTATTATATAGGAACAAAGAATATTTTAATATCTTCATATGCATGTACTTTTGCATATATACAGATAACAATTTATCATTACAAAAACTTGTAGAAAATTTCAGAGGCAGATCTAAAAAGATATGCAAAATGAGGAGAAATATAAATGAAAAAACATTAAAAATAAAATCTAAAATAAGATTTTAAAAATTACAGATGCAGTAGAAAACAAATCACAAAGTATTAGAAGAGAATTTTCAACCCATTGTTTGATTTTTAAATCTTTGAGTTTGTATCCCCTCTAAATAGATAAATACAAAACTTTGCAACAGGTTAGGGTCAGTCAACACAAATCTGTGCCAAATGAAAGAGATAAGAGGCAAGAGATTAAAAGACCCTCCAATAAACTGAAACTACTTAGCAGCTGCTTTAAATCAATATACATGTATTTTCCTTTCTCTTGTAAACTGGGAGTAATGACATTTACTGAAATATATGATTTTTTTAAATATCAGATGCTTGTAAATTTCTATGAACATTTAAAATAATAAAACTGTTTGTTATGAAAAGATACATCTGCTGAAAATCAATTTAGGCATTTACATGGAAAAACTAAGGCAAATAAATATACAAAAACATTGTTGTAAAAAAAATGATTATAATTATGGGAAGATTATTTTTTTTCTTTTTCTTGTATGTGCCATGTCCTTTCAAGATATAGGTGATAATGGGGCTCTACAACTTCCTTACCTTTGTAGTTCTTAATAATGTTTATCTTTTTACTATATTTTCATTCTGCCAGCTAGTTAGGTAGGTTATTTGTTTTCCTCTGTCCATCTTGCTTTCAATATGTCCTATGAATGTCAAATTTTCTAAGCCTTCTTTCCTCTTTCTGTGCCATAGAAATTTCAACTCTGTCTGATTCTAAATATAAGCATCCTTCTTGTTTCTATTTTCCTTAAAACATGCTCATTGCTTACATTTGTGGTATGCTCAGCATCTTCCATATCTCTGTTGCCAAAAGTCTTGTCTTCATTTTTGAGGAAACTTTCTACCATTCGCAGTCACATAGCAGTTCAGCACTGTTTTCTTTGTTTTTAATGAAATCTTCCTATTTCTTAATACTCTGCTTAGCTTTTGGAAGGCATTTTTGCTCTTCCAATGCACCTGTTTATTTCAATGAAATCTCATCTGTTAACATACTTCCCATCTATTTAAGCTTATGTAGTTGCTTAATGTTTATTTACTATATTAATTGTGACTATGGCAAATTACCAATACAGCTATAAGTGTAGAAATAAAAGTATCTCAAGTTTCAACTCTGATATTTGTGTATTGTGGCATTTGATATAGAGCCCCATTCTGGAAGCAGATGTAGAAGTCATTTTAAACAAGAGTATGACACATAAATCATTCATGGTGATACATATTAAATAAGAGTTTTGGTAACCAAAATTCTTGTTGACTTGGCATGGCCCAAGAAATATATACAAGTAGCCAGCCAAGACTTTGCCAATAAAATATAGATGACAAGAAACACAGTAGATACAATAGTTTAGCATCTGTATTACAGAATTTTTAAATAGGAAATAGATAATTATTGATTAATTTAAAAGCAAAGTGAATCAAGATCTTTGATATTAAGCACTCAGCATTAATATTTTGATGCTGGAAACCTTTATTGAATATAAACAGTTTCAGTCATGTTTAAAATATTTTCAGTATTCCATCAGATAAGGCAAAAATTTACAGAAAATACTTAAAAGATATGTAGATATATATACTTGAAAAGTTATTTTCTTATGTGTGAATCACTTTTGATTCTATCTCATTTAACCTAACTTTTAAAAACAATTTTCATATCTCATAGCCATCATGCTAACTACTATTTTTCATAATTTAGATTCCCAGTTTGACTAAAAAATTACAATTTTTTTTTTTGCTGTCCAGGTTTTTATCAATTCAGAAAACTTGTTTTTAATCTGTTGACATCCCTTCTACAGGATAAATAAAAAAAATGTCACATGCCTATTTTTGAAAACTTATAAACTGAAGACATGAAATAATAAAATGTATATCAATCATTTGCTTTCAAGTAGATTTTATATGGAAATATTAGTAAAAAACATTAGTTATTCTGCTTGAGATACACAAAAACCGTCCGTGATATAACAATATAATATTACAAGAAAATCATTGCTTTCATCATCACATATGAAGTGTTTTGAATTACTAATTCATAACCAGAGAAAGAAAACTTAGAACATACAAAAATATCAATGAGTTCCTCAGAAGTATATGCAAAATCTTGCTTCATGAGCACCAACTTTATGTGACAATATATTGTTTGTTAAGTGTAATATAAATCATAATAGTGGCTATTATCTTTGTGAAAATGTGTCAATTTAGGGTTTGTTACCAAGGCATTTCAGAACAACATAAATGGTTCTCGCCTGCCAATATATATTATATCAGGAAAATATCTAATCAGCCACTCTGGATGAAAAGATATTTTGTTGCTAGGTTCCAAAATGGTTATGTTTATTATGAAATTATGCAAAAACAAAATTTAACATCTTCTGATGTATTTCAAAAGCTGTTAAGCAATGTCAGTATTTTATGCATCGCCTAACTGCTGTTTCTGATAAACTTTAATGTGTTTCCTTTTTTTCCCCAATTCTGTGAATGTATTTGAATATTTTTATTTATCAGGTTATTTTCTTATTAACTTTGGTCAGCATTTGGAATTCAGTAAAAAGTTGCCAAACTTGCTTAATATAAAAGATATATACAATAAATTTCTGTCTGAATTACTGGGATGCAGAGTTAGTATTTACATGCAGATTTCTCATTGTTGATATCACAATATTTTAGCCATTGTGCTTTCTGACGTTCATCAGGTGTAAACAATATAAACAACATTGACAATTTACTGGAGAAAACATTCCGTGTATTTTCAGTGATTCAAAGAAAATTATTTCTTCTGAATAGCTGAAACATGAGCAAATAGTTACTGCACAACACTACAAGGAGAGTTTTGGTTTAAATAAGTTTCACATAAAAAGATCTATTTTATGATTAGAATTTTGCAATTTTAATCACCTGTCTCCTTGTTGCAAATGAAATAGAGCAACTAGACATGCACCTGGAATGAGAAATTCTTCAAGTCGTATATATATTCCCCACACCTGTCACTTTCCCATTCTACCTTATTTCACTCCATGCAATACACCTTGTTTGTTTGGTAATTCCAATAATTTAAAAATATGAAAGAATTCATTCAACCAAAATTGGAATCATTTTCTTTATGATAGAGTACACAATTTATCTGAAAGGCTGCATAAGGTGATAAAATATAAAAGAAAAAATATTTTGATGAATGAATAATGCTATTTGTCAAAAAAGTACTAGAAATATATATATCAACACAAATATAGCCTTGTGTAGATATGGCAATTTTATTTGTCAAATAATACTAGAAATGTATTTATATATATATATATATATATATATATATATATATATATCAACCCAAATATAGCCTTGTGCAGATATGTCAATTTTACACACACACACATATATATATAAATATAAATTTGCATAGACAATAAACTATTTGTTCTCCAGTGTCAAAATTGTATGAAAACAGATACTATTTCAAATTAGAAAGTTTAAAAAAAATGGTTTTAAATTTGAATTGGTTTCCTATTTCTCAAGCACAATTTTGTGAGCTTATTTTTGTACTATATCTTTTAAAATTATTTTTGTTGGTCAGTGAAATGATCAAAATATTGCTGAGTGTGTTTTGGGAATTTTAAAATTACCCCTATTTTTTATTCAGAGAACATATTTCATTAAAGACATGAATAAATAATAACTTTTACAAATGGGGAAAATGTTTTTTAAGCTGATGTGGAAAAATCTATTTGTAAAAAAAAAATCAGTGAAGAAAGAGATTTCTTTCTTTATGAAGAAGGGGTTCAACTGTCCAAACAATATTTGGTATACAATAGTCTTTGTCAGTTTCTTAAGACATCAGAAGCTATAAAATTTAACAAATTAACATATTTGATAGCAAATTATGTAAGTGACATGCATGTTTTATCAAATCAAGTTTTCATTAGTACTGAGTAGTATAGGTAAATTTAGCCATTTCCCTATAAGGAAACATTTGACATTCATTGACTGAACAAGCAGTGCTACTTTTGATTTAAATTTATAAAATCTTTCTATTAAAGAAATTTTTCAGGAAAATTGATTTTTCAAGTCAAGTAACTTTTATAGCTCTTTCTAGCAATGATGGGGCCTTCCTTCCTAATGTTTTGTTTGAAGTAGTGTGAAACATCAAGTTCTTGATTCTGTTATTATTTTCTCTTCAAGTTATATGTGCTTTCAATTTTAGCTGTCATTGTTGTTTAAAGTCCTCAAGTGGTGTGGTTTCTGTAATTTGGTACAGTTCTTTATGATTCTATAGGCCAGTTCATGAGGTTCAGCAAAAGATTGTCCTTGCTAAGACCAATAGGCTTCCTTCACATAAAACTAACTTTAAATATTGATTTATTTAATCATTTATATATATATGTATATATATATATATATATATATATATATATATATATTTAATTGGTATCCCCCCATGCAAGCCAATAAAACCACTATGGCACAAGGTATTGTAGAGCATTGGAGAATTAGGAACAGAAACATTAATAATGAGCAGGAAGAGAAAAGAGTAATCAGGAGGACAGTAAATATTGATTAACTTTGTATTTAAATTTTTGCAGATTAAAGTTGGCTGGAAAGCATGGAGCTGGAAGGGAATTATACAAGTGAAAAGTGTGAGAAAAGAAACTGTAGAATTTATGATTACATCTAACCAGCTCAACAGTAAATTGATGAGATCTTGACAACAGTCTAGTACTGTGCTTAAATTCAAAATGTCTAGGTACTTTAGCGAAAAGCTCATCTGAACAATTACCATGAAAGTATTTATAGAAAAGGTACAGAGAGACAACCTTATAGTAGTGGGAAAATGACTGAAACTGAACTGCTAGATGAGGACCAATAATATTGCTGATTCTTCTTTGGATTTTATCAAGGAGATCAAGGTAAATAGCAGCTAATTTACATATTTCTGAATGAGTTTGGCTCCATAAATGACATCCATATGACAGTCTTAATTTGACAAGACTATTTAAGAACACACATCTTAATGTTTTGGCATTGTAGCAATTTACAATGTTGTGTAAAACTACCCTTAGGATTGGGATAGCATATTCTATGTTCAATTTGTTGTAATATACACCAATATATTTGAAGTGTTTGATATTTAATAATTCCACATACTTAATTTTTATGATTAAATCAGGGTAGATGCCATCACTGCATTCATTCCAATACCAGATCATAGTTTCTACTTTGGAAAGCTTTATTTCTTGGAACAGTTTTGAATAGTCATGGTTAAGGAATGGTTTACAGAAGGTCCTTACTTTTGAATATCTTCTTCTTTATGGGCTGTGAGCCTTCAGCATGGAGACAATCATAGCTCTCCACAATTTTCTGTCCTTTGTAGCTCTTAATAAATTTTGTCTTTTTATTATTTCTCTAAAACTTTGTTCTGACATCTGTTTACTCAAGCTTACTAAATTGGTTGTGCATTCGTTTTCTCTGCCACTCTTGCCTTCAATCTGTTCTGTGAGTATCAAATTTTCCAAGCCCTCTTTCCTCATTATGTGCCCTAGAAATTTCAATTATCTTTTTCCAATGTTAAGTGTAAGTTTTCTTTTTGTTTCCCTTTTCTCTAAAACTTTGTTTTTGCTCACATGTTTGGCCCATAGTATCCTCAGAATTATCCCATCAAACCACATTTCTGTTGCTTCAAGTCTCTTCTCCATCTTTGAGGAGCTTGTCCAACATTCACTGCCATATAGTTCAATATTCTTTTCCTTGTTTCTAACACAATTTTTCTGTTTCTTAATAATTTGCTAAGCTTTTGAAATGCATCTTTGACTATCCTAATGCACCTTTTAATTTCAGTGTCACATTTTCCAGCTTCTGTTAAAATACTTCCCAGATATTTAAGTTTTGTACTTGTTTGATTTTGGTATCTCCAATTTGTAATTTGCATTTTGGGCTCATCATTTTGCTAACAACCATGCAGTGTTTCTTCTTACTGGTATTTCTCCACCAATTCTGACAGTTACATCTGAAAAAAAAAATAAAATAAATATATATATATATATATATATATATTAAAATAATGAGATAGAACAGAAAGATTTATAATTTGGTGTTTTTATTAATTATTTCAATTTAATTCTATAATTAAATTTAAAGTTTTAGTTTCTGTTTTTGAAACATGGTAATTCCCATGTAGCAATGGGGCCATATTTTTAAATTAGTAAATTTATTTTATATATGTATATATATATATATATACACACACACTACAGTTCAAAAGTTTGAGGCCACACATGGTATTTTTTTAAATTGCCCAAAAAGTAGTTTATTTTTACTTTAAATAAGAGAAAATTTTAAAAAAATAAGTGAGACATGATTTTTTATTAAAAATTTTATTACAATGAAAAGAAAAAATTATTCAACAATTATATTTAGTTCTCATCAAAAAATATCTTCCTGCAGCACAAATTATTGACATTTGTTGAAAAAAATTTCTCAAAGTATATTTTTCATAACTGATTCCATTTTTTTTTCAATGACTCTAACAGCTCTTTCTCATTTTTTCACCTCTTCTTTCAAGTACCTTCCATGATAATTCTGGGGTGGCTTCAAACTTTTGAACTGTAGTGTATGTGTGTGTGTATATATATATATATATATATAAAATGCAAATACATGATATTTATTTAAGGTTGACTCGGATTTTCACATTACTCCCTCCTCAAGACCCCGACAGGATTGATTACATTATTACAGAATTTATATTTGAGAATTATCATATATAATAAATGTTTATAAAATAAAAACTAAAATATATATATTCTGTAATAATTAATACAAGCCTTTATGTCTGGGTCCTGAGAAGTGAGGAATCATGAGTCAATCTCCTATAAGTAGCATGAAATTTGATTATTTTTGACATAATAATTATTTCTCTATATAGCTATTGAGCATTTTATTGGCAGAAAATATGTTCATCTTAGATATGTTGATTATATAAAATTAAATATATCAATGGGTATCATTATTATTATTATGTATTTTTTAAAAATTAACTTAATAATTCAAATTTTAGCATTCCTACATCTTCAGCATTTCCCCTCAGTGCATAATCATAACTAATATTTATGATTAGTCCACTGAAGTTCTTTTAGAGGACTTCATTGGACTAATCACAGAATTTTACCACTTTGTCATTCAATTACCTAATATATATATAAAGTGGACATTGAAGAAAACACCCAGAGGCAACAGTCTGTTTCATGCTCAATGCAATCATCAGGCTATGTGCATTCTGTTTTTGCTTGACTATTTATATATATATATATATATATATAAAGTGATGCATTGTGGGTAGTCTATTGTATTGTATTATATATATATATATATATATATATATATATATATATATATATATATATAGCAGATGATCCTGTTTACTTGAAGCTGTTATCTTCTATCTGTTGTGTTCCTTCAGAATGACAGTCATTATGACTCTCTACAGCTTCCTATCCTCTGTAGCTCCCATGTAAGGTTTTTCTTATCATTATCTCTCCTAATCCATGTCCTTCAATCCATTTACACAAGTTCATTAGGTAGGTTACTTGACTTTTTCCTCTGTTCCTTAATATGTCTTGTGAAGGTCAAATTCTCCAGGCTGTTAAATTGACAGTAAAACAATTCTTTGGTAAATGTTGTTTCTGCTGGGGTCAAATTATCAAAAAACTGATGAATTATTTGTTTCAGTGAAATATAACTTTATATACAGTATTTACATTAGTCGGACTATTGACCTCATCTTTGTCGCCATATTTGTCACAACGTTTCGGCCGTTGTACGCTCCAGCCTTCTTCAGGTGGTTGGAATTTCGAACTGAACCCTTTATTTCGATCATGTTTGATGGATGTCAGTTATCAGTTATCTCCTGCTAATTTACCCTCTGAAAGTTCTCCACTGCCTTAACCAGGTATTGAACTCACACTCTTTGGGTCTGTCACTGGATCTAACCAACGCCTTTATCCACTGTGCCATGTGTACGTTGTGACAAATATGGCGACAAAGATGAGGACAATAGTCCGACTAATGTAAATACTGTACATAATACCTCATCTCAGAAATATAGACATAACTTTATATATTTTAAATTCATTCTACCAAGAGGAAATAAATGAAATGTATGTCTATTTTAAAAGTTTTTTGTCAATTAAAAATTATTCATTATTTGTGCCCATCAATAATTCCCTTTCAGTAAAATTGGTCATGTACAATAACATCATAAAGCAATTATTAGCATAAAATATAAATAGAATGCTATGAAAAGTAGAAAATATATCTGAAGAGGTATAAAATCAATAAAATTACTTTGTTCAAAATATACAAATATCTTTTTTAATCTAGATATTAATAATAAAGGAAATTATACTCTTCCATGGAAATCTTATAAACGATATCTGTTACTAAAAACATATTTGCTGATAAAAGAAAAAATGTAGATCTCCCTCTTTTGTCATATTTTTTTATGTTATAACATTTCCCCAGAGTGCAGTAATTATGCATAGCAGATTTAATGATTCCACATGAAGTATCAAACAGGCAAATGTTTCCCAATTTTATATACACATTATGTCATATTCAACGGGTACACATTTTTGAGTAGACATCCTTTTGGAATCAACATCTACCATCCTAGAAATTGAAGAAAATGTTAGCTCTTGAAAGGAATTGAACCTGTATTCTATTTAACTGGGGAAATGGATGTGTGCCATTTATCCTGGGTAACAGTTAAATTAATGTCTACCAACATAGAGACTGAAGGTCTTAATAAAGAACATATGCCTCTCGTCAGAAATTGACCCTGTATTACATCTTGGAAACTACTTTAAAGGTGCAACTTCACAAGCATTAAATACAAACAAAGTTTGAATTCTTATTTGCTTATCTGTTAGTTTCTCACTCTCCCTCTGTACAGATATATCTATATTTAAAAATACGCACACAGTGTAGACACAGATATCAACACTGCATTGTGAGTGTCCTTTTCACACTACAGTGATCTTCAGAGACAGGGAACTGACAATGACCATACAGTATTGATTACTATGTCAACGCTGTGTGTGTGTGTGTGTGTGTGTATATATATATATAATATATGGATAAAATAACTGAAAAAAAATTGGGTGTTTTTTTGCGAAAGTATTTTTTATATATATTTAATATTTCAGACCACCTCGGTCCTTCCTCAGAAATTAATTGAATTACTGTATTACTGTATTTGGGAGTTTGTTTATGCTATATATATATATATATATATATATATATACACCCAAGTTTGGGATTGGTATATAAGGAGTAAATTCCAATAAACAACAATTATTATTCTTTAAAGAGTGCTCAATACAGAGTAGAGCAGATATAATCATTTATTTGAATATTACAACATAAATATGTTATAAAATCACGACAAAAATAGCCATTTTGTTTCAACACTTCTGGTGTCTTATCAAGTGATGATGTAGAATACAGATATAGATTCTATATTCTACATCATCACTTGATAAGACACCAGAAGTGTTGAAACAAAATGGCTATAAATAAATAAAAATGATTATATAGATATATGTATATATGGAGAAAGAAACAAAGCTACTAAGCATTCATATTCTCAGAGTATCACACATACACATAGATAGATAGATAGACAAATATTAGCTCAACTCTGTACATCATTATAATTGGTATATATTGAGTCTAAATAAGACCGTTGTTGTCTCATTTGTAGTTTCATTAACAACTGATATAAGACCATTTATCCCCATTGTATGCGTAGAGAAATACTGGAATTTTATAAAATACATTCAATAAGCTCTAAAGATTTAATTGCATCTCATTTTTCAACAATGCCCAATTTTGCTCTTCCTTAAAATGACGCCTAATGAATGAGGTAAATTAATATTGTTAATATCGATCCCAAGAGAACCTTTGCATCAAATGATAATGCAACTATAAATTGTCAGATGAAATTTTTAATTCATTGTTTCAGACAAAACCATTAACAGCACTTTCAAAGAAAAATAGAAATTCTTTAGTGAAATTACTTTATTTTATAATTTACATGAATTAAAAAATGTCAACATTTTATTATCCTCACTAAATTATATTTTGCCTAAGTTAGAGGATTTAGAATAGATTTTATCTGTGTCTTGAAGTGTTTTATTTGTAAAATAAAAGTTAAAGTTCTACAGCCTAACCTCCTTGGTTTCAGAGCCAAATCAGATTATAAAATGTCGACAATGGGTTAGATTACTTATAAGTGGGTGCTGAAAGGTTTTCAACCCAACCAATATCCTTTTAAAAAATAGTTCATTAGGTCAAAATTTGTGTAGTCTATTGGTTCAAGAAAGTAACTTAATGAAAGTCTTATAACATAATTATATATTTATATACCTATATTTTAAGTATAATCAAAAAATCTATCAATGTTTATTCTGGTTAAAAGTTTGAGCAACTAGAGAACAGAAGTTGTAACATTTATCTATGAATATACAAACAAATAGTAAATACAAATAAAAGCTTTTAATCAAATTTAGGTTGGATTTATGAGTCTGATAACTGGAAGTTAGACTTAAAAAAAATTCTACCTTTGTTTTGTAGTATTTAAGTATGAAAGATGGCTTTTTCATTTAAAGATTTGTAGCCTCATATCTCTTTCTACTGAATCCTCTAATATTTTATGGGCCTCCAAATAAAATAGTCCAAATGAGTGAACCTTGTCGCACCAGGATGACAAAGATGGATATACAGCTCCTGCCATTTCTTATCTCCAATAGCAACTCCAAAGTAAGCATGAGCGAGTACATCAGCAGGAAAGTTGTTTTTGTCAGATTGGTATGCAATGTCATAATCGTAACACCCCAATCCCATTCGCCACTGCTGAATTTGTTGTTTTTTTTATTTTTCCAAGTCCTTTTGTATTAAACATACAGTTTACAACTTGTTGGTCAGTAAGTATAGTAAAATGCCTCCCAGTTAAAAGGTGAGACAATTTTCACTCTGCTTCTATGATAGCACAAGCCTCTTTCTCAGCAGCAGAGTTCTTACGTTCAATATGAGAGAGGGTCCTTGAAAAGAAGTAAACCAGTTGGTCTGCTTGGTTCAGTGCAAAGTGTACAGCAGCATCAGAGACAATGATTAAGGGTCTTTTCAGTTTCCTCTTTAAGTTCATTGAAGGCTTTCTCAGAATTAGAGTTGAAAAGGAATGAAGTAGTTCTTATTAAGGATTTAATCTGGTCAGAGAATTTTGGGAATAATAAGAAAATAGTTTGATTACTCGCCCTAACGCTGCCTTATCTTGAGGGATCAGAAGACTCTTAAGGGGATGTAAATGCTCTGAGTCATATCTAATTGATCCTTGGCTGATCAGATAGCTGAGCAGGGTGACAGTGTCAGTTGCCAAAGTGCTTTTTTTCTCATTCAGGTTTAGATAGTACTTTTGAACAACCCTCATGAATTTATTTAAGTTGATATCATGCCCCTCCACCATTTTACCACAGATTGTTACATTATCCACATAACTGAACATAGCAGAAAATACTTCAGTAGAGATAAGGTTGTTTATTATCCTCTTAAAGCAAGCCACTCCATTGGTCATCCCAAAAGGTATCCAGCAGAACTGATATATGTTGCCATCAGCTTCAAAAGTTGTATAATTTTTCTCAGCATCTTTAATCAGTACTTGGTAGTATGTGCACATCAAGTCCGGGGTACTGAATAGTGATACTTTGCCACTTCGTATACTACATCATCTATTTGAGGTGGGGAAATACCTCCCACAATGTATACAGATTTATTGTTTTCCTCATAGGACACTTAACTCTGGGGTGATATTTGCATCCACAGAAGTAGCAGCACTTGCTACTAACAGCTACAATGAGGTTGCTCTCAGTTAGAGAATGGTCATTAACAGAAGCATTTACAGTAGCCAGTTCCAAATAGGATAAGGATTGTTTGGCAACACTTTCTAGGGACACAGCCTGGTCATACCAAGTGTTTAAATCTAGTGACCTATTCTCAAGGAGACTTATATGTATATTAGTAGACAGTAACCCATTTACGAAGGTATCCCAGATATACTCATCACAGTTAATGTCTGCTGTCACAGGTTTAAACCTGCAGTCTTTGCTAATCAGACAGAAAGTCTGTAAATACTGGTCCAGACTCTCATCATTTTTCTGGTTCCTAGTTATAAGAACATGATGAGCAAAACTTTGCTTTTTGGCTTGACATAAATTTTCTCAAGGTCGGCCGTAGCATGTAAATAGCTAAGAAGGTTGTCAATGTACTTGTGTACTGAAGGTTCCATGTAATTGATTAACAATTTCAGTTTCATTGAGTTATCTAAGCCTTTGTCTGGTAGAGACGAAAGGAAATTTGCAAAGGTCTTCCTCCAGTGTAGCCATTCTTTACCACTTGTACTTGTAGCCGGATCAGTAGAGAAATATTGTGGTTTCAGCAGTCTTTCCATGATAATAATATTCTGGTTAGGCAAAAAAAATTGTAGCAAGAGGCTAGTGACCTTATTAAAGGCTTTATTTGCCTAACAAAAAATACAGAAAGTAAAAAGAAATATATTAAGATGAAGCAGCCCATCCAGAATAGGGTTTTAACTAGTTCACTACTTTAGCTAGCATGTAAGTATATATATATATATATATATATATATATATATATATATATATATATATGAAGAAATATAGTCTTAAAGTGTGCTATATTTATGGGATAAAGTGCTCAATATCGGAGATAGAGCGTGTGTAAATATAAAAGTGAACAGAGAAGTCAATACTTAGAGGCGACAGTCTGTTTCATGCTAGATGTTGTTCTTGAGTAATTTATTGTGTGTAGGAGGCCTTAGTTTGTATAAATTTCTTGTTTTGTCAGCTGCGATAAATACATTTGCTGAATTGTTTATTTTAGTTATATCTTCTTTTAGTTTTTTTTTAAAATGCATCTTGTTTTTTATGGAATTTTATGTTTCTAACTAGGTCAGTTAAGTCTTTCTCGATGTCATCTAATTCTTTTTGTTGAAGAAGATATAACTAAAATAAACAATTCAGCAAATGTATTTATTAAACCTATTAAATAAGCTATATAAACAAATTTTTACTATGTTAATAAAAACACTGATCAAAATGAAAAAAAAAAAAAAATAAATATATCAGATGAGAAATAAAAAAAATAAAAAAATAAATAAATAAAATCAAGCAAAATAATTTAACTCACATAAATAAACAACTTCCTGTAAAATAACCGCCAAAATAGACTATCCACAATGCACCACTGACCCGTATATATAAATAGCCGAGAAAAATAACAGCACACGTGGCCTGACAATTGCATCTAGCATGAAACAGACTGTCACCTCTAAGTGTTGACTTCTATATTCACTTTTATATTTTTATATATATATATATATATATATATATATATATATATATATATATATATATATATATATATGTGTGTGGTCACTGAGATCAACACCAAGTAGCTACAGTCTGCTTTATTCTTAAATGCAATCTTCAGGCCATGCTTTATGCTTAAACAGACTGTTGCTGCTGGGTATGGACCTCAATGTCTACTTTTATATTTACATACGCTCTATCCCTGATATTGAGCATTTTAATTCATAAATAGGTTGTTTAAAATTTGGTATATTTAAAGGGAAAGGAATGTTTAATATCAGAGACAGAGAATTTATAGATATAGACAGGAATCAACACTACATTATGACTATCAGTTGGTCACTACAATGTGATCATCAGCAAGCAAGTCTGTGTGTGTGTGTGTGTGTGTGTGTGTGTGTGTGTATATATATATATATATATATATATATATATATATATGAGAGAGAGAGAAAGAAAGAATGAGGGGGAAAATGTTTTTTTAACACTTAGGCAGAAATTCATTTTTGCTAATGGTCCAAAAGGGAAATAAGGGTTCACTAGCAAATACAGAAAACACATAATGAGGCATTAAAAGAACATAAGGAAAATTCATCCCTTCTAAAAAATTTAATCCTTTTAATTGCCTGAAGAAGGTCACAAGACCGGAAACTCGGGTAGCAGAAATATGAAGAATAAAATATAATATATATACTAAAACAAATCCACATTCTAACCAAAAATGTTTGTGGTTTCTCTCTTTTTTTAAATTTACATATGTATATACATATATATATATATATATATATATATATATATATATATATATATATGTGTGTGTGTGTGTGTGTTAAGAACTATTCAACCCTATACTACATACACACATATATATATATATATATATAAATATGATCACTGTATCCTTATCATATGTATGTAAGAGTGCTCTATTTTAAATACTTTTAAAAGAGCTTCTTAATACACTTAAGAGTTTTGATTATTTTACCCATTAACAAGCAGTTAGGGTCATGCATTTCAGTGTGATATTCAAAATTACATATATATGTGTGTGTGGCTCGGTGTGTCTCAGTGGATGTATATGTGTGTGTGGCTGCGTGTGTCTCAGTGGATGTATATGTGTCTGTGGATGTGTGTGTCTGTTTGATCAAAGGCAGATCATATAGATACTCTAATTCCAGTGAAAAGCACCAGTTCATATCATTAATCCTTTGATTTTTTTATAGGTTCTATGCTATTTAAGTTCAATTTGATTGACAAGACATGAGCTATTTTTTTTTCTGTCATGTCTCAAAACAAAAGTCAGATTCAATATACTTAGCAACAATGTATGCTAAACACAAACCATGGACAAATGCAATTTTCTTTCCCCCTGGAAAGGAAAAAAAAGAACTGAAGCCTAGAAATTAATTTAAGAGCAACCAAGATGACATATGATTAGATGAAGATTGAGGAAACAAACCAATAAGGAAGCAGGAACCATGTGACAGGAAATAAGTTTCCAACAGTATGCCTCAGTTAAGCATTAGTTTCATGTGAATGGTTTGAGGCACAAATAAATGTCTTAGTTCCTTTAACAAATGAAGTCCTACTTCTTTCTTAACCTGTGTAAATTGTGTTATGAAAGCTATTCAGCAGTTTACTTGAACAGTTCAAGAGGAAAAAAGTACAGAGTATTATGAAAATATTGAGTAATCTGTTTTTGTAACAACAATGCTGCTATATTTAGTTTGGTGCTCCTGTTATATATCTCAAGATTCTTGACAAAATCCAAAGAAGATTCTTTAATTTTATAAGTCTTGACCTGGCAACTTGACTTCAGTCACTTTCCTACCATCACAACTTGTTTTTCCTGTCTTTTCTATGAGTATTTTCATGCCAATTGTTCTCATGAGCTCTTCTTTTTGGTACCTCAATTGCATGAATTTAAGTATACTACTAGATTGGCAACTAGGTCTCATAATTTTACTGTTGAAATAGCATTGACTATCAATGTCAATCCTCCATCAAATTCACTTTTCTCTTGTTATTACATCTGCCCAGTTGCTTCTATATCACCTTAATTCATTCTCAGTGTCATATCATCAGGTGTTTTATTGGCTATCTTCTCTTTTCTTACCTCTTTCTTTAGTTCCAGATAAGGGCTTGGCAAAGAGAGTGTCCTCACCAATCCAACTTCCTCCACACACAAGAACTACTTAGTAATGTGATCTTGCTCTTGCCACCTGATGTTGAAAATGTGCCTCAGATAAATGTATGTAATCTCTGCTGCAAAGGAATGGTCATTCTCCATGTCTCAGTATTGTAGACCCAAATTACTGGAATTAAAAACTTTTGTGGTCAGGATTTCCATGGAAGATTTGATTTAGTTGAAATATTTTTCTCATCTTTGATTTTTAACTATGGTATTATTATATTTATGATATTATATACAATATTTCAACTAAGTACCATGTTTTTGGCCATATCCGGTATCCATTATTTTGGGTGATATGTGATACCTTGCATTTGTTGATTATCCTGTTATTTTTTTTCTCTGATGATATTTATATGCATATCCAGAAATTGAACTTATACTCATTAGATGACAGATTTGATTAACCAACATCAGTATCCACTATGCCATTATCCTGAATGAGATCAGTATTTTGGGGGAATCTTTAAATCCATTGTCAGATAGCAAAATAATCAACACACACACATGATATCCCATATCAGCCAAAATACTTATAAAAAATAGATATTTATTGGTATTACTTCATCTAAGAAATTCAGATACTTTTATAAATATATTAATACATTACTACCCCCAACACTTACAGTTTTGAATGTAGTCAGGTATCAGTAGTAAGGGTTTACAATAATCTAAATTATTTTCTTACGATTCCTTTACTTTTTTTCAACTACCAGACACATGACTAATATCTGAAATATAGGACTTTGTTCTACAGTGAGATGATCCTGAGAGAACTAGAAGACCTGCCAGGATTTATTAACAACAAACATAATCTCAACAGCATAAGATATTCAGATGACACTGTGTTGATTACAGACTAAAGGGGAAAACTGACAGAACTACTTGATAAGATAAAAAAAGAACAGTGAGAAGAAAGGACTAACAGTAAGAATATAAAATGCATGGTTATCACCAAGAAATGTCCACCCAAGATGTGAAATATGCATTGGTGATGTTAGAATCAAGCAGGTACAGAAATGTTACTATCTGGGTAGAGTATTATTAGATGACAGAAAAGGTAGCACAGAAATCTGATGATTCATAGGAATAGCAAAAAATGCTTTCAAGAAATTAAGTAAAGTATTAAGACAGGAAAGTGTCATTAGAAACAAAGAAAAACATGCTAGACAGTTACGTAACATATGTAATAATGACAGTGAATGCTGCATAATCGTTTTACAAATTAAGAAGAGTCTCAAATTGACAGAGATATGGTTCTACCAATGAATTCTAAGAGCACTAATAACTGTATATTAGAGCAACAAGGAAGTTTTAATGACAACAGGAACCAAAATGTTGCTTATACTTACAATCAGAAGAAGGCAAATGAAATTTCTGGGACACATAATGAGGAAAAATGATCTTGAAAATTTAACACTCACAGAACATTTTAAAGGGAAGAAAAGCAAGAATAAACAGTAAATGAATTTATGGCTGCATTTATTTATGGGTGGTAAACTATATTGCTTCTAGCAACTAGGGACAGAAACTTATGGAGAGCCATGATCACCTACATCTTGACACATCACATGAAATGAATCTAAACTAATGCTGAATGAAGGTGAAATTGAAATAGAGTAATGAGCTTTTTTCCCTTTATTGTGTGATGAAATATGCTGAATTATACTCAGCTACCTCACTTCTGTCAATGTTCTTCCTTCTGGCTATTGATCCTTCTATGGCCACATTACATTGTTGTGACATATACGGTTTGAAACAGGAATAAACATGATGAAATAAACACATGCCCTTTCCAACTTCTTTAATATCTCAAAACTGAACTTTTGAAAGTAATGTCTCAAGAAGACACTCCTTTCAAATGTAAATATGTGATGACTCTTATGCCTTGGCATAACCCAGCTAAATTAGATGTAGGTAGAGACAAAGTAGAGGATAGGCACTTGACCTGTTATCTTTTAAGTCAACAACCCAATTAATATATTTGCTTTTCTTCTATTTTTCAAAGTTAAATCTTTATTTCTTTTTCCTCACATAATATCATTCCTAGGCCAACAAAATAAAATTATCATAAAAGGCTATTTTCTTTTTCTGTCTTTCTTGGTTCATTCAGATGACAGGAAAGAGAATAGGAATATAAAATGTGTAATGTTCTTTTATGTCTCCCAAAATTGATAACATTCCCTGTCATAATTTTGTAAAATGCAATGGTGCAATCTGCACTAAATGTAATAATGTCCTCAGCAGATTGTCCATTGCTGTAGGTGGCATTATTGAAAAGTCAAACAATAGTGATAAATCACCAATTTCCTGGCACATTTCTATCCACTTCTCCAATAGATCCAGGCATATTCTTCTAATTTTCTATTATCGTTCTTCAGAAAATCCCTACTTCAGCCATGTTAGGATAGTGTTCATCCAGTACTAGATAGGAAGGAACACTGCAGAGTCTGAAAGAATCAGCTTATATGCTAGGCTATGGGGACCTCTTTAGTAGGCTTAGCATAGAAATATTATATATGATAATATGATAAATACAATATGGGAGCCATTAATAAAGAGAGGAAGAGAAATGACAGCAAAGCCTCAACAGCAGTTGCTTCAGTGAAAACAGAAGCATTGATAAGTGCAGTCAAGTGTAATGTGTAGCAGCAGCAGGTTAGGTTTAAGGCCCAAATTACCCACTCAGGATTGTCCAAAAGGATAGTAGTCTTGAGAATTAAAACATTGGTTTGTGAATTTTGTAACATAATAATTGTGAGTTCAATTCA
Source organism: Acanthosepion esculentum (assembly GCA_964036315.1). Classification (NCBI taxonomy): domain Eukaryota; kingdom Metazoa; phylum Mollusca; class Cephalopoda; order Sepiida; family Sepiidae; genus Acanthosepion; species Acanthosepion esculentum. The sequence goes on along the minus strand of OZ038475.1, from coordinate 30,848,245 downwards.
TTGACAGTGTGTACTTGATCTCAGTGGAAACAGGGTGAGCAATAACTGAGTAATACTAAATAAGAATTATACGAGTTATACTTCAGCATGGAGAGCAGATTGAATAAAGTGTTGAGTTTAAAATTCCCTGAATGTTACCTGGATTGAGAAGCAACTCATAAGGGTAGAATATGAAGAATAAATAGTTTAAATAATGCTGAGAGATCATTCAACCAAATTGTCATTCAATTATCTAATCTATGTTTTTGAAGATTATCCTCATGTAGATGATAAGACATAAGTACAAATACATTTATTCATCTATCCAGGAAATCAGAAATGATGGAGAACATGAGATTATACTGATAAATCTCGGGTTCTAGGTTTGTCTCTCCACTTCACACTATGCTGATTTGGGTGTGGCTGCCCATTATACAGTGCGGGGAAATATGCATGTCAGCCATTCATACAAAGAGAAGAAAGAGTGCTCACCTGAATCTGAATTGGATATATAAGATTAACCCACATACACATGCTCAGAGGATAAGAAATGCAACTGTTGTAACCACAGACTAACAGTAAAACATATAATGGAATACAAAAGGATTGTAAAATATACAATAAATACTACCTATCTCCAAACCTCAAAACATTTAAAAACATAAACCCTGCCAAAATTATAGGTTTCTTGAAAGAATCAAACCTCTACAAATAAATAAAAATTATACAAAAGAAATTGGACTTTAACAATGATCTTGAAGGTAAAAATTGAATAGTAACTAGTAATTATCAACAAAGAATAGGAAATTGCAGAGAGCCATGATCTCCCTCATTCTGAAGGTATCATTATGTTGAAAAAGGAATGGTAAAATGGTTTTAGCATTAAATAACTCATGAGAGTTGATATGCCATTGAAATACACACGCTCACTCAGCCATTTATAATTTTTCTTTCAAACTTCCTTGGTGTTAGCAAAGCATCATGAAGACATTTAACAATATTTCTTACATTTTCTCTCAATGATTACAGAGCATTGATATCATTTACCTATTTGGTTGTTGCTTTTTCCAGAAATATTTTTTTTTTAATCTAAAATTTCAACTAAGGTGTGTCAAAACTAAGTTTACCATTATTTTATAAAACTGTAAATTTGACTTTTTAGGTAAATGCCCAACTCTCTGGGCACTTGATATATTTTTTATATATTTTAACATGATTAATTTATACACTACATTTAAGATATTAATGAATTTGGCATAAAAACAAAACTGCCATCAGGGAGTGGATGACTCCATTTAATCAACATGTTACTTTTTTATTTTCATTTCTGAATTTGTTATCCTATTAGTTTTAAAACATTTGACAAAATTTGTTTACTGCCTTTTGCTTCAGGGTAGATAAAGTAAAAGCCACACTATCCAGAAATATCAGTTTAATTAGATAGAGGTTCAAGGGTATTACCAGGAGCTCAAATTCTGCTGTGCAATTCTTGATGAAATATGTAGGAATTATTAATTTTAAAAGATCAAGAATAATAATTTTAAGATGAAGCTTTTTTTTTTATCTGATCCCTTAGATATATTTAAAAAATTAAGTTCTATGCTAATAGTTCCTTCTCTAACTTTTCTAACTTCTTGCTTGCGAAATCTTCTTCCAGCTTCCTTCTTCGCAGTCAACTTTGATCTTCAAAAATTTAAATGCAATGTGAACTGTTATCTTCTGTCTTCTTAATTCTTGTTCTTTATTTGTTCTCTCCCCTTAACAATGTTTTTTTTTCTCATATTCTCTCACACTAAATAGGCCTTTGTGTCTTAGTGGTTTTCTTGCCTTGCTTGGTACAAAATGATTAAAAAGAAAACAAATCCAGCTGAACATGAAGTCTAAATTTTCTGTCATTTCATTTTCTGCTCAACAAGTATATTAGATAGCTTACTATCCTCCTGAAAAAAGAATAAGAAAACGGCTGTAAAACCCTGTTGTATAAGCTCAGAATCATATTGTTAGATACATAATCAATTGTTAACAGTTTTTGTAGATCCTTTGAAATCAAAGAGTAAGTATAATACTAAATGATACTTTGATGAACACAAACTTTTATATTAATTTCATCATAATAATGGAGTCAGTTACTCAGATGCCACTACAAATTTTTACAGTTAGTTTCTGTTGAAATCAGTTATGGCAGATTATATAAAGAAAAGAGAAAACTGACCCTTTTAGACTGAGATTAAAATGAATAAAAACCCAGAAAACAGCAAATAAGAATCTGTGAAAGTATATTTGCTTTGGAGAATAATGCCACACATGGCCCCTAATGCTAAGAAGTTTTTGACTGGATACAAATGATGGTTATTAAAGTGTGCAAGAAATGAGGACGGTATAAGGAAAATGGAATCAGAAAGGACAATTATATTTAAAATAAGAATGAAACAGTTGAAATTTCTGGGACACATAATGAGGAAAGAAAGCTTGTAGAATTTAATACCTACATATCTAATACAAGAAGAACAGTGGAAAATAATGGGTAACCTACCTAACAAGCTTGTGCAAAACTGGAATTGGGAGAGATACGTAGGTGACAAACATTACTTAGATCTACAAAGAATAGGAAATTGTGGAGAACCATGATCGCCCTCACTCTGAAGGGACACAGCATATTCAAGAAGAAAATGCAAGTCCTCCATATATGATGAAAATTACAAAGTAAGTTAGTATCATTAATGGCATTTATGTTCCAATACAAATCATTGACAGTAAGATATTTGTAAATTTTGCTAATTAAACTGGTGACAGAAAATTAATAAAAAGGATAAAGGAAATTATTATAACTGTCAAAGTTTATGAATGCAATGCACACTTCATGAACACCAGATAATTTCTTTGCCAAAATATTTAACAGTAACAGAGATGAAGATATTCGTTCAGAGAATTTGTGGAATCCTCATTGAGGCTGACAATCAAAGTTATTGCTTACACATTTTATGGATTTATTTGTTTACACATTTTATAGATTTTTTCATAACTTTTGCTTGATTATCAAATTGATCACCCAGGACAAGGCGCAAGAGCCACTCAAAGTAGAGGTTTACTGAATGAGGTTATTGTATGAACACAAGAGGAGGTAAGAAATGTAGATTATAAGGAGATGTAGGAAAGAACAGTTGACTCTAGGCTTGAAGTGGTTAAGATTATAGTGATTGGGGAAGCATCTACTAGGGAGTCTGTTCCACAAAGATTCAAATTCAAATTCTAGTGCAAATACTCTTGGGAAGGATATGAATCCATCTGTTCCCTCCCAGCTATGGGTTCAATAGCAGGACAAACTGGTTCCTATAGCCTTGGTTGACAACCAGTCTACCACAAAAAGAAATGACAACCTGCTACAGGAAATGTTTTTTGCCTAGTCAGTCCATATGTGTCATGTATGACACTTAACTGACTGGGTATTGAATGTGATAAAACATTGGTTTGTACAAAGTCAACAATTTTTTATCACTTTGTAGAGAGAGGTTTATTTTTTATTTTGTGAGGTTGTTCTTTTGAAAATGTAAACACTTATCAATTGGTATGTTAGTGCATAAACTCCTATAGCCTTGGTTGGCAACCAGTCCCACTGCAAAAAGAAATGACAACCTATCATACTATCAGTTAACCTTATCTAAACTAGTATCAGCATGGTAAATTTCTAAAGATTCATACATAAAATGATTAAGAATTCAAAGCATTTAAAGATTTTAAAAAACTATAGAAGTAGTAAATAGTAATAAAATAACTAATTAAAGTGAAATTTTTTCCTCAAAATGCAGAAGATGTGGAGGAGTATAATTTTTGAAGTTCAAAGGACTGCTCTGCTAAATTTACAAAAAATTTATGAATTAAATGAAAGTGTGTCAGCTGGTAATTAGAACATATTGATTTTTTTAAAAAGAGATATTCTAAGATCTGTACTACTCTGAATATAAGTTAGCATCAAATATTATATATATATAGTTAATTTCTACCACATGAAAAATAGACAGAAGTTACTCTATAATAAAAGATACATTTATTAAATAAATGTGTAAATTGATGGCTGAATTTTCAACTGCAGCAGTAAGCAAACATAATTAAAAAAAAAATAAAATAAATTTCTCTCTTCTAAAATCCAACTGTGAATAACTTCAACAATTTATTGTGTATTTTCTTTCTTGTTTTACCATTTCTATCAGTAATGGAGATATTTTGACTTGTTCCAAAATAAAGAAAGACCAAGTTAATTAAAATTTTGACATTCAGTTATTAGAAAAAATAAAAATTCCAAATAATACATGCGGCATTTTAATTCAATATTATCAGACTGGCAATAGATTGTGACATTTAGAACAGTAGTACTTTCAATTATCTTCATGTTGCATTTTTTATGGATAAAGACTTTTTAGAAACAATTTTCATTGAAATGAAAGTGAGGGCATTTCACTCAATTATTTTCTCAATCCCTGTTAGATACTGCTGAACATTTATAACATCTCTTATACAATTGAAAAATTTAAATGTTTTTTTGTGGTCAATACTATATTAGTTACAACATAAACATCTTGAAAAAAACGTTTTAAGAACATTTACACAATTCCTTATGAAGAAGTGGTGGATTTTTATTTATTAATCCGACAGATTTTATTACTTAAATGTCATTTTTAATGGATACTCATATTTGAGTAGACACTCTGTTTATTTATTAAACAGCATATTTATTTATATTTCTTATCTATTGGCTTAAATATTTGAGAAATTTTATTAAAGGAAAATATTCACTCTCTGGCAGGATTCAAACCTGTGTCCCCTTTGGCAGGAGAGACAAATCTTGGTGACAGATTGCATCGACAGTCAAGCAAAGTTGAATAGTACCTTTTAAATGCAAATCTTTTTCACTCTTTAAATATTCATATCTGCTCAGTTTATTATACTAACATGAACAAAACAATTCCTAAAGAAGTGATAGATTTGTATTTATTAATCTGACAGATTTTATTACTTAAACATTATTTTTAATGGATACCCATATTTGTGCAGACACACCATTTATTTATCAACAAGTGTATTTATTTATTTATTTATAATTGCTTATAAAAATAGGAATTATCTATAATCACTTTAAAACAATATCTTCATCTGTTGGGTTACCTCCTCCTAATTTTCGAAACTGCTACTAGGGGACTCTTTCTAGACTATAAATACTCGGCGATATCTTTTCTCACCCTCTTCTTACTTTTTCCACTGACTCAACAACATGTAAATTTCTTGGAGAATGTGCTTCCCTTTTGGGAAACATGAACAATACATGCACACACACATATGTATGCACATTCACTCACTACAGATACTTTGGACCATACATCTCTGTCTTTGTCACTTGTAACACTTTCTCATTAATACATTATCATTTGTTTGTACATGTAAATCATTTCTTTACATGGACTCACATTCCAAGTCTGCCATGTTTGTTGTGGGCATTTCAGGATACACACATGTTTACTTCTCAATGCATACACTGGCCCACAACACACCATATTTTAATTATTAGAAACTTTTGTTCTTTATCTTGGTTGTTATAGATATTATTATAGACATACTACTTCAACCAAGTACCCTCTGATCATCATCAGATGGCCATTGTTTAGCTGGTATAGGATATCTGTTAATCACTCTGTTATTTTGTCCCTGTGATGTTAATTGTTTTTTTCTGCTGAACCAGTGCTTCGGTACTTGGACCAGGGATTGGACTTGTAGCCGCAAGATGGCAGTTCTTGCCTGAAATTAAATCATTATAAGAAGCTTACAAATATGTTAAAAACATCAATTCTTTGATCACATTAGTTAAAGCTTTATCTCTTGTATTATTCAGATGTTCATCTATATTCTTGGCTCTCTTTGAGGAATGAGTAAACAAACTCAAATCTGTATTGTCTATATTGTTAAATTCTTCTTTTACGTTCAGGAGATGACTCTCATCTACATCATGTCTTTCATTGCTCTAAGTAATATTCTGACACTTTACCATCCCTTCCTGTCACCATTATACCATCCATTTACACAAATTCTTAAGTAGGCTTTTTACTATTTACTCTGCTTGACTTGCCTTCAATATGCCATGTGAGTGTTAAAGTCTTCTTTTCTGATTATCTGGTCAGAGATTTTAAAAGTCTCTTTCTTATCCTTTACTTTTTGTTTCTATTTTCTTTAAAACTTCCTCATTACTCACTTGTTCTGTCTCTTCATGTGTTAAGAAATTGTCCAGCATTCACTGTCATATAAGATATTACATGCTACATAACTGTCTAACTTTCTTGTCATTGTTTCTAATAAGGTTTGTCTTTCTCTTACTAATTTGTTCAATTTCTGGAAAACCTCTTTGGCTGTCCCTATGAACCTTCATATTGTTCTGTTATAGTTTATATCATCTGTTACTACACTACATGGACAGTTAAATTTCTGTACTTGTTTGATTTTAATGTCTATATATTTTGAGTTGCCTGTTTTTCCAGCAACCATACATTATATCTTCTTACAGATAATAGTTAGCCTTTTCTTCTTGCTTTCTTTTACTACCTTTTCTGAGAGTTTTTTTCTGTCTCCTCCACATATCTTATGTTGGTAAAATTATATGTGCCAATAATAAATCCTTGTAGGTCTTCTAGTTGTCTTTCAGATTATATACTTGTAATTAGAATAAAGTTACTGTCATTGAACATGACTGGTTGTGATGAAGTAAGCAAATGTTGCATTTGGCAATCTGCTGCCACTAGAAGATAAAAGAATAGTCTAATAAAAACAAGTTATAATTATTATCATTGCTGTCACAAATGTTCTGATTTACAAACAGATGGCTTCATGCGCAATTGATGCTCAGCTTCAGTGGATTTCTGCAGCATGATGCAATTTGATTTCTTAATAATTACTTATTCTGGACATGATTATTTTGGTAACAGAAAAATCTCATCTATTCCAATTATATCACCTTGTCAATGAGAACGAGACTAAATATGTCAAAGTTCATTGCCTTGATTTCTTCAGCAGTGTAGGATTTGCACAGCCAATTGATAACTTTGTTACAGTAAAGATGTAAACACTCACAACCAAATACTAATAAGCTTTGCATGATTGGTAAAGTTTCAAAATAAAACGAGAATTTTGAACTATATGATAAAAATACCTTGTCTTCATATTGTTTTCAATAAAAAGTTTTATTAAATGTTATTGATCAATATCCCTTAATAATGCAGAGTATATTATTATCTTAATAGTTTACTAATACCTTAAAAAATAACAACACTATTTAAGTGCTTTTTCAATTGTCTTGTTAATGTTTTCTGCATGAGTAAGATAGTATTTTTATCTGTGCAGTTAGCTCTTTCATAATATGTATGAAATAATTCTGCTTTTTAAATTCAGTAAAAAATATCGAAAGAAAGCATGAAACAAAAGAAATAAAAACAAACAATGTATTAGAAGCATGGTTTCCTCTACTTACAAATGAAATATTCTGTTATTATTTTGATGTTTCAGAGTAGATAAGTTCACCCATCATCCGGTTGATACTATTGAACTGGAGTAGAGGTTTATCCCTTTTTTTCTTGATAATGCTACTAAGACACAAGGGGCTACTTGGAGTGAAAGAGAATGTAATACTTTAGAAGGAACCAGAAATTCAATCCAGAACAGGAAACAAAGCCTAAATCTCTACTCTTGTTCAAATGACCAAGGAGGTATGTACACCAGATAATAGGCAAAATTATCTATACTCATAAATAAATAAAATTACAGGTAGTTAACATATTTTTCTACCTTTAAAAACTGGGAAACAACTTCTTTATATAAGAAATAATGTACAAAATAAATATTTGAAAGTTTTTAAGATGGAATTTGTTTACCTTTAGTGACCAGTTTCCTTTTTATTACTTACAAGTCTGTATTAATTAAATTTCCTGAGCAACAAACATATATTCATTCGTTGCATCTTTATCATCATCATCATTAATGATAATAAGCTGAAGTATAAAAATATAGTCTACAGTGAAACAGGAAAATTTTGATAGCAACAAGTAAGAGAGTGGTGAATTGCTATCAGTCCTCCTATAGGGTAGTGAATGCTTGACAGTTTCCTTAGAAATGAAGAGACTTGAAGCAACAGAAATATAGTATGCTGAAAATACCATTGACTGAACATGTAAGCAACTACAACCCTTTTAAGAAAATGAAAACAAAGAACACTTATACTTAGAATCAGAAAAGACAGCTGTGATTTCTCAGACACATAATGGGGAAAGAGGGCATAGAGAATTTGACACACTCAAAATATATTGAAGTCAAGAGGGACAGAGGAAAGCAATGAGTAACCTGCCTAAGAAGCTTGAGCAAATGGATGATAGAACAAGGATTGGGAGCGACAAACTTTACTAAGAGTTAGAAAGGACAGGATGAAATGGGGAGTCATAATTGCTCCCGACCTGAAGGGACACAGCACATAGAAGAAGAAGAAGCTAATTTAGTTAGAGTAATTATTATCATAATATATTATGAAAATATTTTCATGTGAAACAATAATAATGAATGTGAATATGTTTAAAACAGATTTTAAAATATGGAAAACAATGCAGAAATTTACATCAAATCCAGTCATATAACAAGACAATAGCTGAATCCTAAGAAAATCTTATAATATTTATGAATACTAAATCTCATGATGGAAGCCCAGTAGTGTGGGTTTCTGTAGATAACTATATACACTGAATGGAATAAAAGATAACCTTTTCAATCAACAATTCTAACCTCTTTAAACAGAAATAGTTACAAAGATACAACAGTATTAATAGAATCAGTAATAATATGTTTTTGTGAATGATAATTACAATAACATCTGTGTAAGAAAATAACAAAGGGTGATCTTTAAACCTGATAAGGTTTCATGATTTCTAATTACATCATAAATAACAAGACAAAATAAAAAATTAAAGGTCATATAATGACTACATCATAATGTCATCATTATATTTGGTGAACTCCCAAGAAAACGATTTGACAATCATATAATTACAGCTAATTGTAGGAAATTATTCAAGGAGAGGAAATATATTTTAATAATTATTAATGATATAAAATGATGTAAACTTAAAAACACACACACACACACACACACACACACACATCAGAGAAAAAGTAATAACACTCAGAAAACTTACATTCATTCCTTTAATTAAAGGAAAAAAAATTTTTGCTAATATATTTGGTTATTAGAGCTTTGTTTTTCTTGAATATTTTGATTATTATTATTAATTGAAAATAAATACAAAATTACTATTTTCTAATACTTTACTATGTATGTATGTATGTATGTATGTAGGTAGGTAGGTAGGTAGGTAGGATTAATGTGAGTAAAAGTTCAGTACTTAGCTGATTGATGTTAACTTCAGCATCCCAAATACAGTGTTTTGTAGCCAAACATGTCCGTTCACTCTTCAGTGGGGATCCGCAATTTACTGCTGATATATATATATATATATATATATATATATATATATATATATATATATATATATATATATATATATGTGTATGTATATGTAAATAAATTGTTTTAGGTAAAAAACGTAATATTGCAAGGAAAAGATATAATTTGTTTCTTATAGGCATTGTGAAATATGAAAATAAGAAATGAAGACAGACCAACCGGTTTCATTCCCAAGCTCATCAGGGTCGACTGGGAACAGATTAATAATTTATTGCAAAGATACATTTACTCCCACAAACAGCCTACATACAATTAAAACATTAAAAATTGAAACGATTAATTGTATGAGGGAAGACCAAAATCAAAACAATGCGAATTTGCGCAGTGAAAAGTAGGGGAAAAAAAGGCGGGGATGTATGATTTACAGATACTAGAGTCTACTAAAGTGAAGTCCAAGGAGACAGTCTTTTTGCTTACAAAGAGACAGCTCCCTGGCCCATTTGTGTGACACTCTAAGTAGCATTTATTGCTATTTCCAAATCAGCAGCTTATGTTGATTTAGAAATATAGTTTTATTTTATTACTTAAATGCTATTTTTAATGGATACCTATATTTGAGCTGATGCTCCTTTTATATATTAAACAGTGCATTTAGTTATTTTCATCTGCTGACCTGAATATTCAAGAAATCTTATTAAAGAGAAATATGTTCTCTCTGGCAAGAATCGAACACAAGTCCTCCTTGGCAGGAGAAAGCATCATTAGATCTGACATACCTATATATCTCAAAACATTCATATCTGCTCAGTTTCATATCCTAATATAAACAAAGCAATTTCTATATAAGTGATGGATTTTTTTATTTGTTAATTTGACAGATTTTATAACTTAAATATTATTTTAGTGGATACCCATATTTGAGCAAATTCTACATTTATTTATTAAGCAGTACATTTATTTTCAGCTACTGACCTGAATATTTGAGAGAATATCAATTTGATTTGAATCCTGCCAGAAAGTGCATATTTTTCTTCAATGGTATGTGAAAATACATAAATATACTGTTTAATATGTAAACAGTGCATCTCCTCAAATACTGGTAAAAATAATGTCTAAGTTATAAAATCTGCCAGATTAATAAAAAAAAAAATCCATCCCTTCTTTAGAAATATAGTAGTATACAACACAACTTGTTTTCTGTTTACACTATTCAAACTGCTGTCATCATCTATATTCACAACATTTCGGCTGTTGGACACTCTGGCATTATTCAGGTGATATATGTTGGACACATGGCGCAGTGGTAAAAATGTTGAAGTAATCCAGTGACTTGACCCAAAAAGTTGTGAGTTCAATACCTGGCCACAGCAGAGGTGAACAAAAATTTTGAGAACTGAGTTACTAAAGAAAAATAACTGAAACTGAGATATCCAGAAAAGCCATGGCATGTAGAACTAGAACAATTTACCCCAGTGGATGAAATAAAGAGTTCGGTTTGAAATTCCAACATATATCACCTGAAGAAGGCCAAAGTGTATAACTGCCAAAGCATCATAAATATGGCAATAAAGATGAGGACAACATTCTGAACGATGTAAATAGTTACAATAGCTCCCACAAATCCGTTTTCTGATTTATTTCTATTATTTTGTGTTAAGGGTTTCATTTAGCTTACTCTGTACTGATTGAAACCAAAATAGCAGCATCCATGATAAATCATTATAAGCCACTTCATATTCATTTGTTTCTAGTAAATGGCAGTTTCCTAATTTCCAGGCAGAAATACTTTAACAATGCAGCAGAGAATGTGTTAACTCATTAAATAATTAATTTTATGTGCACTGAGTAACCAATCACAGCATGAATTGTTTAAATAAAAAAATTATTTAAGTATTAATCTAAATGATTCTTCCTTAAATCAAACTGTTCACTTTTCTACTAAAAACGAAATGTTTTCCCAGGAAACAACCATCAATATTAGAAAAAGCTATAACAGTGGACGTAAGAAGTCTACTTTCCTGATACTGCTTTAAGCCTTTATGGCTGAAAGCACTCAAATTTATCCACAATTTTCTCATGCTTATAGTCCAGGAGCACTTGAATATACTCACAATCAGGTACTGTATTTCAATACATAGTGTTAGCACTCATCAAATGATCAACTTGAAACAGTAGAAATCTTAACTTTTTGACAATTTATAACTTTGTAAAAGTTGTAAATTTCTCAAACCATATCTCATAAACTATAACACTAAAGAGGCTAAATTTGATATGAATTCAAAGAGAAATCAAATTTTATATAAAATCGACTTATAATAGTTGATTTTCAGTGTTTTTTAAAAAATATATCAGTTAAATTGTATTAACATCACATGTTCAGATTTTTTCAACAATACAGTTAGGACTCAACAGGTTTAAAATCTCTTAAAAAGCTGATGGAGTTAAGAAATAGATTTTATGAATAGTAACACTGTTCAGTTAATGAATGCCAAATATTTCCTTCATGAAACAGCTAATATAATAATTTCCTATATGAATAATGCAAATAAAATTTATCACCTAGCTGATTGATGTTATATTCAACACCTTGACTCTAGAATTTCATAGATAAACCTTTTGGTAATTGTTTAGTCCCCTCATTAGGATTTTTCAGCAATTGATTGTGGATTTTCACATTTCTGTTAGTTTTATTACAAAGTTAAAAATTAATTTATGCACTAATTATTGGTGTTAGCTTGATTTCTTTTCTCATGTGTATGTGTGATGTGTGTGTGTGTGTGTATATTGAATGTTATGATTAATTCTTATTTCCATCCTTTTCTTTTCTGATTTTACTCTCTCCCTATTCCATTTCCTTCTTTTTTTCTCTTTCCACTTTGAGTGTCAAAGATAAGGCAACACATTATATGTATATTTTTTGTGGTCCATATTCAATGAAAGATGTTTGAAAGAAATGTGTGTATTTGTTGTGTGCTTGGCAAAATTCTTGCTTCAGGATCGCCTGCCAGAAGAGTACTTTTTCGGTAGGATCTCTTGGGCGAACAAGTATGATATTGCAAAACCCGAAACTTGTGATGACCCCAAGTCATAACATCACTGACGAGGCAATCCTGTGCACTTGTTGGAGTGTTTTCATAATGAATATATATATATATATATATATATATATATCACAGAAATAAAAGTGTGACGCTTGATATTACCAGACATATTAAAAATGGGTGAAGCAACCGGTTTCACTCCCACTCTTCAAGCTTCCACAGGAGATTTAATTTAAATTAAAAACACAGAAAATGTACATTGAAAAGGAAATGTGGAGGAGAAAAAAAGAAAAAATTATGAACACAAGGAGCTAGAGACAAATGCCATTGAATGGACTTGTCCCAAATAACTATGTTTCTGTCATATGTGAGCACCTTTTAAATAGCAGAGGGTGTGCAGCTAAATTTAGTGTTGACCGGTTCACTGCGTTGTCCCGGTCACACACTTTATTTCACCTCAAGGTGCTGGAGGCACTTTACGTCGAGTCCCGCAAGCCTTCCTTGTGTAAACAGCGTGAGTGTTTGTTGGGACTCACTGTCTCTAGCTCCTTGGGTTCATAATTTTTTTTTTTCTCCTCCACATTTCCTTTTCATTGTACATTTTCTGTGTTTTTAATTTAAATTAAATCTCCCGTGGAAGCCTGAAGAACGGGAGCGAAACCGGTTGCTTCGCCCGTTTTTAATATGTCTGGTAATATCAAGCTTCACACTTTTATTTCTGTGATAAAATTTTGTACCTTCAAAAATATCTTTACATATATATATATATATATATATATATATATATATATATATATATATATATTAAATATCTTTAAATATATATATATATTTAAATGTTAACTCTGATTTACATTGAGCTCTCTGGAATTTATCCTCCTTGGGTCTACCCATACAGATTACCTAGTTTTTCGTAAACTAAATATATATATATATATATATATATATATATATATATAATTAAAATCTATAGATGAAATTTGACATGCAATCTCTCAATAACTGTATAAATATTGTCCTTAGATGAACCAATGCCAGAAAGAGGAATCATTAAAGAGAAGAAGCTGTGGAGAGTCATGATCACCCTCATACAATGCAAAAAATATGAGTGCATGTATAGTTTAAGTAATGTGGATTGATGGTTTCTTCTCATTTAAAGAGTGTCAAGATTACAGATGTACTTAGATGCTATTTAATCTTGTTAGATATCATGGATAAAGTTTTAACTAAAAGGATCAAAAGAAATTATTTTTTAACAAAATTAATCTTTCTAAATTTATAAAACTGGCTTGTAAAATGTAGCAGAAGAGGAAAACAACAGTGTATTTGTTTTTAGCAAAATCAATGATAGAATAAAGAGGTTATGGTTTATTAAAGAAAAATATACAAGATTTAGGAATCATATAGATAAGACAAAAGTTGTGAACTTTAATTTTCATATGAATGTGGAACCCCAAAAAAAGAAATGTCTGGTAATGTCTTCAGTCATTGTCTTAATTTTCTCTCTTTTTTTTTTTTTTTTGTATAATGTCAGTTTTCCCAAAATTTCTAAAAATCTATTCAGCATTTATCTTAATTTGTCTATCTTTTCATTTTTTTCTTCTTTTTCAAATAATTTTAATCAAGCCTCCTACTTTTAATGTCCCCCACCACTTCTCTTTCAAATTCATTCTTTGTAACATTTAAACTTTCAATTCAACCATGGCACTTCTCTGCCATTTCCATACCAAAGAAATAAATTGGTTCTATTGTTCTTGAAGACAATCAATAATTAAGCAGACATTGTGGAACTTTCCATCCAGCTCAGACCATGGAACATAAGTCTTTGCATTGTACACAAGTGAACACAAACAAGTACCTTACGGATGTATTTATTTATTTTTGTCTACAGCTAGTTGTCACGTTTCTATTCTAGATGTATACTTAACTGCAAAGTTCTCACATGTTTAATTATCTCTCTTAGTTTCAAGAGGTCACACTTCAATCTGCTCGTCTGTATAGCAGGGTCTAAAAATATACATTCTTTTTAATGGTCAGGCATAGGGTAAGTTGATAGGATTTGTTAAAGACAGTAAAAACTTAGATAAGAACATGAAGAGGTAGATGCAAGACATATTGTTTGCTTTTTTTATCAACAGGCAATTACTATGTGTTTTCATTTCAAAACAAAGAATTGCATGTGTCTTTTTGTAGAACACAACTTTTAAGGCTTTTAAATATTCACTTTCAAAGGAATTACTCTTTTCGAAGCTTATAAATAAAACCTTTTCACATTAGAAAATTTACTTAAAAGTAAATTAATTTTACCACATAGATTTTAAAATAGCTAAACAATTTTATGATGAATTTATATAAACAAATGATTTCAATTAAAAAATGTTGGAAAATTTTACACTAACTTAACATATATAGAAACATTTATTTGGTCACAAAATCTTATCTCATCCTCGTCACTAAGATATTGTGACCAAGTAAATGGTTAAAGAAATAACAAAACAAGTGTTACAGATATATCATATTTTAAACAGTAAGTACAATAAAAGAGTATTACACAACTAGTGAGTGTGTGTCGGATGACCCAGTGTTCAATCTATTTGACTGTTCCTCCAAGGCCTTCTCTCCTACTAATCTCATAGTAGGCAGTAGAGTTCAACATAGACTCTTTAGAGGGAGGGCACCACAACAGTATTGCCTATTTTTTCTTTGAGTGGGTGAGTAAAAACAGAAGGTATGTGCAGAGCCTATGTGCAGTTGACAGAATTTTAGTTCAGTTTTGGTTGTTCAGAGTATACACATCCAGCTAGTGGTGGAAATTAGTGTAGCATGAATCAGAAGATCTAGTTTTAGTAAGAATGTAACAAATGTATAAATCACACTCCTTTTTAAAACTTCATTATGCAAACCTTACAGCTTTTCACACTGTCCTGTGTCAGTTCTCATAGCCATTGGTACACTTGCAACAAATGTGATATATTGATTTACAAAACCAACCTATGATGGAGATGATGACATACATACATCAGGCATGCTATTACCAAAATATACTTTGAGAATAGATTAAACATTTGATAAGAAAATAAGACTGTTTGTTCAAACTGGATTTCTTTTTTTTGCATTTGTTGCCTAATTCATTACAGGATCCTTACACAGCTCTTATTCAATGAGTTGTTTTTTGCTTAAGCACTTTGCTTGAAACCTAAGAGATCTTGCTGGAGATCTCAGTCTGCTCTATTTAATCCATAGTTTATTAACTGTGAAAGACAGGAATTGGAATTTCAGTTATTGCAGTTCTGTGAATCAGCTGCAAATGACAGAAATCTCTATCAGTCATATATAGATAATAACTCAAAATGATTTCAATGTGATTGGTGGAAATTCTGTACTGTGAATCAGAACATCAAATAGGTACAGCTTTTTCTAGCCAACCACTGTTCAGAAGCTATTTAATCTAACAAAGTTTGTTCAGTTTTTTTTCTCCTCCTTTCAAACGGGTTATTGTTGATGAAGAGTTTTACAAATATTTTTTGTAAAAGTGATCAATAAAGCTTAGATTTCTCATCTGATGGTGAATAGGAATTTAGTAATGAAGCCACAATTAGTGATTTGTCAGATAATAAATAAATAGAATACATTCTTCCAAGCAGAATGCTCATAGAAATGGTTTTCTTTTTTGTTTTTTTATTGGAAATTTTGATGTCAAAATGAAGAAAACCAATCTTATTAATGTTCTAGAAATTTTTGAATCCATTCAGATAGATGAAACATCTTTGAAAATTGTTGACTTCATAAAAGTGTTTTTTATATATGCATTTTTTCAGTTTCAGTCTAAACCATTTTCCTGAACAAAGGGTATTTTTTACAATCACACTGTTTAAAATTATAATCATGTAAAATATAAATTCAAAGAAAAAGATTTTAAAAATTCACTAATAGTCCAGAAAATGAAATTTATAACTAGATTTAGAAAAAAAAACAGCAACTGAGCAGCTCCTGTAACAATTAAGGGTTTAAACTGAAGAATCACTTGACTCTTTGAGATAACAATGTATGGAGATACTGATGGACATGACCATACACCTTTGAACATCAAGTTCTCTATTACAGCTTTTAATCCTTTGAACCCCAGCCCCCTGATGAGTACAGATCATTCCACCCTGGGACGCTACTGTCCTTGACTCTGGGCAACATACCGGCCACCTGGGTATATGCACTTTCACACAGCAGCAGGTATACCATCCACTTGGGTTCAAAGGGTTAAAGAATCTATCTTGGATTCATTTTTTTTCTATGAATAAATATAGCCTTCAAGTCAACAGTTTCCTAAATAAATTTTTGACTCCTATGCTTAACCCATCTGGGTTTCAGGTTAAAATGACGTCTCTTTTTTTCCATATGTCTAAACTATGATTATAAATCATAATTTGGGAAATTGAAAATATCGCTGAAATATGTTGGAAAATTTCCAAAGTTTCATCTGAAAATATGAACTTTAAAGAAAATGGTCACACTATAAATAAAAAAGAAGGTGCCAATTTAAAATGACCTCAGGAGGATATGGGTTAAGTAGGGGAGCATCTATAATTATAAAGAATTTGTTTTTATTTTGTATGTCACAACTAAAAGCATTGCTCACATATTCGATTTATTAATTTATAAGCAAGAAGAAAAATGTTGGTATTTTTCTGTTATGCTTTGCTATGATAAGTTCAATTTAATTTTCTCACAAGTCAAATTTATCCCAAGAATAAGCGAGTCATTTTGTTTGCATGATTTCAGTTTATGGTTAATTTATTTAATACTATATATTGTTAGCTCATTTCAAAGGGCCTGCATCTTTGAGGCTGCTCATCAAAAAACAAGTCTGAAACATTTTATAGTTCATTTCTTATCCATTCTGCTTGTTTAGAATATACATTTATAACAGTCAATAATTTATTTCTAGGATAATGTCTAATTTGGTTTCAAACTTTTCATTTGTTTTGTACTGAAAGCCATTCATTGCATGCTTTATAAGTTAACAATTCCATCAAGTTTCATTTGTATTGGTGTAGATTTGTGTTATTACTAAGTCATTCATTTGTTTTATGTTTTTCATGTGTATGTATGTATGTATGTATGTATATATATATATATATATATATATATATATATATATATATATATATATATACACACACACACACACATATACATAAAACAATCTTATATATTCAGTTAAAAGTAAAATAAAATTCATCTTTGATAATGGCTAAAAGTATAGCCAAAAGTGCTTGGAAAACATTCAGACAATTTTATATCATTTATGTGTTAAAAAGAAAAAAATTATATGAACACATGATAAATTATATAAAAAAAATTAACCACAACACCTTGTTAGTCATTTTCAATGCATAAAAGAGTGATTGCTGCCCAAATATACAATATATATATATATATATATATATATATATATATATATATATACACACACACACATGTTAAAGCAAATGTTAAAAGATAAAATTGGATAGCTGGAGAAGACATTTGAAGGAAATGAAAAAATGGGTATACTAAAATCAAACAAGTAAAGAAATTTAAATATGTGGTAACTGTTCTAACAGAGGATGGAAAGTGTGACAGTGAGATCCAAAGATGTATTAGGATGGGCAAAGATGTATTCCAAAAGCTAAGCAGAGTATTAAGAGACAGAAAAATTTTGTAAGAAACAAAGAAAAGAGTACTAAACTGTTGCATGATTTCTGTCCTCCTGTATGGATGCTGGAGAATATCCTCAAAGATGAGGAAGAGACTTGAAGCAACAGAAATGCAGTTCTACAGAAAGATGCTGAGGATACCATGGGTCGAACATGTGAGCAATTACAAAATTTTAGAGAGAATGGAAACAAAAAGGAAACTTATACTTAACACCAGGAAGAGGCAAATGTGGTTTCTGGGGCATGTAATGAAGGAGGTCTTGGAAAACCTGATACTCACTGGATGGATTGAGGGAAAGAGGAACAGAGGAAGGCAGTGTGTAGCATACTTGATGAGCTGGAGCAAATGGATGGAAGAACAGGGTTGGGTAGAAATAACAAAAAGTAACTTATTAAGTACTGCAAGGAACAGGAAGATGTGGAGGGTCATGATCACGTATGTCCTGAAGGGACATGTCACATAAAAGAAGATCGCACCTTATTTCAACACCAGTTTAGTAAGAACACAATAAGCTGAAGTAGGCTGGTTGTATATTAACTGCAAAGAGATGCATAGATCATGGTAATTTCAATACATCTTCATCATATTTATTTTTTAATAAAATGTCATTTTCCAGGTAAAGAATTGTAACTATGAAGGCATCAATGGCACATAGAGTACATTGAGTGTGTTGTCTTTTTAATGTTTGTATATTTTTCCTTTAAACCTCAGTATGGGTGCGATGGATAAATTGTCGTTTAAATTATGCAAAAATTAAAATAATACTGACATTTCATTTTAACAGATATATGTGCCAAAATTACACAAAAAAATCTTGAAATACTTAAGAATAAATTTATTCAATAAAATCAATTGGCTTAACCACAGACAACTTTGGAATCTCTTACATCTTTTCTGGGCGGTCTCCTTGTTTAAATTGCTGCCATAATTCTTGATTTCAGTTCATCTTTGGTGCAGCAAGATTTGTTGGTTTCTTGCTCACCTGCACTCCATGTATAATAAACAAGAACGTTGCAGTCTGGGGAGTTAAGTGGCCAGATGTAAGGGGTGATGTGGTCATAGAAATTATCTGACAGCCATGATGCTCTCCATGGGTTCTCCTGTTTATGTGGAATGGTGCAGTCCTGTTACCAGACATAGGGTCTTCTGGCTTCCAGCCTCATGACCTAGGGCAGCACTACCTCCTCAACGCACTTTATGTAGACCTCAGTGTCGAGTCTGAGGCCCTCATCAACAAATTTGGGAGTTTTTCTTATCAGAACGATCAGAGTGAGATTTCCGAACTACCACACATTTGTCATCACCATTAGACCCTTTCAACTCTTTCTGAATCCTCTGCACTGATTGACACCCAAACACTCTGAAATGTTCATATTGGAGCTCCTGGTATGAATGCCAAGCAGTACAGCATGCCATTTCCAAATTTCTGGTGGTGCAAATTGTGTCATGGTGCTCTTTCTATCAGAGACAGTGCCTTGCTGACCCTACTATACTGTTCAGTTGACAAAATCAAACACAAACAATGCACAAAATGAAAAATATAAAATAGTGACAATTTACCCATCACACTCTGTACTTGTATGTCACCAAAACCTTTGCAGTCACAATTTTAAACTTTAAAAATACCATTTTATTAAAAAATTAATATAATTTACTGAGACAAAGATTTATTGAAAGTGTTATGATTACCAAATCCCCTGTGGTTAATATAATTCTAGACTACTTCATTTTATCACCTGCTCTAGAATGGTGTTGAAACAAAGTGGGATGGGAACATCTTAAAACAAATGAATGCATAAATATAAACTGAGTTAAAATTAGGAAATCTAATTTACAAATTGACTACCAAGTCACTATTCAGCATTACAATATACTAAGCAGTTTCAAAAGAGTAAACTTTAAATGTCTGATAATTTTAAATTGTTCAAACCTGATTTGATTTGCCCAATTTTAATAACTTAAGTTTAGGAGAGAAAAGGATTAAAAAAAGAGTAAATAATCATTTACATTGCATTTAATTTTGCAAAGATCAAAGATGAATGGGAAGCAAGAAGCTGGAAGAGAGTTCCACAAGCGAGAAGTGCAATAGAAGGAACTGTTAGCATAGAACTTACGGTTACATCTAGCCAGTTCAACTGTAAATTAATGAGACCTTATTGCCAATATAGTACTGTGCTTAAATTCATAAGAATAATTCATAACAGAGACAAAAGTTCACCAGAACAATTACCATGAAATTATTTATAGAAAAGGCACAGAGAAGCTACATTACAGTGGTGCGAAAGGGACTGAAGCCAAGATACCAATTCAGGACCAATAACATTGCATGTTCTTCTTTGGATTTTATCAAGAACCTCTAAATATATAGCAGGAGCACCAAACCAGACATGGCAGTAGTATTCAAAGAAAGGGAAAATGGTTGACTTATAACACAACACAGGGAACTGACTTTCTTAGCAGCAGACCGAGCAATTGATTTGATATAGTCTTTTCACTTTATGTCAGCAGGAAATGTTAGTCTGAGATGGTGCAATTAATCACTCTCCTGGAAGTTAGTTGATATTTTAATTTGTTATCAGAAAATATAAAGCTAGGAAATAAATGCTGATAATTTTCTACCAGACCTAAAAACTTTAGATCACCATCACAAGTACCATAACATTAGGGCTGTAATTATACTACATGTATTGCAGCTATAGCAGCAGTGGGCAACTCTAAGGTAGATAGCCTGACAGAGGCCATCCCTCTTCAGGCTAGTTTTAAATTTACAAACTGGTTACCTACCACAGAAAAAAGAAATCAATCTACTCTGCTATTTTCCCCAAAGGGGAGAGATTGCTATTATATATATGTCACACTAACATTATGCATTCATTGTTGCTGAAACATGAAGAACCACTGTTGTGTCCTACATGCCAAACACAATATACAGTAAAACATTTTTAAATTGAATGCATTTATCTTGACTCCAAAAGACACAATTTCTTCATGCCAAACAGCCTGCTAGAACTATTTGAAAATATTAAAATAAATAGAATTATTACATTCCTTAAATCAGTTAGATTATATATGAAAATATTTAAAAAAAAACAAACAAAGATTGTTCATTTTTCCTAAATATAAACCCAAATAAATCAGATTTGGCATAAAATGACTGTAAATAGATGATATCCACTTAAACTCTACTCTGCTATTTAACCCATACATATGGGAAAACTTGATAGATTAATGGTTTTTTAATGGGTATTTGTGTGAGGGTGAGCAGATAAACCTGGAATTTGAACTTGGCTCACCATTTCTACTTTCCATGTCAATATTCATTACCCTACCCACACATCCAAGATACAAATTATTATCACAGTCTTCCAAAATTAATAAATTTCTTCCCTTCTCAAAGTTTTTCTTCTAAGTTTTAATAGAAAAAATACTTTTTAGACATATTTATAGCTAAGCAGGAGACAGAAGAAAAAAATTACAAAACTATAAAAACCAGTTGAGATCCAGAACCTAATCACTGTGTAGAACTATAACAAAAACCAATCATCTTTTCTTTATCTCACGAAAATAGATAACTTCCTTTCACTAAAGAATATTGCCTTTGTTATACCTAAACAAAATCAAGGAGGATTTTTCCCACAGTTCGTCTCCTCATTTCTGTTACAGTGTCTTGCAAGAAGACACACAAAACAACAAAGATGTGTAGATTAGACTGAAAGATTCAATAATTCACCTCACTTCCACAGAAAGCGCTTGGATGAACTACATTCCCTGGACCTTCCAAGTGAAACATTAATGGCAAGAACACACCATGCCACTGACATAGTAGAAATCACACACATTCCCTCTGTATTCCATCTTGAGCAGCTTCTTCCCGCAAACCACTGCTCTGTGGAACTGACTCCCAACAGGATGTTTCCCTGATCCCTACAGTTTTAACCTGTTCAAGGTTAGGGTTAACCATTATCTCTCACTCCTATCTATATAAACTCTTAATGTAACCCTCTACTGTGAGTGGCCCCAGGCTTCTAAAGGATAAAACTTACTGTGAAAAAAAACAAATTCACAAAAACATGTGGGCATTTAAACATTTTTGGATGAGTAGATTTTACTTTCTTTTATTCTTTTGTTTTGAATAATTAATATAAAAAATAAACTTTGTTTCAAATAATTGTCCTTCACATTATTACTATGTTTTCTCATCTTTGAAATCTTTTTTGATAAAATCCTGAACAGAAAAGTCCATTTTCCTCTCATAAATAAAATAAAAGAGATAAGAAAACTTATCATTTTTAGTTCCTGAGAGCTTGTTTTACAGAAAATCCATTTAATAATACCTTACAATAAATCAACCACTTTCAGGCTTTTTGTCTATTTTTGCTTGGTTGGTGTTAATGAAAGGACATTTAAAATGAATATTAATTTATTTAGATCATAAACAAGAATTAATAATTGATTTATTGTGTGATTAATTCAACAAAATCTATCATTAAATAAGGGAGATAATCAAGGTTCCTAATCTACTTAAGGAGCCAAGATGAATCAAAACAATAAGAATACAGCAAATCTGATGTAATCTGTAAGTAGAATCTGATGTTTTATCTGCTCATCATAGTTGAGATGTCTGGCAAATCTCATCAAACAAATCTTTTCTTTATAATTAACTGCAAATCAAAAAGTAATTTTATTTATTTACTTACTATTTCTTTATTTGTTTCGGTGAGATGACATTTTTATAATTTGTCTGTGACAGTCAACAAATCTCATTACTTACTGAACTTAGGTGACATTGTCAAAACCTCTTGTTGTTTGCTAACAATGCCAAATTAGAGAAAATGAGAGCAGGAAGAATGTGCTTCATGGACCCTCCAAATAACCTAAAAATCAGCATTTGAGGATTTTAATTTTTTATTTTACCTTGGCTCAAATGCTGATTACTGGCACCAGTGGAAAATATCTTTGAAATTGCTAATTGTTACTGTAAGTTTTATTCTTATATTTTCTTCTTTGGCACTTTTCACCTGTGGAACTCTCTTCCAACTACAATCTTCAAAAATTGAAATGCAATGTCAGTTATTGACATCGTTTTTTTTGCAATGCTGTTCTTTTAAAGTCCTTTCCATTGAATAATAATTTTAACAGTTTCTTTCACACTCAGTAACCCCTTTCATCTTAGTGTCTTTATCGTCTTGCTCAGGTAAAAGGATGAAAAATAAATGTACCAGCTTTATTTTTTCTTTACTAAAGTTTACACCCAATACAAGGCTCAAGAGATACTCAAGTTAGAACATTACTAAATAAAGTGTGTGATATGAATGTGAGAGGAGTTAGTCAGAAGTGACAATTATGAGCATAAGGAGGATAAATAATGATTCACTCATGGTTAGAAGAGGTTAATATTGTAGTGTTTATGGAAACATCCCGGTGGGAGTCTATTCTGAATTTCTTGGGAAAAATATAAGGGGAACTTCTTCCTTACAGTTGGAATTCAGAGGAAATGCAGTTGACTTGGCTCCATGGATGTAGCATGGCAAGTTCTACTTTTAAAGGTCTGAATTCGTGGAACAAAAACATGGAATTCATCAGTAGCTACAAGGAAGTTCATCAGGTCATATATGAAGGTGAGTCAATTATTCAACAGCCTGGCACAGTTATTAGCTGAATATTGATCTGAAGGTTTATTGTATAAAGTTCAAAGTATGTAATTAATAGAAATTAGATTAAGTGCATTGATAAAAGGGATTATGCTAAATGATATTTGCTATGAAATAAATTTTCTTTTCATCATAAGGCTGATAGTTTATTAATGTATATATATATATATGACAGTATCTGTTACATTATAATGAATAAAATAAGTTATGTTTTTGTTCATATAGAGTTAAGTCAGTTAAACCTTTCATATTTTACATAGATAAATCTAAAATATGTCAATTGATTTATAAGAACTAAAGAATACCAGTTACTATATATTCATTGTTTTGGAAATATTTACCCTACTGATTATCACAAATTTTGAAAAGCTCTTTATCAACTCCTGAGGATATTTTGCTTTATAGTATGCTTTTCTTGCCTTTTATTTCACATATATATGTATATATTATAATAAAAAGAAAGAACAGTAAGATACATAATCCGGTGTTCTTATTGATATTTTTATTTTTACAAAACAGTGCTCACTGTAAATTTACAGAGCATAAATATTATAAATTAACTGATTTAAGAAAGTCTATATATATATATATATATATATATATATATATATATATATATATATATATATATATATATATATGTATATATATATATATAGAGAGAGAGAGAGAATGTTTAAATAGTTAAGGATATTAGTAAGTCTAATGATAGAAAAATAATACATTGATTTAGTACAATAAATATTCTTTTTGTCATAATCTCTTTCTTTATCAATGAACTTGATGACATTGTCAGTCTACAGACTTATTGTTCCACCTTTCTATGATAAGATATAAAACCAATTTAGTATTTAATTTGCAATTAACTGGTTATCATTTTCTTATTCATTCAAGCCATGAATAAGCCAGAGGAAGAGACAAAAAGTGAATAAGGTAGTCTTGTTTAGCAATTAATAATCAGGTGAACAGGTATGTTTTATATTAAGAACAATTAGTTTGTTATTTTGTAGCAATGATGAACATGGCTTATTGTTAAATGAGACATTCAAAATGCATGATATAGTTTAAAATACATAAAACTTTTATATCTTTAGGTGGAAAATTTATTCTCAGTGATGCAGTATTGTCAGGAAAGAAAATTAATATTCATTTTTAGAGATTCATAAAAGAAATAAAAATACCAAATTCAGAGAAGTCATTATCCCTATCAAGCATCTTGAATCCTTGATTTTTGAGTGACGTGAAAGAACATTACTTTACAGTAAGAATAATTATCATGGAAACAGATGGAGTCAAAGTTCATGCCTTAGCAATCATAAATAAATCTTTCTATACATTTAATCAAGTAATTTCAATTATTCTTGACCAGATCTGAATACAAGATTTCCTGGATATCAGTAGACATCAAAATTTCCTTATTACATATATATATATATATATATATATATATATATAATGTGTGTGTGTGTTAGAATGGATTTTTTTTATTAATCTAATAGAATTTTATGACGTTAAGCAATATTTTAAGTGCATATTTATATTTGAGTACACAGACTCGGTTTATTAAAAAGTATATTTATTTTTGTCTACCAGCCTGAATGTTCAAGAAATCTTATTGAAGAAAAATGTGTGCTCCCCAGCAAGAATTAAATCTGCATCCTTCAGGGCAGAGGCAGTTGTCTATCCCAGCAGGCCTTACTAACTTGGCCACAAAGAGCAGTTGGTCAGGCAAGGCCAAATTTTTGTGCTTATAGTGAAATTTCTCCTGTCATATATTTCTTGAAGTTTTTCATATCTGCACACTTTTGTATACAAACATAAACAAAGAGAATTTTAGAATGGATATTTTTGTTAATCTGACAGATTTTTATTTGCACTCTGCTCTCAAATAAATAAATATACTGTCTACTCAAATACAAGTATCCATTAAAAATAACATTTAAAGTTTATATATATATATAAATATATATATATATATATATATCAGTTTTTATTGATGACAATTGACAAAGTACTGTGATCAAGCTTTTTATTCAATTTTTTGTGTTCATATAATATATATATTCCTTTCTGCACATAAAGGGTGTAAAAACTGTTTTCTATATCCAAGCACTTTTGGTTACTTTATTAGCTGTTATCAAGGATTTCTTTTTTAAATGAATGTATCTAGAGTGATGGAATGTTTTTTTTTATTTTAGAACACGGTCAGCACATTGTGGCCAGGTTCATAGTTGATGTTATTGAGTGTTGGCTTTTTTATTATTAATGCTTCCATTATTTTTTGCTGTTTTTTACATGTGGATGAGGTTATTATAGTTGCATTTTCCATGAGTATGTTACAGATGGAATTTTGTGTTTCCATGTGTGTTTAAATGAGTACTAATTGAGCTATGGTCAGAGAGTCTAAGAGTGTAATGTGAGTCTTCTTGATAGGCATGTAGTGGTGTGTCCAATTCATGAATTTGGTTTGATCTGGAAGACAGTTTCCTAAGAGATATTTGAATTCATGAATAATATTGGTTCTCAGTAATTTGTATTTTGATGGTGAGTTGTTGTTGATAACAAGGTTAGCAATTTTAAATTATTATAGTAGATAATTTAATTTTCTTGTTCTGGTCAACTGGTGTTGTGTATTTCTTTATTATATTTCTAAGAGAAAATTCATCCTGCTTATGGTTAATGTGTATTTGATTTTTATAGAAAATGTTAACATCATTGTTTTTACCTGTATGTTCAGTATTGTTATTGTTACCTTACAAAGAAATTGTAGAATTTATTGACCTATGAGGTAGCTTGGAAGACTAAGATAACCATTTAACAAATGTTCAGTTATACATAATGTGTATGTGTGCATGTACACATAGCCACACACATACATAACTCTCAATTGTTTCTGTTTCTACACATCAGCATAGCTGTGCTAAGAATAGATATGTAGGCATATATATATATATATATATATATATATATATATACACACGCATCTACTACATCTAAAAGTTTGAGGATACCCCTTGTAATTTTTTAATTGGCTCAAAAAGTAATTCTTTTGCACTTTAAATAATACATGATTAATTTTTAGAAATTTTATGACAAAAAGAAAAAAAGCATTTTATGATTAAATTTTACTCATCAAAATATCTTCCTTTAGCATTGGCATTCATTGTAAAAGTTTCTCAAAGTATAAGCTTGATAATTGATTCCATTCTTTTTTCAATGACTCTAAGAGCCCTTTTTCATTCTTCTGTCAGATTCATCCCATGCTAATTCTGGGGGTGGCTTTTTGGAAATTAAGACACCACTACTACACACTAAGACATATACATAATGCACACACTCAATTAACCTGAAAAATCAAATCATTCTTGATAATGGCTAAAGGTATAGCCGAAAGCGCTCAGAAAAATAAAACATTTGGACAGTTCTTACACACCCTTTGTCCAGCAAAGAAAGCTGTTGTTTGTACACAAGAAAAATTAAATAAAAAACTTAACCGTAGTACCTTGTCTGTCATTTTTAATGAAACTTGCATATATATATATGGTATTTTTTATCATTGTATCAGTGAAAGTATGTATGTTACAATATAAAAGGAAACCTGTTTTACAATTCATTTTACAAATGAAAGTACAAGTGGAAAGAACAAAATAACTGAAATTAATCCAGAACTTTATTACAAGACATTTCATTTCAATAACGAATGGGGTTATTGAATGTGGCACTTACTGGAATCCTCTTAGAATTCACTTTGTAAAAGGATATCAATCTTTTTTGAAATATGAAAAGATAATCTCACATTTCAAATAATGCTCAGTTTCTTAAGCAATATTTTCTTCCGAAGAAAACTAAAATATATTTCAATTGAAAAATTCTGTCCTGGGAATAATGATTACTTTAAAGAATTCCCCAATCTTATTTTATTTACCCATTAACTTCAGGTAACTGAAATAATCATCTATCGCTTAACTGTGGATAATATAAGTTTTTGAGGCAAGTAATGGGTTAAATTTTGTTTTCATTACTTAAGTTTATATATAATTCAATATAAAGATTTAAAAGATGCAACTACATTTATTTTTTATACTTTTAAGATGAGAAAAGAAGAAGAGCATGATGTTTTAGTTGATAAATCATTCAAACAAGTTCATGTTCTTTTAGTTACTGTATGTCAGCTGGTGGGACTTATGGTCTTGTTCAAATGTACATTGTATCTTATAATCTCTTCTACTTTTTTTAAAACTCTCACCTCATAGTGTTTACTAGATATATTTTGGCAGCCTTGATAGTATCCGTCATCAGTATGTATATTTACTCAAACTTTTAAAACAGAAAATGCTGAAGAAGAAACCTGAAAAATGTAAACAAAGGTTTTTATTTTATAGAAAGGGAACATGCTAACAATGTGTAGAAATGTGTTTAATGTCTTCTCTCTAATCCTTAAAATGGAAAGTTACTGGATGTTACAAAAGCTTTCTTTACTCAAAAGTACAGAATATAATATTGACAGGGGCTATGTTTTACCCACTCACCAGGAATGAATGTTCACTTCACAGAATCTCCATCAAAACCATTCTTTGTACCTGATGTAATGGAGTAACCTGTCACCCCCATGAGTGACTGCACTATAGGTAGTAACTAACTATAAGTATCTGTAAGTCAACAGACTACAGAGACTAGCTGGGATCTGTTGAGTATGACTCAGACTTATGCGAGAACTACTGACCTTACAATAGTAGTACTACTGGATTGACTTGCGATGACCTTGTGCATAACTGTTACCTTACTGTTACTATTCTTATTGTACTGGTATTTTACAATAAACTTTTACTTATTTTATACACCTTGTTTTTTCAAGTATATATTCCTATTAGCACAGAATATAACTGTACCAAATTGGTTTTACTGACTGACTGTTAAGGGTTATATGAGGAGACAAGCATGGTGCATACTAATTAAAGAAGAGAAATGAAAGAAACACAACCTCTTTACTGATGAGTGAATGTTTTTTCTGTCAGTGTAAAATTGATTGCCATTGCAAAGGTGATGATACTTTTTTTTAAAACAAGTATTTGAATAGTGGTTATCCTTCAGCTCCTGAACTTCAGACAAGAATAGCAGAAGTATTAAGAAATAGAAAAATTAAATTACAAAGAAAAGAGTCCAATGTAAAATCAGCTCTCCTATATAGCAGTGAATGTTGTACAATTTCTTCAGAGATGAGGAGGAGACTTTAAGCAAGAGAGATGTGGTTCTAAAGAACAATGCCAAGAATCTCATTGATAGAGCATATAAGCAACAAAAAAGTTAAAAGGAAAACAGACACAAAAAGAGTACTTCAAATCAAACAGAATTGAAATTTCCTGCACACATAAAGAGGAGAGAGGCCTTGGAGAAATCAGCAGGGGGGACATATTCAAGAAGCAAGTAACCTACACAATGAGCTTGTATAAATGATTGGTAGAACAGGGCAGGGAAGGATAGTAAAATGATAAACATTTGCTAAGAGCTAGAAATGACAAAATTTTGTCGACAGCCATCATTGCCTACATCCTGAAAGTATTTGGCACATAGAAGAAGACGACGACTGATTTAGCAACAAGATTAAAAATATGGAACTATTTTATTGAGACAGAATTCCACCTGACAGTAGATAATACATTTAGAAAGGAAATATGATAATAAATTATTTAAATCATCAAGTGTAAATTAGTCTTGAATTATTGATTTTATTAGGAACAATGCAGACTTTAAAGTTATTTTACAGTCTAAGTTGTTCACAGGAACAAGGAAAATTAGTAAGTTTCAATATTTTGTCATGAAAAATGTAGCTGAAAGACTTGTTATTGGTGTGATGATAAAGTATATTGGATAATAACTTGTGATATCTGACAGTATCATTCTATATCTCTCACACACTGTTCTTAGGTTTCTTATCTCAAGAAAGTTGTTCTCTAATCATGTGTTTTTTTTATGAATTCGAAAATGTTGCACACATTATTGTCAGATATTTACATTCAGAGAAGCAACTAGAATCACAGTAATATAAGAAAAATACAAATACAAGCATTTTTTACCTTTTCTTTTTGAGAAAAAATATGTTGATGTTTTCCCTGACACATTGTCCTAATAAGATGATAAATTGCTAAACATTGTTTACCAATAACTCCAAGAAAAAAAGACTGATAAAATCTTTAGGCCAACCTAAAAAGATTGATGCTAGCAATGCACAAAATAATACCTTTCTTGACATTTTTTTTCTCTTTCTTTATAAACCAGTTTCTATTTTCTTTGAAAAATAAAAATCACTAAGACTGTGTACAGAAACTTAATTAAAACCTGTCCTCTGTGAATTGAGTGACACACACAGAGAAATTTCACTTCACTCATTGAGTGATAATAGAAGCAGTTTGTACCTAAATGTCACTTTGATGGGATCCATACTCTCTTTTGGCTTGTGCAGAATTCTAATGCTCATTTTACTGGCTTTTGTAATTAATTCTAGTTGTAACCATTTAACATCAAACAAAATACAGTTATTAATCTCTTGAATTAAGACAGTGTATCCAAAGTGTGACCAATTGTTGAATGAACTGCATTACAATTTGGCACACAAATTTTTTGACAACAGACAGGAATAGCAGAATCATTAAAATGCCATTATTATGTGTATTTGTCAATAAAGAATTATTATACTTTATGATAATATTAGTTACTTACCCTTATTTTATTAAAAATGTAGTCAATTTTTAATAATTATTAAAAATAAAGTCAATTTTAATTATTTATTTACAAAGGGTTCTCAAGGACTTCACATGATTTCAGTTGCTGACTGCCACCCAACCCAAAATCTTTGTTTTATCCTCATTTGTGAATGTGATGTGAACTAATTTCCATGTTAGAAAATATGCTTTCTACCAGTGGGCCAACTCTGGAGTTGATGCGTTCCTTATTGGTAATACTCTATCTACAGGCCTCTTCTCGTTTGGTGCACTCCTCTTTCTCTCTCTCTCTCTCTCAGCATGTAATGACCCTTTTTTATCTTTGAGTTTGAGGACTTTTTTCTAACCCATGTTACTGTTTAATGATGATAAAATGACAATAAAAACCAACTAAAATTATAATAAAAAAAAAATATTAGCCAAAAATTAATAATTATTCCGAATGCTTTATCTAAGAAATTATCACTATCCATCAGTCACAGGTGAGTATGACATATTCTATTAATCTCTGTTGCAGATGCCAGCTCAGGCTCATACATTTCTTTAATACCCACAGAGCTAACCTCTGGTTCGTACTGCAGCTATACTGAATGAACCTTAGTTACAGATTCTTGAAGATGGTGCATAATCTGGTGTGATCAGTAGCTGAACAAACCAACTATGCTCAAACCCTCAGTTATGATGATTTATGACTTGGTGCTGGGACACATATCGATAACATCCAAATAGTTTCATCTATCAAATTTCTCTCAGAAGGCTTGGGTCAACCTGTGATTTTCAGGCATTTCCCTATATACTGGAATAGTCTCTCCAGGCTAATATTATCAAAGTCACCTCACTGACAAATCAACCAAAAAGAAATTTGAATCTGGGTCTCATCATTCGAATACTAATATTTTAACCATTCAGCTATATGTCTATTTAACTAAAAAAAATACAATATATACATAAATCAATAAAATTTAAAAAACATTTACCATTGCAATCTTTTCAATCCCCCAAAATAATTCTAATTTGTATGTCTTCCTCATTCTTTCATTTCTCTTTTACAGAGATATCATCTCAAAAGAAAATATTAAAACTCTTATTTCTTCATATTTTTATCTACTTTGATATATCTAAGTGTTTCTTCTTTGCCTGTTTAGCCTGAATGCCAAACAAAGGAACTACCTGCAAACATAAATATAAAAATCCCATATTTTTAGCTATTTTTACACTGTGTTCACCAAGAAAGACATCTGTCTAACTGGGCAGCTGATTTCAGATTTTAGCAGAATTCATAGACCATTACTCTAATCTGTATTTGTTATGAATAACTGGAGAATGATAGTCTGAGAATTGAATTGAAAATCAACTGAAATTATGATGAAAGAAATTAATAATAATGAGAAAACTGTTAAGCAAAAAAATATGTTGAAGAAAATGTATATTTTTACTCTATTTACATTGTTCAGACTATTGTCCTCATCTTTATTGCCATATTCATGACATTTCAGCCATTATACATTCCAAACTTCTTCAGGAGATATATGCCAGAATTTTGAATCAAACTCTTTATTTAATTTATGTGGGTAGATTGTTCTAATTCCATGTGCTATGCCTTATTTGGATATCTCAGTTTCAGTTAATTCCTTTCAGATCTCCAAGTTTTTGTTTCCTCTGTTGTAGCCAGATATTGAACTCACAAGTCACATTTTGGATTACTCCAACCAACACTTTTATCCACTAAACTAGCAGAGAGAACAAAGAGAGTTGAGTTACCAAAGAGAATTAACTGAAACTGAGATATTCAATTAAACCATGTCACAGAATGAGAACAATCTACCTCTGTGGACTAAATAAAAGATTCAATTCAAAATTCCAACATATACCACCTGAAGATGGCCAGAGCATACAATAGTCAAAACATCATGAATATGGCAATAAAGATAAACACAACAGTCTGAATGATGTAAATAGTGTAAATTGTTACAATGCCTCATCTCAGAAACATAGACAAATATTGCCATATCTTTTCTGTATCATTTGCAAAAGGAGAGCTATAGTTTTTTCATCTAAAATTTTACTCAAATGATAATGGTATTATTAGCTGCTTCCTAAAAAGGAAACATTTGGCATTCATTGATTGAGGAGCCTGTGCTATTTTCAATAGAAATTTAAAATGTTTCTCTTCAAACATTTCTTTTCAGAAAAATAGGTTTTTCAAGTCCAGTAACTTTCCTATATTGAAGGGGCTTCCTTCCTAATGCTTTGTTTGAAGTAGTGTGTAACATTAACATCTTGATTAGGTGATTATTTTCTCTTTAATTTACATGTAATATCCACTTTTAGTTGTTGCTGTTGTTGAAAGACCTCAAGTGATGTAGTTTGTTTTAATTGTTACAGTTCTTTGTAATTCTGTAAGCCCCAGTCCACAAGGTTCAAAGCAAGATGATCCTTGCTAAGATCTATATGCTTCATTCACTCAAATCTATTATTAATCATTGATCTTGGAAAGTGGTTGTATACAGTTGACATTTTAGATATTTCTGAATGAATTTGACACCATGCATGACATCCATATGAAAGTCGTGATCTGACAAGGCTATTTAAGAACATAACTTGTGTTTTAGATTAATGTTTTGGTTCTGTAGTAATTTGTGGTGTTGTATGAAACTACCCACAATGCAGCCTATTCCATTTTCAATTTCCTATACTAAATTGTTATAACTGATCCATACACCAAGGTACTTGAAGTATTTAGTATTTAAACAGATCCACACATCAAGATATTTGAAGTGTTTAGTTTAACAAGTCCATAAATAAGGGATTAATAAAAGCTCTTTTTCTTTCATGTTTAGTATAAACACAGACCCCACAACATTCTTATTTAGTTGCAAATTCACTGGATTTATTTTCTTGCTTTTTTTAAGTTAGCTCAGTGCCAAACTGCTGTGTAATGTCTAATTCCTCATATGGCAATCAATGCTGGACAGCCTCACAGAGGAAGAAAACAGTTGAAGAGACAGTGATGTGGTTCTACAGACAGATACTAAGAATACCATGGACTGAATATGTGAGCAATAAGGAAGTCTTAAGGAAAATATGAACAACAAGGAAGCTTAGAATCTAAAAGAAGTGAAATTTCTGGGACACATAATGAACAAAGAGGATCTAGAAAATTTAACATTCACAGGATAAACTTAAGTCAAGAGAAGCGAGTAGAAATGAAAAATAACACATTAATAAAGTTATATACAAAAGGTGGCAAAGCAAGGACAAAGAGGAGTGGTAAAGGTTATTTAGAGCCATAAAAAAGAAAGTTGTGGAGAGCTATGATCGCTTGCATGCTGAAGGAACATGGCATATAAAAGAAGATTTTAACACATTTTACGGGTATCTGAATAATTCTGGTTATTGTACACCATTTCATTGGCTGCAAGGTCATTATACAAACAAAAACCTGTCATGTCAAAAAAAGTGTTAAAGAAAAGCTACCTAACAAGCATGTGTAAAGTGGATGACAGAACAGGGACTTGGAAGGTCATTAAAGGAACAATCATTATTTAGAGCTACAAAGGATAGGAAGTTGTGGAGAGGCATGATCACGAAACAAAATTGTTTTATATAGTCTTTTAAGTTTCTGATCATATCTTGTATTTTTAATATCTACATTTAAAATATAATTCAGTGTTATTTGTGACTCTAGATTTAACCTTTAATAAAATTTTATCTTTTACAAGCTTTTACTCTAGGCATAGAAAAAGGTTATAATCTATCTGATGAAAGAGTAGAATATGAAGACATTCTTTGGAAATTAAGCAAAGATAATCATCTTTTGCTTGAATCCCCAAATCAGCCAATACTGATGAAGTTATATCCCCTGTTCTTCATTCATAGATATTTCCAAAGCATGCATCATTTGAGTTGCAATCATAGATCTTTGCCTAAAGAAAGACAAATCAAATGGAATCATAATTGAATAATCATAACACTAAATTCAGGTGATAAGCTGAGTCACCCAGTCCCCACTGACAAACAGTATAAGACACAATCAAATAATTTGCTGAAGAACTATATAAAGAGAACATTAAAAACAACACAAACCAAACTGTGCAACATGAAGTTCTATCTTGCACTTTCATCGACTCCGGGCCAAAAATGTGCTGCTTTTTGACAATCTTTAACAACAATCTGATAATTTAGCTGCATCTGAATAGCAAATTAGATTAACAAAACATATTATTTTCATTATTAGATTAAATCATTTGAATTCATACTATCCACAATTCAAAGGTGACCTGCCTATAGGTTCTGCTGATAGAAAAATGTATTTTTCTTAATGTTTTTCATTTATTCTTATATTTAGAAGAAATAACTTCATAAAAGTTATTGTTGAAAACTTGCTAAGAAGCATCTTAATTATTACTTTCATTTTATCATTAAGAATTTTACCATATTATATTTTAATGGTTATTTATAATAATTAGATATAGATTTTACATAAAAAATTAGATTAGGATTATTAATGATAATTTTTAACAAACATTTTAAAAGAAATGTATGTGAGCTTTTGGTCATAGTTTATGTTAATACTGATGCAAGATGTAGGTACCACAATTTCTGTGGAGTGGGTAGTTTGTTGTTTATCAGTGAGTGAGAGATCAAATGGAGTTCAATTATGGTCACATTTCAAGGCCGGATTAGGGGCCCTAAGCACTTAAAAGATTTTGGTGCCCCTATACATCTGTGAGTTAAGAATGCTAGCATGGAGCCTCAGTGAGTAGTGCAAAAAAAAACAATGACAACAGCCAAGAACGTACATCATGGAAACGCCAGCTAAAATTAAATATAAAATGGACCAAAGGAACATACGACCATCAAGAGAGGCTGATCATCAGTCCTAACCCAGAACACCACCAATGCACTGGAAACCCAGCCAAAAAGAATCAATTGCAGCTGAACAGCCACTGT
The DNA here is from genome assembly GCA_964036315.1 of Acanthosepion esculentum. Taxonomy (NCBI): domain Eukaryota; kingdom Metazoa; phylum Mollusca; class Cephalopoda; order Sepiida; family Sepiidae; genus Acanthosepion; species Acanthosepion esculentum. Next base: position 30,812,724 of record OZ038475.1, on the reverse strand, counting down.
AAATGAGCCATGACCAAATTCTAACAGAACTGTGACCAGAGGTGGTTATCAACAGACCAGCACATTACAGAATCACAGAAGCATATGGCCAGAATAATGCCAAATGTACATAATGGTAGTCTGCCCCTGTTTGTGTTCACAAGAAATTAAATTCCATATAGTTAAATAGTAATACTAACTTATTCAAGAGGAAGGATGTTATGTATTGAGTAAATACAATCATGATTATCTCACTTAGCCCATTCCCTTATTAACCAATCTTAATAAAGATTTGCTGTATGTCAGTCGTCTCCCCCATTCATAATGGCATCTGACAGATTCAAATGTTCATAATGTTCAACTGATTTCTTTAGGTGTGCACAATGTCATATCATAATTTTTGTGTTTCCTTCTTCACGTGATGCCTTAAGTATGTGCTTATTTTACTTAATGGTTAATACAGCCCTGATCACAGGTCATGTCATAGGGAGATTGTTTGTTTGTTTGTTCTGTGATTAGGGAGGAAACTTCCATCAATATTAGACAGAATGACAACAGTGAACTTAAGAAATCTTTTTTTCTAAAAAAAAAAATTTATAAATTCTAAGTGACAATAATGCAAACTGTTCAGTCAATGAATGCCAAAAGTTTACTGTATCAAAACGGCTAATCTCACCCTTACCATTACTAGACAAAAACCTAAACCTATAATAAAAACTGAAACCTGTCTTGGTTTGAGGCTCAGAAATTATAGTAAACCCATTTAAAAGAGTTCTCACTTGATTTGAAGGTTTATTGATATTAAGTTATATAGCTTGAAGTAATAGATATTGATATTGTAAGTACTGTTGATGAGTGTCTGTGTGTGAATAAGAAGTATACGTATAGTCTGAGGAAATTTGATACACTACCACTATTGACTATTCTCATTATTTGGTTCTTCTATACTACATACGGTTCTTAAAAGGAAACAAAACTATAAGCACAAGTATGAGGTCAGCCATTTAATAATAGAAAAAACATGTGAACTATCAAAGCAATGACAGCTCAGTTCACTCCAATGTATCTACTTTGGTAGCTCACACAATTATCCTTCAACTTGCAGACTTAAATTTCATCGACAGTATAAAATGTGCATCTTTTCAGTGGTTATGTTAGGTAAATTTGTATTCCAGTGAGATTGACTGACTTGAGAGGCCTTTGCACAAGACATCATTTTTAATGCACACAGTACACAAGCTCACTGAAAGGGTAATATCTGATTAAAAATATCTTTGCACAAGACATCATTCCGAATGTATGTCATAGACTACACAAGTTTACTCAGTGATGATGTTTGATAAAAATCCTTGCAAAAGATATCATTTTGAATTCAATTGTAACACAGTACCTGAGGTCACTCAATGGTATCTCATTGATGATTGATTATATCTATAAAAGGTATTGTGTTTCTGCCTGCACAATAAGAAGGATTACCAAGTTACATCAAAGCCATTCAATTGGTTCATGAGATATTCAAAACAGATGGATAATTTCCAGACAGATTTTGTATAGTGTGAGTAAATCTGATAACCTCAAGGACTATGATCACTGATGGTAGCATAAAATGCAAGGTTGAGAGGTTTGTGTGATCTGTGAGTGTTTATAAGGCATGAAGAAGTTACTATTGTCACTACTGACAAAACTGGCTGAATGTCACTGTATTTAAAGAGAAAAAAAGATGCAGACAAACTCCAGACAGAATTATGGTATTTTTGATTGGACAGAAAATGTTTCTGATGTTTTTCTACCTATTTTTATTGTCTGCTGTAACTTGATGTTTTGATCTCATGTTTTCCTCAGAACTGCTTTTCTCATTTAATTTCTGGTCTTCAGGTGGTCAATACAACAGAATTGTTTTTACAACAAAAATTGTCTATTTTTATGGTAGTCTCTATTAGGTGAATATCATAGATTTTAGAAATAAAATGTATTAATTAAATAAAATGAGTATATTAATAAAATATCATAGACGAATAATGTGTGTATCATTTTTTCCAGTTTAAACACATGGAAAGAAGGTATCGACAATCTAAAGCAAATGAAATTGAAAGACATGTCTCTAGATAGAATAGTTTGAAGAAGTGCATGGAAGTAGGCTTCCAATCCTTGACAATCTTGTATCAAAGTAAGGAAACAATAAACCAAATAGTAGAGTAGTATTATATATGTGGTAGATGGCTATATATCTTATATATGAGCTAGATGGATATATATTTTATATATGAGAGAGATGGATATATATTTTATATATGAGAGAGATGGATATATATTTTATATATGAGAGAGATGGATATATATTTTACATATGAGCTAGGTGGATATATATTTTATATATGTGGTAGATGGCTATATATTTTACATATGAGCTAGGTGGATATATATTTTATATATGTGGTAGATGGCTATATATCTTATATATGAGCTAGGTGGATATATATTTTATATATGAGAGAGATGGATATATATTTTATATATGAGAGAGATGGATATATATTTTACATATGAGCTAGGTGGATATATATTTTATATATGAGAGAGATGGATATATATTTTACATATGAGCTAGGTGGATATATATTTTATATATGAGAGAGATGGATATATATTTTATATATGAGAGAGATGGATATATATTTTACATATGAGCTAGGTGGATATATATTTTATATATGTGGTAGATGGCTATATATCTTATATATGAGCTAGATGGATATATATTTTATATATGAGAGAGATGGATATATATTTTACATATGAGCTAGGTGGATATATATTTTATATATGAGAGAGATGGATATATATTTTATATATGAGAGAGATGGATATATATTTTATATATGAGAGAGATGGATATATATTTTACATATGAGCTAGGTTGATATATATTTTATATATGGGAGAAATGGATATATATTTTACATATGAGCTAGGTTGATATATATTTTATATATGGGAGAAATGGATATATATTTTATATATAAGAGAGATGGATATATATTTTACATATGAGCTAGGTGAATATATATTTTATATATGAGAGAGATGGATATATATTTTACATATGAGCTAGATGGATATATATTTTATATATGAGAGATATGGCTATATATCTTACATATGAGCCAGATGGATATATATTTTACATATGAGCTAGATGGATATATATTTTACATATGAGCTAGATGGATATATATTTTACATATGAGCTAGATGGATATATATTTTACATATGAACTAGATGGATATATATTTTATATATGAGAGAGATGGATATATATTTTACATATGAGCTAGATGGATATATATCTTATATATGAGAGAGATGGAAATATATTTTACATGTGAGCTAGATGGGTATATATTTCACATGTGATGTAGATGGGCACATATTTTATATGTGAGGTAGATGGATAAATATTTTAGATGAGATAGATGGATATATATTTTATATGTGAGATAGATGGATATATATATATTATATGTGAGATAGATGGATATATATATTATATGTGAGGTAGATGAATATATATATTTTATATAATGGTAAGATATTAGTGTCTTCATCTCATGAATGTCTTACCATTATGTGGGAGGAATAACTGGGAGATAAATTTGGGATGTATTTCTGCTGTACCCTGTATAAATTGAAGAAAAATGAAGAAATGATTATGTATTCCTACTTGTTATGCCAGGAATCTTGAATATTTTTTTATATTTGATTTTTATGCCCAAAACTATATTTCAACTGCTCAGCACCAAAATTATGCATAATGAACTGAAGTGTTAAAAAGTGAAGATAACTACCTAATGATGTGCAGTTCTTCCTTTCTCTTGAGTAACAATGGCAACCCAACATGGCCTGGCTTCTACAAAGTGCTGGAGTTTTTACATGGGTTAATCTATTCAAGCATGTTCTAAGGTTGTCCATAACTCAATTTTATTTACTTAGTGTGATCACAGGGAATTTAGTGTGACCTGCAATATGTTCAATAAATGCTCAATGGTGTTTAAATCTGGTGAGTAAATAGGTGAGTGGAATACCTGGAAACCACTTAAAAGTCAGGTATTTTGAAAACAAGACCATCACTTGGTGGTAGGACAACTGATTGTAGTGATTATGACCCACACATTCTTGTTTGCTAAACTCATGCACATGACAAAGAATGTAACAATTGTGAAATCCAAATAGAAATCTGCTTTTGAGAATCTGCAATATGGAAGGTACTAAAATGCCAGCTATATTTTGTCTTTTATTTTCAGCAGTAGAGAAGATTTCTTTGACAGTTTGATCCTATCAAAGCATGGCACTTTTCTTTATTCTCAAGAAAATGTAATGTACTTGGCAATCTATATACTTTCCTGTCATTTTATCCCAAGATTGATGTCAGTGAAATTTATTTAATTGTAAAACCCATGGTTTATTCAAGAGGTGAGGATTATTTCCTCTGTGGAAAACTAAATTAACTTAAAAAAAGAATATGTAGAATTCTATGTTGAGAGAATCCCACTCAGTAAATGTGATACCTCAAGCTATTGGAAGAGTATATTGGAATAGAACATATATACTGGAAAATATTATGAGGATGTATCAAAAGTATTTTCATTTTTTTTACAAACTTTCATTGCAGAGTTTATTTCATGTATACACCTGAAGACTACTAAGACTCTATATTATTCATGTTATTATATAATTTGTACTATTGTTCATGCAATATAAGGCCCAAGACTCACTCAATGTACAGTTGAACTGAATGTGGTTGTTTTATAGACATAAGAGGATAAGGTAAGAGATGCAGTTTATGAGGATATCTAAGATAGATGTTGTTGCTAAACTTGAAGAGGTTAACATTTTAGTGATTGAAGAAGCACCAATGTGGGAGTCTGTTCCACAAAGCAGCTGCTCTTGGGAAATGGCAGGTACAAGAATCAAGATTATAGCCAATCTGGATCATTATTTTAAACTAAGCCTCAAAGCCAGTGAAGATTCTAACAGGATTTGGAAAACACAAACAATGAAATTCTGTCTGATCACAATGTCGACAACTGGTTTAAACATTTTAAAGGTGATGATTTGTCCTTTAAAATAAAACCCAGAAGTGACTGATCATTAGTATTTATGATAAAGCTTTAAAACACAAGGTAGAGGAAAACCCAACTGCCAGCGCATGAAATCTTTCAAAAGCATGTAGAACCCTATCTTTCTTTAATAGTATGTCTCTTGAGGACCTAAGCATTCATGGCTATTCATAGATTCCATTTTTACTATATGTGAATTGCTAAAAATATTATTGGAAAAGATAATGTTTTTCCATTGGTTTCTCCATGGTTTAGAATTCAGTGTTTTCCTCTTAGACTAGTTGCCACACAATGCTAGAAAGCCCAGTTTACCTTACAATTTAACCCATAACTGGCAAGAACTACATTTCTTGGTTCCACCAGTGCAGATCTTCACAGCTAGGACCTGTGAGGCTATGTACACCGAGTCAACACCTATTTCCTTTCATATTCCATTGGTAAGGTGAAAGATTTTGAAGATTGCAGTTTTCAAGGAAACAAGTAAATGGAAGGGTGTCCCACTGTTGGGAAGTGTGAGAAAATCAATTGCATGAACAACAGGGGCAACAGACCAGATATGGTAACAGTATTCAATGCATGGGTGAATGGTAGATTTGTAGATATGTAAGATGAGAAAAAACGTCTGGCACTGCACAATGAACCAACTTTCCTTGCAGCTATTGATTCAATGTAGTTGTTCCACTTCAAGTCAAAAATGTGAGGGGCCAAGAAGGTGCAGTGAGGCACTCTCCTGGAGTCAAGCATCAGCCATGCTGATGGTGATGGTGAGCAGGGAAGTTTTTCTATTGTGGCTGAATGAGTGTTTTAGTTTTGGAGGCATTAAAATTTACAAGCCATTTCCTACCCCAGTAGGCAACTGATAGATTTACTATTGAGATAGGAGTAAATAGTAGTGTCATTTGCATAAATGCCTAATTGGGAACTGATGACATCAGGAAGATCACTGGCAATGATCAGAAACAATGTAGAGCCTTGGGGGGACACTCGCGTTCATGTGAAAGGATCTGGAAGTGAACCCATTCAGAGTGACCTTCATTTCACGATCTGATAGGAGTGATTGGATTAAATCAAATAATCATCCTGTAATACTGTAGCCCTGAAGCTTACATAGAAAACCAGTATGCCAAACCCTGTCAAACACCTTTGAGATATCTAGAGTCACAGTTCAATATTCCCAGTTATTATCAAGAGCTTGATACACATATTCAGTGATGGCCATTAGCACATCAGCAGTAGACCTGGCAAAATACTTTGCTGAAAAGCCGTAGGAGACTAATAGGGTGATAGAGGGGGTCAGAAGGTTCTCTAGAGTTCTTAAAACCAGGGACTACAGAGGAGGACTTCCATTAAGCTGGAAAGCAGGATACAGTGAGGCAACAGTTGTATAGTTTGGAGAGAACTGGAGCCTGCTCAGAGACATATTTCTTTAGGATGATAGCTGGTATCTTGTCACCTCCACTTTCCTTATGGGAATCTAATTTAGAAATGATGTCCAAGACCAACGATGGGGTTATGTGCATATCAATCAGTAGAGCCTCAGTTCTAAGGGGAAAATCAGGTGTGGGTACTCCAGATGAGTTGAGTGTTGAGTTGATGAGAATTTTCAAGCAAAGCATTCAACCTTATCTGCTGCAAATGTTAGGACTTCAAATTGACTAGAGGAGGGACTGAGGATTTGCTGTTGTTCAGCAGACTCTTGCAGAGCCACCAATATATATATATATATATATATATATATATATATATATATATTAAACAAAACAAAACTTGCCAAAACCTAAAATCAAATTTCATGCACACATGATCTTCAGATGACTTGAATGGCTAATATATATATATATATATATATATATATATATATATATATATATATATATATATTATATTCTTTCTCTATGTAATGAAAATATGAGTGTTTTATCCAACAATTCTATCAAAAAAAAAGTTTGTTTTTGTATCAAACTGATTTTAAATTTGTAAACATTCAGCAAATTATATTTTTGCTGAAATAAAAAAAAAACTTTTTCTTTTTTCATACATCCTTTCTGGAAAATATTTTGAAAACTGAATTCTTTCTCTCTTTTTTTTTTTAGGAAAATTGTGTTCAGATCAAATCTATTGTTTCATATTACAGACATAATAAACAATTGATTATCTCCGATGCTTTACCTGGAAGCATTGAGAAAATAATTCAACTTGCCTACTTATCCCCCTGTTTTCTTTATCCTCTTCTGATAACTGTCTGTTGCTTGAATATATGTGGACTTTTCAGTATATACAAGAAAAGCAAATGACCAATCCCCCAAGAAATGTAAAAGAACAGACTATTAAACTTGCTAGTTGTTCATAAAACATCATTGAAACATATTTTGAGACATTTAAAATGTTTACATTTTAAACATTTTCTAATAGCCTCTCAATCCTGTTAGAATTTCATGATGAAATTATTGAGTTTAGCTAAGTCTGGCTCAAGGACACAAAAGTATGATGCTCAGAGAGGCTTAAAATACACAGGTCTACAAGGTTGGAATCAAGGAAGATCTGCACAATGTCTTTATTATAAAAACATTTCATTTAAATAGACTGTGTGTATATATTATTATTCTTTTACATATTGTATCCATTCATGACGTGTTCAGTCATGACTCTCTATAACTTCCTATCCTTTGTAGCTATTAGCAATGTTTTCATTTTTTTTTTACTATCCTCCTCTTTCCCTGTTCTGCTATCCATTTACACAAGCTAGTTAAGTAGGTGCTTTCTTGTTTCCCATTGTCCATCTTACCTTCAGTATATCCTGTGAGTGTTAAATTTTCCAAGTTCTTTTTCTTCACTATGTATCCTAGAAATTTCAAATATTACTTTCTAATTCTAAATATAAATAATTAAAAATAAAAAAAATAAGTGTCCTGTATCTTCATTGGTACTCACATATCCTCCAAGTCTATAAATCGACCATTCGCCCTTGCATGGAGTATTGCTGCCATATATGGTCTGGAGCCCCTGCTGTTTGCCTCAGGGTTCTTGATAAGATCCAGAGACGGATATGCAATGTAATTGGCCCTGATCTGTCATCTCGTCTGCAGTCGCTCTCTCACAGACGTGACGTTGCCTCGCTCTGTCTTTTTTACAAATACTTTCACGGTAATTGCTCTGAGGAGCTGCTTTCAATGGTCCCTAGGCCTCATGAATTTAAACATCCTACGAGGCTGGCATCCCGTTCCCACCCCTTGAAACTGTTAGATGTAGACGTATCTTCTACTCCAATAGCTTCATGTCTCGCACCTCTCGCCTGTGGAACTCCCTTCCCTATTCCTGTTTCCCTGACAAATACAATCTCCAACTATTTAAGTGTAACGTCAATCGACATCTCCAGTTGCCTTGATCCATCCACTTCCCTTCTCCACATCCTTTCACCTTTCATTCCTATTTGCTCTCGCTCCAAATCTTCTGTAACCCCCTTGCCTTGATCGATCCATTATCTTTTCTCCACATCCTCTCCTTTACCACTCCTATCTGCTCTTCCTCCAAACCTTCTGTAACCCCTTGCATGCTAATGGCCTCCAGCCTTGCTTGGGGTGATAAGCTTAAAAAAAAACCAAAAAAAAACATACCCCATCCATGTTATTCTCCGCATCTGTAGGATTATGTCTGTTGCCTCAATTCTTCCTTTTTTGTTTTAATGGAATTTTCCTGTTTCTTAATACTTTGCTTGGCTCCTGGTATGATCCAATTCCCAAAGTTAGTATTTCAATGGCCAAAAATCATAATTTGGAAGAGAAGGGTTAAAGCTACTTGAAAAACAATGTGCCAAATGTGTTTAACAGTTGGTCACATATGTGGAATAACATGTATATTTCACAATTCTAGGCCATTCTCACACCAGCTAAAGTAACCTTTACCACAATCAGGAATAAGGCTACTTCAAGTGGGAGACCCTTGAAAAGACTGCTGTCATAAGGGAGATAACACTTTGGAACTAATGCAAAGGACTAAAAATGGGGGAACTTTAAAATTTTCCTGAAACTAGTAATGAGAAAAGTAAAAAAATTATCTCATTGAATTTCTTTTGCAAAATTCAAAATTTAAAGGAAAGAAACACTTTCTCAGGTAAGAGAACTGGAAATTAATATTTAATGAATCTTTCATATTAACATTTTAATCTTTTTTGTTTTTACTGAAATGTACACTTGAGTCTTTGTCAAATATATTGAAATATGATAAAAACAACAATGATGAGGATAATTTAAATTTATATTGGAAATTTTTTGAGATAAGAAATTATCATTATTATAAAGCTTCCTATTCAATCATCAGATTAAAATATTGGTTGTTATACTCTCCATATTTAAAACATTGTATTTTCTAGCCGTTTTCAGGTGTCTGTCATGCTCAGTAACCTTTCCTAGAATTAAATTCAAGAGAGTAGAATGTTCTTATTCCTCTTTCCATGTATGATAGATTTTTGTATCAACTGTCATCAAAGAGGAAACATTGAAATCAGGTAAGACTGTTTATGTATGAAGGGAATAGGAGTGATCATGTACTCTTGTCGAATGAAGTCCATATAACAGACAGGAAACAACATTGAAAGATAAGATGACTGAAAGAATCAGCATACATGCTAAGCTCTAACAACCTCCTCAGTAAACATAGCACAAAGATGAATATTATCTTGGAGTCTCTGAGAAGAAAAGAAAGGACACTTATAAATTCCACCATCCAAGTATAGGCATTAGGTTTAATGCTAAAAAACTTACACCATCTGTGTGTTCAAGTAGATATCTAGTTCTCTGGCATTTGCGAGTCCAATCTCTGTGTTGGGTAGTGTGGAAAAGTCAAATACTCTGGTTCAGTAGAAGAAATACACATGCAACACAATGGTGAATAGGCTTCTTGAGAATTAAGTATTAAAAGATATCCTTTTAATATGGAAAGCAGAGAGAGAACAATCTACCCACATAAATAAAGTAAAGAGATCTGTTCAAAATTCTGAGAAGGATATTGTGCAGAAATATTTTACACATGAAGTAGACTGGGGGGTGGGTATGAGGTTGACAACTGAATCATTGTGAGTATAAACACCAAGATAAGTATGCTGGTCTAAACAGAATGGCATATAATAAAGATGATGTTAGTAATAATATAAATAATGCAGATAAATAAAAAGTTGATTTTAACATTAGAATTTCATTGGATAGCAATACTTAGAGAAATTCAAAGAGGAACTATCAGAAGTTACAGAGAAACACACAGAGCAAAAGTCCCCAAAATTAGATTGGAATTAAACTATTTACATTATTTATATTGTTCGAACTGTTATCCTTATCTTTATTGCCATATTCATGATGTTGAATGCTCTGGCCTTCTTCAAGTTATTGGAATTTTGAACTGAACCCTTTATTTCAGTCCTGGATATGACAATAAACTACATCCGCATCCTGAGTAAGGCCTCTGATCAGAAGGTTTTGAGGAGCATGGAACCACCTCTTAATTGCTGGTGTTCCCAGGTCCACCTTGACCCAGGGTGGTAGCACCTGTTAGGGTCCCAGCTATGGGCAAACAGTTAACCCTGAAACTGTGGTAAAAACACTATGAAAGTGTAAAAATAGGTTTCAATACCAAAAATACTTTGTAAAAATTATTACCAGCAATAAATCTTTGTAGAAAAAAAACTATTACCAGCAATATACTTTTGAAGGAAAAATATTACCAGAAATAGATTTTTGACAAAAACAAAATATTACCAGCAAAATAAATTTTGTCAGCATTAAATAACCCATTGATATTGATATGCCATAAAACAAACCAAACCAATGAAGCCTTTATTTCATCCACCAGTGTAGATTGTTCTAGTTCCATGCCTGTTCTAGATGTCTCAGTTATCTCCCTTTAACTCAATTCTCTAAGTTTTTATTCACCACTACAGTAGCCAGTTACTGAAGTTACTACTCTCTGGATCAAGTCACTGGATCCAACCAGTGCTTTCATCCACTGTCCATAAAGGGTTCAGTTCGGAAATTCCAATCACCCGAAGAAGGCCGGAGCATACAATGGCGGAAACATCATGAATATGGCAATAAAGATGAGGATAACATTTTGAACAATGTAAATAATTACAATAAATCTCAGAAATATAGACAGATATGGGATTAAACTGACTCAAAAGGATAGGTAGTTAAATTCAAAAGAAGAAATCATATAAACTTAAAATTCATTTATATTTGATTTGAAAATCAAAAAAAAATTATTTACCCTTTATTCCTAAAATTCTGCTAAAGTTCACCTAGTACAAGACTCAAGAGCCACTCAAGGTAAAGTGTTACTGAATATATGATATGAATGTAAACGGAATTAGAAGGAAGTGAATGTTATGAGGATAAATAGAGATAACAATTGACCCTTGACTTCAAGAGGTTACAATAACAGTGTTCAGGGAAGCATCCACACAGGAGCCATTCTTGGGGAAAAAATTTGTCTCCATGGGACTTTCACATTACAATTGAATACGGTGAGGGGGGGGATGTGATGAATCATCTCCATGATGAGTCCTGTCTATAAAAGGTCTGAGCTGGCCAAATGAGAGAACAGAACTCATCTAGACATTTATCACAGAATAGTGATAGAGTAACAATAGAACTGAAATGTTGGATCTGGAGAAAGAAGAAATTTTATTGACTTAAAAACATTAAAATTTGATTCGATGAGAAAGTAAAAAGATTTTGATTTATACTGTATTTGTAAAGTCAGTGATATTTTGGAATGCAGATATCTTCTTATTGATCCGAAGCATGTTAGTATCTGATCCTTATCTCATCAGTTAATGAAAATTTGATACCAACTTATTGAAAAGCCATAAATTCCAATTTCTCTTTCGAAGGAGTGTTGGTCACCCTAAATGATTGCAACAAGAATGATCAATAAAGTGTTCCATATTTTATTTATATGTAATTCACCAGCAGTTATCTATAATAGCATGAGATTTCTGATGTTTACTAATCTTCTTCTATGTGCTGTGTCCCTTTAGGATGTTGGAATAATGGCTCTCCACAATTTCCTGTCCTTAGTAAATTTTGTTTTTTTGCTATCTCATCCTAATCTCTGCTATCTATTTACACAAGCTTGTTAAGTAGGTTATGCATTGCTTCCCTCTTGTCTTCATTCTATCCTATGAGTGTCTAATTTTCTAATCCCTCTTTCCTCATGTTAGATATAAGTGTCCTTCTTTGTTTCTCTAAAATTTTGTCATTACTCATATGATCTTATTTACACCAAAGGGACAGAAAAATAGGGTTAGGAAGTTTGTGTCACCTCTACATTGCTAGTAGGTCTAATTTTTATAAAATATTCTTTAACATTTTGAGCAATGGAAAGTGGCACTTTGAAGTACTTTTTTTTTTATCAGGAATGTAAGATTATAAATGAATTCCATCTTCTTATTATAAAAGATTTTCAGGATTTTTTTAATATTAAAACATCTTTTCATGTTACTTCATTTATTGGCAGCCAAAATCTTAGTGACATAAGATATGTAGATGACATAGTGTTGATAGCAAACAAAGAAAGGAAAGTACCAGAACTCCTACAGAAGGTAGTAAAGTAACATCAAAAGAAAGAACTAAACATCAATTGCAAGAAGGTATAATCTATGGTTGTTAGCAATAGGAACAGCCCAAAATGCAAATTACTAATTGGAGATTCCAAAATTAAACAGGTACAACATTTTAAATATCCAAGTAGAATTTTAACAGCGGATGGAAAGGTGCAACAATGAAATCTGAATGTTTACATTGGGACAGTGAAAGTTGCCTTCCAGAAGCTATTCGAAATATTGAGAAACGGAAAAGAGTACTGAATTGCTACAAAATATCAATCCTCCGATATGACAGTTGATGCTGGATAATCACACGGATGAAGAAGAGACATGTAGCAACAGAAATGTAGTTCTACAGAAGGATGTGCTGAAAATGTGAGCAATGACGAAATTTTAGATAAAATGGAAAAAAGGACACTTATACTAAACATCAGGAAAGACATTTGAAAGTTCCAGAGCACATAATGAGGAAAGAGAACTTCGAAAAACTGATACTCATAGGAAAGATTGAAAGCAAGAGGAACAGTGGAAAACAATGCATAAACTACCTAACAAGCTTGAGTAAATGGATGGTGGAACATGGTTTAGGTGAAATGGCAAAAGACCTAGCTACAAAGTGCAGTAAGTTTTGGTGAGCGATGATTGTTAATGTCCTGAAGAGACACAGCACATAGGAAAAAGAAAAGGCTGTGATAATATTAAAACCTCTTTGGAACAACAGCATAAAAGTGATTTTAGAAGATGATCTAAGTCCATCAGTAACTTCCATTATTCCCACCTAGCCAAACATTTATTTATGAAAGTGGAAAATTCCTTAGGACATGTTTAAAAAAAACTAAAGGAAAAGCTAAGACAATTTTCTGGCTTCTTCATTGTTTTGTTAATTTCTTGCTTCTCTCTGGAAACAAACTGCCCTAAAACAATGTAATCTGATTTCTTTTCAGACAAAAGTAATACGTATTCAACTTGACAAAATTTCTAAGTTTGTTAATTTTTCCTGATTATTTAATCAAAAAACTTTCTTGTCAGACATGTACAAACTATAAATTACAAATACAACATTTAAAAAAAATAAGAATGTACTCGGGTCCAAATGCGTAATTTAACCAATTTATTTACATCTGACAAGTTTTTACCTATTATGTTACCCAGACTCATTATTTGTAATTTTTTTCTAGAAAAATATTGAAGATTGTTAATTTTTTCATTATGGTTTATTTTATGTTTTTTTTTATTATGGAAATTGTGACACAGGAATACAAAGGAGCATTGAAAGAACAAAAATGCCTTCCAGAAGTTAAGCAAAGTATGAACACATAGAAAACAATTGTTAGAATCAAAGAAAAAATTGTTGAACTGCTATGTCATATCTATCCTGCTATTTGGTATTGAATGTTGTACAATTTCCTCACTGATGTAGAAGATACTTGAATCAACAGGGACCTTGTTATGCAAAAGGATGGGGAGAATATGATAAACGGGAAAATGTGAGCAATGAGGAAGTTTTTAAAAAGTGGGGAACAAAAAGGACTCTTATACATACAATCAGAAATAGAAAGTTGAAATTTTATAATGAAGAAAGAGTGCTTGGGGAATGAAGGCAAGAGGAGCAGAGGGAAACAGTAATGGGGCAAACGTTGGTCTGTACAGGTGCAAAAGAAACCTCAGATCACATGCAGGCATGTTTGTCAACACCAGTTACATCTGGGTTTTTTCCCATTAGCAGCAGGACAGTTTTTCATGTCTAGATATGGGCCTCTCTGCATCTGGTCAAGATCTGGCTCTTTGTGAGATGCCACATGCCAATAAAAGCAGGGAAAAAACAGCTGTTGGTAAGACAGTCAGTCCCATGAACATTTTTGTTCCTTGAGTTGCTGTAGTTTCTGAGGCAGTGTTATTTTTGTTACCTCCAGTCTCTTTTCCCTCTCTGTCTATTACCCCCATAGTAGGTGGGAGAGCAATTGGTTACATGATTCCCCACAATCTCAACAGACCCTTTGTTTACATTACAAGTAATAAACTAAATAATGTGTTTGTGCAAATGAACGGCAGAGTGGAAACTCAGAGGAATGGTAAGGGAAAAAATGTATCTTAGAGCATCAAAGGAAAAGAAGTTGTGGAGAGTCATGATTCTCATGTCAAAGAAGAATACTATTTCCATATTCAGGAATATATTTATATAACTTTATATTTTAGTAAATGATAATTATTATGGGATCTTTTTCTGAAAATCTATCACCTGCCTATTATTTCCAATGAATGTCTTGTCAAAATTAAAATATAGGTGTTTACTAATTCTAGCTTACTCTGTCACAAAATCAAAATAGGAATAAATGAAAGTAGGAAGATTGTGTAGCTTCACTTTTCAAAATGAAACAACCAGCATTTGAAAGACTGGTTTTACATGGAATTTCATACCAACTACTGACACCAGTGTGAAATACGTGTGTCTGTATAAATGAATGAGAGACATATATATATATATATATATATATATATATATATATATATATATATATATATATATATATATATATATAATTACATTGGTAGATAGTTATATACTTAGATACAGGCAGATACCAGGAGGAGAAGATTGTTGTAATCAGCTTCCAGCGGGAGATGGTTTGCCAGCCATGAAAGTCAACTGACTTCCAAAATTAAAATTTAATCTAATATTTACTGGTTATGTAACTATCAAATAGACCCCTCAGAAAAAGTTTTCCATTATAAATCTTGTCTCATACTTTCTGACAAAGTTACTCAGATCTAAGGGTTATTTTTACTTACTACAAATTATGTTTCTTATATACAACAAGTAGCATACATTTTAAGCATAAATTTTTTATTGCATTCACAGAAACTAAAACCAAAGAAAAAGTGTTTTAGAAGTTTCATCTCAAGCTAAGAGATTAAAGCAAAACACATCTTAAAAGTAATTTTGTTAAATCTTAAAATTTTCTAATGGTTGCCAATAAAGAGGAAAGTTTGAGACCCAAGGCAGCAAGTGAAGAATTTTATTGATTGCTTATGCTATTTAGCAAAAGCCTTTTGTAAGTATTTTTGTTTTGTTACATTTTTTTGCCTTTCTCAAGCTACTTGTATTTTGTCTTGTTTTAGGATTTTGTAGTGGTTGAAATAATTGAATTCTCTTTTTCTTGTATGAGTCCTACCATTTTTGTTTTTTTAAATAGAATTGATAAGTTGTAATTTGAGAACTCAGGTGAACAACAGAGGTGAGAGTTATAAGTTAAAAATCAATAAACCAAGTAAGAAAAACAGGGAAGCATACATTAAAGTATGGTAATAATTTAGAAATGAAGGAATTTTGAGATGGTTGAATTTTCACTTTATTTGTGTGTATATCTATTATGGCGGTGAATATGAGACAATTACCTAGAAGAGAAGACTTGAGGCAGCAGTCAGAAAGGTACTAAGAATACTATGGATGAAACATATGAGCATTGAAGAAGTTTTAAAGAAAATGGCAGCTAAAACAATGATTTAGAATCAGAAAAGTAGAGATTAAATTTCTAGGACACAACATAAGGAATCTGGACTTGGGGAATTTGATATTTGCAGGACATAATAAAATCCAGGACAGCTGGTGTATTGAATTTATTTTTAGAGTTGAAGCTCTTGATAATCATATAAAAGAACATTATTTAGAAGTAAAATACATTGAGAAAAAGAACTGGACAGTTTCCTTGCAGATGAAGAAGAGACAGATATACATCTACAGAAGGATGCTAAGAATACCATGGACAGAACATGTAACAAGGAATTTGAATATAAGCAATGAACATTTATAGTTACGATCAGAAGTAGCCAGTTAAAAATTTTGAGACACGTAATATAGGAAGAAGGATTTGGAGAATTTAGCACTCACAGCACATATTGAACACTAGAGAAACATTGGGTAACTTACCTAACGAGTATTTGCGTAAAGGTACTAGAAGGGGTATTAAGGAGACTAATATTGCTTATAGCTACAAAGGATAGTAAGTTGTGGAGACAAAGAACATAAAAGAAGATTTAGTCAATATCAAGTTTTCTGCTCTTTATTTCATATATTTGATATTTTGAAGATATCTTTCATTGCCTGAGCAAATACTAAATCACTGATCAACTTGTACTCTCAAACTAAAATCATTTTTGACTTTTGAAAATGAACAGACTCTTGTTCAGTCTGTTTCTGCCTCAAATTACTTCCAGTTGTTCTAATTCACTTCAGTTTCTATTAGTTTATATGTGATGATAAATATAGGATTAGTTTCAAATACCGATTTGTACTAAGAGTTCCCAAATATTTTTTGACTTGATTTTGTCATGAAAACCTCATTTTTTTAATCAAGGAAAATATAAGAATGATAAAGTGTATGTATGTATGTATGTATGTATGTATGTATGTATGTATGTATGTATGTATGTATGTATGTATGTGTCTATATATATATATATATATATATATATATATAAGATAACTATATATCATTTTATATATCAAGAACAGTATTGAGGAAATTTTATGACAAAGTGGGAAAAGTTGAATTTTGATGCATTTCATCCTTCAGGATTTCATCAGAAAGAGATAACGAATTTAGTCCAATGCAATCCTGAAGGACGAAATTCATCACACTTTGTCAGGCAATGTGTGTGTGTGTGTGTGTGTGTCTGCACATATATGTGTTTGTGTGCAATGCTTATGTGTGTGTGTGTGTGTATATATCTATCTATATATATATGTGTGTGTATTTGTGCGTGCATATATATATGTGTATATATATATATATGTGTGTGTGTGTGTATGTTTGTGCATACAGATTTATTGATATATATATATGTGTGTGTGTGTGTGGATTATAGTCAGGTCATTCTATGAGTGTTATGACTACTGTGTAACCCAATTACATTATTAGTAAACTGAAAGATAAAGCTTCTGAAATATTTTTATTTTTTACCCTTATTGTGTATATGGTAAAAATGAATTTTCAGTTAAGGGGTGACTTTTTTCAAAAACTAAAACAAACTAATGCCTTTTTCATTACTTTTGATTAAAAGTTCATCAATTTATGACACAGAAATATAAGGTTACAAAAAAGTCATATCTCTAACATATGTATATGTATATGTATATATATATATATATATATATATATATATAACCATTTTCAGTAAATGAGAATACTCTGCCCACAGATTGAATAACAAGTTCAATTGAAAATTCCATGAACATTACATGTATCAAAAAATACCAGAGAGCATAAAAGCCAAAATGTTCTGATAATAAGAAAAATGAGAACATTAGTCTGACTGTATATAGTGAAATTAACAGTCTTCTGTCTGTCAGTAATGTTTGCTTGAGTTCCAGACTAATGACAATCTATATCTTCCTTACATTTTCAAGGTTCAACACAGACTGAATGCTGAAATTTGCTGAAATGCAATATTCAATTTATTCAAATTTATGTTCTTTACAATTGTTATAGATATTATTATAGATACAGTGTTTCAGCTAAGTATCCCCTGGCCATCTTCAGGAGTCATTTATTTTGGCTGATATCCCTTAAAAAGTAAACTAACAATTCCCTATCTAAAAAAAATTAAATAAAATTCAGTATCTAATCATCAAATTTCCTTTTTAAATATAAATGTTACAATGGTGATTTTTATTCATTTTTAACTGTGAGAACAATATTTGTAGATCCCTTTGATTAGATTAGATAATGTCATAATTATGTAGAATTCTTTTGTGGGGGAGGTATAATTTACTCTTCTTTGACCTCTGAAAATGTTATTTTGTATAAATTTTGCAATAGGTATATTTAGGAGTCTACTGAACAGTCTTTATTCTGTTTAGTATTAAAATCTTCTTCAATTTAAAAAAAATACTAACTACTGAACCAGGAAAATCTAAACTGATTATTTAAAACATTGCTTCATAGACTTTGCACTATTGAAATGTCATAATATTTTTTAATTAAAAATGTCAGCTTCTGGATCATGGGAAAGAAAATCTTGGAAGTTTCAATTCCAGTTTTTGTGTAGTGAAGGCAAATAACATTCACAAGCAAATTAATATTTTGTTTTTCTGTTTCCAAAAATAATTTGGAAATTCTATGTAGAACATTAAGAGATCTGTTGAATGTTTTTAAAGAGTAATTTTATAAAGTTTAAACAAAGTTTTACAATTAGTAGAATACACAAGTAATTATCTTGTAAGTGTTAGTCTATATATAACTTAAGCCATTGATTTTACATTGTTTATTAGCTCAGAAAATGAGTACTACACACCTGACTTATAATTGCAGGATAACATTATCCACTTCTTTTTGAACTGAACAAGGAAAAGTGATACCAATTAATTCATAACTGATAGAACTATATAGATATAGGTAAACAAGTATGTATATATGTAAATTACCTTTATAATTTTAGGGTACAAATGTATCAATAAATTAAAAACTTGCATGTCAGGCATGATGGAATGGTTCATCCAGCCTTTGTATCAATCTCTCTGTGCATGGATAATGATTATAAGATTTTATATTTTGCATTCTTTGATTCCAACAAGAATTTTGTTGCTCTTCATCTTGACTTTATCTTCTTATCACGTGTCGAGGTTTCTTTTATTAAAAGCTATATTTTTCATTCTTTACTTTTTATATGTTCAACTCATATTTCAGTTTTTTTTAATTTCAAGATAAAGCTGTCATTTTTGAAAGCTTATTCACTCAACCTTGAGAGTCTTCATTGACAAGTGTTTATATTTTACTGGAGCCCAATTATTAACAATGACATTTTATATGTATTAATGAACAGATTGTTTGAGAGAGGATCATCAGTTTATTAATCAAAATCAGCAAGTCAGTTTTAACCTATTCTTTTACACCCTTGTGCAAATTATTAGGTTGGTGCAAAAATAATGTCGTTTTCTCACATGAAGTTGAACGTCAAAAAACGACATTATTTTTGCACCAACCTAATAACTGAAACAAAATGAATAATTCTGTTATTATTTACTTTTTTTCATACTTTTCCAATGAAACTTGACCCAGTGCACATGTTAGTACTTCATAAGTTCATTCCATGAAGTCATTCCTTGCAGATTGACCACAGATTCTCGATTGGATTTAAATCAGGGGAGTTTCCAGGTCAATCTATAGGAATTTATTTTTCCCACTGGTAAGGCTTGCCAGTGTGTTCATGCAGTGTTAGAATTTTTGTAAACTTCAATGGAGTAACATTAATCACAGACAATGGCTGTAGGACAACTAATTGACAGTCAAGACAATTGTGACTAGGTGGGATAAAAATCTGATGCAATCGCAGACAATGCAATATTTTTCAAGACCAAACAAATTTCATCATACACCCTGAATATAGATTAATATTGCTGCACATCACTGCAAATGACGTAATCTGAGGAGAAAATAGAAATCGATTACACTCTGTCACTCCAGTGGATCTAAAACTGACCGTATGATGAAAGAAAAGAAACTAAAGCAATTGTTTCAATTAATTCGCACAAGGGTGTCTATGATCCAATACACAAAATCAGTGCTTTTATTTGTGTTAGAATGAGTGCATAGTTGTAAAGGAAAGAACAAACAGAGATTAAAGTTTAAACACTGTGTATTGATCAATTTTCAGAAAATATACATCATTGTGTGAAAAGATAACAAAATGTTTGGCATGTGGTTCTTTAGTTGCTATTGGTAAGGGATGTGATTAAGTGTAAAGGTGTTGTTGGTCAGGCCAAGTAGTGGGTCAGTTGACCGAAGTCATGGTTGATGCCAGGTGAGTGGCATTGTAATGGCATTGAAAAAGATCACAGAAGGAAGCCTGCTTTTAAATGGTTAGATTCGATCTGCAAATGGTTCCTTTAACCAGGCTTCCATGAATTTGAGGTTCACTAAAGGTTTATCCTTTATTTGCAATCCTAGACTGTCTAATCATTGCTGTAATTTTCCAGCCTGAATAAAGTTATAATAAAAAGACTATAAAAATTCAGATGAAAGTAAATATTAGTTAAAAATGAATATTCATTGTTGATAGTGCCTTATCTATTAAAACAATGAAGTTGAAAGTAAATACTAGTCAAAATTACTAATAATGGTTAACAGTATTTCATTCAATGAAAAATGAAGATATGAGTAAATACTAGTCAAAAATTAAAAATAATGGTTGACAATACTTCATCTAATAAAAGATAAAGCTCAAAGTAATTACTAGTCAAAATGAATAATAGCTGACAATACTTCATCTAATAAAACATGATGCTGAAAGTAAATACTAGTCAAAAATTAATAATAATGGCTGACAAAGCTTCATCTAATAAAAACTGAAGAGTAACATAAATACTAGTCAAAAATTAATAATAGCTAACAGTACTTCATTTAGTAAAAAATGAAGCTGGAATTAAATACAAGTCAAAAATTAATAATAGGTGATAATGCTTCATCTATTACAAAATAATAAACAACTACTGCCAATAATATAAAAGGTATTTTTGACTGTTATCTCTAATCAGCAAATGATTTTAAACTTTTTAGTTCTGTTGATTATAATTCCAGGAAAATGTTTATATCTAGTTCTTAAATGATACATCACTTGGGCTCTACTTGAAATCTATACTTGTACTGATGTCCATATTTTGCTTCATAAATACACAGTGTAAATCTCCATGGAATTTTGTGCAAACAAGCAGAAATGGTTTCACTAATCCAAAATATACCATATGGCTAAAGTGAAATATCCACTTTCATAATCAGAACAAAGCAAGTCATTAAAAACTCATCAAGGCACTATGTCTGCATTATTATTTTCTGATATATCTACTTGGACACTTTCATGTGATTTGTGGCTTCTATGTAATCAGCACTGATACTAGAATTAGCCTTGAGTGAATTGCTTCTCTCTTATAAATGCAAACTTCAACACATTTGAGCTGAAATTTATTTTTATCATGTTATTTTATTAAAAAAATAAAGATTCAAATTCAATTGAAACATAACTTTTAATCAAATTATATTATGAAGTAGATTCCAACTGACCATTAAAAAATAAGATCTTTTAAAGTACTTTAGTTATCAGTAGGTTTTCATAGAATTTTCCACAGAAGAAATTAATTGTCCAAATATTAAACTATGTATAGGTGCTGAAAAGTGATCAGCTTGACATACTTCTGAAAATCTAACCAGCTGACCAAGTATCACTATTTACATTACTTACAGTTAAGACTAATGACTTCATGTTCATTGTTTTTATCACATTTCTGCCATTATCCTCTCTGGCTTTCTGAAGGTGACCAAGAGCAAATTGGTAAAAATTTTGAATTGCCCTGAAGGTGACCAAAAGCACAATGGTAAAAAATTTGTGATAACAACGAAGATGTGGACATTACCCTAACTGTAATTAATATAAATAATAACTCCTTCATCCTTAGAATATCAGAAACCAAGCATATGTTTTTTTTGTTTTTTTTTAAATATTCTTGCTATTGGTTAAAAAAACTTCCTCAGAACCTCTTCATATTTCATATTTTTTATTTTGTATTTAATAATATATATATATATATATATATATATATATATATATATATAAGGCCTTTCCAGACTGAATTTAATTCTAGATTTTACCAGTTTTAAGGTAGCTCATATTTAAATTTAAATTGTGAACTATCTATACCATCATATATATTCCAGTAGAATTATGCTCAAGCCATATGGGAGAGGCATTTGTACTCATGAGTATCTGGTTTGGGTGATTTCCATGGAAACTGCATGCCATAAAAGATCCATATCTATATTGTACTTGGCTGGCCATTCTGGCTAGAAAGAGCTAAACAAAGTTTAAATATCTTAGATAAATACAATATTTTAACAGATGTCATGCTTTCCACCTAGGGATAGCCAACAAGAAAGTCTCATAGATCATTTCAAGTTTTATATATTCAGTCTCCATTGGCACACCTAGTATTGTGGCTCTGTGTTAAACTAAGTTAACTTTAGCAAAGAAAAAACATTTTGTCAAATATATGAATATCAATAGAAAGAGAAAAATATTTCATAAATTAATTTAATCTACAAATTGAGAATAAACAGTTTTGGGATATTTGATGAGGATCCAACTCCCTACACAACCAAACAATGTGCAAAAAGATTTTGCTGGCCATTACTCCATAAAAAATCACCTATATTTATATGAACGATATCTATATTAAAAAGATGTTATGATTGGTATTTGAATCAAGTCTCTTGAAATTTCCTTTAGTGGCATCTGCAAAACCAAGGACATGTAAAAGGTTTTAGTTTTTCCTTTTTGTTTAATTCAGCTGTAGTAGTCTCATACTTTCTTTTATGAACTGAGTACAAGTGAAGCAGGATTTTTTTTATAAGAGATCAACATTTGTCCATATAGCATGTCTCCTTCTCACCATGTGACTAATATTATCCAAGAGAAAGGAAGGAGCTGACACTGCTTGGCACTGGTGTCATTCCAGGAGTTACCAAGTATCAGGTTGGATTAGAGGTCAGGCTGTCTTTAGGAATCTGGCTCCAGACTTTATCCTCATCCTATGGGTATGGCTGCATGATAGCAAAAGGTTTGAAATCAAAGTTTGTCTTCTCTGAAATAGATTGCCTTCCTAGGGTAATAAGTTCCATTGACTGAAAATATTCCTTTATATAATTTATTATCATTACTTGCATCTACATTTTCCATAAATTCTCATATGGTTAAGCATTACTATTTACCTTGTAATCACAAAGAATTATAAATTTGTACCCATAAATATGCTGTTTTTCTTTTACATATGGGATTGCCCTCTAATAAATTTGTTCATTATATGCTCTTTTCTTTAATTTAAAATTTATTACTTTTAATCACAGTTGAGATTAGATAAATTATTTTGTGCATATTCTTTGAAGATCAGTCTTCTTTTTCCAAATGGTTTCATTTATTTATATAAACTATTTGTTGCCTTTTTAATTTATAATGCATGCAAAGAGAGGGAGAGAAAAAATGTAAAGGAGAAAAAGAATGCCTTATTGTTCATTTAAGTAAAGAAAGCATAAACCTGGAAAACAAACAAAAAGATTTATAAGTTTTTATATGAAAAAAAATCAGTGAAGCCTGAAAAAAATTACTACTTCAAAAAGTTGTTTAATCTACTTGTTCCATCTTTTGTTCTATGTTAATATCTATTTTCATCTGTCTACCATAACTAACTGAATTAATGTTTATTGTATGAGTGTGTGTGATATTTTCATTTGAAATTACATTTTTTTCCCTTGGCCTTTATCAAAAACCTTTTCACTCTCATTTCATGTATATAAAAAACTGAAATACAAAACACTGATTTATCATATGTTTGTGCATTATGTTTTTAGGAATTTTTTTCAAATAAGGAGCTGCATGCTTTCTTGCTTTCAGAAGAATTTTTAAGCAATGCTTGTACTGGCTAATATCCAATACTACAATATTTATTAGGCATCTAAATGCTCTGCAGTCATATGAATAATTTTAACACATGAAAAGTAATATTATACAATTCAAAAGAATACTGGTTCAACACCAGTGTCTTTACTGCTACGATTGCCAATTGTATACTGAATGCCTACAATTAATATACTACTTCTTTAATTGAATATATACCAGGAGATAGAGAATTTACATTGGGTTCATAGGATGTTGCAAGAGAACAAACAGTATGATTTTAATGCTTATTAGGTGAGGTTTAATAATCTTGACTAATTGCTGCAAACATAGATTTCAAAAATAAAGTTAATTTATAACTTAGCTAAGAAAAGCATCCAGTAGATACAATGACAAACATGTCATCTAATGTCCCAAAATAATGAATCCTAAAAAGCATCTTGGAGCCACTTTTATTCATAGTTATTAGTACAATGTGAATATCTGACAATTCCAAACGTTTTTTTTATTCTTGTGATTGCTGATACCACAGTGTTTTAGTAGATCTATTTGACTGACTTCTTCAAGTGTACAATTCATATGATAATAAGATAATAATAATAATAATAATAATAATAATTTGGGCACAGAAATTCAAATACATCACTGTACACCGGCTGAAGCTGCAAAAAACTTTAAAAAAATGCAAAGAGAAATGCGACCGACCAGATAAAGAAACAATGGCAAAATAAACCACTCCATGGCCAATACTCTGCCCGTACCAAACAAGCAGATGTAGACATAAACCGCACCCATCAGTGGCTACGTAGTGCAGGGTTGAAAGGTGAAACTGAGGGTTTTATCATTGCTGCACAAGACCAATGCTTGTTAACTAGGAATTATCAAGCACATATACTAAAATACTGTGTTAGCCCAAGATGCAGATTCTGTGACAAATATCCAGAAACCATTGATCATCTTATATCAGGTTGCACGATATTGGCACCCACTGAATATAAAACCCGGCATGACAGAGTGGGCCAATATCTGCACTGGAAAATTTGCAACTCCTATGGGAAGGAAACTGGAAGAAATTGGTACGAACACCACCCTGACCCGGTTACGGAGATAGGACCTGTTACAATTCTATGGGACTACACAATACACACTGACAGAACAATCAAAGCCAACCGCCTAGACATTGTTATTAAAGACCATAAACAAAATAAGTGCCTCCTTATTGATATGGCAGTCCCTGCAGATGTGTTTTTGAAGATATTCGAAAAACTGTCAAAATACAAGGACCTTGAAATAGAAATCTCAAAAATGTGGCACATGGGAACATCAACAATTCCTGTTGTAGTTGGAGCCCTTGGACTGGTTGGAAAAGATTCCAGTAGGCTGATTGAAGGGATCCTTGGAAGTCCATGCCTCAAAGAGATACAAAAAATTGTTCTGACAAGTACATCCCACAATTTACGAAGGGCTTTATCTATGTAATTATTTTTTACTTTTTTTGCAGTGGAAAGTGTCATGATGCCATTTCTAACCTTAGGTCCCTGGGCGGGACCCGGAAAGAAATGTGTAAATGCCAGATATCAAAGGAAATAAAAACAATAATAATAATAATAATCCTGAAGCTAGAACTGGAAGCTAAGCTTGACAACAAGGCTTCAGCAGCAACAGTAATAAGAAAAAGTGTCAGGGAGGAGCCAAGATTAACAAGGCTGCAGTAACAGAAAAAAACAATTAGAACATTAGATTTAAGGATCCAAGCTCTAGTTTCAGGATTGTCTATTAAGGATAATAGCTTTGGCAGTTAAAGCATTTGGTGCTATAGTAATTGTGATTTCAATCCCTGGGCTAAGTAGTACAGACTCAATGTAGCAAGAATATGTGATATTCCTCCAAGATATAGATAGCAGAATGGGAACAATCTACTCTTATATATTTAATAAAGATTCCAGTTTGAAATTCCTTGAGGGTTAGTGAAATTGACAGACCTGAAGAAGAGCAGAGATCCTAACTATCAAAATAATTGTAATAGTAACAACAGCTTGAACAGGTATGGAGACCTCTTCACAACCAGCAACAATAGATTTGAGGTTCCAGTTGCCAAAATGTAGGCTATGAATAGATTCTAGTAGGCTCAACAAGCCCATACAAATGCGAGTTTGGGCACTGCAAGCCCCCAAGAAAATTTTGAAATTTGACCAGGGGAATTTTGAGGCTATATAAAATGGGTATTAGAGTATATTCTAAGGCCATCATTAACTACTTCAGCCCATTAGCTTATAATTCCTTTACTAAAATGGCCTTAATTTTTTTTTTAAGTATTTTTTATTAAAATGATTTTGTTGAAAAATTCACTTATTAAATAAGTTGCTTCAGTGTCCCTTTGCTTCCTTAGTTCCATAGCAGTTTGGCCATTGTGTAAAAACAAAGATGGCATTAGTCAACCAGTAAGTAAAGATATCATCTCATCCCAAACATTCTGAGAGAAACATCCCAGTTAAATTTTGAAAACAAAATTTTATATCTGATGACTACTATAGTCACATGTGTATTAGTCAAGGAAAGAAATTATCTGAAAAGTCATGTTTCTATGTACCACATTTTGCAGAATATGTACAACTATTTTATACATTCACTATCAAAAGTATAGTTATATATTTCATTTTTTTAAAATTAATGATTAAAGAAGAACAAAAATATTAACAATTCTGAACTTTTGAAATTCTTTGAGCAAAACTTTTGTTCCTCCTACAAAGGTACTTTATTAAAATGTATTTAATATTTCAAATAGTTCTGAATTGCTATGCACTATCAAACCTCCATTATGACAGTGAATTCTGAACAATTTTCTCACAGATGAAGAGGCCTGAGGCAACAGTAATGCAGTTCTATAGAGGGATAATGAGAATACTATGGGCAGAACATGTGAGCAATGAGGATGTTTTAAAGAAGATGGGAACAAAAATAGCACTTGCACTTAAAATCAGAGACAGACATTTGAAATTATACTGAAGAAAGAGGGTTTAGGGAATCTGAAACTCACAGAACATATTGAAGGCAATAGGGGCAGAGGAAAATATCAAGTAACCTACTTAATGAATCTGTATAAATGGATGACAAACACAGACTGGGAGTGATAGTAAGGGACCAAGTATTGTTTAGAGCTACAAAGAAGAGGAAGTTGTTCAGAGCTGCAATCACCCATGCCGTGAAGGGATACAGGATATAAAAGAATAGTAATTATTGCTAAAAAAATGCTTGGAGATAAAATATTACATCGACTAAATTTAAATATATGTTATCATTGGATTGATCTTTTTCTCATATTGTCTCCTTAAAATCCTTTTTTTTGTTGCATTTATTAGAGTCAAAAGAATAGTCAGTTCATGAATATCATTTTATTTCCTTAGCATTGTTTCACAACAAGGAGTTGAGTTTACATATCAATTATTCTGTAATCTAAAGTTATTTAATCATCCCTTGATACATCTCACTATATTAATACTGTTTTACATTTAGGTGGAATTGTATTAATTATAATTAAATAATATTACCAATTTATATGTTAACTTTAATTATATGGTTATAATTAGAGGAGATCTTTGGGTTATGTTGGACCTGACGTATGGTGTTTCATGGTTAAGGCACCATCTCCCATAATATAATACATTGTCATGCAGTGCTTTTTGAGGAAGACGCCATTGTTTCCTCACCAGCTGTACACAATATTGAATTGTGCTACATTTGCTATCTCTCATTTGTGTTATATTTTTGGGAATTTTTTACCTTTCATTATGGCTCCCAAGCATAAGGT
Organism: Acanthosepion esculentum; assembly: GCA_964036315.1. Taxonomy (NCBI): domain Eukaryota; kingdom Metazoa; phylum Mollusca; class Cephalopoda; order Sepiida; family Sepiidae; genus Acanthosepion; species Acanthosepion esculentum. The sequence continues at coordinate 30,784,786 of OZ038475.1, read as the reverse complement.
AGACACATGGGTGCTTATGTAGGTGAGCTTCGACCTACAACAAAAATCAGGTTACACCACGCCATAGGAATGGATCTCCAACATAAGTCGAGGACCCCTGTACTGTAAAATCATTACAATTGGTTGACAATAATTATATTGATAATTTATGGTATAACAACTATATATATATTAAGATTTAAAACACACCATTTTAAATATTTTTATTCATATCAGTCTTTGAGTTAAATAAACATTTGATATGTAATTTGTAGCAGCATCCAAAACCTTTCAGTTTGATTATTCTAAAGCTTGTCCTTTGAAAATATATTCACTTTCATTGTTCAGTTGAATGTGAGTAAAGCAATAGAAATTATGTTATATTTTCAGTTCATCCTATATTATATGATAATTATTCTGTAAAAATGAGAATTATCATTCTAAAAATTAGTCTTCTCACATATTCTGTATAAAGTCTTGTTAAGAAATATTAAGTATACAAATTTTGAAATCCACATCTTATAAATTTGATCTTTACTGAATCCTCTATGACTGTAGCTTAATTCAGCAAATATTTGTGCATTCCTGTAACTGATGACAGTGTAATAATATTGTACAAGGAATTTGATAAATATGCTCCTTTAAAATATTTAAGGGTTTCAAAGGCACCATTTTAATTAACATTGACTTCTTCTGGAGAAATACTAAGTTATAAATTTTATTTTTTGCAGTGTATCAACTAAAAGTGTATTAGGATTCATTATTATTTAGGTTAATATTGTTCTGTTTCAAATTTTTTCTTTCTCAAAAGCTAGAGCTGTAAGGTTAACATCAGTGGTGTTTCTTTCAAGATCTTCGTTTTATTCTCATATCTTTATTTACTGTAATCTTTTTACATACTACTCTTATCTGTATCATACTTCCCAATGATTGATTATCTTGTAATGTGTCCTTCTTGTCTACAGAATAAGCACATACAATTGTAAAACTGTCTTCTTCAGTTTTAAAAAAAGGATACACAAAAATAGAATCCAAAACCCATTAAAATAAGGACAATGAGATTACCACTGACATGATAGAAAGATTATGGCTTTAATTCTAATCAGAAATTTTCTTTTGTTGCAAACAAAAGTTTGCTGCTTTCTTGATAAATTTACTATGCTAGGCTTATTCTTCCAGACGTTAAATGGTATAGTATGCATAGCATTTGTGAAATGGATTAGTCTGGTTGGTATGCATAGAACTTCTGAAATGGATTATGCTAGTTGCCATATTAGAGAACACCTATTTTTTTTTTACTATCATTATTCTGGACATGATGAAAAGAAGACAAAAAAACAATGCCAAGACATGGAACAGGAGATAGAAAACTACACAAAGAAATAAGGAGAAAATGCAGACAATCTAAAGAGGAATGGTTCAATGAAGAACATGAAGAAGTAGAAAGAATGAGTATCACAGATTTATCAAATATGCATAAAGATCAAACATGACAAAAGACATGCTCATCAACAGGATGCATAAAATCCAGGGATGGAATGCTGATATTAGATGAAGAAAAAATACTTCAGAGATGGAATGAATATATCGGAAAACTCTTCCATGACAAAAGAGAACAACAGACAATACACAGAAATATTAAAAACCAAAGTGGAATCTGCACTGGACAAATTGAACAGAAACAAAGTGGCAGGGCCAGATGGAATTGTATGGAGATGCTGGCAGATTTAGATGATTTCAATATAGACAAGATTACAGAAATAATTAAATCTACAACAGTGGTGATATACTGGATGATATACCAGAGTGGATACAAAATAAGTGCAAAACCACTGAGAAGGATATGCTTACTGGCAATAACAAACAGGCCTACAATACTCTCAAATCACTCATGAAGACCAGCCAACAGAGAGCAACCGTCGCAGAGGATGAGAATGGTAGATTGCTAATGGACAGTGAGGAGGTCCTACATAAGATGGCAGGGCCACATGGAATTGTAACAGAAATGCTCACAGCGTCAGATGATTTTGGTATAGACAAGATTACAGAAATAATAAATGAAATCTACAACAGTGGTGATATACCAAAATACCTAAGTAGATCTATTTTCATAGCATTACCTAAGAAACCAGGTGCAAAGAAATGTGAGCTTCATCAGACAATCAGCCTAATGAGGTATATAACAAAACTCACCATTTGAATTATGATGAATATAGTGCACATCAGAATCAGACCGGAGATAGGACAAGAACAGTGTGGGCTCATCAAGGACACTGGAACATGGAACACAATATTTATGCTGATAAATCAGAAAGAGCAAAACAAATGCAGAAGGACATGTATCTGTGTTTCTTAGATTGTGCACAGGTGTACGAGATAGTATGTCACAAAGACCTGTTAGACCTGTTCAGCAACCTTGACATATTTAAGAAGGATATTAAAATAATTAAGAACCGATACTGGCAGAAAATTACCTGCATACAGATAGAAAATGAGTTCAGCAGATATACAAAAATAGAATGTGGTGTAAGACAAGAATGCATCTTCTCACAAGACTTCTTCAACCTACACAGTGCAACAATTCTGAGAAAATTAGATTACCTACCAGGATTCATTATTAGTGGACACAATCTCAGCAACATAAGATATGCAGATGACACAGTCTTGATAGGAGACATGGAAAGAAAACTATAAAAGCTCTTCCAGAAGGTAATGAAAGAAAGTGAGAAGAATGGACTAAACTGCAAGAAGACAGAGTGCATAGTTGTTAGCAAAAATGCAAATTACAAATCAAAGATACCAAAATCAAGCAAGTACAAAAATTTAAATATATGGCAGGTGTTCTAACAGAGCATGGAAAGTGCAACACTAGAATCTGAAGATGTACTGGGATAGCCAAAGACGCATTCAAAACGCTAAACAGAGTATTGAGACAGAAAAACTTTGCTAGAAACAAAGAAAAGAGTACTGAACTGTTACATGATATCAGCCCTCCTAAATGGCAGTGAATGCTGGACAATATCCTCAAAGATGAAGAAGAGACTCTAAGTAACAGAAATGTTGTTCTACAGAAGGATTCTGAGGATACTAGGACCGAACATGTGAGCAACGGCAAGGTTTTAGAGAAAATGGCAACAAAGAAGACAGTTATAATTAACATTAAAGTGTTGGAATTTTTGGAGCACATAATGAGGAAGGAGTGCTTAGAAAATCTGATATTCATAAGACAGATTGAGGGAAAGAGGAAAACAATGCATAACATACGTGATGGGCGAGTAAATGAATGGCAAAACAGGGTTTAGGAGAAGTAACAAAAAGATAAAATTTATTAAGATTTACAAAGGACAGGAAGTTGTGGAGAGCCATGATTGCTTAGAAGAAGAATTCATCTTTTTCTTTTGAAGAAATTTTTTATCTTGTGTAATATACACCTGATGAAGACTGAAGAATGAATCAGCTGAAACATTATCCTTATTTTTATTCTGACGTTTGCTCAATACAATGTTGAAGAGTAAATCAAAGTAGAGGTTAGTGCCATATGAATGTATAAAATGGTGGTAGAAAAGGAAGATTATGAGGATAGATAACAATTTTCCTGTGACTCTAAAATGTAAAGGTCTGAATTGGTGGAATAATGAATGCACTTCCTCTGAACATTTGCCATTGAAATAGAAAATAGCAATATGCTTATGATGTTGCCTGTGGGGAAAGAGGCTGCAAAATGGAAAATGTCATCCTCGACAAGACTGTAAATGATTTTGATTTCTCAAGGCTGAAAAGTGAGAATTCAGCTGCTACAGCCCAAACATGGAAGCAATATTCCATTTTTGGTCTAATCTGACTCTTGTAGAGATAAAGTATGGTAGGAATCAGGAATTTTCTGGAGTGTTAAAATGAGTTGAACATTTCTTTCAGCATCTTAAGCAGCAGATTATATATATGAATTCCATTTGGGTTCTGGAGTGAACCTGAGACCCAATCTTGTGTTCATGATATCAAGTATACAAAGGGGTACATTCATCTTAAAAATATTTGTAAGTTGGCAGTATATCATGATCATCTTCAGACTCCAATCTTTTCCCTCTTGTCTTAACTATTCCTACATCAAATTTAGGTTATTAGTCTGGTTGTACTGAGAGAAGAAATTCATTTTCATACAAGGTTAATTCATTTACTATCTGGCATTGGTTCAAAACTAGCATCAACTATCCAGACCTTGGGCAAGTCTCTCATTGTTGACCACAGGTGGAGACATCAAGCAGTGTTTAAATGTTTACTACTTTTGGCAAAAGGACAGTGTTTGGGAAGTAGAAGAAAATATTTATGTAGCTTTGTGCAATGCAGCCTTATTTTGGGCAATGTCTTGACTCATCTGTTAAACTCTCAGATTCTTTAAGTGGAAAACATTGATTCACTCATGCAGTAAGCCATAACATGCTATGTGTACATATGTATGCATGGTTTCTTGGACTTTCAAGGAAATTATCCAAAAATTATATATGAGAGTGAGAGAAACAGATACCAATAAACAATTTTCTTACTGTCCCGCCTTGAAGATTTGTAGTAATAAACATGTTAAATATATATTGTATATTTGGGCAGCAACCCTTCTTTTTTGCATGTTTCACTGAATATGATGGACAAGGAATATTGTTTTTGTTTATTTAGTTTTGCTAGTGTCTTTACATTTTTTCTTTTTTGAAGCCTAAATGTCTGGAAGAATTGTCTATAGTATTTATTCTCTGGAATGCTTTCAGATAATTCTTTAGCTATTTTCAAGGTATGTTTTTTTTTATTTTTCATGTTAACAAAAATTGTCAGTATATTTGTATTGTTTCCTATACTGTGCTGTGTGAGAGTAGTATTAATTTCATTCCTATTTGAATTTTTGTCGAGTTAATAAACACAGACAAGATACCTTGGCGATGTATGAAAAAAGCGCTATTCAAAGTGGGTCTTTTGCTTTTCAATAGGAATGTTTCTAATATCCTCAAACATTTTTACAATTGGATATTCATATGTCTGTGTTATTGGATTTTTCTGATGGGCGAGGAGAGTTGGGTGTGTGTTTAAGTGTTTCCTTATCTCACTATTATTTAATATACTTCAATGCTTACATTTACTTCAAATTCATCCATGTGAACATTGGAAGTATATTAAATTAATATTATGTAAATGTCTAAATATTCTTTCCCACCACTGTAATCACTTATTACATGCAAACATATATGTATGAAAGCTTATTCAAGTCAAAATTATTTTAAGCATGCACGCCATCTTGCAAATGTGGTAATATATTGTACATAAGAAGATATTTAAATTGTCAATCAGAATTCTTAATGTAATCAATGGAAGTTATTGAGATCAGACCAATGAATTGCATTCAGGAAGACTGATAATACACCCTGACTGTGAATCACTCTCCCAAAATCTGCATATGAAGATATAGCCAGATACTTCAGGTTATTAAAAAATTGGAAACTGCAAATAAAACTTCAAATAGTATGTTGATAAAATAAATTTCATGAAGGTTTTTTAAAAAAAGTGTAGAATCATCACAGTATATTTAAAATATTGCCTCAGCTTTCCATTTATGATGATAAACTAATTTCAGCAGCAAGGTCTCTGGGAGGTTTTGAGTAGCGTAGTAACATCTCTTAATTGCTGTTGTTCCCAGGTCCACACTGACCTGGAGTGGTAGCAAACTCTATGGGCAAAGAGTTAACCCCGAATTGTGGTAAAAAAACTAGGAAAGTATAAAAACAGATTTTTATTGTAAAAACACCAGTAATACATTTTTGGAAAAAAATATATTACCAGCAATACATTTTTGAAAAAATATTAATACATATTCTATTCATACGAACCTACCTTAAAATCTTCAATATGATGATGTAGACAAAGGAATTCTGCCTACCATACAGACACCACATTAGTTCTTAAATATGACTGAGACATTTGGAAATAACACAAACATAAATTTTGGACAGTTTACTACAATTTTGATCACAACGCCTTATTCAAAAATTGGAAAAGTAGAATAGAAAACTTAAAGAGACAGACCTTGTTGGTTCTTTTTAATCAATCTTGTGTGGCTGAATACTTGCTGCCTGACATAACTTGCATATTCACACCTGTGCCTGACATATGAACTGCTGGCTGACCTGGCTACACTTGGAATCTGTACACATGAGACAGGTATAGATATATAAACACTGACCTGAGAAGGAAGAGAAAAAACATAAAATCCAAATTCAGAGCTACTAGCTGATATTGATGAAGTATGTAAAACTAAAAAAATAACATTACATATCAGCTCTCTCACTATTTTTTCTGCTGCTAAGGAGGGTGTCATATCAACTCACACAACTAAAAACAAAACCTGTCAAAGTGCAGACAACTATAGGAGCCAAGACACACACATACATACATACATACATACATATATATATATATATAAGGCTAGGATGTGGCCTCAAGCCTTGAATGGCAACCTTCCTAGAAATGTTGTCTTGATAAAAACACTTGATATATTTGGACTACCATAAGTGTTCAATTTGGGAATCAGGAAGAGCATCCAGCCTTGTAAAACCTTGTCTCAAGTCATTATGAAAAATTCTCTGTCAGGCAGGATCCATGTTGCATTGTGCAAGATTAATCTCAGTCCTGCCTCAAAAAAACAAAAAACAAAAAAAACACAGCTCTCTCTCTCTCTCTCTCTCTCTCTCTCTCTCTCTCTCTCTCTCTCTCTCTCTCTCTCTCTATATATATATATATATATATATATATATATATATATATATATATATATATATATATATATATATATATATGATTCAATGTCAGGTAAATTTTACATCTGCAGATATCTTGCATTCCTAAAAACAATAAATCCTGTTGATATCATGAAATATTACTGGGATGCCCTATGTTAATTGTAATTTAAACCATGGTCATCATCTGATGAAGACTTTGCTGATGATACAGTTATATTGGAATGAAATTATTTGTGACAATAGTTAATTAAAGTTAGTTATCTCTCTGGGATTTTGCAATTTATTGGGTCATATTATCACATGAGTTTTCTTTTAATTTTCATCATCTAAAAGACATTGCATTATTTTATGTTTCAATATGCATGTAAATAAGAGAGTGCTTCTAATAAGACAATAAGAGAAAATAACTCAATACTTCAAGAATTGTCAGCCCAAGAAAACAGATTGATATGAAATAGCTGAATGAAGTATATAAACAGCAAATATATGAAAACCAGTTGGATGTTGAAAATTTTTATTTTTATTTTCTTGTTGAGATATTACTCCATTTTTGATAATGCTCATTTAAAAGGAATGAAACATCAACAATAAAAAATTCAACATCCAACTGATGTTCCCATATGTCATTTTTATATAGATTGTCTTATATTTGTGTAGATAAAATAATGATTAAAACAGATGTACATGAGATTATTGAAAAGTATTTTATTTTAATTTTGAAGATCTTTATTTCATTTGCAAATAAATGAAAACATGCAATAAATATATTATTCTAAGTACTGCATATACACATGTATAAGCCAACTTCATTCATAGTGTGACCCTTGAAGTTTTTTGCATGAATTTTAACCCCCTTCAGAAAAAGATTTACCTATCTATAGTGCAACAAGTCATCTGATTTTTAACTTCTTAAAAAAATTACCTATCTATAGTGCAATTCCTTATTTTTTACATAAAAAAACTGATCATCAAAATTCAGACTAGACTTGAATATATGTGGTATATAATTGTGTGTATTGTGAAAAGAAGGTGATATATTTTAGTCTTATTTGCTATGTTTGTGGCAACATTTCATAATGTAACTCATAGGGTCAATAAAAACAATAATTGTAATATAATTGATAATAATCATGTCTTTTAAGAATCACAGCAAATATAATAATGATGATAATGATAAAAAGATATTAATTAGATAATTATAAATGTAATAACAAAATATTTCAAGAATAATTATAAAAATGCTAGAACTGATTACAATTTCATTGCCAAAGGTAGCAGTGGTAACAATAATGTAGCAAATTATAACCTTATGACTTTGAAGAATAAAAATAATAGTAATAACAATGAAGAGAATGATAATTTAAATAAAAAAGACAATAAGACCTTTGCAAGAATTGATAACAATAAATACAAGGAATCTTATTAAATTATTTTGTATTTGCCCATTTCTGAATTTCCAAATCAAAATGGTCTGCAGCCATGAAAAATAAATTTGGCAAAATCATTCTGTTTGAATGAATCTTCACAAATCCTTATGTAAATTTATTCCTTTTTTCTTTCTCTGATGAAAGACCATTCCAAGAAATTCATGACATTGAATATTGAATCATTCTCCAAAGGATGTTCAAATTTGAATTGTAAAATGCATCAGTATTGGCTATTGAGACAATTAACACATTTCCATGTCTGTGGGTAATGTCATTTTTTCATGATGAAATAATAAAACAGAGAAAAATGCCACTAAATTGTGACACAGGGTTGGAATAAATTAAACATGAACATGTTAAAATCAAGATGCTTATTGTTCTGAAACAGAAATTGACAAAATCTAACCAAATGTAACAACACTAGTATTGCCAAACAAATTACAGGTAATATGACATTAATTATTTATTAAATCTTACACCAGGTAAAATGATATAATATTTCACTCATTAAGCCATTAACTGCAGCAGCAGAATTATGATTATGAAAATTCTTGTCAGCTGCAATCAATGGAGTAAATGTGATAATCATATCAGGTCATAATTCCCATACATTTGTAGGTAGTTTCTGTATTTATATAATGACTCATCACGTGGGGAAACATTCTGTCACAGTTCTCCCCTACCAATCATTGCTTTATCTCTCACAGACAAAGGTAGCAGTTATTACCCTTTATTCCACTCTAAAGTTGGCTTTTGAGGTTAACTTTTGTTCTTGATTCAAAAGGAATGAAAGTCAATAAAATTACTTGATGCAGCAAAAACAATAGTGACAGTATAAACCAAATGATTTATTCAATACCGTCGTTTGATTGTAATAAACACACACACACACACACACACACACACACACATATATATATATATATATATATATATATATATGTAACCACTCATATTCAAGGATACCCGTCTACTAGGACAGCTATCCAATCCCTAATTCAGATGCTTGCTCAGGTACATTTGTGTTTGTTCAACACCCACAGAGCCCACCTGTGGTTTATACTTCAACTATGCTGATGAGCAGACCTTAGTTACAGTTTCTGAGAGAGAGCGTGTTATCTAGCATAATCAACAATCTGAACAAGGCCAGCACACTCAAACCCTCGGTCACAATGACTTGTGACTTCATGCTAGCACAGCTATCGATGATCCCCCAAATGTTCTGTCTACCCAATTTCCCTCACAAGGTTTGGGTCAACCCGTGGTATGGTTTTCAGGCACTTTCCAAAGGTACCACATGCTGGGATCATTCTCCTCCAGACCAATAACATTAGGAAGTCTCCTTCCGGACAAATCAACCGGGGTGAGATGCGAACCTGGGTCTCATGGTCAGAAAGCGAACATTCTAACCACTCAGAGCCACACACCCATATATATATATATATATATATATATATATATATATATATATATATATATGAGATGAAGAATTGTAACTAAAAGATACATGGCCCAGTAGATAAAAGCATTGGTTGAAGTAATCGAGTGACTTGAACCAAAGAGTTTTGAGTTCAGTACCTAGCCACAGCAGAGGTGAACAAAAACTTGGAGAGTTGAGTTGAGTTACTAAAAGGAAATAAGTGAAATGAAGATATCCAAAAAAGGCTTGGCATATGGAACTAGAACAATCTACCCCGGTGGATGAAAGAAAGTGTTCGGTTTTGAAATTGAAGTGGGCTATGATAAGTTTTTAGCCACCCTTAGTTACAGCAATTTTGGTATATGTAATAATGTATCTTCTTTTTTTCAGACAATACTGTGTTAGGATCAAGCTACTCTAATCTATGAATGATAGTTGACTTATATTTTGCAATGAAAGTTTGCAGAAGTAAGGAAATTGGTGAATTTCAACGAGGGCAAGTAATAGGATAGCATCAGTGTGGCAAGTCAAATAGAGAAATTGCTAGGTTTTTCCAGGTTAATCGTCAAACGGTTAATAATATTGTCAAGAAATTTAATGAAAAAGGCCATTGTTGTGTGGAACAACATTTAGGAAGACCAAGCACTGAGGGAACAAAAAGGGTGCTGAAAATGGAGGTCATCAGAAACTGTCATCAGAGTGTCAAAGATGTTATCAACAGCATGGGAATGTCACCATATGCAGTGAGAATGACTGAAAGAGCTGGGCTATCAAAGAAGAGTTGCAAGTAAAAAGCCCTTGATTTCAGAGGTTAACAGGAACAGGAATATGGACTGAATGAGAGAATTTGAGAGCGAAGATTATGAATTTCGACAGTCTGTAATTTGGTCAGATGAAAGTCAATTCTGACAATATTCGAATTGAAGACAGGTTTATGTTTGGAGAAATCAGAATGAAACTGGGAACACAAAATGTCTGCAGGCAACTGTGAAACATGGAGGGATTGGAGTAATGGTATGAGGTGCTGTCTGGTTTGGAGGGAAATCTGAGCTGATTTTTGTTGATGAGTCCAAAATACTTTCAAATATTAGAGAAATGACTACTCCGAGTATTTGAAACCAATCAGATTGACAAGAATGTCTACCTTTTTCAAGAAAAAGGAGTGCCATGTCATATGAACAAAGTGGCAAAGGCCTGGAAGGAATCACAAGGAATCAAGTCACTGCAATGAGTAGCCCAAAGTCCTGACATGGATCCAATAGAGCACATTTGGGAGCACTTTCACCGAGTGCGTGCAACCAATATAACGTCAGTGGCAGCCCTTAAAGAAACATTGTTAAAGGAGTGGCAAAATATGTCACAGACAATTGTTGATAACTTGATCAAATCCATGAAAAATCAAATACAAGCACTGAAACTAGCAAATGGAGGACCTACTCCATACTAGTTCCAAATACTGTTTGTTTATGTTGAATAGGGATTACGTAATTAAATTTTGAAATTGGATGTAATTTATATCTCCTGGCGAAAAACTTTTCTTATGCCAATGTATATGACCTGAAGAAAGCCAGAGTGTACAATGGCCAAAATGTTGTGAATATTATAATAAAGATGAGGACAACAGTTCAAACTATATATATATATATATATATATATATATATACACACACACACACAGACACACACACAAAGTGCGATGGATAAATTGATGTCTAAATTAAATGAAAATAACACTAACATCTCAACTAACAGATATGTTTACCAAAATTACACAAAAATATTTTGAAATACTAAATACTATTCATTCAATAAATCACCATTGACTTCAACTGCAGCTTCTAGACAACACTGGAATCTCCTGTAACTCTTCTGGATAGCCTCCTTCTTTAAGTTGGTGAATGATGCCATAATCCTTGCCTTCAGTTCATCTTTGATGTCACAAAATGTTTTGTTGGTCTCTTGCTCAACTGCACCCCACACATAATAATCAAGGGGTTTGTAGTTTGGGGCCAGATGTAAGGAGTAATGTGGTCACAGAAATTGTCTCACAGCCATGACTGGTTCTTCTGCTTGTGTGGCATGGTGCAGAGTCCTGTTGCAAGACATAGAGTCTTTTAGCAGCCAGCCTCTTGACCCAGGGCAGCACTACCTCCTCAAGACATTTGATGTAGGCCTCCATGTTGAGTTTGAGGCCCTGTAGGAAGATGAATGGAGACATAAGATCACTCCAAACACCTTGATACAACTCTTTCCAAATCCTCTGCAGTCCTCAGATTAGCACCCAAACACTCTGAAATGTTTGTATTGGAGTTTCTGGTATGAATACCAAGCAGTACAGCATGCCATTTCCAAATTTCTGGCAGAGTGAATTGTGTCATGGTGGTCCTTTTCTCACAGATGATACTCCACTGACCCTACTACACTGTGCTGTTGACAAAATAAAAACAAACAACACACATGCACAACTTTAAAAATATAAAATGGCGACAATTTACCTATCGCACACTGTGTGTGTGTGTGTATATATATATATATATATATATATATATATATATATATATATATATATATATATATATAAACAGCATAATTTTCCATCCCACAATATGTTTAATATCTAAAAAAAACACTAAACTAATTTAGTTTCTTTTTTCCAGGTCTTCAGATAAGACATTTAGGCACCTTGACAGCATTTATTATAAGAATCACTGAAAAACCCTTTGAGTTATTCAGCTAGAAAAAAAGCAGGTTAAAATCGTTTTGTGTCAAACAGTGAGAGGAAAAAAATCATTCGGGCCTTCTGTAATGGTACCAACATTCATACTTTGGCTTCCATCTTCAAAGTCCATTCAAGAACCATCAAGCAAATGGTGAATTGCTTTTTAAAATAGGTAACAGTAAAGAGGAAAACTGGATTAGGAGGTCACAAAATGAAGAAAGATCATTGTTTAAACTTAGAGCTAAAGTGATCAATTAGAAAAGTTCCAACTCAATCCATAAGACATTTGGCACATGAGAGAGGAGTTTCACATATGACAGTTGAAAGAGCAGTGAAAAAAAACTTGAAAATGAAACCTGTGAGCCACCTTGTTACTCAAGGGCAGAAATTTAGTTATGATTGATTAATGATGAAAATGTCATTTTCATTTATGATCAAATCATCATGATTCTTCTGTTAAGGTTCGAGAGTAATTATACATTCTTATTGTTCAAAGTCCAATAGTATTATAAAAACCTCAGAGAATTCCAGAAAGATATCTTTAATCATTTCTAAGATACAACAGTTCAAAGCTTAATTTAGCAATTAGACAATTTTGCTGTTACATGATTTGGATATTTTTGCTTTTACACCCAGTGTGTGTATATGTGTATGGGTGGCCACAACAGCTATTTACTAAAAGATTTAAAACAAAAATAAAGAACAATTACAGAGATGTTGGAAAAGCATCAATGAAAGGTTTGGTTTTGTACAGAGAAAACATTTTAACAAAGTTTAGAAATATTTTACATGCATTCTCTCAGTCACTGAAAAACAAAAGTTAGTGAATATTTTAAAAGTCAGTCTTTACTCATAATCATTTAGAGAAAAGCTATGACTTTCTCATGTATCAGTAGGGCATCCACTCCTCATGGTATCTTCATCCAAACTCCTCTGAACCAAATCACATGTCACTCCATGGATGTTAAAGTTCACATGACCAACTAAGCACAGGGCATACTAAGATTAAGGAAAATTAACTCAGTACTGTGAATATTACAAAAATTTCCATGAAACAGCATTTTATTAATGTTTCATGAAATAATATTCATTAGAAACAGAGAAAAGTGTACTGAACTGTTATATAATATTAGTCTCCTAATTAGATGGAGACTTGAAGCAATAGAAATGTGGTTCTACAGAATGATGCTGAGAATACCATGGACCAAACATGTGAGCAACGAGGAAGTTTTAAATAAAATGGAAACCAAAAGGAAACTTATACCTAACATCAGAAGGAGTCAGTTGAAATTTCTAAGGCACATAATGAAGAAAGAAGCTTTGAAAATTTTATACTTACAGGATAGATTTAAGGCAAAAGGGACAGAGGAAAATAATGCATGACCTACCTAGAGAGCTTGAGTAAATGGATAGTGGAAAAAGATTAGAAGATAATAAAGAGACCAAATTTATTAAGAGCTACAAAGAACAGGAAATTGTGGAGAGCTATGATTGCCTCCATTCTGAAGGGACATGGCATATAGAAGAAGAATAAATAATATCACAGAAATTCACAAAATTGGATACAGTATTTTGTACAATATGATTACAAGATCAAGACAGGTAGTCATTAGCAAGATAATCTCAGTAAGTCATTTGGTTGTGGAGTAATTTCAGGCATTATGGTGGAGGAATGACTTCTGAGAAAACAGAAACTTGAATCACAAAATTTCCACTTGAGGAAAACAGTTGGAATGCTATAATAAATAAATATCTTACCATATAAATGCTAAGTGGTTTTTTATTTCCAACTTTTTTTACTGTAATAGTTTTATCTCCCTTGCATAGGTCTTGCCAGGTAACAGTGACCTGTTCAAACATGTTTATAGATGGTGGCACAAAGACTAACATTCTCATTCAAGATAATAACTGGAAAAATATATTTAAAGACTTTCATGTGAAAACCTTAAAATACACCCTCATTTTTGATATCATGGATAAACTGGTGTTATTTTATGTTCAAGTAAGCAATGCTAAAATGTCATGACACCTCATCCTAAAAAGCCACAAAATTCATATTATTCTGATTTCAACTAAACTTTAATGATCTTGTTAATCATATAAAAAAAATTCATGAAACAATATTCAGTGCTATAATATTTGACATGCAAAAACAAAATGCTGGATTAAATTTAGAAATTACAAACAAATCCTGCTGTTGAAATTTCTTTGCATCTGAATATTTTACAATCATTAGATTTCTGGGGTTTTTTTTATCACAGAATCATTTTTTGAAGTAACATTAATTTATTTATTCATTAAAAATAAACAGTTTACCCGCCAAATATCCAGACACAGTGTCTTCAGTTTTTCCTTTGGTCTATGCCTTTTGCAGTTTCCATCAATGAAAATTGATTATTTTCTTTGACATATTTTTGCATATTTCCAATATTATTCCAAATATTATTCTAAATTCAGGGACATAACCCCAAACTGAAAATAGGAAAGAAATAAAATATTCTTTGATTGAATTTTCATATAAATGATACCCATTAAGATATTATCCATTTCTTCAAATTTTAATTCCAGACTTAATTATGTTCACCACAATAATATTGTTGACAAAATTGTTGACTCTGTTAAGACTGCTTTCTGACTTAATATCTAACCTGCTCCTTTAGGATGTAGGCTATCATAGCTTTCCAAAGTTTACTCTTTCTGCACTGGATGTAAACCATGTACTTCCATGATTTTTTCTTCATTTTTAATTCACAATTATCCTCCCCCCTGACTGATTGCCAACCAAGGCAAGATAGCCTAGTCTGCCTTTCGGTTTAATCTATATCTGGGAGAAGAAACAACCTTTTTCTCAGTTGCCTTCATTTTTTTTTTTACTAAAATTAAAACAAGGCTCGAGAGCCACTTAAGGTAGAGGGTTACTGTTAAAACAATTATGATATATGAAGTATGTGATATGAATGAAAGAAAAGTTAAAAGATAGATAATGATTGGCCTTTGACTTGAAGAGGTTAAGTGTGTAGACTGCAGATCACAAACCTTCCCAAATGTCTATCAGACCTGGAGAGTAAAGTCTTTTACCTAGCCATATCGGCCTTGTCCTAAACTGGTTGCCCAAACAAGGGTAAATAGCCTAGTCAGCTTTACTATTTTACTCATACCTGAATATAAACCTCACTATCAAACATTACTCATTTCTAAATTGATTTGAGAAATGATTAATATTCATATAACCAATTATGTATAAGTTGAAAAGTAACACCCACTTCTTAAAATCAGTTTTCTGATATTTGGTCACTGAAATACTAATTTTGGAAAGTAGGTCAACCTAAGAACTTTCCCATGTATACTTGTATAATTGGTTAATCATCAGGTATGATGCTTAATTCCAGTTTCCCCAAAGAGAATGTTTTGAAATATTTATACTCTCATGAAAACATGCAGATATTATTATTACTGAATAAGAGGAATAACAAGTTAATTTGTTATATACACAAAATCAAGAAATTTTTCATCTTAATAAATCATTATTTATCCCAAATTATATTTCATCAAAATTGGAAATCATTTGCTTCAGTTATGTTTAACAAATGTAATTAAATAATGGTCACTTTGCATTGTGATCATGTTACTGTCTAATATTTGAGCAACTCTGAAAATAATTTCACCTTGAATAGGCAAAAACAGTTTGGCTGTAACAGATTTGTTGAGAGAAAGAATATGAGAATAATATATATACATGGCAGCCATCTTCCTCACTTGTTACATTAAGATAGAATCTAATCATTTTTCTTTCTTTCTCCAGTAGAAAGGGATCAGAAAACAGTGAATAGATTTCTTCTTAAACTGGAAAATACTTACATGCAATATGCAGTTACATGGTTGTCTTTGTGAAAAAAAAATTTTTTTTTTCAAAAAAGAAGAGATCCGAGCAAATATTTAATTCTTAATTATTGCCATATTACAAGTATAAAATTCTACTTTTTACAAAATTTTATCATTATCGTTCTTCTACATTATAATATCTTTTATTTGCATAAACAAATGCAAGTTGGTTTGGCTTCTGTTTCCATTGTAGCAATTTGCTGTTGAGATTACCTCTTGTCCTTTTCTGTATTGATTTACTCTACTTCGTTACCCCCTTTTCAATATTTGTGACACTGAGTAGTTGGTAGAGTGTGCTTAATAATCAAATTGATGTATCGAGAAATAAAAATGATACATCGAACAATATATTGGAACTACCTGCTGCTTTGAAAATGTTATCAAAATACAAAAGTACAAAATCCTTTTTCCTGTGATTGTGGCAAGAGTTATCCAAGATCAAAGAATTGAATCAGCTTATTTTTCTGTGAGTGAAATCAAAAGGGAAATATATATTGCTGAAACATTAGTAAGTTGATTCTTGGTGAAGAATAAGATTTGGAATAATGATTTCCAAGACAAACAGGCTGAGTTGAATGACTAGGCGTATAATTTTCTTTTATTACATTACATTTAGTAAAACTTTTGACTTTATTTCTCTCTATCTATCTATCTATCATATATATATATATATATATATATATATATCTCCGATGTGATGAGAACAAAAGTAATATATAAATTCCAACGTTCACAGCATTAATTCAAAAGAGGGCTCGCTACCGATAGTAGAGCGATAAATATTTATTTATTATAATTTTTTCATATAGACAAAACCATTTTACTCACTACAAAGATGCAACTTGGTTCCAGTGCATTTCAACTGCACTTCGACGGGTAACCATTTTTGACTCTCACCCAAAATGGTTTTGTCTATATGATAAAATTATAATAAATAATGTATGTATGTATGTATGTATGTATGTATGTATGTATGTATATATATATATATATATATATATATATATATATATATATATAATTTTTTTTCTTGAGCAGTTCCATTTAATTCAATATAGCTAATTTTAACTCAACACAATTGTTAAATGCCATGTATCTTCATGATTCAAGTGGTCATGTCTATCTTTATACTTTATTATCAGTGAATTTCCATAATTCTTTGGGAAAATTCATTTCCTGTTACCATCTTTATGATTTTGAATGGAACACAAAGTAGTACTTCTCTTAGACTGGCTGATATCCAAACCCAGTCTATCCTACTATCTAACCCATAGCTGGAGAAAGAAGACATGGTTTTATGCCTTTCCTAAGGGCATTAGTGGGAAAGTTAAGTTAAGTGGAGTGATCAGGACAGATTTTAAATTCTTCTCCCTAATTTTATATTATAACTACATAACACAATAGATGATATTTATTTAACTTGATCTTACAGTGTTGTTGTAATCTCCTAAATGGGCAAAGACTATTCTTTTTTAAACTATATTTTTGCAGTAAAAATAAAAAAAGCCAATGCATAAACAACAACACTGGGGCATACTTGGTGATTTTCTTAAAAAAAATCAATTCACCACAAGCAAGGCAATAATGCCACTAAGACACAAGGGGATACTGGGAACGAAAGTGAAGGAACAGACTTTAGAAAAAACTGAAAACCCAATCCTAAACATGAAACAAGTAATAAACCTCTTCTCCTGTTCAAAAACTGGTGCAGAATGTGAATTAGATGATAAGTGAATCTATCAACTGATTGGAGCATTTGCATGTATATTTCTCATTGGTACCAGTGGCTTGTGTTTAAAGCCAAGTATTAGGTTTATCTAAAAGTTTCCATTATATTTCTAATTAAAAAAAAACAATTTTCTAATGCGTATTCTATCTCTAATTTTCAAAAGGTAAAGTTCTAGAAGCATTTTCATATACCTAATAAAATACCAACTTAAAAAAGGGACAGTAATTCTTCACTGACACAATTACTATAACATAATCCTTCTTCCTCTCTACAATGTTTTAGTAGTGGTATTACCAAGTTTTAGTGGAAGAAGGTTACTAGTTGTTGCATGCTTAGTGTACATATGTTAGATTGGAGATATAGGATTGTTGGGCTGAAACTCTTGGATATTCTGTTGTTGAATGGCAGAATAGAAAGTTACATTTACATATCACAAATAAAAAATTAATTTTCAAGATATATTCATAATTTAAACAGTTTGATAACAAGAAATGTAGTTAAAGTTCATTCTTTTGTAGTTAAAGTTCTTTCTTTTGTATGAATCCAACTTGTAGGATTAAAGTCTCTGAAATCAGATACGTTAGATTTTTGGAGTTGATTTGAAAAGTGAAAGTTAAATTGAAAAAGTTCTAATTTACTCCTATTAGTTATCAGTTAAATGAGTTTCCTTTGATGTTGAGTTGTATCAGGTTTCGTCTTACCATCCTGCTAGGTAAGAATGAAATAGTTTGACTGCTGATTTCTGTACTGGTCTGCTCTCTCTCTCTTTGTATGACTATACTTTAAGTGTCCCTTTAAAGCATCAACATCTATAAAAGTAGATTAGTTAGCTCTATTTCTTTTTAAATTTTTTCCTTGGCTGAAAAACAATTTTATTTATTTTTTTTATGAATAATGATCCGATTTTGAGTATTTTGTGTCAAGTTGAAAATGATTTCTCTGATGGGCCTATGCCGGTTTTTAATTACAACTGAGTTACAAGCCATCAAAGTGAAATAAAAGATTCCAACAATGCTTTGACTTCGGATTTCAAAACTCTAATAAGAAAAGGATACATCTAATGAAAAACTTTGATAATATAATATTGAAAAGAGTCATTATCCAACAGCCGTTCATCTTTGAACTCATTCTTTTGTTTGTATGACGACATTTTGTCTGGCCCATTCTGCAGCCATCTTCAGGTGTACAATCCTTAAGAAAAAAGAAAGAAAACATTGTTTTGCAGAAACATGTAGGTAAACAGGAATCTACTGGGTGCGATGGATAAATTGTCATCTAAAGTGCACAAAAAATGAAAATAACACTGATATCCCATTTTAACAGATATATTTACCAAAATTACACAAAAATATCTTGAAATATGAAAGAGTAAATTTATTCAATAAAATCACCATTGGTTTCAACCACAGCCTCCAAACACCTTCAGAATGTCCTGCAAATCTTCTGGACAGTCTCTTTGTTTACGTTGGTGAATGCTGCCATAATCGTTGCCTTCAGTTCATCTTTGGTGTTACAAGATTTGTTGGTCTCTCAATCAATGCTCCCCACACATAATAACCATTTTTGCCAGATATAGGTTTTTGAGCAGCTACCCTATTCACCCAGAACTACCTCCTCAAAGCACTTGATGTAGGCCTTCATGTTGAATCTAAGGCCCTCGCCAGCCAATTCAGGAGTTCTTTTCTTATCAGAATGATCAGAGTGTGTTTTATAAGCTGCTGTATCTTCATAATCACCAGTAGACTCATCCAACTCTTTCTGTATCCTCTGCACTGTGCTCAGATTGACACCTAAAAACTCTTAAATGTTTGAATAGGTGCTTCTGGCGTGAATACCAAACAGTATAGCATGCCATTTCAAATTTCTGTTGGAGTGAATTGCATCATGGTGCTCTTTTTCTCACAGAGTTCCCAACTGACTTTATTATAGTGTGCAGTTAACAAAAATAAAAAACAAACAACATGCTTGCATGAAATTAAAAATATAAAATGGCAACAATTTACACATCACATCCTGTAAAATAATGACTGATTTGACTCATTCCTAGCAATGTGAGCCACACCTGTTTAACAGTGATGATTTCATGTTATGCACAGATGTACTTTCAATAATCTTGGATAAAATTTCATACAGAGTTATGCTAAAGTGATAGTTTCTTAATCACTTTTTATCATATGCTTTATTTTTCATGCTGTATTCCTGTCCCTATTAACATTCAAATATATATTCAATGTGATTCTATTTATAGAATTATTTAAGTAAGGAAACGGAAATATAATAAGTCGTTTTTGTTATTCAAAATCACAGAAAGTAAAACAGTGGCAAATTAAAAAGCATTTTAATATTGCTTTGTTTCTTAGCCATTAACTTCTAACATTGTCCCATTAGTAAAACACTTGTGTTATTGTATTAGCAGAGAGAAGTGGGAATTGGCAGGCAATTAACAGACTAATTATTTTTAACTCATTTAAATCTTAAATGCACTAAATATTCAACAGGCAAAATTTGCTTATGACACAGTGGAACAAATTAGCAATTTTTTTTAATTAACTCAACCCAGTTTTTCAATCTTTTTGCGACATTTGTTTTTATTTTGTGCAGCATTTGTTGGGGAAGCAGTGTAAGTTTTGTTCCTTTTAGTTTCGTTTCTAAATTAATTGATTTTGGCATTTATACACATTGTTTCCATTTTTAATGATGCTTCTGAGAATGAGATGTTTTCAAGTCTTTAGAAATTATTTTTGGACAAAACATGATTGCAATCATCTGCTAAATGTGCAAGTGTCTGCTAAACTTTTTTTTTTTACCTCTATCTATATTATAGCTTTCATCAGGTGTGCTATGTCAAGTTTTACAATATTTGCAGTATGTATTTATATTGATATGAGTTTATTGCATGAGTTTTATCATATCTGTTCTTGGCAGAACTTCTATTATCACAGAGTAAGATATCTACTAAAAAAAGTGTTGGAAAGAAAAAGAAAAAATAAATTAAATGAAATCGGCTAAACTAAAAAAATATTTAAATTCTCAGCATCCCTGCTTTGTGCGTATGTGTATTGTCACACCAACATAACAAATTTAGTCCGATGAAGTCCTAAAAAATAAAACACATCACAAGAAAACATTTTCACTTTGTCATACATTTTTCCCTAATATCATTGTCTAAAAATATTGATAATTTCTTTTTTGGGAGTAGGGGAGTAAGATTTACTAGGTAAAGAAGTTAAGCATGCATCATTATTTATGTATAGCTGGCCACTCCTATTCAAGAATACCTGTCTACTAGGGTGGCTAGCCAATCCCTATTGCAGTTGCTTGCTCAGGTGCATTTGTGTTTATTCAGCACCCACAGATCCCACCCATGGTTTATACTGCAACTATGCTGAACAGTCCTTAGTTACAGTTTCTGGGAAAGAGTGTGTATTCTAGCATCATCAACAATTTGAACAAGGCCAGCACACTCAGGCCCACAGCCACGATGACTGGTGATTTCATGCTAGCATGAATGCAAACAAAACTAACCACTGAAATGCAACTTTGATTAACAGTATATCACATATAACTGAATACATCTACATTATGAAAAAAGAGTTGATTCATCCTCTGCATGTGACTTTGGATGCATATATGTAATGTATATGTGCATGTCTTTGTTGCGTGTGAGTGATT
This sequence comes from Acanthosepion esculentum, assembly GCA_964036315.1. Classification (NCBI taxonomy): domain Eukaryota; kingdom Metazoa; phylum Mollusca; class Cephalopoda; order Sepiida; family Sepiidae; genus Acanthosepion; species Acanthosepion esculentum. Next base: position 30,763,182 of record OZ038475.1, on the reverse strand, counting down.
TACAGTGCTTTTGCCGTTTAATGTATGCACAAACACACATGCATACAAAAAACAATTTGACTGATTTTAAAATAATACATTCCTCTTCCACTCAGTCTAGACAACCCCTAACCTGGGCTGAGAAATAAAATGATAAATTTGGATACATGAAAATAAAAACATAAATTTTTAAAAATCACTAGACATTAAGTAATTCTAAGATTTTACGGAACTTTTCGAAAATTATTTGGTAGTAAATAAATTTTTTTTTTAAAACTAAAATTTGTTTTTAGTTCTGTCATTGAATTAAAATATACATGTGCACATGAAAATGTACATACAAACACAATTGGAATGAAATTGAAATGGAGATTTGTGCTATGAGTTTTCTGTCTGTCAACAGCAAAAGCATATAAACCAAAAAGTGTGGCCCTTTGAAGTCATTTTTATGACTTCTTCTGTGTTTAAACTGAAGATGTTTTCTAATATATGTATTATTTTAAATAGACAAATGATTTAGATTAGTAATTTGATCATCTTGTCATCATTGAAATGATAGCTACTGAAATAACATATAACATAAATTCTAATTCATAAAATAGAAAATAATGATAAATTCTATTTCATTATGTACTCTTATATTTTCTGATTATTTCTGCCATTTTTAAGTTGTTCAATACTTGAAGAGCACTAAAAAATTTCAATTTGGCTTTGAATAACTTCCTAACACATAATATATAAATTATAAATATATGCAAATAAAATATAAGCAGAGATACAACATCACAAGCCTATTGCTACTATATTGCTAATTCCATGGCAAATGCTCAGAAGATTTCAATTCCTTTAGTATCATAACCTGTGGTTCTCTTGAATTCATTCCCTATATATTCTTTTGTTAAGAAGGGCATTCCACTCAGATATCTTCTACTTTGTGGAACAGGCTCCCATGTGAATGCTTTCCCCTACAAAAAAAAAACAATCTTAAATTTTCAAGTCTAGGATCAATCATAATCTATCCCCCATATCCTCATGATCTTCATTTCTTATTTCTTATTCTTACATTCATTTCACACACATTCCATTCAGTGACCCTATGTAGCTCTTTGGATTTGTATTGGATGAATGTCAGTAAAAAAAAAAAAAAATCAAGAAATGATGTTGAAAAAGAAAAGAAAAACTTTTAAGGTAATTCTGTAAATGAAGAAAGGATGCTGAGAATACCATGTATGATGAAGTTTTTGAGAAAATCAAAGCAGAAAGGATAGTTAAACTTAACATTAGGAAGAGAAAGTTTAAATTTCTAAGGTCCTATAATGAGAAGAGAGTGCTTGAAAAATTTGATACTCACAGGACAGATTGAAGGCAAGAGGGACAGAGGAAGATAATGCATAACCTACTTGGTGAGCTTGAATAAATGAATGATGGAACAAGCTTTAGGAGAGATGACAAAAAGACTAAATTTATTAAGAGCTATAAAAGACAGAATATTAGAGAGAGCCATGATCGTCAACATCCTGAAAGGATTCGATGTATATATCATCATATGTCAATATTTTAAACATTAAAAATATCCTCTTTCTTGTGTGAAACTGATCCAAGTAATTGCTTTCTAACTGTCCCAGTCTCTCCCAACTGAAAAACAGTATTCCAAAAACGAACGCTGCCCTCCTCTCTTGTGTACTCTCACAAATTTTTGTACCCCCGAGACAGTGTATTTCTTAAATTAAGGTGTTATTCTCTTCTACATTTTTTATTTAGACAATCTTAACATAATTTGAAACCACTTCATCTAGGGATTATCAGTCTAATCCTGGATTAACACTTTAGGAGTCATGATATATAATAAATAGACACAATAAATTTCAGGAAATTTTGATAAATGATAATCACAAAACTTGTTCATCTTTTGGGAAAATATATGTACTAAATATTCTGTTTTATGCTTCAGAATTACCAGTCCAATATTCTGTCAAATGATGGCTTCTTTAACTTCATCATCATTATATTTTCATAATTTTGCAAATAAATGTTTCTAATATACACAACATTCCATTTGTTAATTCAAATATTTGATTTCTGAAAACTAAATATAAAATAAATGAGATCAAAATTTGAAACTTACAAAAACAAAATCTTAAAATATAAAGATAGGAATTTTAATATATTTTGAAAATAAAAATATGAAAATTTCCCATCATCTTCATATATTAAAACTTAGAAAAACTTTTCGTCAGGTTTAGAATTAATTACACAATTTTATGAATATATAGCAATATCAACATTGCTCAGAAAAGTTACTTATAAGACTTCATGTTAAATAGTTTACTCTTTAAGTCTCTTCCTAAAAACATTTTTTAAATTTTATACAGTGGCATAAAACAAGAAACTATTTAATGTAGTTTACAAAATGAAAAAGTGTAAAGAATTTTCTATGATTTGACTAACTTATAAAATTATTTCCTTATATTTCAATTTTGAACATGATATGCAGGTTTCAAGTTTCACTATTGTCAATTTTTGACTTCTTGATATTGTTCTGGAGAGGCAATTCTAGCATGTGGCACTTGTGGAAAGTGCTTGAAAATTATACCATGGATTGACAAAATTCTTGTGAGTGAAATTGGATAGACAACCATTTGAAGCCATTGATGGTTATGCTAGCATGAAAAATATCTTGGACTGATCACATATCTTGCATAATTTTATTCTTTATCAGAAAGGAACTGAATATGGAAAATGAAATGGATAAATCAGTTGCTTATAAATAAAATAATTTTATGAGATTGAAATTTGTTTGATACAAAACCTTACTACTGAGGTATAAAGTTTTGCTGTTCCTTTAAATTTCCAACATTCTTACTTGCATGGTAGATCTATCAAGTTTTGCTTGAGTTATATATATATATATATACACACACAGAAGAGTACATCTTTTTTTCTTTTAAATTTTTTATCAAATGTGCAGGTCAGCAGATGAAATAAATACTGTTTAAATAAATTGAGCATCTACATACATACATATATATATATATATATATATATATATATATATATATATATATATGTGTGTGTATATATATATATATATAAGAAAAGGATTATGACCTGTTGAGTCACTCAGTGAAAGCAAGCTATGGAAAGAAGTTTGTGTTTGCTCATTTGCTTAGGTTACCTTCTGTATGCAATGGGGAGCTATACTTTTTGCACACAATTTTTTTACTCATATGCAAATAAGGAAATAAGAGATAATACTTTATAATTAATATTTAATAGTTATCTCTCTCTTGAAATTTTTTTTCCAATTTGGTATAAATACGAAGCCAACAATATTATTTTAAGATTGCTTTAATTCAATATTTCTGGCTTCAATGCACTTTCCTGGCTATCTAGAGGCTATATTGATAAAAATGCTATATGTTTGCATAGATTCAGATACACATACACACAACTCTTTCTCTCTCTATCTATATAATACCAGTGGCCAGCTATTATTGTTATTATATATATATATATATATATATATATATATATACACGGAAAGGAAAGCATATTTTTAACAGACCACAAAAATGAGTGTCATAGCTTAAAATATTTATATCAAATTCTTTCTGGTTATCTGCTAAAACAATCCCACCAACCAGCCACCATTTTTATTTACAAAGGAAGGAAGATTTTAATATAAATTCATACAAATAAGGCAATATTATCTGTAAAACTGAAATTAAAAAAATATCCATTGCTTCTGATATAACAATTTTGGTATGTTTCTGAAACCTTGCATGGACAAGATATTAGATATAACTATAAAAATAGCAAAGAGAATTACAAACAAAGAAAGAGAAAAAAAATAATGTTATACCTGATCTGGAAAAATGCAACAAATCTCAACATAACAGAGATGAACTTGCAAAACCAACAAAGATGGAAAGACAAGAATTCAGACAATCTGAGGCTGAAGGAAGTGCGAGTAATTTACAACTGATTTCTTGGATTTGATTTGACAGAGAGAAAATTTGAGAACATAAATGGAGAAAAAAAATTGTCTTAACCTGAACTGCATGAAGATTGATTACTCATAAATTAGATTGTAGAGAATTGGGAAGATTCCATGGAATTGCTATGAATCTGGAGACTTTTCTAAATATTATAGAAGTTTTCTTGGGATAGAACTGAATTCAACATCCTAATAACAGTCTTCAAAATGATCGCACTTTCAAGGTTACTCAATTTCTGATATTTATTTATAGTTCCTAAATTAAAGCAAGTTTGTATCTTCTGTATTCCTTACTCTGTAATGGCCAAGTGTTGTATTCATTATGTTTGATTGATTCTATGATCTTAAATTATTGTGATTGCTAATTTGAGTTATTGTGACATCTTTGGACAGGGATCATTTCTTTTCCAAGCAATTGGCATACAAAATCTTAACATATGCTGATGACACTGTTGATTGCAAACTCATAAAGAAAACTGAAAGAACTCTCAGACAAGATAGTAAAGTAAAATGAAAGGACTTACTATTAACTCTAAGAAAACAGAATGCATGGTTGACTGCAAAATTGACAGTCCATTTTGTGAGTTACACATTGGAGACATCAAAATGAAGCAGATATAGAAATTAACTATTTGGGTAGTGGAGTCATAGACAATATAAAAAAGTAACACAGAAATCTGAAGTTACATAGAAATAGTGAAAGATGACTTTCAGAAACTAAGCAAAGTATTAAGATACAGGAAAATGTTAAAAACAAAAGTACCTGAATTGCTATGTCATATCAGTTCTCCTATATGGCAATGAATGCTGCATTATCTCCTCACATTATTTACACTCAGATTATTGTCTTTGTTGTTATTATCATAAAATGTTGGATGTTAACCCTATGACCTTCTTCAGGTTCCTGTTGATCTCAGTAATCTTTAAGGAATTTCAAACTGGACTCTTTATTTAATCTACTGGAGTAGATTGTTCTTGTTTCATTGTCCATGTTTAGGGATATCTCATCTTAGTTATATTTAGTACTGCTTGCAATGTTTCCACTGAGATTTGAACTAAGCAGTTCAGGGACTGAACTCAGAATTACTATTTCACCAATCTACCACCATAGATTAAATAAAAGATTCATTTCAAATTTCCCTGAAGTTTACCAGGATTGACAAGCACCTGAAGAAACCTGAAGGGCACAATGGCTGATAATAACAACAAAGATGAGGACAAGAGCGCAAGTGCAAATCATGTAAATAATGATAACTCATCATTCCAGGGATTCAGACAGAAAGTCTCCTTACAGGTAAAGAAGAGATTTGAAGCAACAAAGATTTGGTTCTCCTAACAAATGCTAAGAATACAACAGAGAGAATATGAGAGCCAAAAAACTTAAGGAAAATATGACCTGAAAGAAACAGTTGAATTTTCATGTAATGAGGAAAGAGAGCCTAGAGAATTTAACAATCACAGAACATACTGAAACATGAGGAAACAATGAGTAACCTATTTACAAATTTTGTGTGAATGGATGGAGAGGAAATGTACAAATGCTGCTTAAAGCAACAATAACAGGAAGTCATGTTTTCCACACCCTGACACATAAATGAAGTATTATATAGTAGTATAGTATATAGTACCAAATGTGGGTCCTATCAGTGGAGATTAGAATTACTAAGTTCAGCTTAGTTTTGGTAGAAGGCCAGCAGGAATGAAGCAAGCAGTGAGGATCCCATAACCAGTAATAAAGTAACAAGAAAAAAGTCACAATTTTAGCTAGGAAAAAAAAGCCACAATTTGGCTTTGTGAGTGACATGTTTAGTATGCATTAACCTGTTGTAACAAATTTTGGTATCACGCTTATTACTGTCACTAATTTCCATAGTGGCAGGTGTAAAAATTATTTTTCAATAAATACAAATATTACTGAGGCACAAAAGCACTGAGATTTGAGATTTCCATTATTCACACTATCTTCAGGGTTAAGGATACTGACATACTATAGAGAATAACAAGGTTATATAATGTATGTATGTATGTATGTATGTATGTATGTATGTATGTATGTAGGTTATCTCAACATGACCTCACACTCAAAATATTTTACTGGATGAGATAACCTGTGGTCATAGTGACCTCATCTGACTTACCCTAATCCTTTCAGGTTGATGTTACCCCAATTATACAAAGATCTAATGTTTTTGTTTGTATTTTAAAATTTACTTTTAGTCCTACATACTGAGACTGCTTGACATATTAACCTTAAAAAATGTGAGAATTCAATAATTAACCTTTTCTACTAAAGAAAGATGCAGAAGCAGTGCTAACGTTGTCCTGTTTACTTTTTTTACCTTTGATATTTTACCTGGATTCAAGTATCCATACAAATAATAAAGTGCCTGGATTAAGATAAGTTATTTGGTCATGTTCATTTCATCTTTAAGTAGCCTGGAACATTTCTTGACCTGTCTAAATTGTTTACTATCTTGGCAAGCCAATGAAAAGTTTGTAGTTAAAAATAGTAAACATTGAGAAAGTTGGACTTAGTCTTCATGCAAAGTGAAATATCACCTCAGCCAAAAGTCAAACTTAGTTCTCTTCTTCCAACTTAATGCATACTGAACTGCTCCCTTCTCATTAATTCTAAGGTTAATATATAAATTTCAAGAGCATAGATATAAATGTTGAAGTTAGTTATCTTTAATTTATATTGTAAGTAAATCATATTGCCATTTTTGCCTGCATCATTAATCATATCCCCAGCTGGCATTGCTTTAAAACCAACATAGACATGAGCAGACAGTATCAGAATATTAAAAAGAAAAGAAAAAGAAAGTATCATTCATTTAAATTTCTTCCTATATACAATTCCCCTCCTCCCTTAAATAGAGTTCTTCATGTTGAAGAATTTCATGATTACCTACAAAATTACTTGGTGGCAGAAATGATTATGTCCTGTAATGTAAAATTTGACAAAAATAAATGAGAGGATTTTTTTGACAGAAAGATAAAGGCTGATTTATGCCTTTGATCAGAAGTAAATGTCAACTTACATCAGAAACTGTTTGTTCATTGGTTTATTGAACCATCACTTGGTTATTTATTCCAGTGTGCATTATCGTTAACTCTCTTCCTGCTTAAAACAGCCATTGATTTATGGCATACTTATGGAAGAAAGTTAAGTATGAATAAAATGCATCAATATACAGACATGTTTTCTTTAAATAGCTGTAAAATATGGGCATGCATGATTGGTAGGATAATTATATGTTTCCTCTTGAAGCTCAGAATTCAAATACAGTTTAGTGGTCAGAGAGGCCCCTCTACTTGAAAGCTTAGAGGATCACAATCTTCCAGAACACGTTATCTCTGTATTTGTGTCATTCTAAGTTAAACTTAGTAGATATTATTATTAATAGTAATAGATGTGTGCAAAAGTTTACAGTTAAAAAAAAAAAAGAAAGAAGATTTCAACTGTATATTCAGTTACTGCTTTTCACAAAATAGGCTTGGGAACATTTTCTCACACCCAAAACCCATATAGCTGTAAAATGTATAAAACTTAACAAACCAATTTAAAAAAAATAAGCAAAAACAACATTGCTACAATACATAGTAATAGTGCATGCACAGTTATTAAAAATTCTACCTGTCTTAAACACACACACACACACACACACACACACACACACACACACACATATATATATATATATATATATATATATATATATATATATATATATATATATATAATAATCTTCTAGTGTAGGCTGACTGACTATGACTCTCAGTTTCCTATGCTCTATGCATACATTCTTGAGGTAATCAGGATTAGATGTTGAGTGATCTAGGATTTTATTCCTAACTTGGCTAACCCAATTGATATAGTATGAGTAGGTGGTATATATATATATATGTATATATATATATATATATATATGTGCATGCATGCATGTATGTGTGTGTGTGTGTGTATATATATATATATATATAATGTACAAATGCACGCACGCACACGCACACATATATATATAAGATTAATACAAATAAATATCAAATTTATCATTTAGTTGATTGCTGTTATATTCAGCACCTATATACACTGTGTTAGATTATATTCTGCATGCTAATGTTTTTACAATAAAATTGTTATTAATCAACCGATGTTGGTAAATCTTTTCAAGATATATAGACTGTCTGAAGTTATGCAAATCAAATAAACCTCAATAACTTAAAGAATTCTGAACCAATATTTGTCAAATTTAAACTCATCCATTTCCACCCATAGTAAAATATTTTACTAAGATTTCTACCATTTTTAATGGTTAGTTTTCGAGATATTTGGAATTTACAAAAATTAACTGACTGAAGTTATTATACAGATTAAACTAATATTAGCTTAAGTCGTCTGAAATCTAATAAAAACTATTTTTTCTTTTTGTCCATAATATATGTTGAAACATGGGTAAAGGGAAGGATATAAAAATTGCTGAAAAACAGAAAATAACAAAGTTATTGAGTGAGGAAATGTCCACATTGGAGATATCAAAGGAGCTTTTCAGAAATTGAATGATAAAGGAGGAGACTGAAAATAAATAAGTTGAGAACATGAAGCAAAGGAAAAATGCTTTAAGAACTTGCTTCCTCAAAATGAACATAAACTAAAGCAAGTTATGGTGAAACAGCCACTTTTAACCAGCACTCAGATCTTTGAAAAGACTGAAATTGAGAAAGTCAAGAAGGACAAAAGGTGTAGAATACTTCGTGAATTGGGATCTATAATAAAATCTCCTAGGCAAACTCCTCTCACTAAAGCAAATATTTTCAAGCATCATAATTCAGCCAAGAAATACATGAAAATTGACTTTTCTAAAGTAATTTTCAGGGACAAATCTCGAGTGACATCTGTAAAGTTGATAGATGGGCCAAAGGATGGATTTTATCCAATTCAGACATGCCTGTAGCTAAAAGAAAGCAAAAAGGAGATGTTATTATATGGGCGGGAATTGTCAACCAAACCATTATTGGACCTTACAAAGTCAATGAAGCAGTTAAACTGAACAGTGCTAACTACTGTAATTTTATGAACAAGACTTTCTTTGCATGGTACAAGTCCAAGTCTCGCAGTTTCAAAGTGAAATGTGTATTTATGCATGACAATGCTCCGTCTCATGTATCTAAGTTCACCCATGAATTATTTGAGCATGAAAGATTTACAGGAGAGAAGATAATGGAATGGCCACTATCAAGTCCTGATCCAAATCTGATCGAAAATCTATGGCCAATTGTGAAAATGAAATTATATGAAGGTGGCAAACAATATAACAGCAAAATAGTATTATGGAAAGCAATTAAAACTACCATGTTGGAAAATGAAACTGCTGAAGTAAAAAAAAAATCAATGGATAATAGATTACAGGCTGTTATTAAGAAGTAAAGGATTCAATGACTTATCATATATGTTTCTTATTTGTTCTATTATAGGTGTTGATCAATTTTTGGTGATTTTATTACCTTTATGTTGAAGTAAAATGTGGTTATTTGGTTTTGCCTAGTAACTTCAGATGGTAGTTTTTTAGAATACATCAAATAACTTCAATAAAACTTATTGATACTACCTAAAATTTTAACTCAGGCTTTATTTTGACATCTAAATTGATTGTTTAAAATATGACAATTTTTTTTTCAAACCAAGTTTGAATTATTTAACTTTATATGATTTGCTTAATAACTTCAAACAGGGTGTATATTTATATGAGCAACATATGTGAGTTTCACAATATCTGTCCTCATTAAAAATATTGATAATTTGTTTTAAGTGTATCAAGTTTTATATATGCATTGTAAGTGCAATATATTTATTTATAAATAAATCCAAATAGTATAGGTCAGAGAAACATATATTTGATTAACACAATATCACATATACTTAAATTATTTTTATTATTTCACATGTTACTATGGGCTCCTTCACATTCTATAACCTTCATTAATCTTTCAATTATTGATTTTCTTAACTTTTTGACTGATTTCACTTTAATATTTCTTGCAGTAGTTTTCATTGCTTCACAGAAATCTTTGTTCTAATATTGTTTTCCATTCCCATCTTTTTCAACAATACACATTGTTCTATTGGATTAATATTGAGAGAGGCTTGGATCATCAATTTGAAACCATTTTTTAGTAAGGGAGTGGGGTGCAATAGGAATGTAAAAGAACATTGTATGAATATACTCTTAAAGGTCTATGACCATATCCTGTTGAAACACTGGATCCTATACAATCACTAAAGTTAAGCAACATCAAGGTTGGTGATTACCTAGATGGGTAACAGCTTGGGAATAACAGGTGCAGTAATGCACAGGTAGTGTAATGGATTGGAATTGTTTTAGAGCTGAGTTCCAATTTCAGTTACATGTAAATACTCTTGGGAAAGGTATGAATCCATCTCTTCTACCCCAAGATATGAGTTAATTAGTACATCTTGTATCGCTAATTTTTTTTAATTGTGACCTGTCTTCTTCTTCTATGTGCTGTTTCCCGTCAAGACATCAATTATTATTGTTCTCCACAATTTCCTGTCCTTTGAAGTTCTTTGTAAAGCTAGTCCTTTTGCTCTATCTCCTAATATATGTGCTGCTAACCATTTACACATGGTATGTCGGATGTGTGTTTTGGTGCAATGGACATCAGCTCAGAATGAGAATTCGGAGAGCTGAGTTCAAATTCTATTTGAGTTCATTATATTCACTTACACACAAATACCATTGGTAAAGGTATGAATCTATTTCTTCTCCCCCTTTCTATGGGTTAAACAGCAGGACAGACTAGGTTCTTTAGCCTTGGCTGGCAACCAGTCTACTGCAGAAAGAAATGGCAACTTACTACAGGAAAAATCTTCTGCCTCGTCAGTCATGTATCAAAAGATGCATATTCACCCAAGCGTGTATCATGTGTGGCACTTAACTGACAGATGTTATTAGCTATGTGATTTGTACCACTCCAAAATATCTTGTCCACTTCAAGAAGTTCCAATAATTCTCTCTATCTTGCTACCACCATCAACTTTAAAGGGACCTATAATTGTATTACCTACAATACTAGCTCAAAAGATTACTCCGCCTTCCACTTGTTATCTATATTGGTTAACTATTTCATAAAAATACCAAATCCGTAGCCCATTTATGAACTTCATCTAATGTAGCTCTACAGTCATCAGAAAAATTACTTTTGAAGATTCAGTATTCATATATTTCTTTGCCTGACTTAAACATTTCTCTTTGTAATGTTTACTTAAAAGCAGTAGCTCAATTGCTTTCATGTCTTTAGTCAATGTTCTTCATATTCTGCATCTTCTCTCTCTGCTTACATTTGCAACATCAGCTTTTTCAAATATTTTCTTGCCAGTCAATCTACTTTTCTTGCTTTTTACATATTCTCAGATCACATTCTTGTGATATTCTTAAAGCCAATTCTTTCTTGATGTAAATTTTTTCAATTTCTTTTTTGACTGCTTTGTGATTTCTGTATAAATTTTTCATGATTTCTAAAATTGTGTTCTCATCATTGAATAACTTTGCAATATTTTGTTTTTCTTTTGAAGGGATGTATTTCTTAAAATCCATCAGAATCTTTATACATCTGAAATTAAAAATAAATATAAATTATTATACAGCTACTATATAATAACAATATGATGACCAACAAAATATTTTACACGACCAAACAAGTTGTTATAAATATTTCTAATAAAAACAATTATGAACTGTCATATTTATCATATAAATATATCCTAAAAATTAATATCAGTTCTAATATCACACACACACACACATATTATATATATATATATATATATATACACACACATACTATTTCATGAAGTATACTGATACTACACTTGGCTCATAGGCAGAGATGATGGGATGATGAGAGAATGATAATTTGATTCTAGGTAGACCACACAGATACTCTCATCTGAAGTTGGTGTGTCTGTTCATGTGCAAATAATCCTACCACTGTGTATATATATTGTTTAAAATTTACTATACTTATAGGAGAAGAGTACTAAGTATGTTGCATGGTCTGATGAATTCTTAAGGTATTAAACTAACATTTATCATGCAGTGTTGATTTCAATGTCGATATTCTTATCTTTTAAATGCAATATATTTTTGGGATATAGGAGTTCATGTCTCTCGAGAGATTCCTTCTCTTTATTATCTGTGATTTGTTCTGACATTTGAGGAAAAGATTTTCCCAATGCCTTCTTCACATTCAGTCAGTTATGTGCCATATATGATACATGCTTAGGCAATCATGTCTCTTTCAATATATGACTGACAAAGCATATTTTTTCCCCACAGTAGGTTGCCATTTCTTTGTGCAAAGGATCAGTTGCCATCCAAGGCTATAGAACCTGGTCTGTTCTGCTACTTACCCATAGCTGGGGGAGAAGAAGAGGATTCATACTTTTCCCAAGAATATTAGCATGTAAGTGAATATAATGGATTAAAATGGAATTTGAACTCGGTTCTCCGATTCCTCAATCCGAGCTGCTATCCATTACTCCACCATGCCTCCTCTTCACATTCACAGTTCAGAATTCAAATTTTTACTTTCCTTAGACTAGTTACACATCAAGGCTAAAAGTCCAAGTTTATCCTACTTTTTAATCTAGAATTGGTAGGAGAAGAGGTGGATCCATGCTTTTCTAAGACCATTAGTGTAAAACTGAGCCCTAAAGACAATTTATATAAAATTAAGTGTTTGTTTACTTTGTCTGTTACTCATGGAATAACATCCACTCATCAAAGGAGAAACAAGATAAGTGAACATTTAATTTTATTATTATTATTATTATTATTATTAATGCTCTATCTCTTGATATTGAAATCTTGTAATTATGAAAAGCATTTGCTTTAAAAGACGTTATATTTTACAAACCATTTTTGGTGAATTACAATCTTTGTTACAGAGAGAGGAGATGCTAATTATTAATGTTTGTTTTAATCTAGTATTGATTAGTTACTGTGGTTTTCAAAGTTTGTGATGAATTATTGAAAAGTGTGAAAATGAGGAAGAATTTGTAGTTCCAAAATACAAAGAAAACCAAGCTTGTGGAAATGGTAGTAACAGAGCTGCTGACAGCAAGAACATGAGTATATTTACAAAGACATAAAGGTATAACAAAAAATACTTTTCAGCAATTTCCTAAGACACCAATCGAGTGACAAACAATATTAGAAACAACAAAGATATATGCTGAACACCTATATAAGATCTACCTTAAATACTAAGCACATCAGATACCTAAATGTATAACAAATTTAGTATAGGAAAAAAAGAAATTGAACATAGAATAGGGTGTGTCAGAGTTTTGCCCAACACCACAAATTGCTACAAATATAAAACATTAACTTGAAAACTTGAGTCATGTTCCTAAATAGCTTCGTCAGATTGAGACTTTCATATGAATGTCATGCAGGCACCTACCATATTCTGAAGTATCCAAACTGTCTGTATACAACTGCTTTCTAAGATCAATGATTAAAAAAGGCTTTGAGTGAGTGAAGCCTGAGGGTTTTTCCAAAGATCATCCTTCTTTGAACATGCTACAGAACCACAAAGAAAGAACTGTGCTAAATAACAGAAATCACATCACTCTAGGACTACCAACATCAGCAATAACTAAAATGTATAGAACATGTAATTCAAGTAGAAAATAATGACATAATCAAGATGTTGACATTTCATGCTACTTCAAATAAAATATTAAAAAGGAAATCTCCATCAACACTGAAAACAACTGCTGGAATTGAAAAACCCTTGTTTCTAAAAATGTTTGGTTAAGAGAAAAGATTTATAAAATTCAACTGAAGTTTATAAAATCTTTCTCTTAAAAGTTGGCATTCATTGACCAACCAGCCAAATGTTTTCTTGTAAGAAACAGCTAATATAACACTACCATTTCTATTCCTATATGTCAGTCAGAAGTGAGAAATGGTCAATTTCATCAACAATAAAAAGAAAACACATCAGGCAACCAAAGTGTAATTTTTTCCAGTGAATGTTCAAAAATAGCATTGACAATGCTGTTAACAAGAAAAAGAGCTAAAATTCCTGAAACACACAATGGGGGGAAAAGGCTTGGTGAATTAAGCATTCAAATGATGCCAAAGGTAACCAGAGGAAAGTAACAAATCATTCTGAGAGCAGCACAAAACAGTCCTGAAAAGACATACTGCATATTGAGAGTTAATGATAGATAATTTATGCCAGGTTAAGGTTATTAGGCTGAACATGTAACTTCACAGTAATTTAGTTGATTGCAATGATGGTGTCTTGATGAAAAAAATCCTTTTCAATTTGTGGAAATAGTTAAAGTGGATTAGTCATCCCATATCCAATATGTGCTCATTGCTGTCAAGAATAAGAAGTGATGAAGATCAACTCAAAAGAATCCAAGGTTGATATCCTGCCTTTTATGCTAGTTTATGGGATCAAGAGGCAGGCTTAGTGAAATGAATATTGACTGACTTTAGATTCAATGCTGTCTGAGGTATTTTAATTAGCCAAAGTAGAAATGTTGTTGAAATCTACTTTTTCTTTTTCCATATATCTACTGCATTAAATAAAAGCAGTTATATATATAGTTGTGTGTTGCAATAAAATTTATATATGGGATCATAGTGAAACATTTTCATTCTAACCAAAATCACTATGCCCATGGCTAATGTTCGCATGAGTTCCATTCTTTAGTTCCACTGGGTCCGATTTTTACTGCTAAGACACATGACACTACTTCCATGAAACTGAAATAAGCTTATTTCCTCTGTGTTACAAAATATAAGAAAAATTGTTCTATTATGACTGCTTTTTCCTAAGAACTGTCTCATTGTGGAACATGGGTGTGCTTCTCTGAACCATTTAATCTTGACTTCCTCAAGAGTCAGACACTATTTATCCTCCTAATTACCAATTCCTAATACATTCTCCTCAACTTATTTCACGCACTTCACTTATCATTACCATTTTGACTGCTTATCAAGCTTTGTAATAGGGGGATATTTTATAAAAAGTAAATAAATTAAAAAATTTGATCATTTGGTACAATTGTGGAAAGTGGGTCCTTCTCATATCTATATATATAAGATACATATTCTTTCAAGAAAATCTTTTTAAATTTTCAGTAAAATGAAAAAAAGATGGGCTCATAACTAAATAAGTGATATGTAAATGAAAGATACCTAAGGTTATTTCGGTTAAAATATTCTGTTAAAAAATAAACACAGTTTTAAAAAATATATATCATAATCTATCTATTCTATAATATAAAACACAATATGACTTTATATTGTTATCAGTCACAAACTCGGGACAATGTGACATTCCGTTCTTATAGTAATATGGATGCCAACTACTCAAACAAAACTTATTTGCATTGCTTTTTATTTCTTTTGTTTCATGTTAGCTTTTAGACGATGAATATGACATGCTCCATAACTGGTGAAAATTCTGTACAACTAGAGATTTTTATTTTAAGTAGAAGATTGTTTGCTTGTTGTTTACTTACTTTAAAAAATACAGTAAATATATGTAAATAAGTTACTTAGTTTCTTTTCTTAAAAACCCCCAAAATATAAATATAGATGATTTTTTCTGTGGGCTTTCTTCCTTTCATTCTGTTATTATCTTTAATCCAAAGAAAAAACATTTAATGTAACTTATGTCATGAAATATCCATAATTATTCAATGCTGAATAGAATATTTGTTTAGTTTAATATTTAGAAAGTATTGAGCAAAAAGAAAACAATACAGAACAAGAAATAATTTTTAAGTGTATAAGTAAATGTTGTGAGACCCATACTTCCCTACATCATGGACTCTCCCAGTACTATATTATTATGTGAATGGTAGTATCATAGGAGGAAGGCACTAGTAATGTGCAGTCACGTATGATACCAATATCGGACACCACTGAATAGTAAGCTCTGCTTACACTATTCTTTGTAACTTTTCTGTTTAATATATCTTTCTTACCTTATATGTTCCATGTTTTCCTTCCGTGGCCCCTACTTCGGGTCCACATCAGTAAACCATTTATCTTTGTAGTACCCATTAAAAATGATTTCATTATTTATGAAGACATAAATTGTATAAGTATTCAAAATAGCCTTGCGGATTAAAGAGTTGGTTCATGAATTTGGTAATATAGAACTTGTGAGTTCAATCTCTAGGCAAGATAGTGCAGACTCTAGAAACAAAACAAACAATAGGAGCAGGACTTAAAACAAAGAACAAGATCATATATGCCTCAACATGGACAGCAAAGCAAGAAAAATCTACTCCCATAAATAAAATGTTCAGTTTGAAATTCACTAAAGAATACATGGATTGACAAGCATCTGAAGAAGGATAAAGGCGAAAACATTGTTATAATGACATACATAAGGACCAAATTCAAAATAAATACAATGTATATATATATATATATATATATATATATATATATATATATATGTTGTGTAACTTTTTTTCTGGATGCACAGACAGCACATTGGTTGTCAGCATGAAAAGAGGAAACATCAAACCGAGTTCAAGTTCTACCCTAGCCTATTGCATTCACTTTCACACAAATATCCTTAGGAATGGCATGGATACATTTTTCTTCTTCCCAGCTATGGGTTAAATAACAAAACAGACTAGACTCTTAAGCCTTGGAAGAAGCCAGTCTAGGAGAAAGACAATGATAATCTCAAAACAATGAAGAATGCAATGGAAAACAATGCCTCTATTTTTTACCAAGGCGTTGTGGTGTAAATAACACATCCCCAGTAATATAAATGAATTAGGCCTTAAATAAAGAATTCAAAGTGAGTCAAGAAAAACCTGCTGGAGTCAGCCAGGAAGAATTCTAACAATGTCATAGTGAGCAGACTAAGTGAGGCATGATATTATAATTGCTAGGAGTGAGTTAAAACACAAGGCAATGAGGTGCTTCACAGAAAAAGGAATCTATGGATAGTCATGATTGCCTACATCCTGAAAAGTCATGGTATTTAAGAAAAAGGAAAACATTTTCCCTGAGCAAGCTCTCATCTATGCATGTGATCCGATACTTTTTATGGGTACTATGCTCATCCTCAGCTGTGGATTAACTAGCAGGGTAGATAGGGTTCTCTATCTTTGGGTGGCAGCAAGTCTAGGAAAAGACTATTCTGAATTCCAAACCATAGAGAAAGCAAGAGAAGTCCACTCTATTTCCCAATAAATTATCGCAAATCATAGATAATTAAGAGCATCTTTACCAGAGCACACAAATACAAGACTCTGATCCATAAATAAATAACACAATCAATTTTATGGGTACTATGCTCACCATTTAAATAATTAATCACAGGTTTCAGAAAACAAAAAGTGAAACTACTTGTCTGAATAATTCATTAAGTTATTGTAAAAATTCATCTCCGAACTTCATACAACACAAATATTTATAATATGAGTTTTCTGCTATTTTTAAGATGTCACTTTTATTTCCCAAACTAATTATAAGATTTGGTAAAACACATTTTATGAGTACACAAACATTTGAAGAGATAAATTTTCTCATAGGATATATATGCCTGTGATAAAACATTACATCTGTTTAAATTTTAATACTGACTACTAACAACTTCAAAAATTACTACTGATTTGTCTAAAAAAAACCTGTTTTGAAAAACTTAATATCTCTGAGGTGACAGAAATGTGAATCTACAGAAGGATGGTGAGAATACTAATGACTGAACATTTGAGCAATGACAAAGTTTTAGAAAAAATAGGAACAAAAAAGAACACTTACAGAGAACAAGACAGTTGACATTTCTGGGGCACATAAAGAAAGAGCGCTTAGAGAAATTGACACTGACAGGACATAGACAAGGTGAGGGATGAGGGACAGAGGAAAGCAGAAAATACCTAAAGAGCTTGTGTAAATGATTAGTAGAACAGGGATTAGGTTATAAGGTGAAAAAGACAAAATTTACTAAGAGTACAAAGAACAGGAAATTGTGGAGAGCCATGATTGCCAACATCTCAAAAGGACACAGGTCATGCCAGTCTCATGAAGAGTGGATCATTGTCTACCTGCCACCATACTGGAAACGGATTTCTTGCATTGTTCATTGATGATTTCACTCATCTATCAGCTTATCAGGCTTGAGTTTATTCAGGTTGAGCATTCAAACAATGTTATATTTTGTATACATTTTTCTTCAGTTATCTACAACAGAGTCATCAGTAAACAGTTTGTGTATTGACTGAAAATCAACTTTGGTATAGTATGGTAGATAAGTACGACTGTCAAGAATTTGTTTATGTAAAACTTTAAAATGTTACAAAATCTGATTTGCAATCCTTCTTAGATATTTCATTCTTTGAAAGTGAATGTTCAAGAAAATGTGATGGCAAAAACAGAATCACTTTCATTCAATGACCATCAGGTTCCCTGCCAATAAATCCCAGTCATAAAATAAAAGGATCTGTGACTTTTTTTGTTATATTTATCGTCTTAGATGTTTGACAAAAAAGAAGAAGATTAAGAAGAATTATGTTCTCGTACATCAATCCGCATCCATCTGACAAAAAGGCTGTATCTCTCATAGATTTACCACAAAGAAAACAGCAGTGTTTGCAAATCTTCCTCTTTCCAAATATGAATATCTGACATATTAGGTGTTGACCTAGCTCTTGAGGTAAAAGAACACCTCATCTATATCTTGTATGTGTACACGTGTGTGAATATATATATATATATATATATATATATATATATATATATATATATACTGGACTCTCCCATTATTTTTGACATATCATTTGATTATAGTGGTGAATGCTTGTGCATAACCACCATACTTTTTGAAGAGCTGAATACGGAGAAATGGTGCACAGTATGCCACAAGGTCCCCAAACAACAAATTTTGAATTCAAAGTTTCCTTCTCCGAGAAGGGTTGCCACCCAGGGCTATATCTGTCCTGCTATTTACATACAGCTGGAGGTGGGAAAGAGATGGTTTCATACCTTTCCCAAGGATATTAGCACCTAAGTGAATGTAATGAACTCGACGGAATTTAAACTCGGTTCTCTGATTCATCAATCTGAGATGCAATACATTATATATAGAATGTATATTTGGATAGCAACTATTCTTTCAAAATATTTCATTGAATATGACAGACAAGGAAAATTTGATTAATTTTTATATTTTGGTTCTCTAATATTCTTAGATTTTTCTATTTCCAAGGAAGCATAAAAATTGTCAGTATTGTCCCAAGTGCTTTCAGACACTCCTTAAGCCATCTTCAAGGGTGTATATATATATATATATATATATATATATATATATAATGTTTGGGAAATGTTATTAGCAAGTAAGAACCAGTGAACATTCATATTTTTCTCTTCAACTATTTTTCTTACCTTCTGCAATAAAAGACAATATATTGATGAAAAAGCAATAGATCAATAATATTTGAATGCAACTAAAAGATTTATATCACTTATAATAACACCTTCAGCCAGGAATTTGTTTGAGACCTTCTGGCTAATTTGAACTTGAGAGAGAGAAGATAAAAGTATTACTAAAAAGAGCCTCAAGATCAAGTGAATAAAATCTTTTTAAATGACACTTCAGCTAATCATGACACTTCAACTAATTATACTAATTGCGTCCTCAGTATCTGATATTTCCACAGAGATTAGTTTTAAGATTTTGGTTTGTATTTTTTAATTTCTAAGTTTTATCCCAATATCATTTCAGTTTAATTTCATTTTCTTCATGTTAACATTACTATTTAGGAAAGCAGTTTTGCAGTAATTATAATAGTTTACACTTTGTATTTATATAAAAGAGTTTTATATAAATATTGTACATAAGGATCTCCCTCTCAAGTCCGGTACACATCCCAATTGTAGAGCATGAGCTTCAGCCTAAACATGGTGGCATTACTGCAGCAGTCTCTATAGCAAGTAGGTCTTTCACAGGATGGAGTTACAAGGACTGGTTTAGAAGTCAAAGTTATCCTTCACCGACATGAGTTTCTAACCAAAGCTAAAAATCCCAGAGTGCCCTACTATTTAACTCATAGCTAGTGGGAAAAGAAGCAGATTCATACTTTTCTCATAAGTACAATAAGTCCTCAGATTATGACAGTCCCAACCTATGACAATTCGTGGCAATAACATAATCTCTATTAATCTTGTTTTGACTTATGCTGTTTGTTTCGTATATACAACAAAATAAGCACAGTCATCATGCAGCACTAGGTGGCATGGATCAGTCCCTGGTTGTACACCATATTTGATTGTTAGTGACTGAGTGCTTATTCATGAAAAATCATGGGTATGTTATGACTTAGAAAATTGTGTTATGATATATCATAGAAACAGGACTGTTGAATGTTGTATTTGCCCAAAAAGTGATTGTAACAAACTTGACTGGAATTTGAACATGGATCACCAATTTCTTGTTTTGAGCCACTAACCATTACACCAGCCATACATCCACATATATATAAGCATATGATTGTAGAATATATTAGTGTATATATATTTATCATTTTTAGCCATTATGAGTATGTAAAGTTATTTCTCATGACTTCATAACAAATGGTCAACAGAATGTTAGTTCAGTATAATATTCAATAAGTATTGAACAGTAAAATGCAAGATGATTTAAATATAATTACAATATTATTTAAAATGATCCTGTCTGTTTTGTTAGTGTAGATAAAATAGTATATAGAATAATCATAAATTATATTTCATATTGTGTCTATTTCAATACAAATAGTCATAAAATCATTCCTGTCAAACCGGGAATTGAAGGTCGTTCTCAATGGATTCATCTCCAGCTCCTATCCCACTAACGCAGGTGTTCCTCAAGGCTCCATCCTAGGCCCTACTCTGTTCCTCATATTTATAAACGACCTTCCTGATGCCATAGACTCTCAAGTCGGCATCTATGCTGATGACACCACAATTTACTCCTGCCTCAAACACAAATCTAGTGATGCTGACAAAGTTAACCTGGCAGTTCAAATTGAAAAGGACCTCCAATCGGTTGTGAACTGGGGCGAGAAATGGATGGTTAACTTTAACGCCTCTAAAACAAAACTGCTCTCTATTAATCACTACAAGGATCCATCCCTGCATCCCATTAGAATGTCTGAAGACCAACTTCTCGAGAGCTCCTCTCTGCGGCTGCTCAGTCTCATGCTGTCCGCTGATCTGAGATGGAACAAATACATCGAGTCAGTTGCATCATCCACCACAAGGAAAGTTGGTTCCCTGTGCTGAGCCAGGAAATTTTTCTCACCGGAATCGATCCTCCAAGTCTATAAATCGACCATTCGCCCTTGCATGGAGTATTGCTGCCATATATGGTCTGGAGCCCCTGCTGTTTGCCTCAGAGTTCTTGATAAGATCCAGAGATGGATATGCAATGTGATTGGCCCTGATCTGTCATCTCGTCTGCAGTCGCTCTCTCACAGACACGATGTTGCCTTGCTCTGTCTTTTTTACAAATACTTTCATGGTAATTGCTCCGAGGAGCTGCTTTCGCTTGTCCCTAGGCCTCATGAATTTAAACGTCCTACACGGCTGGCATCCCATTCCCACCCCTTCACCATTGAAACTGTTAGATGTAGATGTCTCTTCTACTCCAATAGCTTCATGTCCCGTACATCTCGCCTGTGGAACTCCCTTCCCTATTACTGTTTCCCTGACAAATACAATCTCCAACTATTTAAGTGTAACGTCAATCGACATCTCCAGTTGCCTTGATCTATCCACTTCCCTTCTCCACATCCTTTCACCTTTCATTCCTATCTGCTCTCGCTCCAAATTTTCTGTAACCCCCTTGCCTTGATCGATCCACTGTCTTTTTCTTTCTCCACATCCTCTCCTTTACTACTCCTATCTGCTCTTCCTCCAACCCTTCTATAACCCCTTGCGTGATAGTGGCCTCCAGCCTTGCTTGGGGTGATACGGTTAAAAAAAAAAAAGATTATATTTCATATTGTGTCTGTTTCAATACAAAGATAGCAAACACTGTTAGCTTTCCAAAGGTGAGTTGTGGCTGGTCATTCATTTTTTGAATGTGTGATAAACTTTGATTTTACTCACAGATTCAACTGCTATAAATTCGTTAACCGTAACCATCTTCTGTGATTTACTGCCTCCATAAGAAATAATTCCCTTTCATATAAGAATAAAAAAAACTCGCAGGCAATAACTTTATTTAATTTTCATAGTTTTATTGTTTATAAAATAATATGAAACTGTAGGAAGGGAAAAATCAGCCTGTGGATGCAGCTTTCTTATTCAAATTAGTCAAAGAAAAATATTTGATCCAATTTAAATAAAATCAATTAAGTGCATATGGAAGTCAGATTTACCAGTGGTAGTAATGAAACACACTCAAACATTTTGCTGGTAAAATATAATATGGTTTAGACTTTCTGTGATCATTTAACTAAGTACGAATTTTAAAATAAATCCATTCTCCATTTATTCAGATATCAGTGAAAGATTATACTTCCTTAAGTGTTTAATATAAATCATTATTATTACTAATGTTTTCATCTTATCACTATTGCAATATTTTGACTCTTCTTCAGATGTCTGTCAATGTCAGTAAATTTCAAGGAATTTTTAACTTAACCCTTTATTTAATCTCTGGAGGTAGATTGTTCTTGTTCTACTGTCCATGTCTATAGATGTCTTGTTCTTATTTAGTATTGCTCAGATATTGCTCACCATGTTTCTAGTGTATCTAAGTCTGTAGTAAACAGTTCAGGGACTGAACTCATAATTACTATATCAGCAGATTCAAGAACCAACACTTTAATTCACTAGTCTATTGTTGATATATAACTGAAATGTTGTTATAATGACTTACATGAAGTAAATTCATTTGATGCTTTGGAAAAAGCATTTTTTAAATTAGTCATTAAATTTACTTCTGTATCATTTGTAATTTTGGTATCTATTATTTTTTTTATAATAGCCAATCATTTAAAAAGAAATGAAACAATGAAAAACATGTTGTCTCACATTCCTTGTAGATGCTAATAATATTTATGCTATTCTTTATGCTATAAATCCAAGACATTTCTTACCATAAACTAACCAGAAATAAAGTATCTATATTTATTTTATCTGTCTGAAAATCACTGAACCTCTCAGGAAGTTGTATTTTGAATGAACTCAATATTTTGTGTCAAGTGTATACAACAGAAAATTAACTTTGCCTCTCTGACCATGAAGAAAAACTGGTAATTGCCTATTTTAACTGTAGAATGCTTGAGAGATTCTGAAAGTACAGTCTGTTTAAATTTACTTGCATAGATGTAAGATGATTGCACTGTAGCTTGGTGCAATTCTGGGTTATTTATATAGTTATAGGTAAAAAAAAAAAACTATAATTAATACCAGACATTTTATAAACCTATAATTAATGTCAGATTTTTATTTTTTGATAATGGTAATATTAACATTTTTCTTATAAAGAAACATTTGGCATTCATTGACAAAGCAGCCAGTACTATTCCTGATCGTTTATTTATTAAATCATTCTGTTTAAGCAATTTTTCAAGAAAATAGGTTTCTCAAGTTGAGTAACTGTTACAGTACTTGCAAGTATTGATGAGAGTTTCCTTCCTAACTTTTTGATTGCCGTATTGTAGAACATCAACATCTTTTGTCCTTATTTTCTCTTCAAATTACGTGTGCTATCCATTCTGCTGTTGAAAATCCTTAAGTGATATGGTTTATGTTATTTGGTAGTTACTTGTGATTCTGTGGTGCCAGTCCACAAGTTTTGAATAAGCATAGTCCTTGCTAAAATCTACAAGCTTTATTAGCTCAAAACCATTTTAACCATTGATCTGAGAAAAGCAGTTGTAGGAAATATGAAGGCTGTAACCTTAAAGATCTTAGAATCTATTATTGTCTACAAACATCAAGCATTGCTCTTATCATTAGTGATGGAGTTTTCCTTCATTTGATGTAGTGTGGAACATCAACATTTTGATTATATCATTACTTTCTCTTTGAGTTACATGTGATGTCCATTTTAGCTGTTTCTACTGTAGAAAGTCATCATGTGATATGGTTTCTGTTATTTGGTACAGTTTTTTTTATTTGTGATTCTGTAATATAAGATCCAAAGAAGGCTAGTCTTCACCAAGACCCACAGGCTTCACCTGCTCAAAGCC
This sequence comes from Acanthosepion esculentum, assembly GCA_964036315.1. NCBI lineage: Eukaryota > Metazoa > Mollusca > Cephalopoda > Sepiida > Sepiidae > Acanthosepion > Acanthosepion esculentum. The sequence goes on along the minus strand of OZ038475.1, from coordinate 30,738,952 downwards.
ATTTTTAACCATTGCTCTGAGAAAATGATTGTATACAACAGAGAGTTGAGAGATTACTGAATGAGTTTGGTGCCATATCAACAACTATATTTTTCACAGCATTTTCTTGTTTATGCTAAATAATTTTTTAATATTTCTATCTATATACAGGTCTTTTCACTTCCAGTATAAGTTCTAGATTATTCTAATTGTCCTTCTGAAATAAATCAAGCTTACCTAGCAGTTGAAATAGATCCTTATACCATTCCTTGTCAAACACTTTTGAACAATCTATAAAACATAAGTGTACAATCTTACGTATTTGTATATTTCTCCAATTTCATTCTGATCATGTTACATTTCTTGTTCTTGTGTCATTAAAAAAACTACCTGTTTTTGTCTTATTTCTGGTCAAATACTGCTTCATGATCTATTCATTAGGATTTGCATCATTAACTTTGTTATGTAGCTAATTAAACTGATTGTCGGAAGGAGCTCACATTTATTTGTACTTGGTTTCTTCAGTAACACTATTAAGTTGGATTTACAGGGACTTCAAGTATGTAGGTTGGGTCATTGACTTATACAATCAATTTTCAATTTGCAAAGAATCACAAACTATTTAAAAATTATGCCAAACTTCTTACTCTCTCTGATGTTCATCATCTATTTAAAGAATGAGTGAAACCCCCAAAATATGCTTATCACTTTTGATCATCAATGAGATAAGCGAATATTTTGAATATTCCTTCAAGATGTCACATTTTACTAAATAAGTAAGACTATCTTTAATGACATTTTACACTGCACATAAGTTAGTTAAACATTTTATCAAATAGATTATTATCCAACAATGAACAACCAAATATTTTTATTTTCCATGTGCATTAATAGATTTGTCATAACTTAGAAACACTTATAATTTCTTCCTATGAAAGAAACTCTACTGGAATCTATTAAGGCTGCCGCATTTTAAATGATTTGTTTTTATTATTTTCAAAGAAAACTATACTAAATTCTTGATTGTATTTTCTGATGTATTCTCTTGTTTGTTACTGTTGTTTAAATATCTTGTCCATGTTGTAAAACATTACATATATAATTGTTTAAATAAATGTCATTGTTAAATTCTTTTCCAAGTGGAATTTTGCAATTGCACTGCAACCAGAATTAATTATTTTCTTCACATTTTTTCTCATATTAATCAAGATTAAGTAATCCAGAATATTAATATTAATCTTTTTAAATATTATAAAAGTAAATAGAGAGGTCCAGTTTTAGATATTAACTTCATTGTAAATTGATCTGCCTAAGTAAGACAAAAGATGATCATGCCACATGATCTCTTAAATAAATTTTAAGAGATCATGTGGCATGATCATCATGATTCATCAAAAATGAAAAACTTTTGTAATTTTTTAATCTGAAATACATTTTTACTATTGGTTAAGCACACCAGATTATGATATTAAAAAAAAAATTATTTTTAAATTTTAAGAAATCGTGTGTTAAGTGCATATTTTGTTTTTGACATCATAGGGGATCAATTTATAATGAATTTATCAAAAGTGTAACCCCTATTATCTTTTAGAATATTTTGAGAGTGATATTCAAAATCTGACATGCTTAATCAATAGTAATAGGAGGAAAATTTTGAAACAAATTGTTATATTCCGTGCTAATAAGAATATATACTTGAAAAACAAGGTGGATAAAATAAGTAAAGATTCATTGTAAAAAAAAACCCAGTACAATGAGAATAAAGATAACAGTTATGCACAAGGTCGTCACAAGTCAATCCAGTAGTGAGTGCTACTATTGGAAGGTCGGTAGTTCTCACGTAAGTCTGAGTCATACTCAACAGATCCCAGCTAGTAATATTTACCAACCTCCCCATGGGGTAGGATGTGGCACAAGGCCGAATTTAATGTGGGGCAATCTGAGCCCATAGGCTTGGCCAAAAATTCCCTGTAAACCCCACATAAATGGGTTTGGGTCTGTCTACCTCCCCAGATGAGACTCAGCTCTTCAGCATAGCCTTGTCCAAGTTCCTCTCCCTCTGAAAGCAGAGAGCTAGTCTCTGTAGTCCGTTGACTTACAGATACTTATAGGTAGTTACTACCTATAGTGTAGTCACTCATGGTGGTGACATGTTATTCCATTACATCACAAATTATTATTTCAGGTTGCAATGTCTATTGTAAAACTCTACTCTTCTCCTATCTTTCACTTGTTTGAATCAGAGAAAATTAATCTTCATTCAGGAAACATGACATCTAATAATTCTTCTTCGCATTTGTTCTGTTAATTATGAATTTAGTTTTGATATCATCCCAGATGTAACCTTTTCAGTAGATACCATTTTTATTCCAACATTTCATTTGATATTAAGCACAAGAACCACACAGATGCTCATTAAAGGACACTTGTATTTAGAATCAGAAATAGCTGGCATTTCTTGGACACATAAGTAAAGAGGTGTTGGAGAATTTTATACTCCACAAACATATTGTAGGCAAGAGGTGCAGGTGGAAAGTAACCTACCTAACAAGCTCTTGTAAATAGAAGAACAGGGACTGGGAAGGATATTAAGGAGACTAATGTTTGTCTCCTTACAAGCTACTAAGGATAGGAAGTTGTGGAGAGCCATGATCACCCATGACATGAAGGGACACAACACATAAAAGTCATTAATTAATATTTAATAAATGCTGAAATTGTTACTCGGATATATATATATATAAATATAACCGAAAGGATTTGAGAAATTGCAAATTATTAACCTCTGCATTTGAGTCTCATTGAAAAAAACCATCTATGTAGGTAGAAGTGTTAGAACTTATATGGATTGTAGCAGCTAAGCATCAGAATTAAATCTGATTCTTTTTATATTGGGATCATTTCATTTAATGCTACCACATTTACAAAATAAGCCATAAAAGCTGGTGATGATGAAACAGGATTTTCAGTGTTTATCTTACCCGCACCCTGCATTTAACCTACACTATCAACTCTTTCTTTCTATGTTTGACTAAAACTACATATTACTTTACTAATATTGCTTTACCTAGAAAACTAGTATTCCTCTAATGTGTAATGTAGAAATTTAAAAGTATTTACTAACAATTATGAGAAAATAAAGAAAAAACACTAAAACTTAAAAAGAACTACTCTATCCTGTAACACTTCAGCAAATTCTCTATGTTCTTGATTTGAGGAATAAAAAAATCATAAAAAGTGCAATATTTTTAAAAGAAACAAAAGGGGCTAAAAATGATTGTATAAGAATAAAACATTCTTGATTTGTTGACAGAATTTCAATCTTGCATGCATACACATAACAAAAGAGGAACATATATTAAAAGAAGTAACAAAGAAACAAACTTAATTTGACTTTTTTTTTCTTTTTTACATGGGTATTATTATTTATTCATTTTACATGGGTATTATTATTTATTCATTTTACATGGGTATGATTATTTATTCATTTTACATGGGTATGATTATTTATTCATTTTTACATGGGTATGATTATTTATTCATTTTTACATGGGTATGATTATTTATTCATTTTTACATGGGTATGATTATTTATTCATTTTACATGGGTATGCTTATTTATTCATTTTAAGGACAAGATTGCCAAAAAAATTTATAGTAAATTTTAAGAATTTGGGTTAAAAGAAAATTCTGTTGTGGGTTGAGAGAGTCACATATTTTGCATTAATACTGGGGGGTTGTGTTCAAGCCTAGGTAGAAACCCAAATTTCAAAATATAATTTTCCAAGCAAGGTAGACCCTTCACACTTAGAAGAACCTCAATTGCTATATATCACTCCACCTTTATAGCAGTGAATATTGGACAATTTACTCATAGATGAACACGAAACTTGAGACAACTGAGATATGGTTCTACAGAGGGATGCTAAGGATACCATGAATGGAACATGTGAGCAACAAAAAGTTTGAAGAAAAATGAAAGCTGAGAGGACACTTAGAATCAAAAAGAGAAAGTTGAAATTTCTAGGACAAATAATAAGGAAAGATAGAGATCTTAGATAGTTTGATACTCAAAGAACATACTAGAGGCAAGAAGGACAGAAGGAAACAGCAATGTGCTTGTGTAACAATAGTAGAAGTGGGAGAGATAGTACAAAGGCAAACATTGTTAAGAGCTACAAAAGATAGGAAGTTGTGGAGATCCATGATCACATATATGCTAAAAAGGGGGAAAATGACATATGAATTGATACTTGATTTGCTCTTAGCTTTTACCAGTAACTGAATTTAAATAATTTTTAATGCAAATCTCCGCAGACTTTCTCAGTTCATTATGTGACACTTATTTTCACTACAGTTTTTGCTTCAAGCTAAATCTGTACAATAATATAACTAGCTTCTAACTTTTGTTGTCAACAGCCATACTGATGATCTGTTATGTGATATCGGTTTTCCTATATGGTAGTGAATGCTGGACAATCTCCTCACAGATGAAGAAGTGACTCGAGGCAACACAGATATGGTTCTAGAGAAGGATGATGAGAATAACAGATGGAACATATGAACAAAGGGTTAGTTTTAATGAAAATGGAAACAAAAAGGATATACTTAAAATCAGAAAGTGACAATTGAAATTTCTAGGACACATAGAAGAAAAGAGGGCTTGGAGAATTTGATATGAACAGTGCATATTGAAGGCATGAGGTACAGAGGAAAGCAGCAAATAACCTACATACTGAACTTCTGTAAATAGTTGGCAGAAAAGTTATTAGAAGGGATAGCAAAAAAAAAAAAAACTTAGTTGCTACAAGGGACAGGAAGTTGTGGAGAGCCTGAAGGGGTCATCACATAGAAGAAGAAACATTCCATGATTTTTCATTTGTTTGTTTTTCTGTTAATACGAAGAATTTAAATCTTGGAGATTTATGGCTAATGTATTTTCTGCTTATTTTTCAGATTCTGCAGCAACGTCTCACTCAGGTAAGTAAGGATAAGTACTGTGTTTAAGGAAAATCATACCTCTCTTTTTTTTCTTCTTGTAATACCATGGCACTAATTCAGCAGAACAAGCATGGCTCATTATCTGCAAGAACTGAAAAGCAAGTCCTAATTAATCAGAACTACTTAATTTCTCTTTGAATGTCTTAAAATTTATGAGTGACTCAAACTACAGCATGAAATTTTCAATAAACTTTCATATACAACATTTTGATTTACAATAATATATATTTAGTTTTAAGGTATGCTATATTTACAGTGTAAAATAGATGGTTTGAAGATAGCATTTAAGCATGAAACAGACTCTCACCATTCAGTGTTGAACATTATCTAACTCCCCATATATATATATATATATATATATATATATATATACTAGCTTAAAAGCCACCCTAGCTTGCTCCTACAGAGGCCTCTTGATTAGGCTTTTGGCTTGTTCAGGAGTTTCAGAGTCCCTAGGTCTTTGAGTATTCTCAGCAATGGAAGCTCTCTCGGCTGTTGTTTGATCTGGGTTTTCATTTGCACGGGACTTTCTTTACCTTGCTGCAGCCTTGGCTCTTGATTGCAATCTGGTCCTCTGTTGGTGGAGATTTTTTTTTTTTTCAAGGCATACTGCTGCTGTATGCGATAGGCAACAAACTACAGAAAAATTCAAAATTGATTGCTGAATTTTAAGCATAGCATTTATATCTAAGCTTAGCTTTTAAAAGTTCAATGATAATTCTTCTGCCACCACTTAATTTAAAGACAATTTGATGTACGTAGGTCCTTACTTTCCATACAAACAATTATTTTTGTTTCATTGGTGACTTTCAAAATTAATTTCATTTATTCCCAAATTTATTTCTAAGTATTAAAAATTGTTATCATACAAAAAATTCACAAAATGTCATGTAAAAAAATAAAATAAAATAAAAAATAAACAGTTGCAGTTGTAATAATGAAAGTTTGGGAATCCAGAATTTCAGGATTGCAGGTCTAGATTTGGCCCAGAATGTTTTAATTTTCTCACAGAGTCAGCCTGATTCCGAAATGGTATGATATGTTGTTGTATGACCTCTTGGAGTAAAGTTGACAAAATGTTACATATTGACACACACATTTATTTATATAGATATATAATGTGTTTGCTGAAAGAGATCATTACATATTTCACTTCATTATCAATTTTCAACATGAGCTACCAAGCTATAATTTTTATTTGTTTATTTTAAGCTAGTAGAACATTTTAATCTTCGAAGATTATGCTGTGCCTCGTTTGCCTATCTTCCAGACTAACCTCAGCTTAGTGATTTTCTGTGTTTATATATATATATATATATCTAGAGAGAGAGAGAGGAACATTGATACTAAATTCAGTGAAGCCCAGAAAGCTTTTTCACACATCCTGCTACAAGTAAACCAATATCACATGAGGTGACAACTGAACTCAAGTTAATGAAACAACTTGTCAAAAGAGCAGTATAACACCTCCTACTACAAGTTAACTAATTTCACTTCATGGTGAAGTGAAAAAATTTATTTATTATATATATATATATATATATATATATATATATATACACACACACACACACACGCATACACAAATTAAGTTGCAAGTTCAGTCTTCTGGATAACCAATAAAAAATATATCATTAAATAAGCCTGGGATAGATATGTCAAAAATGAATTGATTTAATGCCAAAAGTTCATTAAAACTGCTTAATTTTAAATCTTCTCAGTGGGTGTCATAAAATATACAAGTGATTTAAAATACAACATGAAATTTTCAATAAAGTTTCATGCACAACAAAGTCTTAATTCACCATTCATATGATATATATGTGTGTGGGCGGCTCAACAAATCTATATCTATATCTTGATACAGCTATTAACTAAATTTTGGGTTACATAATTTTTTATCTATGGAATTAATGAACAAACACAGGATTAAATGCAGTGACTAGGAAGGAAATTATATTGAAAATATATTTTATTTTATTAGACTGTAAACTTATTGTTTGTATACAAAACTGGTTCTCTTTCTAAACATGTTAAACAAATCTGAACTGTTATACTCATCTTCATTGCCATATTCACATTTCAGCCATTGTATGCTCCACCCTTCTTCAGGTGATTGGAATTTCAAACCAAACCCTTTATTTCATCCACCAGAGTAGATTGTTCTAGTTCCACGTGCCATGCCTCTTCCGGATGTCTCAGTTATTTCCCTTTAACTCAACTTTTCAAGTTTTTCGTTCACCACTGCTGTGGCCTGGTATTGAACTCACAACTCTTTGAGTCTAGTCACTGGATCTAACCGTCTTTTTCCACTGGGCTATGTGTCCTTAATCATTATACCTCATCTCAGAGATATAGAGAGATAATGTCAAACAAAATGTTTTACAAGTATTAAAAGTAATCATAAAGGCAACATAAAATCAGATGAATTGAATTTCAGACCCATAAAATTTTTTAAAATTATGAAACTGTAAATATTGAACAGAAATTTTATCACAGAATTAACATATAGACTACATTTATTATTAATACATAGGATCAAAAGCATGCCACATGTACTGCAGCTATAGCAACAGTGGTGTATCTAGTAGAAAATAGTATGATAAGGTCCATCTCTCACCAGGCTGGTTTTGAATTCAGAGTTTTTCTTCTCTTAAACGAGTTGCTACCTAAAAGCAAGAGAGTCCAATCCACTCTGATATTTAACTCATAGCTGGGAGGAGAAGAGATAGGTTTATACCTTTCCCAAGAGTATTTGTATGAATGTAATTTACTTGAATGGAATTCAAACTCTTGTCACTGATTTCACTTTTTGAGTGACTGTTACACTACCCACACATACATTTATTACATACATCGAAATGAAACGAACAATATTTAATAAACTGATGTCATTAATTTTTATTACATATATTATATGATATCAGTTTCTTATATATTGTTGGTTTCCTATTCTTTTCATTGATAAATTATAAAGTAAAGAGTCATATCTGCAATATATAAGACAATTTGGGGGTTTATAGCTTTATAGGTTCAGAATGAAATGCCAAACATTTATACAGGCTTAACATTTTTAAGAATGAATACATCTAAGTGAAAAGTTTTATTCTCTGAACTCATAGTTTTGCAAATCCAATTTAGTAAATATTTATAATTTTGATAATAATTTTGAATTTTGATAATTCATTTTATATACTCTATTAAATAAATCCATTCAAAAAAATGAAATTAAAAATACACTGTATATTGGATAAGTATATATAGAATTTTTATTCAATTTCATTGCAGATGCAAAGTGATAGAAATAATTGTATGAAGGTCAAGGTGGATATATAAATTATTTAAACCACATATAAATAAATGAATCTATCAAGTCTAATTGAATATTTTGTAAATGGGTTGATGAATAGAAAAAGAGAAATGCATTAATAAGGGAAAAGTCAAACTAAATAGAAGACATTGAAGAATAGAAACTGATCAGTCTTTTCAACCAGATGTGCATATCAAAATACACATAGTAATAAAACATGTCATCATTTGGATTTTCATAATTTCTCCCCACCTGAATATCTCCTTTATCTGTTTTTCTTTTTCACTGGGTGGTGCTACCTGGTTTAGCAACAGACACCTGTACATTAAATCATAATAGAAAAGGCTTCAAAACAATATATAGATACCATCTGAGGAATATATTTTCTTTTAAATTTCACAGACATAACTTATATATATACCATAATTTCCCATGTATAATACGCATTTTTTTTTCTAAAAAAATAATAAGCAAAATCAGGGGTGCATATTATGCACAGCTACAAAAAATCTTTAAAAAATTGCCATAAAATAAAATAAGAATTATCATAAAACTAAATTAGAATATTATTATTCTATGTTTAAAACCATTTTTTTTAAATAAGAGTAGGAAATGCTGGCTATAATGAAACTGGAGAGGTACAATTTATGGGGTTTGATTACCAAAAATGGGTGCGTATTGTGTGAGTAGAAGCATTTTCCCATACAATTTTAGGTGTGCGTATTATGGATGTGGGCGTATTATACATGGAGAATTATGGTACTTATATATAAAATGAGAAAATTATGGTTCTGAATGGGTCATGAAATTATGGTTAATATTTGTCATGAACTTTTAGTTATTTAACATACTGAAAATAAGGAGAGTTTTTAGAATGTAATTTTAGACTTTCCTAAGACTTTTGAAACATGCTTTGGCTCCACTCTGACAACAATGAATGTCAATATTTTGAGAAGCAAAGAATGATTTATGGTATCATTTCTGTATGGAACATTGGAAGGCATCATTTTTTGAAGTATTAAGCGAGGAAATATAATTTAGAAGTTATTACAAGAAATGATGAAGCAGTTAATCTTTTTCTAGATGATATGCCAAATTCTCAGCATAGGAGAAGCATAACATGTACGAATCTATTCCAGGCTCTGATCTTTATCACTTTTAAGTTTTATCTTGATCTACTGTGAGAGCAAATAACTATCTGCTGCTTGTAAAACATTAGGAAATATTTAATATCTAATTGCAAAATATATTAAAACAATTAAGACAAGATCTCTTCATCGAAAAGCAATAAAACAAGGTCTATTAGGTCCAAAGATGGAGCATCTGGTCTGCCAAGCAGTCTGCACAATGATAATATGTAAAAATAGGAAAGATGAGATTTATATCATTAACAATACAGCAACAATAAAGATTAATTATATCAAATCATAGCATTTATTCATGACTGAGAATAGCTTCCAACTAGTTTTCAGATTAAAATGATTTAATTTTGTTACATCTGTTTTCAAAATGAAAGAGAATGATAGAAACTAATTCATTATGAATGTAACAGACCTCTTCTTTGAGTAATGTTTGTAAAAATTCTTGACCATCGACAATCCTTTGATTTTCAGTGCATGACATAGAGATTGAAAAGTCAAATTTCTAGAGCAAGTTTTAGCTAAAAAGTTGCAAAAATGTTTACCTATTACCAAAGAGATTTATTTTGTTAGTGCAGGGAAAGAAATCTAACCAGAAGAATGATGGAGTAGCAATAGAGTCAGTAGAAAGTGATAGGAAAGAACAAAACACGAGTGATTATGGAGCTCCACGACTTCCTTTTCACCAATACTTGCCCCTTTATAAACACACTTTGTTATATGGTAATATTTACTCCATTACTTTGCTCATATTTATCATGATGGTTATACACTGCTTTTCTATGTCTTTTCTAAGTGTTAAATTCTCACAGCCTCCTTTCTTTAGTATTGCCTCCAAAATTTTCAATTGTGTTTGTTAGCAAGCTTCTTTCTAAAAACAAAACAACAACAAAAATAAGATGTGTTTCAACTAGCAAAACTGTGATAAATGAAGTTTTATGTAGAATAGAAACTGAAAAAAAATTGTTCATAACAATCAGAAAGAAACAGTGTAAATTTGGGAGAAAAATAACAAGGAAATGAGGCTTGGAGAATTTAACACTGACAGGATATACTGAGGAGAAGATAAGTGTAAAATGGCAGTGAGTTGTCTACTTTACAAGTTTAAGTAACTGGATGGAGAAACAGATAAAAAAAAAGCAACAGAAATGAACAAGTATTGCCAAGAGCAATAAAAAAAACAGCAAGCTATGGAGAAACAATTATTTATATCCCAAAAAGACATGCACATAGAGAATTCTAAATTACAAATTAAAATATTTTTCAGTTTTAAGAATAGAAGCTTTTAAGTGGACTGTTTCTCAAAGATACTAATTTTTAACTGCCTTTCTTATACAAAAAAAATGACTGTTTGAAATTTCTAGATGACACACTCATTATGATTAATTTTAGGCAAGTTTTTCTTTCTTCATATTTTTGTGTTCATTTTTCTCAAGATCATTTTACAGTATTTCTCAAAAAACTGTTGAAAATGCTTAGTAACCTTGACATATTTGTAAGAATATTAGAATAATCCAGAATCTATACTGCTAGGAAACCCTCAGCATACAGACAGAAAATGAATTCAGTAGATATAGAACAAAGATATGTCTTCCCATCGAACTCATTAAATCAATACAATGAGGTGATTCTTAGAGAAATGTAAGTCCTATCAGGATGCATTATAGGTGGACACAATCTAAACAACATAAGATATGCAGATGACATTGTTAATAGCAGACAGAAATGGGTAACTACAGAAGGTATGGAAGGAAATCAAAAAGAAAGGACTAAACATCAATTGCAAGAAGATGGAATACATGTTTGTCAGCAAAAGGAGGAACAGTGCAATATGCAAATTACAAAATGGAGATAGCAAAATCAAACAAATACAAAAATTTAAATATTTGAGTAGTGTTTGAAAAGAATAGAAAGTATAACATTTAAATCCAAAGGCACATTGTGATAGCAAAAGACATCTTCCAAATACTAAGCAAAGTATTAAGAAACAGGAAAGTTTCATTAGAAACAAAGAAAAAAATTGAACTGTTACATAATATCAGAACTCCTATATGACAGTGAATGCTGGACAATCTCCTCACAGATGAAGCAACAGAAATATTGTTCTTCAGAAAGATTCTGACAATACCATGTGAGCAATGATAAAGTTTTAGATAACATGAAAAACAAAAAGGAAACTTATACTTAACATCAAGAAGAGATAGTTGAAATTTTTAGGGTACATAATGAGGAAAGAGAGCTTGGAAAATTTGATACTCCAAGGACAGATTGAAGGCAAGAGGGAGAGAGAAAAAGAATGCATAACCTACTTTGCGAGCTTGAGTAAATGGATGATGGAGCAAGGTTTAGGAGAGATAGCAATAAGACAACATTTATGAAGAGCTACAAAGAACAAGAAATCACCAACATCCTGAAGAAACACAGCACATGGAAGAAGAATTGTTAAGTAAGCAACATGGACTGAAAAAATAAAAATAAAATTTCTGATAAGATTTGAACTCATATCCTTTATCATTGGAAGCCTCTTTGTTTGGGATATAATTCATACTGCCTACTCAATAAAAAGCAACAGAAATAAGATGAAAGAAAAACTAACCAAAAGAAAATTCTAACCTCATGTTTTATTTTCTGAGTATCTTTCTCGTATACACATTCAGTATAAAAAATTAGATGTCAGCCAAAAACAAAGACACAAATGTGGGTCTGTTGGTTGATACCTTGTCAAGTAATATGTTCAGGTGGAAGTGCTGAAATGGTTACCAGAATCTATTCAGAGGAAAAGACCTAAACCTAGGTCTGATAAGTGGGTTATCCACAATAAGCAAGCTCCTATAAATAATTAATTTGGAGTTTGTAAGTTCCTAGCTAAGAAATCCTTTACAAAATCCAAAACTGAAAAATACTCTATAATGACAAAGATTTGCTAATATCCCTGATGCTGGATATCAAGGATCCAGCAACAAAGGATTACATTACTGCAATGGTAAGGGTTATATTAACCATTCCTTATAAGGAAATATTTGGCATTTTTTGACCAAGCAAATAATTCCACTTTCACAGAAAATTCATGAAATCATACTCTGTAACCAATTTTTCAGGAACATAGGTTTCTCAAGTTGACTGTTATTGCTCTTTTCAGTATTGATAGGTGATTTTCTTTCTAACCTTCTGTTTGAAGTAGTGTGGAATGTCAAAATGTTGATTATTTAATTATTTTCTCTTTGGGTTATTTGTGATAAATATTTTAGTTGTTGGTATTACAGAACCAATGCTTTCAGCTATGGCAATATCATCTCATAAAGTGCATAGCTTCACAAGAGGAGTATTTTCAATGTAAAAGCAGCCAATAATGACCAGATAAATAAATTTTGCTTTTGCAGGGTCATTCCGAGAATTAAATTGTATAAGTAAAAAGGAAGTTTTTTTTCTGCCTTTATTATTGCAAAATGCAACTGACAGCAAACTTGTATAAATTTTATGTCATAACAAGCACTAAAAGATTTTGCATTTTCTTTCACTGACCAACATTTTATCACTGCAATCAAACTCATGCTGGAGACTGATTTCCTATTGACTTAGCCAGTCTATGGTGAGATACCTTTCTCTATCCTCACTTCTGACCCACAGTTTTCTTTCTCTCTTGAAACGTGTACAATCTTCTCCCATTTAGTCACTTGAATCTTATTTTTGAATCCTAGGCAATTTCCACTTTTGCTCATCAGCATCAACCACACTCCATCATTGCAAGGAAGTGCTGCCAAGAAAATTATTGACACCTACCTCAACCAAAATAACAATACATTTTTAGCCAAATGTAGCAACTAATTTAAGAATTATATCTCTGAATTCTGTATTACCCAACCTTTTTTGGAAGAAGCCATTTTTCGAGATAATTCTCAAAATAGCTGGAAGACTTCTGATTTTAAGCTGCTGAATTTTGTGCTACAAAGATTTTATAAATGCAAATACATTCCACAGAGCTGGTGATTCCACCTAAAACTTATTGATATGCTAGCCTCTGGAATTTGTACAAAACCAAAGGCCTACTGTGAAAACAATTTGTATTGCAGCTAGAGTTATTATATTCGCATGGACATTTCTTCAGTTGGGCATATTCCTCTTTTATAATAAGATAAAACCCATTTCAGAATAAAACCAACAATGTTCCCAGTATTACAGCTGATCAACAAGAAGATATTTCTGCATAGAAATATAGGAACAAAAGTTAGTTACCAAAATCAGTTACAACAAATGTAGCAAATAATAAATACTGACAAAAGCAAGCTTCATTATTATTCACTGAATACTTATATGATCAGTTAAGCCTGTTGCATTATATGATGACAAATCTTGCTCTGAGGGGATGTACATACTCTTCTAATGGCTCTTTAGACAGTCATCCTTCCCCTTGACCCTAGTTTTCAGAGCTGTCTCAGTGGCCCCTATCAAGGATGACTACGGAAGTAACAGCATTTGGCATTATCACCTTGTTTGGGATGAAATGATTAAAAAAGAAAGGATTGTCAAGATACCTGTTAATTAGACAGAAGACAGGGAGAAAGTGATCCATACTTTTTCTAAAGGTATCACTAGGAATTAAAAATAATACAAATTCCATTTTTTGACCAATAACTGAAATCCCTCTCAATACCTCCTCATGTCTATACCATATGTGTGAAATATTTACTCAATACATAGTATTTTATTCATTTTCTTCTTCTTTTCCTTTTACATTACATTTTGGATGGTGTTCCCTCCAGTTTTCTTAGTTGTCTGTAGCATTATGGACTGAGAAACCTTCATCTGAGGGCATAAGTACTTACTCTTCTTATTGATGACTCTTTGGAGAGTCTTCACTTTGTTTATTGAATAGACATTCAAATGGATTGGATGAGCCTAATTAATATTCCAGTTTTTTCTCTGAAATAATAAAAATACTAAGATTAAAACATTTTGCCTAAAAAACAAAAAAAACATCATACACTAATTCAATACATTTCTAAAGTGTTTATTTTTTACAAATTTTATATGAGTTAATACTCATATCTGATGTATAAATATTTGTAAACGTCAAATGATTCACCTACTAACATGGCTGCATTCTCGTATCTGCTTGGAAAGGCAAGCAAGCTAATCTACCTCATTTATAGGAGAGCACCTGATGCAGCAGGTGGGTAGGTCCACTTTGCTGGAATGGACCTGCCCAACACATATGCATGAGTGGGCTCTATTCACTAATATATGTCTTTATTAAATGACTCAGGGCTGCATTTTAGCTTGAAGTAACTACACCAGTCGACTTGTGTGTCAGACCACTTGCAAGCCAACCAATATTGTTAGATATTTATTACATTTTCAAAATGAGATGATTTGTATAAAGTGTGAAGATTTTTCATTATTAGTTTTACTTCCTATTTGTATCAAATCTATGGAGAGTGAACTTTCTAATGATTAAACTTATGAATTATATTGTTTTTAGTGGGTTTTTTTTCTGTTTATTGAAATGTAGATTATCCTTAAGAATATCGATGCTCTCTTCCTATTTAATTATAGAATTTAATTAATTTAAGTCATGTCACTTGATTCTAATGAACTTGACTGCAGTCAATGATAAAGAGCAGTTCAGTAATAATTTAATCAGACTTATTACTGGATAAAGTTGATGATGATGATTGTCTGTGTTGTGAACCAATCCTAATTCATGCTGATAGCACCTGTTTCTCATCTAAAGATATAAGTGTTGAAATGTCATATAAAAAAAGATAATGTCAGCCAGAGATGGGTCTTTCAATAAAAGCAAAAAGGACAATTAAAATAATGATAATTGAGATAATTGCTGAAGGTCATGGAAGAGCAGAGGCTATGCCATTTAAAGGTGTTAATATGAGCCAAATAAAGCAATTAGAACTCTTATAAATGTCTGAAAGTCAATTTGGCAGAAAGACAAAATTGTCAATGATGCCAGGTGCAACACATGTAAGGGCGATAAGCATTGTCATTGCTAGCTGTTCACTGAACCTCATTCTGGCTGTATCTACACTGACAGAGAATAAAATTGCAACATTCTGAAGGAAAAGGCTAATTCTGACTTATATATGTATGCTAAGGGTTTGTAGACATTCAGATACAATTTTCAATGTCTTTGGATGTCCTGTAATATGCAATTGAAGACTGCATGGCATCCCCAGCACAAATATTGGTAATTGTTTATTTGCAGCAAGACAACAAGTAAACATGCTTCTTGCCAAACTTTTACATGTGTTGGTCTCTCATGGTTAGTTGTATACGTGTTGAAGACCTGAGAAATGATATCTACCAGGTCCAATACTTTTGACATCATGATATTTGTTATAAGTTTAAACTCTCTCTCACCTTTGGTATTTGTGGAGGAAATATTTTATAGTGTTATATCTTTGTGTGTCTATCTATCTCTCTCTCTCTAAATATATATATATAGATATATGTGTGTGTGTGTAAGTTCTCAGAATATATCTGTAAAGAAGACAAATTGAATAAAATAGACAATCAGAAAATAATACTTATTCATTGCCGATGCATTTCATCAGCCAACTTTATCAAGGCAAGTGATGATAAGCAAAATGTTATGTATTTACGCAAAATTCAAAAATTTTAGAAGATGCTCCTGTGAAATCCTCTTTTGGGATATTACACAACATTTCACTTTTGTATATCATCACTTGCCTTGATAAAGTCAGATGATGTACTATTTTTCGATTGTCTATTTTATTCATATATATATATATAAATTTCTCCACTCTTTTCTGCTACCAGTCCTACAACAGAAAGTTGATGGGTAGTACCAGCAGGATAACACCCAACCACATTAAGCCTGCTCTGCAAGATGCTCTGCAAGAAGACTGATAAATTCCTTCACTGGCACAAGCACAAGCACTAGACCTATCTCTTATTGAAATTGCATGAGACAACACCTGGCTATTTTCATTATTCACATTTGAATTAATATCATTATCACAATGTTTGATCTTATTCAGGATTAAAGCATTGGTTTTAAATTTGGCAGCAGAGTAATTGTGAGTTCAGTTCTTGAGCTGGCTAATACAGGCTCAGACCTCATAGAAACAGACTAGTAATAACTGAGCAGTACTAAAAACATAAGTTATTCCTAGACATGGACAGCAGAACAAAAGACTGTCTACCCCATAGATTAAATAAAGTGTTCAGTCTGAAATTCCTTAAAGGTTACCTGGATTGATAGACAGCTGAAGAAGGCCAGAGTCACAATACCTGAAACATTATGATAATGGCAACAAACCATAAATAATATAAGTAATGATAAATCTCTTGTTCAATTGTCACTTGTATGAACATATACATAAGGGGCAAAATTAGATATATAAATATAAAAGTGAACAGTGGCACAGTCTGTTCCATGCTTGAATGCAATCTTTAGGAATCTCCTGAAGATTGTTTTTAAGTATAAAACAGACTGTCACTGCTGAGTGTTGAACTCCATGTCCACTTATATATGCTCTATTTGCAATATTCAACACTTTAAACAATAAATATAGCATACCTTAAAACTATATTTTTATTATATATAGTATTCCCCATCTGTATAACCATAAGAATATAAGAGTAAAAACCTGTGTTAATGTCCAAGGAGAATGTATAGTTTATTAATATGGAACCTGAGTACTGCAAATGCACTCCCTATTTTGTAAAGCACATATTGATCTATACATTTAACTCAGCAATGTTATCTGTATATTTAATCTTGAGTAAACTGAAAGACATAATTAAGGTGCTTCAATTTTATTTTTTTCAGTGTATATCATAATTATCATAAAGTCACTGCATATCAAAATATTTCAATGAACAAGAAGACTCACATGGTTGCACTTGAGTCATTTGCAAAATTGGACTAATATGAAACTATGTTTATTCTATACAGATATTGGCATAGAATATAAGATGAATAGGTTTGAGATTTTATTGACCCCAGAAAGCAAGTAATCAGAAAACATTGGGAATAACAGTTGCTCTAAGCTTTGGCATAAGAATAGTCATGTCTATAGCCTGCTGTGGAAAGAGGAAGCTACTGCTGAGACCTACCAAGAAAAGCAAGAACTGCTGCCATAATTTACTGGAAAAAGGGAGAAAATATAGACAAGGTTTAATGTGGTTATTTTTTGCAGAATATTATGATTGTCAAGGAATTCTTGTAAAAATACTTTGACAAATATAAATATATCTTTCTTAGTTACTGACAAGAAAAGAGTTTTAAAAATTATTATTTAATTAGGTTTTACCATTTTTTTTAAATAATATCTTTAACTTGCACTTGTTCCTTTATTCATAAAATAATTAATTTTATTTTTTATACCACATATCTAATACTAGCACAAAATGTTTACACTATTTATTGTAAGTTTCAGACTTCAAGTTTGAATTTTGAACCAAACCCTTTATTTAGTCTACAAGAGTAGATTGTTCTAGTTCCACATGCTATGCCTTTTCTGGATGTCTCAGTTAATTCCCTTTAGTAAGTCAACTCTTCATTTCTGCTGTGGCCAGGCATTGAACTCTCAACTCTTTGGGCAAAGTCAATTTTTGGATTACTTCAACCAGCACGTTTATTCTTGGAGCCATCAGTCAGTGAATTTTTGGGACTTATAAACCTAAGGTCTCAGTACAAATTTTTTACCAGAGCTCATATTACAATACAAATTGTATCCAAAACAAATTTAACCCAAAGTAAACAATGCAAACTTTGAGCTATCTCAGTATATATGTGATTCTCTCTATCCTACTAACAAATTAAAATCATTCTGATATGCTATTAATCAATTCTATTTTATTTTGATTCTACCAAAGTAAAAAAATATATACTAGGCTGGCAAATTAAATCTGAAATCTTAGGTGAAAATTATAATGATAAATTTCATTTATAGGAGTTAATTACAATCTGGTTACCATTGGTAACAATATTATCATAATTAAAGTATTAGCCCCTTTTACTGTTTCTAATATTTTCTACAGAAACATAAAGTACTTGTTATAAATTTACTACTGAATATTTGATGCTTTTTTTGAAGGCAATTATTTGAACTCGGTTCATATCTTGTCTAGTTCTTACTTTGAGAACAGCTATTTCTCACTCTTAATCTGCTAGGGAGCGCTTTGATACAGTTGAAACAGGGCAAGCAATAACGGAGTAGTATTAAAAATGAAAACTAGATGAGATATCCTGAGACATGGGCAGTGGAGCAAGAACACTCTACCATGATAGATCAAATATACGGTTCAGTTCAGAATTCCCTGCATGTTACCTAGATCAACATACACATGTTGAAGGTCAGAGAACACAATGGATGAAACATTGTGTGATAACAGATAACAACAACTTAAATTAGGACAATAATCCGCATGTAAATAATAATAACTCCTCATCCCAAAAATTCAGACAGAAATTGTAGTTAGTTTGTTGCAATTTTTGTCAGAAATGTAGTTCTACATCATATTTTTATTTAACTCTGGATTAATTAAGTTATCCTACTATAAGAATATGTAGTAGCTGCCACTTGACAATATGCTGAAGGAAGGTATGTTTGTTTTCAATATAGCAAGGATGGTTTAGCTATCTGTGGTTGCCAGCTAATCATAATATCATATTTCATCTGTGAGTATATTACAATGACCACAGAATTGGTGAATGAACAAAATTTATTTATCAACACTGGTTTTGGTTGATTTTTTATTTGTTTATATATACATCTGTATACCCACTTTGAAAAGCACTCTCTGCTTCCCATTGGCTTGCAGCCTTAAATCCTGATCATGAAAGCTTGGTTGGCCAAACTATCTACTTTTAGAAATTGGGAAATTTTGGTTTCCTTTTATTATTTGTTTTTATTTATTTCTCTATCCCCAGGCAAAACAGAAGTGTTTTTTGATTGGTCCCTATAAATAAATTTTATTTGAGAGTAAATTTAAAGGAATGACTAAATCAGGTTGAAAAAAAAAATCCAAGCTTTTTTATAAGGATTAAATTCACCTGTGAAAATTAGTTAGTGAATTGACTAACAAGAAAGTTATATGAGCTGAACTCCTTTGTACCATTAATGTTCTTAGCACAGCATTTTTGCTCAGCAATGTATATAAATACTTGTTACAAAATAGATTCCTTGCATTTGCTTTGATAAATTCCATAAGAGGATGAAATGTATCAGCTAAGCTTTACTTTTGTCCTTTTCATATTGTACTTTTATAGATATACTCTATCTGAAATTTTACACAATCTTACAGACTTTTCAGATGTGGGAATTCATAAGGGAAAGGAATGTTTTTAACATTGTGAGAGGGTAACTAAAAAGAAGAAATCAGAGAGAAATGAATGTTCATCTTAAAAAGTATACACCTAAAGAAGTCTGTGGAATGGTTCCAAAATTTTATGGTAACAACATCACAAAAATAATTTGTTTAAACAAGTTCCTAATGTTAAAGACAAAATCCATTAAATTTAGTGAGGGAGTGAATTAAATTATGAAAAGGTTAGACAGGTACCAGCTCACTGACCCCTGGGTTCAGCACTAGATGAAAAAGAAACATAGCAGTTTTTTAAAATATCACTTTTGCTCATGTGTCCCTGCTATTTAGTGACAAAGCTTGAATTTGAAAAATAAAGAGAAATGACCATATAAATATGTTGACTCTATAAACCATTTTCATTATTAATGTTTACTTATATAGTTATCATTTAAAACTGTTTAGAATCAGATCTTTCATTCATTATGCAGACTTATGCTGGTCAAATTTTTGGGAACTGTAATTAACAAACAAATCCAACCCCAAAAATAAGAACAAATAATCTACCTTGAAAATTATCCTCACATAATTTTTGTTTCCTATTTTGATGTTTTCATTGTTCCATTCACTACTACAGTTCTTCACTGTTTATTCTGCCATCTGAACAAATGCCATGTGTATATGTAATTAAATCACATTTAATATTAATGAAGTATGTTTTTTCTTGAATTTGAGAAATCTGAAAACCATATATGTTTTCCACAAATGCAGGAAATATTCTGAACTTTTTCAGGTTATTAAATTATAAGTTTTGTTTTTCAATTAATGGACATCATTATGAGCTGACTACTAAAATTCTTCAGCAGACCCCAGCCTAACCTGACCAATCTTCAGCTTTCATATGTCACATATCTAAGATATGAGACAATTTTTCTTATCATCTTAATTCATTGATTTTTCTTTATGTTCATTTCTATTTACACAATGACTGATTTTTATCAAACACATGCTTTTGTATCTATTTAAAAATAACTGGCCAATAACAGCTTTTCTCTTATTTCTTTTATTTGGCCCTATTATATAACATGGACCTTCTTATTATCGCACATAATCATGAGCTTATTTCTGTTATATAGCATAAATCTAGTCACAAGCATTAAAATTGTGCTATGGATAAAAATCCTTGCAATGAAAAATTTTCATTATTGCTTGCATTCAATGTTAATTTTTCTATGCATGACTCTTACATTTTTTATAATTGGCTAAAACTTTTAATATTGTCATGAATTTCCAGTTTCTTGTGATCCTTTAATAATAACTTATACTGTTAAATGCAAAATATTTTGTCTGTTTTTTCTAATAACAAATTTAAAATAACTAATTGCTCCCTGTTGTCATTCATCTCTAGAATAAAAAGTTTTGAATCCTTTCATATTTCAGAAAATAATATTCTTACATAGAAAATATATGTATATAATAGCTTCTTCAAAGTTGATATTCACATGTAGTGTGTGTATATATATATATATATACATACACACACATTTATATATATATATATATATATATATATATATATAAGTGAACATTGAAGTCAACACTCAAAGGCGACAGACTGTTTCATGTTAGACACAATCATCAGGCCTGATGATTGTGTTTAACATGAAACGGTCTGTCGCCTCTGAGTGTTGACTTCAGTGTTCACTTTTATATTTAGATATGCTCTATCTCTGATATTGAGAACTTTATCTCATAAATATAGAACACCTTAAAGCTATATTTCTTCATATATATATATATATATATATATATAATCATTTAGTAATGTGCTGTGTCACCAGGGATCAATTAGTGAAATATTAACTAAAATATTAACCTCTAATATTTGGATTATTTTATCATGTCAATATTTTTTAAAAAGGTAACTAATGCATTTACCTATCTGAGCAAAGTATATTATTGTATAGATTCATTATTATTCTTTAAAATATGCAAACTGACATTGTCTTTTCTCATACTAAGAACAAGGATGATATCTACTGAAATGTCCCCTTTATATTTCTTAAAACACATAAACACTTTAACAATCCTGGTTCATTATTCCAGGAGGCCTTGATCAGGTTAGTATGTTTTGTTAACATACAAAACAAAAGAAATAAAATTCCAAGCCAGTTATGACAATTTAAATTACAACTTTAATATTACTGTAGATGCGTTAGCTTTAGCAGTAGTCTGTGTAACAAGACTGTTTTTAAAATGCTTAATTTGATCAATTGACTCTCTTCTCATTTTATCAAATGTTAATGCAAGCAAAAATTTCACAAGTATAATTATGTGATAATGAATCATAAAATTTCCAGTTGCCAAAGATTAATTTTATTTAAACTACACACTTACATATTTTTTGTTGATATTAGTCTAATTAGCAAACATACACACACACACATTATATATATATATATATATATATATGTATGTATGTATGTATGTATGTATGTATGTATATATATGTATACACACACACACACACACAGGGTGATTGCAAAGTAACTCCCTATTTTATGTATGATGAACTCTCTCATCTAGCTATAATTTTTACAAAACAGGAGAGTCTATCAGACATGAAATAGGGAGTTCCTTTTCAATCCCCTTGTATATATATATATTATTTATATGGGTGCTGAAAAGTTCTCAACCTAATCCATTTCCTAAAATCTGACCAAACATCTGATTTTATCTTTTTCAAAGGGTTTCTTGGTCAGGCTGAAAACTGTTCACCACCTCTCATATACTAATGAGCTAAAACATTATGATATATATTCATAATAATAGCTGCATAGTTAGGTGTATATAAAGCAGGTAAGATGACCTCAAGTATTTCATTTTGATGTGCTAAATGCCACTGTTCTAGGCAAAAAGAAAGATTTGAGTGACTTTGTTACAGACTAAAAGCTTATAGCCAAAAGAGAAGGTCACAGTATTTCCTTAATAGCATACTTTGAGTTGTCTAATAGCTGGAGGAATATATTTATGTTTTTATTAAATCTCCTCTCCTGAGCTTATTAAGTCCACACTGCTTATTAATATAACACTTTTTGACTCTTTAAATAAATTACCGAGCCCCAATTTATTAAGACCCTTCTGTTACATATTGAGAAAATTTTCTACCCCTTCTACTGCTTGTATTAGTTAACACAGAGTAACTTGTGGAGTGCTCATGGTCAATTACATTAAGTACCTAACAGTACTGTTGCAAGGAGGAAAAATATTGCCAATCACAAATAATGCATCAGGCCACTAAGACTTACCAATGTAAGAAAAGAACAGAATCTTTCCTATTAAGTACAAACCAACAGAAAAGCTGCTGTGGCAGAAGTTCTAGATATCTTTAATCAAGTTGAAAGAAGGAAGCTTGTTGCATATAGTTCTGTATAGACACAAGCTTGTCAGATTACCAATTCTACCCATGTCCATTGGCAAAAGGATTTTCAGTGAACCTTGTACAATAGATTACATGGATTTATAAGTTTTGTAAGAAGCTAACAAGTCAGTAGAGACTGTATGATGGATTGAACACTGTTCCTCTGAGACTCACTGGCCTCCTCATTCCTAAGGATGGTACTTTGTTGTGTACAACTAACGTCAACATCATTAAAGACTAAATACACATCTTCAGAGATTGTAAGTCTTCTATGATATTGGCATCTTCTTTCAGCAGGACAGTGTACTATGCATGACATCATGAGTTTTATTAAAATGGCTTCAGGAATATGAAGAAAATTCCCCATATCATGCTGGTGATCTGAATCAGCAGATTCTCTGCCATAATATGCATTGTAGCAGTTAAAAAATTGCTGCTAATATTATAGAAACAAATCCCTGGTGAAAACATTACAGGTCATGTAGCATTCATGCCTGATCAGATAAGACCTTTTTTGTAGGCAGCAAAGTGGATCAAAACTATGGAGGTGTATAAAATGTTTTGTTTCATCAATGTGGATATATATTTTAAAACTTTTGAGATGAGAGCTCAGTATCAGAGATATATGAAAGCATTTGTATATATAAGCAGTGCAAATATAGAACTCTGTATTGACAGTCTAATGCATAATTAAGAAGGTTTAAACTGCCACTTATTATTGTATCTTGATTCTGTGTTTACTACACCTCTCTCTCTCTCTCTCTATATATATATATATATTGAAAAAGCTATATTTAGGCAATAAGTATTCATTCAGATAAATTTAAAAAGGTATGTCTGTTTAAATTTGCTGTATTTTTGTAGATATCTTCAGACTGTTTATTCACAATTTCAAGCACAGTACTCATCACCTTATTAGAAAATTGGAAATATACAATAAAAATATTAAACAGACAAACATTATAGGTTCATTTTACTCAAACTTGTTTGTGCAGACCAAATCAGAGATATAATTTCATTCACAATAGCATTAATGATTTGATTCAATCTTTGCCCTTATTCAAATGTAGTTATGGATAAATGTTATATTACTTTTACATGATGCCCAATTCAAGTTACAATGAATTGGTTGCAATATTAATCAAAAACAGAATTTGATAATTTGTTTCAAATTTCTATGCCCAAATTGTTATATTAATAATGCTTAATTAATGCATTTTGTTAAATTTCTTACCTCATTTTTAATAATAATAAATAAAAAATTTCTGAATTGAATTTTGGCAACTACAAAATTAAAAAGTTATTTAAATTTAACTTAAATATCTATTAATAACTTCGAAAGATACAAACATATTTTAATACTATGCTTGCATTTTATTAGAAAGCAGTTATCAATTAATCTTAGATTTTGTTATTCCCTAAAAATAAATGCAGTGATTGTTGCCTTAAAAGATTTCTTTATTTCATAACTGTGTGGTGCGACATTTCTGAACCTAGTCACTTTTAATTCGAATTAGCCAAGGCACACAATGAAGCTGAACGTATTAATATTAGATTGTCACACATGAAATGATACATTTTTTGGTTGGTTGTTGATCCAATCATCTAAAGTACTAACCTCCTTATATAAAAAAAATCTTGACTTTCCTGACTCTTTTTCTTTCCATATAATTTTTCTTTTAATATATTGTTACTCATAAGCCCAATGAAACAATGTTGAGTAATCTTGCTGTATGAGTACAAACTGGGAAAAAGAGCCATTTTTGCATCGAATAATTATATGTGATGAGAAATGGATAATCTTTGACAACTGTAAGAGAGATGAACTGTGGTTACACAAAACCTCCACTGCATCCTAGAAAGTTAATGGTTACTGTATGGTAGTCTTTCAAAGGGGTTATTCATTATTCATTCTTGCCTCAAGGGAAAACAATGACGACAACCTTGTAGTGTGGAGAAATTGAGTGTATGCATGAAAAATTGAAAAAGAAACATCCTAGACTTGTGACTGGGGATCAATTTTGCTGCACGATAATGCTTCTCAACCAACTGTCCAAACAGTTGCATAGCTGAATTATCAAATTTTGTCTCATCCTCCATATTGCCTTGATATCTCTCCTACTGATTATCACTTATTTAAGAATTTTGAGCTTTTCATATGCAATAAAACATTCTCCAATAAGGAGCAGTAATCAAAGCATTTTAACTGTTTAGCACATCAAAGGATGAGAATTTTTTAAATATAGGATCAAAAATTTAGAGGTACATTGGAGAACAGTCATTCATCAACATTGTACTGATTTCAACTAAATAAATTAGTTATTTAACATTTCAGAAGTGTTTTATTCATTTTCTATAAAGTGCATTATTTCATGTGTCACAATCTAATACATTTAAGAAAACAGAGATAAGTAAATATTATTAGTTTAAAAATATTTCTCATCCTTGCCAAAGTATTGTATTTAAGAACCTTGTTATTTGTAATTATTTACACTATTGTTTGGACTGTTGTCCTCATCTTTGTTGCATATTCCCAATATTCCGGCCATTGTACATGCCGGCCTTCTTCAGGTGATTGTAA
This sequence comes from Acanthosepion esculentum, assembly GCA_964036315.1. Lineage (NCBI taxonomy): Eukaryota > Metazoa > Mollusca > Cephalopoda > Sepiida > Sepiidae > Acanthosepion > Acanthosepion esculentum. The sequence continues at coordinate 30,713,234 of OZ038475.1, read as the reverse complement.
TTCACTAAAACTAACTTCATAGGGCACAAGGCCACAAGTAAGCGGCATCGAGTAAGGATCAAAGTCTTCAAAATAATAATAGTCTGTGAAAAAGAGCTTGTTAGTCATTATTCCACATTGGTGTTCTATATACTTAGTAGGTTTAGCAAAACAAAAATAAAGTCTTAGACACCAAGTCAGCATCAAATAGTAATGGTGGTAATAGGCTGTGAAAGACAATAACATTGATATTGTATGAAGGACATTATAATCAAACCTAGTGTAAAATTCAAAGCCATGTGAGTGCCTATGTTTGGTAAAGCAGAAACAGTGATGAAAGCACCTACCATAACTGAGAAATTTATCATCAGTATTTATGGTGTAGAGTGAAATATTAGCATATGTATTGATCTCCTCTTTACATGGAACCAGATGTTTCCAGACTGACTTTTGGATTATCACTGACTATAAAGATCAAGAACTATCAAAACAAAATCCCTATCTGATGAATTATACATGTGAAGATCAAAGAACACTTTGGTTGAAAGATGGGGATTAAAACAATAATACAATGCCAAATAACTAAGAGAATAATGACAATGAATCAGACATTTCAATGAAGATTTATTTCCATATAAAACAATCTGTTAGATATAAACATAGTAAATGTATCATCAATACTAATATTTTTCTGACATGAAGTAATTAGGAATATCATTACTACAACTATATAATATAAATTTATTATTAAAAATATATTTTATAATAAACATTTTGAGATGTATAACCTCCAAAATATCTTTAGGAGTAAAGATTTTACAGTTATAAATGAACCTCAGTCATTGAATGGACACTTCAGCTCAGCAATGTTTGGCCTTGTTAATAGTTGAATGGGTAACCATTTAAAAATTCTAAGCAATGTGAAAATAAATCTTATCCTGTTCAAAGAAAGAAATGTTTCTGATAAGAGTCTAAGTCTGAACAACATATTGTGTTTGTTTTAACAGATGTTTCTTTAAATATGATGTGAAAATGATTTTATCTGATTTCAATATTGGATTTTACAAATCTGTAAGAAAATAAATGAACTGTCTTTAAATAACATTCCTTGAAACAATTTGCAAAACTGAGAACATGAAATCCTCAGTAACAATAAAATCTGCCACAGGTTATTAATCAAAGAAAAAGAATCTTTAAGTATTTTGTTTGGCTTTTTCAATTTAAACTTTCTTTATCTTTCAAAAAGATAAAAATATATAACATATGCTATTGTATTAATTTTATTCAGATTTAGGTATCGCAGAGAATATTCTGTAGGAAAATATCAAAATAATCTATAGCTAAATGTTTAAAAACAGATTCAATGATAACACCTTTAAAACATATGGCATAATCCAAACATTTACTCAAAGAAATTATTTTGTATTTATAGTTAGACATTCTAATACTGTCAGATTTCAAATACTAATACCTTTTTATTTATAATTTATCCATGAAAAAAGAAAAAACAAACTTGATATCACATATTTAACATATAATATTTATTTTAGGAATTAAATCTTTGTATTTATACAAAACAATAAAAAACAACAACAAAAAACAGAAAAAGGACTCTGATAATTGATTGGCTAACAATACATAACAATTGAAATAAACATAACATGCACACAAATTATATATATATGTACCTTATTAATTAAAAATATTTATTTTGCATAAGTATTTTTCAACAGTATTTCCTTTCTTTGCAGTGCATTTAATTCAACAGTTAATATTTATCATATAGATTGCATTATACAATGAAATTTTCAGATCAAAACTTTCTTAATAAATACATATCAGACACAGATGATTCATTGATGCAGCCTTCTATAAATTCCAACCAAAATGCTATATGGCATCACATAATACAGTAACATAAAAATTACAATGATATAAGACTGCTCCTTGTGAATAATGATGAACAAGAGGAATTATGAGCAAAAAGTCAAATTTTAGATGCTATCCATATTAAGTTGTAGCATATGGCTACTGCCATTTTATAATGAGCGAGTTTACTGCCTTCAAAAGAATTGTATTCAACCTGTTGGGATTTTGTACATTTATTAACATAAAGTACAACATGATCCAAAAGAGGAAAGAATGAAAATTATATATACATGTATATAGATAGCTCAAAAAGAAAAGTAAAACATTTAAAGCTTTTATGAGATCAAAAAGAAAAGTAAAGCTTTTTTTAGATTAGAGGTGGTGATGGTGTGTGTGTCAATGGTTGTGTGAAATTAAATAGGTTTATTATATGACTCAGTTTTTCAGACAGTAAGACTGGACATGCCTTCTACTTAATATATTGTAGAGCAAGAAGAAAAAATAGGTAGTAAAATTTTACGTCACTTCCTTTTATAGTCCTGAATATAATGCCACCTAGCAGGCATCCTGACAGACAAAGTAGAGTAATCCCACAAACTCAATTTAATAAATCACTTATGAGTTTAGAATAGGCATACTAAAATGTATTTAAATTTTCAGAATCCACATTATGTTATGGTTATGTGACAGGGCAGAGCTTCAAAACTCAAAAAATAATATCACACTTGCATAACAATACAAACATCCAAAATCATCCCAAAGATGCAAATTATCACACAAACTTTGAATTTTCTCAAATTTCTTTCTTTGTTTCATTCTTTCTTGAAAAATTACTGACACCAATGAAAAGTTTGGAACCTTAATAAGAATTAATACAAAATGTAAGTAGTTCTTTTACACCCCCAAAACCAAAATACAGAAACTAATTTGCCAACAAAAAAATAATATAATAGATATAATTGTTTGCTGACTTTAATAATATAATAATTAAAAAAAAAACACATTTTATATAGGATATACAACCACAACTCTCCCTTGTGGATTCATGTGTCATTATTTCAACCAGAGTACTCTATAAAAATACACAATAGAGAAAAATAAAAATTACAACAACTCTCTATATTAATGACCAACAATTAACATCATCACTAATGTTTCCAGAATAGGCATTCTAAATTCTCAGAATCCACATTATGTCATAGTCACATTACAATAACATTCAAAACTCAGAATCATATCAAAGATGCATACTATGACAAAACCTGTTTCTTACTTGAAATGTTTGAAACCAATCCAAAACTCAGAACCTTAATTAAGAACTTGCACAAAATGTACAGCTTATTAGCACCAAAGGTACAAAAACTGATCTGCCAATAAAAAAAAAACTATTAAAAAATATAATAAAAATAACTTGTCTGTTACTCTTAACAAAACTTGTCTGAGTATATGCATAACACATTTATCTCCAAAACTGAAAGGAAGATAAAAAAAGAAATTATAAGAATATTTATACCTTTACAGACACATAACACATTAAAGTAAAGTTGTAATCTTTTATTCGGGCATACACTAATTAACCTGTCAATATACTACAAATAGTTATAACAATAGTTACTATAGCAAAGAATATTCTGTTCAAGATTGTCATAAACACTAATAGAATTTATATCAATGAAAAAATGTAGCAAAATCACTTCTACACTCCACTCATAATGTTATTTTCTTTCATAAAAAATGTCATCAAAGCTGAAATATATGAATCAAAATAACTCAAATGTGAATCAAAGGATTTGTTTATCTTGTTATTAACTGAGTAGGTTCTGAGATTGTTTTTATCTTTGTTCTTTTAAGAATATTAAACAATTTACTCTCCATGTTTCGTTATATGAATTTTGAACAAATGTACAGAAATATATCTCTTGGCAATAAAAAGTATTATTTATTCTGTACTAACTGGTAAAGAAAATCATAGCTCAACAAAAAAAAAAATTACCTTCAGATTCACTTGAACAAAGATCACCAAGCAGATTGAAAATAATAAATAAACATTTGACGTTTTCCTAAATTATAAACCAGTTTGCTAAACACAGAACAGTTTACACAAGAAGTTAGAGATCCTTACCCTGATAGTTCTGAAGGATTTACTTCACGGTCCCCAAAATAAATTTAGACTAGTGGAAAAAATATATATTGCATTATACAAACAAGATGTTTTCTGTTTTATTTAATTGTTTTACAACATTAGGAATATTTTCAACTGCAAGAATTTGGTTTTTATGCTAACTCTTGCAGTAATGTCTTGAAAACTTTAGAACTTGATTCTTTGAATTTATTTTGATTTCATAGAATCAGAGTTGAAGCCCATATTTGGGCGTGGGTTACTTGTAAATTTTATATTCTTTAAAAATTGAATTTACATTCCAAGTAAAAGGGATTTGTATTTTCTTTAAATAAACACTGTTTGAAATTTTTAAAACGAACATGTGAGTATTTGCAGAAGAACTCAGAAAATGATTGGATAAAGTTAACTTAGAAAGTTTTAAGATTAGAAAACTTATCAATTTAAAGCTAGGCAGTTCAAAAGTTTAATTCATCCTCTCAATTTTTTTTTATTTTTAGAAATAAGAGAGGAAAACATTTTAGATTTTTTTCTAAATAACTAATGTGTCTATTCATTCTGTGTAGACAAAAAATCCATGAGACAGAACTAGCTGAAAATAGATGCATGTGTTTTTGATCCAATCAGTCTTGGGATTATTCCTGTTATCCCTTTGGGATTATCTTTCTGTTTGATTTGTTCTGACTATGCACAGTAACATTTGGGTACCTAAATCTTTTAAAACCAATATGGCTTCCATGCATGGTATTCAACTAATTCAGAAATGTCTAAACTATCAGTTATATACAATTGTTTTCTCAGATTAATGATTAAAACTGAATTCTCTAGGTCCTTCCCTAAGTTTTATAGACTGGCACTACAGATTCACAAAGAACTTTAGCAAATTACAAACACCACCTCACTTGAAGATTTCTAATAGCAGGAACAGTTAAACAGAATGCCTATGTAAATAGAAGGGAAAATAATGATATAATCAAAATGTTAACTTTCTACACTACCTTAAAAAGGATGGAAGGAAACACTCGTCAATATTTGAAAGAGCAATAAAAAGAAACATTCATCAATACTTGAAAGAGCAATAACAGTAGATCCGAGAAGCCTGTTTACATAAAAAACTCTTTTAAGAGAAATATTTTATAAATTTCAGTCAACAATAATGCCAAATGTTTATTATATGGAAACAGCTAATCTCACCATTTCAAAAGATACTAATCATACTAAATTATTTCAAAAATCAAAAATATTCTTCCAATAGTACATACATATAATCCATCATTACTTTTTAGAGTTTCATTATATGAGGAGTGCTAAAGTTTTCTTGGCCTGAAAGGGGCATTGGATTAGATTTTGAGAAGAGTTAAGCCAATAAATTTTCAGCATCTCCTTACATATCAGTTCATTTGTTCAAAAGTCATTCTGATCAGAGTGATATAAAACTCATACTATTCTCTCTGATTAAATTCATATTTGCTACATTTGTAAAGTCACAAAACAAATTAAGGGCTTTATTTTACACATTAAATAATAATTTAATCAAATTTATAATTATAGTAACATCTTTTACACATATATTTCTGAATAAACAATTATATATTGCAGACTTATATCTGAATTTTAATCAATCTCTAACAATAAGAATAACCTGCTGCTCACCAGCTATGAGTTAAATAGCAGAGTAGACTGGTCTCTTGACTTGGGTGCCAGTTTGTCTAAGAAGTACTACTCTGAATTCCAAACCATAGAGAAAGAAATGTGAAGCCATTCATTCCACTATTTTTAAAAAAGTCATTTAATTCACAGATAAAAAAACAATGGAATCTGTGGAGTGGCAGGATCACCTTTGACCTTAGGTGAGATATGGCATCTAAAAAGCAACACCAGAAACAAAGTTTGATGTAATGATTTTATTCAGGGTTTCTCAAATTGCTTACATTCTTCTTCTTGTAGGTGATAATGGCTCTCTACAACTTCCTGTCTTTTATTGCTCTAAGTAATTTTTTACCTTTTTCCATTGCTCTTTGTCTCTATTTTTCCATCCATTCACACAAACTCATTAAATAAATGACTCACTGTTTCCTCACATTCTCTTGATTTCAGTATGTCTTGTGAGTGATAAATTTTCAAGTCTCTCTTCTGAGACACATTATGAGGATTATGTGTCTCAGAAATCTTTTGAAAGAAAATATATTTTCATAGGATTTTATTATCAAAATTATTGTCAATTCCCAATGATTCGTCTTAGCTATGTAAATAAAAATAGTAGCATACCAAATAATATTGAAAAATATAAAATAGCTGGATGGTTAGATTTGTTTGACTGTAGTGAATAGTATTCATAAACTAATCAGGACAGCTCTTACATTAAAAGAGTCTACCAAGGATAAAGGAAGTGAGATCAAATCTCACTGGAGGCATACTTTTATTTCCAATTCACATTTTATATTAATGTTCACTGAATAACAGTTTGAGAGTTTTGATAAAATGCAAGAAAAAAAAAATACTAATCTTTTTCTTCTATATGCCATGACCCTGCAAGAAATGAGCAATCATGACTCTCTACAACTTCCTGTCCTTTGTTGGTCTTAGTCAGGTCTGTCTTTTTGCTCTCTCTCCTAATCACCGTTCTACCAATCAATTACAAAGCTTGTTAGGTAGGTTATTTACTGATTTCCTCTGCCATTCTTGCCTTCAATATATTCTGCAAGTAGTTGTGGGTATGACAATAAACTGCATCTGGCAGCAAGGCTTCTGATCAGGAGAGTGGAGATTTTGAGGAGCATGGAACCACCTCTTAATTACTGTTGTTCCCAGGTTCACCCTGACCCGGGGTGGTAGCACCCTATTAGAGTCCCAGCTATGGGCAAATAGTGAACCACCAAACAAAAGCAAAACACTATGAAAGTATAAAACATATTTTTATAGTAAAAATACCAGCAATACATTTTTATATAAAATAATTGCCAACAATATCTATTTATAGTAAAATTATATTTTACCTGTAGTTGAAGGCATACAATTGCATTCAAAATATATTTAAGTGAAGCCATAAAATCATTTAAAATATTTAGATTTCAGCATTAAATAACACAAAGAGGTTGATATGCTGCTAAACGAAATCAACCAATGTCCTGTTATTGTCAAATTCTCCAAGCCCTCTTTCCTCATTGTGTCAAAAAATTTCAACTCTCTTTTTAATAAATTTAGATTTATAATTGACCTCGAAGTTAGAAGGATCTGAACTGTAAACAAGTAATCAGCTAGAGAAAAAAATAAATGAAAAAATTGCATTGTATATAGTTTTATTCCAAGTAATTTCATCTCTGTTCTCCATTATTTTTACACAACAAAGACAATGAAATTAAAAAACCGCATACAATATTCAGACAAGAATAGAAAGAAATGTTTTTAATTATTTTTTTATCTTATTTAACATGTTTAATCCTATGATTAAAAAAAGGTTATCACTTTATTGGTTGCATTCATCGACATCTCCTACATTAATTAATTCAGATTAGATTCAAAGTGAACGTTCTCTAAAGATCTTTTTTATATTTATGAAAATATCAATGATCCTCATCAGTAAACCAAAATACTATCCATTAATCTTTAATAATTAGTCATTCCTTGATGTTCTACATGAGCCGATATGAGACATTTGTGTCACTTTTTAATCAATATTGGAAATCTATAAATATTTCATGATCTGATGTATCAGCTAGTGCTATTAAAGTATCTTATTTCTCTGAGAGTTGAATTGATTTTAACCTTATAACATGACACAATAGAACATTGATAATCTCTCACGTAATGTATTACATACAAATGATCTATTATAATCAATATTGAAATGCTATAAATATTACAAAATCTTATTTTACATTTTTCTTAAATTGATTACAGCAAAAGTCAATAACCTTTGAGATAAAATTGAAGAATAAAAAGAAACTGTAGAAATTATAGCAAGTCATATTTGTAGATTAACCTCTTTAAATTGCCAATAATATAACTTACTTTAAATTGCCAAAGTATAACTTACTAACTTATTTATTTAAATTTAATAACGCTAAAGTTAAGGATCTTGACAGTGACAAAATGCTATCCTTTCTTTCAGTTACAGCCTACAATTGTTAAATTACTTTTTTATATTTACCAACAGAAAGTCAGTAAAACTTATAGTTGTTCATGCAATATCCATAGTTAGGTATTATTCACTCTTGTAAGGTTAAGTAGTGAGAGGAATATTGGTGTCAATTGCTGGAGAATCATTTAACATAATAATAAAAATAAATGGTAAATATTTAAATCTCTCAATTTCAAGAATACATTATTTTTTTAGAAAATGACAAACTACCAAATGGTTACCCATTTTGAACAGGCCCAAAACAACATTGCTTCCAAAGTGAGAATTTGTGATATATATATATATAGATAGATAGATATTATAAATAGATTGTTAAGAATATAAGGCAATTTGTAAAATTTATACTTTGACATGCTTGCCCAATGATGATGCAAGTTCTTTAGGGAATCATATCACAGAAGAAGTTAGCAAATTTTATATATATATACATACATACATACATACATATATATATATATAGACACATATGTGTGTGTGTGTGTAATGTATTTTAAAAACTATTTTGATCTATTTAAACTACTTTACACATTATTTTATATAGCAATAATTGTTTTTTAAGAGTTTAAAGTGAGAAAAGATTAAGAGCAAATAAATAAATTTCATTATGTCATATAATATACAAGAAAAGCCTAAACATTATGTTTTCATAAAATCAAGAATAATTTTGTGATTGTTGACTTTATTTATCTTTGTCTTTCTTTATTGGTTGTTTTGTGGCTTTGTGTATTAGTAACTATTCTAACAAATTTATTTAACCAATTTTCTTACCCAATCACCTACGCTCCTTGCCTTGTTTTCCATCTCTTACCTTTGTCTAACAAACATTTCACTGAAAATCAAGTGACAGAACAAAATAAAACTTGTAATGCAACTGGTGTGAATCATTTTTACCTTTCTTAAAAGGAGAAAAAAAATTATAATTTTTCTTTACCAAATACAAAATTTCTTACTGACTCTAAATCAAATCTCTCTTGGTTAAAAATACATTTTAATCATTTCTTTCTTTCTCTTAATCTTTCTTGCTCACAATGCACACAGAAATGTTGACCTCTGCTTCAGTTTTGTTGTACTTGATTCAAAAATCAAAATGTTACATCTTCTTGAAATAATAAAACTATTTTAAATACTTACACAGCACCTAAATTACCTGTAGGATCTCTAAAATAATAATCTGTTTTAGGCCTTCTTTCAATACAAAAAATGATAACATTTTATAATTCATTCTAAATAGTGTAAATAATATTAAGTAATTTGTGACTATTTCTTGTGTAGATAACATTTCAATATAAAAAATATTAATTTGTGCATGGTAAAACTGAAGTGTTCTAAAATAAATACTTTTGTAATATGAAAATGTAAGACTGAAAGATTGTTAGAAAAACAAAACTATATTCTTTATTCTGAAATACAAGTTTAGGAAAGATTATTTTTTAGAAAACAAATTTAAAAACTTCTTTTTGAGGATGGCAAATGAAAGAGTAATTAAGAGTGTAATTCATTAATACTTCACTGCAGAGACAAACACACAAATTAGAAACATACCTAAATATATTATTATAGCTCGGCTTCATGATCAAAATGTGGATTGACTTCAAAATGTTGCAGACTCTTATACTATTTGTGAAGCCTATCGGGGAATGATATGTGTCTCCACATGACCTACAGTATCGGGCAAGACAGTTAACAGTGGTCCCAGCTTTGTAGAGTTACCTTTTCTTCATTCCAATCTTTCTTTGTAGTTTGATACTGTAAGGGAGATTGTCTTGCTAGATCCCGAGTCTGCATGTCACCTTGTTGGCCGTTTCTCACTGATGGTGGCTGAATACCCAGAAGATGAGAGTCATTTTCCCTCTTCAGTCATACGCAGTCTAATGCAACAAATAGGAATATATTCCATCCTTGAGATACAGCTAAACTTTCACAGTTGAATCATTTATAATATAGCTTCAACACTTGTGGCCTTAGCTAAGTCTAGAACCTCAGTGTTATTATTAATAAGTTTAAATTAATATCATAGATCTATGGTATAATTATATGAGAAATTGCGTAATAAATTTGATTGAATAATTATTAAATTGATTAAAACTAGTATTGTTGAGTTTTTGTAATAAACTATTTGTAGCAATTAAATCTCTTATTAAATTAATTTTATATTAGATAATAAAAAATATTGCATATGATAATGTTAAATGGGTTTAGCTTAAAATTATCTCTTTATCATAAGATACAATCATTGAACATAAAGTCTTAAAATCTGCTGATAATAAAACAAAAGTGATGACAAGTTTTTCAAACTTTCTATTGTGCTAAAATGAATTCACTTTTTCAAACTTAGGTTTTGTTTAATTTCTAAAATTAGTATTCATACATAGAATGAAAATCTAGGAGCACAGATTGACTTATTTCCAATATTTTATCATATATTTAAATATTATAAATACATTCTTCATAAAAAAAATGAATTTTCCATCCAATAATTATAATCAGATATGGTGTTATCTTTTCTTTAACAAAAAATATAAATAGTTCTTCTTTATGTTAGAATTTGATAATATTCATCTCTCATGAATAGTAATAGGTCAAGTGCTTCACTCAGTTACCAAAGCTTCAGTCAGTTACCAAAATTGAAGATTTTGACAAAACTACAGGAATCCCTCTATTCGTGCAGCTGATTTGTTCATTGGTAACTATAAAAAAATCAATTTTTAGTTACTATAGATAAAATGAAGAAGGTTTTACCAGACTAACCAAGTATTATGTATGCACTAGTTGAATTATGGTATAGAACAATTTTAACACATTAATTGAGAGATATCTGTATTTTCTAATCTCTTTTAAATAATAACAATTATAATAATATTATCATCATCATTTAAATATATGGCAGATGCATTTCATGAATACAGTTACATAAATGAATTTATTCCACTCATACTTTGGAATCAAATTCAAGTGTATATACTTGATATTTATTCTCTGTATTGATTTGGATTACCAGCTGCTTCCTTGTTGTTATTAATACAATATGGAAAAAAAAGAAAAATAACAAAAAGTGCTAGCTAACATATCCTAAAGACTGAGTATTACATATATGTATAGATAGATAAATGAGAAAAGTTGATATCTTGGCTGAAATTTCTGAAAATCAACAAAATTTAAGACAATATTTGGAATAATATATGCAATAATAAAACTATTTCATTCCAGCACTTACTTTTCAATATTAAATTGGTAAATTCTGACTTAGGACCAAGTAAAAAAAATGGTGTGTCAAAAGGATATTTTTCTTCTGGCCCTGCTCTTATGTGCTCCTTCAGTATTTTTTATTATTTTCAAAAAGCTAGTCTTAGAGTTTTTATAAAATAACATAAAACTGAATAGCCAACTGAATGCTTCTCAGAAAATTAAAACAAGAAGTAATCTGAGCTAGTTAGATTTAATTACAGCAAGAAAACAATGTATACATTTAGTTTCATATGTCATGGTTTTATTAAAATTCTTAAAATATCTTCATAAAACAATAAAAATTACAATGGTAGATATTTTTTTAAAAAGTCCACAAAACCAAACATTTAATTTTCATGCTTAAATACAGATTATAGATTAATAATATTGTAAATAAACAACTGAATAGTTTCCCATTTTTACTGTCAATTCTCAAGAAAATAATGTATGAATTTATGGTTTTATTAAAATTCTAAAAATAGCTTTTTCAAACAAAAATTACTAGGGTGGGAGAATACAGGAATGCCATTGTCAAGAGAAAAATGTCCTTATAACACACCTGGTCCTAAGTTAAAATTTACCATAAACGATGTTTGCTTAATAACTAAAAGTCATTTTCAAATGTATGCTTAATACGTCCATTGCAAGTGATCTTTTGGGTAAGTGCTGATAGTTAGGAATGAATAGTTGGTTTTTCACTCCAAACCAAAATATCTGCAAATAATGCTATAAAGGGAATATCTTATACATAATTGGTAAAAGAATATGACCTAAACTTCTGACAAAGGATAAACACAAAATTCATATGAATTTGATAATGATAATAAATTGCTTGAGTTTAGAAAGATGAGAGAAATTACAATCATGAACAGCAAATCTCAGCAAATACTGATTATCTTAGAATTTTATTTCAGGAAATATTCAATGGTTCCTTCAATAAATATCAACAAATAAAAAGTTGCAGTTTAATGAAGTTTTCAACCACTAAAATAATATATCAGTTTCCTTTTTTTTTTTTAATCAGCAGAAATACTTACCTTGTCTATTTTATAATATACAAAAAAAATACTAAAAAACCAGAGTTTTATATATAATAGCTTTCTTTCAACTGAGAAAAAAAATACTCTTAAAGTTTTCATTTTTAAAATAATCTCCTTTCTTATCAAAGAAGAAACAATTTGGAAAATGATAAATTAAAACAAACAAAAATTGGCACTTTCCACAAGGCTTCCTTCTCGTCTCAAACTTATGAATGACATAATCCAGGGGCTATTGCCATCCTGATCACAGGACCCTTCAGCATTGATATTCATCAGTAAAAGTTATTTGTGTTTGCAGATATAACGCTTACAGGCACAGCTTATGTTCAGAAAACAGAACCTATTCATCTGATCTGCAATGCGACCCACAATGTACAGTCTCCACGGGACATCACCTGGTACAAGGATGGAGAAATTATAACACAAGGTGTCATGCGGAGAATTGTGATTAGCCGACGTCAAATTTCTCCGAGAACACTGATCGGCGAGCTAAAGATAGCAAGGAGTAACCCTGCCGATTCTGGCATTTATATTTGCCGAACATCCGATCTGGAGGTCACTCGATTTAAAGTGAATGTATTAAATACCTATGGTTAGTACTAGTCTCCTTGTGTTTGATTACTTTGTATTCCTCTTATTGCATGAATAGCATCTTCTGATTGATTGCCTGATTGTTCCATTCATTTTTCTCCTTTTAAAGCCAGCCTGAGACTAAACCCCCCCCAAATAACATTAACAAGGTTTTTAATGGTGTAGTAATACATGAAACAGATGCAATACTTAATGCTATAATGCAGAGTAATTGATGAAACATAAAATATTTTTAAAATACAGGTAAGTGGAAATCAGTCAGAATACAATGAATATTCTTATTAACTGTTAACATGTAAAAAAAAAAATGGATTGTGCATTTTGTTGACTTGAGAACCAACATGAATATGAATTACATGATTAATATTATTGAATACAATTAGAAAATACTTAAAAAATGCCATTGAATGTGAAAAAAAAAAAAAAATCAAACACATAATATAGTATAAGTTGTTAAGTTATCTCTGAAAAACAGAAATTTATTAACAAAATACATGGAAAAATTACATAGAGAGACCACCCAATAAATACTAATTTCTTTGCAATCATTTATGCAATGTTAGAATTTATGAATATACAAAGAATATTTATGAAATATTGAACAAATAAGACAGAAGCAGAAATTATTTATACACTGTGCCATCAGTGTAGACATTTCTCATGAAGATATATCCATAATGGAAGCTAAACACTGATAGTCAAAAGGATGCTACACTGCAGTCAATGACAGCAAGCTCCATTGATTTAAATTCAGTTTTCCTTCACTTAAAATGACTAGAGAGTCCAAAATGATCTGTTATTTATGTTGGAGGAAAAAGGAATGGATTCATGCCTTTTCTAAGGATAAAAAGAAGACAGCAGACAGAAATTTGGCTCACTAATTTTACTGTCTTTATTAATAACCATTATATCAACCATATATACTTAGAATAACTATAAGAGTATTATTATGTAACATCACATGAAGTATCTGATATTCATTACTTAAAAGATGTGAGAGCAAATCTTGTCAGATCTGAAAAATCCTTCTTAGTATCTAAGCAAGTATCAACTGGAATGTGGTTGTATATTTTGGATTTGTAACTTAATATTATTATTATAATTAGGTTAATTTGCTTATGCTTTTGATAGCAAGTACTACAATGATCAAAATATAGAACAACTTAAATTGTTTACCTTGGATATATATATATATAGGTATACAGAAAAGAGCATCCTAAAATATCTGATGTTTAATCATTTCTCAATTTTGATCTGAGTGAAGCCAAAGCATCTCCTCATATATAATGAAATTCAAAGTGTATTCACACACACATTTTATATATATATATATATATATATATATATATAGTGCGATGGATAAATTGTCTAAATTATGCAAAAATTTTAACAAGATATATTTGCCAAAATTACACAAATTTATCTTGAAATACTAAAGAGTAAAGTTATTCAATAAAATCCCTATTGGCTTCAACCATAGCCTCCAGACAATTTTGGAATCTCCTGCAACTCTTCTGGACAGTCTCCTTGTTTAAGTTGGTAAATGCAGCCATAATCCTTGACATCAGTTCATCTTTGGTGTTACAAGGAGTTTTGTTGATTTCTTGCTCAAATGTGCCCAGACATGAGAATCAAGGGGGTTGCAGTCTGGTGAGTTAGGTGACCAGATATAAAGGGTGATGCGATTGCAAAAATTGTCTGACAGCCATGACTGGGTTCTCCTGCTTGTGGCATGGTGCAGAGTCCTGTTGAGCAGCTACTCTCTCGACCCAAGGAAGCACTACCTCTTCAAGTCTCTTAATGTAGGCCTCTGTGTTAAGTCTGAGGCCCTCACCAACATATTTGGGTATTCTTTTCTTATCAGAATGATCAGAGTAAGTTTTCTGAACTGCTGTACCTTCATAATTACCATTAGACTCATCCAAATCTTTTCAAATCCTCTGCACTGTCCTCAGTTTGACACCCAAACACCCTGAAACATTCATATTGCAAATTCTGCCATGAATACGAAGCAGTAGTGCATGCCGTTTCCAAATTTCTGGCGAAGTAAATTGCATCATGGTGCTCTTTGTCTTACAGACGGTGCCCAACTGACCCTACTATACTGTGCCATAGACAAAATCAAAAACTAACATCATGCATGTGCAAAATTAAAAGTATAAACTGGCAACAATTTACCCATCTCAACCTGTAGATAAAAGATAAAATATAGTTCTAAGGTACGCTATATTTATAGGGTAAAGTCCTCAATATCAGTGATAGTCTATATAAATATAAAAGTGGACATTGAAGTGGAGACAATAGTCTGTTTCATGTTAAATGCAATCACCAGGCCATGTGCTTTATCTGCTCACTTTCATAACCCAAATGTAAACAAATCAATTTCTAAATAATGAAATGTAAACAGAGCAATATCTAAATAATGAATTTTTATTTCTTTAATCCAACACATGGCTTGACAACTGCATTTAGCATGAAACAGACTGTTGCCTCTGGGTGTTGAGTTCAATGTCCACTTATATACATATATATATATATATATATATATATATATAAAACATACACACACACTATATCAAAACGATGAAGATATATATCTCAATTAATAGAGATATTTCATATCATGTTAGCTACAATAGAAAATCAGTATAACATTATTGAATTCTGTTGGCTAAATCATAATAAAGAAAATGTGTCCTTTGGGAGGATTTGAACCTATATCCCATTTTGTAGGAGAAACCACCATATGATCTGGTGTGTTTTGACTGCTTGGCTACAGAGAGCTTCACAATTTATCAAGGTTCTATTTGTCTTAATGTACATTTGCTAGTTCTATTTCCTCAAAAGCCATATATGCTCAATTTCATATCCAAAATGTAAACAAATCAATTTTATAAGTAATTTTTTATTTTTTAATCTGACATATTTTTTATTATTTCAAACATTGTTCTTTAATGAGGACCCCTGTTGGTATCCTCTAAAAGTTATCTTTGAAGTAATATATGTTTGTGTGTGTGTTTTATAATAATTTGTGATTTTATATATATATATATATATATATAATATTTAGTTTAACAGACTTATAATATACAAATAGAAAATGTAATAAGTAAGCCGAGTTTGAAATCTGCTTAAGACTTCTTTTACTTTCATATGAGTGTCCTTGGAAAATTTATGAATCCAACTCTTCATGCACTCTGTTCTACCATTTAGACATGATCCTGTTATAAGTGTACTGCAAAGATAACACATAAATGAATGGGAATGTACATAAGCACTCAACTATATTCAGAAATCTTCCACCAGCAAAATTTATAATATAAGCACAGGTCAAAAATCACAATGCATTTTTTTTTTAATATTTATAAATTATCAATGTTAAAATGTGGTTCAGAAATCAAAATCAAGAGATTACAAATGTTAAAAATTACCCAGGAATTTTAAAAAGTTATGTAATACAGGGGGAACATAAAGTTCATATTTTTACAATCATACCTGAAAAACTTTTCTATATAGAAATATGAGTGTTGTGATAGATTAACCCATATCCTTCAGGTGTATGTTTAGACTGATGTCTTCCTTTTTTTCCATATAGTGTGACCATTAATGTTCCTGTTTTCTTGACTTCAGAGGAAAACTTGAAAATTTTCCAGCATATTTCAGTGAAATTTTTGCTTTCCAAAATCACAGTTTATAGCTATAGTTTAGATATATGAAAAAAAAAAAAGTGTCAGTTTAAACTTACACTGGGGCAGGAGTTAATAGAATACATGAGTACAGATGCTTCTGTAATTCCTAGTATATCAAAATGGTGTTGATGTGTGTTTGAAATCAGGGAACAACTTTACACTTGCCCTGTAGATTTATTGATGAAATTCAACTGTAAGAAACTGTTAACTTCCTTAGTTAATTAATAATTTTTGACCAAAGTTATGATACTGATTTAGTGTTTTTCTATTTATGCTTAGATTAAAATATTTTTTACAAGTAGAAATAGTAGCAACAGTCAATTAGTAGTTTTTAGTCTTAAATTTAGAAAGTACCCAAATTATTATAGATATTATAATGCAAGTCAATGTTTTCACAAGAAAATTGGTATTAATGTAGATACTGGTAACATTTTCCAGATTTACTTAGATTTATATGACAAATATATCATTGAAGTTTCACTTCATGGTATCTATCCTTATTAAAAAAATGTTGGTAATAACTTTTTTGTGTAGGGGTGAGTTTTCATCATGCAAACCAAGTTCAATCTAGGCTTTTATTTATGTAAGAAAATCTAAAAATATACTAGCCACAGATGTATATATTTGATTTACACACACTCCCATATATATTAATGAATTATTATTTAACATACTAACATGAACTTGAAGACATTATATAAGATTCATCAATGTTTCAACCATTGATTTTGTTAACTTTTCTACAGCTTCAGCATTTAACATTACTTGCAATTAGTTAATAACATTTTCTACCATAATTTTCCCCATAAAATTTCATTTTTACAGAAAGAAGTCATGCTTAAATTTACTGTTCAAAATAAGTCATATCTGAATTCTTTGGGTATAGATCAACCAAGCATTACTTTATAAATTATAATATTACATAAATATTTACACCAAGTAAACAAAGAATCATGAAATATTATTAACACTGGTTAAAGAAAATGAGAAAAAAGAACAATTATAACATTATGACTTACAAAGATATGTGGCATTTATAGTTTTTTTTTAGTATTTTGGTTTAGTTAATTATATTTTCAGTTTCAGCATTATGATTTTTATACTCTTTACTGTAAGTATGTAAACTTATTATGTTTCTAAAGAAAATTTTAATTATTTTAAAATCTTTTATAAGAATTATTTGTAAGAAACATTTTAATCATAATTTCCCTTGAACAGAAATCCATCTTGAATACAATTTTAACTAATTTACAAAGTAAACTCTTTGTTTTGTTACCCAATGTATTCATTGTTTAAAATTTTATTTGAAATAATAGTTTCGAAGATTAAATTTGTATTTTTTCACCTGAAGGTGACTTAAACTTCTCAACAAAAAGGCATACAATTTTACACAATTGTTTGAATCAAAAATAAAGCTAACATTGCTTGTTTTATACTTTTTCTTCAATTTTCTTTATCTGCTTTCAGTTTGTCAGATTACAAACAATAAACGCAGTAAAAGCTTCAGTTGTATTTTTTGTATTCTGCATTTGTTTTGCTCACAATTGTCAGTGGAAAAATTGTAATATTATGGCTTTTTTGTGATAATTCTCTTTTAAACAAAATTCATAGTACTTCATTTGGCTAAAAAATATTCTAACTGATAAACTTTCATTTTCAGTTTTTTAATAAATATTTTTTTTTCTGAAAAGTGGTATGGTTTATGTTATAGATTTTCAGTGAAATTGTAACTTTCTTATTATTAAATATTTGCTTAAACTTTGCTTATTACCTGTGGGCAGAAAGTGACTTATGAATATAAAAAAGTTAAATGACATTTCTTTCAGAAAAATGCTGAGAATGATAAAATGCATCAAAAGGAAAAAATTAAATAAAATGCTTTTCCTCAAATTATTTTTATGTTAATTGAAAACATAATTTTATGGAGCAAAAGAAAATTCAATCAATTTCATACTTATACACACACACACACACACACACACACACATTATATATATATATATATATATATATATATATATATATATAATGTGTGTGTGTGGATGTGCAGGGGGTGTAATAGTGGTTCTGAATGAAAAATCTGAGAGTCAAGTTCAAGTGTTGGTAGACTTTGTTACATTCACTTATGTGCAAATACTCTTGGGGAAGGTAAAAATTCATCTCTCATCTACATATATAGGCAGACAGGACTCTTCAGCCTTGGTTGGCAACCAGTCTAGTTGAGACAATTCTGAATTCAAAACCTGAGGAAATGAGTTTAGAGAACTTGTGGCACACTACATGCACCAGTTCTCACTATTCATTTCTTCCAAAAAGTGAATGTGTGGTAGTATAATGGACAGTGGTTCAAATTGTTGAGTTTGAATTCCACTTGAGTTCATTACATTCATTTATGTGCAAAGACCTTTGTGAAAGGTATGAATTAATCTCTTCTCCCTCAGCTATGGGTAAATAGCAAGGTAAACTTGGTTGGAAACCAGTCCAGGTGTAGAACAACTGTGAATTCAAAACCTGTGAAGGGCCATTTGGAGACCTAGTGGAACACTATATGTACCAGTTTTCTGTATTGGGTTCTTCTGAAAAATGTGGTTGGTTTTGCATAGGCATTTACTATGATAATCAAATCATATGTATAGATAGTCTGGCTGTTCAGTTCTAAGATTCTCAACCCTCATAAGTCAAGTGATAGGAGAATCCAGTGTATGTATATATATATATATATATATATATATATATATATAAATGTGTAAAACATTCCTCAGCATAGTTATTCCAAACATAGCCTGAGGATGATACTGCCACCTGGTAGTCAGGGTTTAATATTGAAATTAAACCTGAATACTGCTGACCAGTTTTGAAACATAGTAATTTCTGTGTCGTGATTTAAAAAAAAATATATATATATATGTTTCATACTAAAATGAAATTTAATGGTAGTACACAATTTCTGTATTTCTCATCTAAGCAAAATTTTGAATTTTGTAACCTGTTATACATATGTGTACTGTTATTAGATAAAATACATTGCATAGCTCAAGAGAAAAATATTTACATGACTTATATAATATTAGAGATAACAATTTTAATATGCTAGATATCAAGAGATGGTTATCAGGATAGAGCAAGATGAAAGAGAGGAATATCTGGTGGAAAATATCTGATATTGTCATTAAGTTCACTCATCTCACAATTCAAGTGGTAGCAATAAGTCAAATAGTCTGTATTGCACAAAGGACAAAGCCCTGGAAATATTGCAGAAATTCAATGTGGATGGAAAGTATTTAGATGTACAGCAATATTTGGCTATTTTTAAAAGCAAGGATTCAGACAGTTGAGTAAATTTAAGCCATAAATTGCATTTAAGATAAAATGTGTTTTATTTCATCCCATTAAAATACCATTTTATTCATAAGTTTTCAGTAGTAATCTCTTCTCTAAAGTAGAAAAGACATTTTAAATTAAGAAAATAAGTCAATATCAGTATGCAATATATAGTTTACATTATATCAAAAAAAAAAAGTAATTTCTTTTTATACTTATGAATATCACGTGTGTGTGTGTATTTTGTATTCCCTTACTCCTAAAAAATGTTAAAATGTAAGGATGCTGGAAAAACTAAATAAAAAATTAATTAAATCTTCCTTGTCTGCCATATTTAATGAAATATGTTTTAAAAAAAAAAAAGGTTTCTGCCCATATATATATATATATATATGATAAACATATCCACACACAAAGATTAATGCTAATATATAAAGCATAGATATACATATATATTTGTATATACTAAATACACTGTAGGAATATTTGATTATGTCTATGAAATTTCATATTATATATATATATATATATATATATATATATATATATATATATATATATATATATATATATGTATGTATACACACACACACATAATTTTCTATATGTAGACAAATTTACATACTTACCTGAACACATGCATATATTAATGCACACATACACACACAAATAAGGAAAACTAGATAAGTAGACACTAACTTTTGACTAACAATTGACTTAGGATATCAAAAACATTTCAAACAAATGAATAAGAAGGTAAATTATAATAATCAATAAAAACAGATAATGAATTATTTAAATTTAAAATCAGAGTGAGCACATAGATTAAAATCATTTTAGGACATAATTTTATCAGCTTCTTTCTTACTTGCAATTCTCATAGAATCATCTTGAAGACAGTTCTCCTACTTGAATGAAAATGATGAGAATTGACACCATATTACTGTCATGCAAAATGTTATTATTAATAAAAGTTCACGTTTTTGTGTCTGTGAAAAATTTGAACATAGATACAAGACCAATTTGTTAGAATCTTTGAGATGAGAAATTATCATTAGAAAATGCTTTATTATTATATTACATATTACATACAAGTATAATTATCTTAGTTGTTATACTCAGTGGCATAGAGTTGGTCTTGTGCACCTGGGGTTATTTAAATGATTACACCTGTCCCTTAGCCATGCGCTGTTACAAATTCTAGTTTCATACATAATTTTTTTATTCAATTAATTTTTTAGTGGTGCCAACAATTGTTATCAGGGCAATATCCCCTTTGGCTTCACCCATGCTCCACCCTGATTATTCTCACAATATTTCAGCCAATGGATCCTCTTCCCTTTTTTAGATGTCTGTCATCATACTCAATAACCTTTTGGGGATTCTGAACCGAACCCTTTATTCAATTCATGAGTGTATATTGTTCTCTTTCTACTTCCCATGTTTGTAATCAGTAATATTCACCAATGTCACCTTTGTGTCACTTGCCTGTTTCTTCCACTGAACTATGTGACATTTTAGCACTACTAGACCCAGAGAGTGACAAGCATTACTGGTAATGGTTAAAATATATCTAGTTTCTTGGCAGTTCAGGGTTCAATTCTGGAACTAGTAGTACTAAAAAGTCACATACACAGGTTCAGTGGTAGAAAGAGATAAGTGGCCCAAAAGTGAATAAGACTGGTCATTATTGATTGATATGAAATGTACCCTAAGCATGGTAATTAGAATGCGAGCAATCTACCCCTGTGGATTGAATTAAGGGTTCAGTTTAGAATTCCAAAATGTTTACTGAGAACAATGACAACTGAAGGTGAGAGAATACAATGTCGAAAACATTGTGATTAAAGCAACAAAGTTGTGTGTGCTGCTATGAATAATAAAGTATACAATAAAGACTAGTTTTCTAAGCTTGCATGATACCAAAGACTTGTTGCAGTTAATTAATTTTCAATTCTTGTGATTATCAATAAATATATTTACCTTTTCTAACACATTAGAAATTCTGTCAGCAGCTTAAACTTGTCTAGACTTTCATTTACATCTGAAAATGATGAGACAGTTTGTAAATAATGCATTCTCTTTGTAACAGGAATTAACAATTTTACCATCACAGACTAACAATTTCTCACAGCCAGGCATTCTCCTCCCATATTATGTACTTTGTACATAAGACAACTCATTTTCAAAAAACAGCTAAAAATACCTCCCATATCTGTTTGCATAGCCACCATAGATAGCAGTACTTGTATATAGATTAAGTTTATATATAATACCATAATTATAAAAAGTGAAGTAATATATACTATCAGATACAGTCTTTTTTTCTTTATAGATAAATTTGAGAAAATAGCTCATATTGAAAATAAAAGCATCAAATTGAATTTAAATTCCAGCTTAAGTTTGTTATACCCACTTAACACTAATGCTCTTAGGGAAGGCATGAATCAACCTCCTTGAACTCTCTTTCTATACCAAATATTGGAACACAAAAGGTTTTGTGACTTACTTATTGATGGTTGATAAAGAAATGGCTGGTTTACTGAGCTCTTTGACAAACCAGCCTCTCTTGATATTTTTTTTATTAAATTTCACTTAGACAATATTCCAGAGGTAGGGGTTACCGTTGAAATGGTAATTATGAAAGAAGTGTGTAATGTGAGTAAAAGAGAAGGTGGTAAGAAGTGGAAATTATGAGGGTAAGGAGGATAGATAATGATTAATCCTTGATTTGAAGAGCTTAAGATTATAGTATTCAAGGAAGTAGCCATGTGGGAGCTTGTGCCACAAAGTGGCAGTTTACAGGAAAATCTGTCCAATTTCTACTTCCTCTTTACTTTTGGAAGATAAAGAAAAGCAGGGTTCAATATTTATGAAAATTAGCTTAGTTTGAAACAAAGCATCTGTTGAAAGGAGCAAAGAAGTGGGAGAGACTATTAGCCTAGAAAATCAGTATTATTTATTTAATTTTAATTCTTCATTGAAATATTAAACATATTTATTTCATTTTCTTTTACTTATTAACAATATTAAAAAATAAATTTGAAAGTGTACTGTAAACCACAGATAATAAAATTGCTGAAGACATTATCTTGAATTAAAATCTATTTTCTAGATGTATTTTGGCCTCTAGATTTAAAAGAATATCTGCATTCCTTTTATACTAAAAGTTATGAATCCACCTCTCCCTGCACTATTCCATCATCATATCAATTGACGAAGGATTCATCATGTGCATGCCACAACAGCTGATGTGCAAGTGTGCACTTATATCATGGATTCTTCTTTGCTGCTGATGTAATATAATCCAGTAATGAAGAAAGAGGGCATGGAGAACTTGATACTCACATGACAGTGAGCAACCTACTTAACAAGTTTATAAAAATGAATGTGAAATATCATGGATCTCCACTACTTCCTATCCTTTGTAGACAACGGAACAATTTCCTCAGAGATGAGGAGAAAACTAGAGGCAATAAAAAATGTGGTTTTACAAAGAATGCTGAGAACACCATGGATGGAGTATGTAAGCAATAAGGAAAAACAATGATACATAAAATCAGAAATAAACAGTTAAAATTTCTATGAAAATGAGAAAAGAAGACCTGGAAAAGTTGACATTGAGAGAAGGCAAGTGGGACTGATGAAAGTAATGAACAATCTAACTAATAAGCATGTGTAAATGGATGACTTAACAGGGAGGGACAGTAAAAAAAAAACAAAGTGCAGTATCTGTTCTCATCTCAAATGATAATATTAGCTATTTCCTTATAAGGTACTATTTGGCATTCACCAACCAAGCAGCCAGTGTTACTCAAGTTATGCTTTTCTTCACACCCTAGCCATCAGGATGGGATCAGAGCGTAGTATCTATTCTCATCTTTAATAATAATATTAGCTGTTTCCTTATAAGGGAACATTTGGCATTCATTGACCAAGTGCTACTTTTAGTTGCAATTCATAAAATCTTTCTATTTAAACAATTTTTCAAGACAATAGGTTTCTCAAGTCCAGTAACTGTTATAGCTCTTTCCAGTATTGAGGGGTTTTCCTTCCTAACCTTTTGTTTGAAGTAGTGTAAACCATCAACATCTTACATCATTATTTTCTCTTCGAGTTACATGTGCTGTCAATTCTGCTGTTAAAAGTCTGCAAGTGATGTGGTTTCTGTTATTTGGTAGTTCTTTGTGATTCTGAGAAGTCTTTGCTTAAAATCTACAGGCGTTATTAGTTCAAAATCATTTTTAACCATTGATCTCAGAAAAGCAGTTGTAGGTAATATGGAGGCTGTAACCTTGAAGATCTGAGAATTTATTATTGTCTACAAACATCAAGCATTAGTTAAACTACTTGACATTTGCTCACTTCCAGTGTTGATTAATAGCTTCTAACCTTTTCACTTAAATAAATCTAACAGCAAAATTCTTTTCATGCTTGCAACCTAGAATTTATTTGCCAATAAATAAGCAGATTTAATACTAGAGTGAGAATGCATAAGAGTAAGGTTTAATTCTTAATATCATCAACAGACATTAGCTTTTAAAATTCTTCCACTTTTCAGGATATCAATGTCATCTACTTTTATAATGTTTCCAATTATGCACTAAAACCTAGAAACAAGGATGATGATCACTATAGGTATAAAATGTTTAGAATATAAAACATACTCTCATCATAATCATTAGTCCCAGGTGTGGTTTTAAGGTTGATGTGCAGATGAGCACCTGACCAACTCACTTCACATGTCTTGTTTACATGTCTGAGTCTCCGTGAAGGATATTACAGTTCTCTTGGTAATATCATCAGCACATTTACTCCTTTGTTTGCTACTTCTTTTTACTAAAGTTCATAAACCCCAACATGTTGAGTAGAAAGAGTAAAAATAGAGACTGAAAAAGAGAATATAATTGTAATAGTCAAAGAAATGATGTGTAGCTTGCATAACTTACTAGCATGGAAAGTGAATTCATTGAGATGAGTTCAAATTTTGACTGTGCCTGTGAGGCTCACTTTTATACTCATGCTCTTAGAAAAGACAGGAATTCATTTCTTATCCCCTTAGCTTTGGTTACATAATAAGTCTGAGCTCTCAAGTTCTGGATTGAAGCGAGTCTATGAGAAGAAAAACTTTGAGTTCAAAACTCTGGAGAAGGCAACTAGAAACCACTCCATCATCTTTCCTGGGACACTGTGGCAATTTACAAATAATAAAGAAAAGGAATCTGTGTAGAGCCATGATCACCTACATCCTGAAGGTACATTACATTTAAAACTATGGAAAAGGCAATTGGAAACCACTTCAATATCTTTCTTATGGATCATGGCAAATCATAGATAATAAAGAAAAGGAATCTGTGGAGAGCCATGATCACCTACATCCTGAAGAGACATCACATTTAAAACTATGGAAAAGGCAACTATAAACCACTTCATTATCTTTTCTGAGAAGTCATGACAATTCACAGATAATAAAGAAAAATAATTTGCCGAGCTATGATTGCCTAAATCTTGAAAGGACCTTAAAGAAAAATGTCAAAGAAATTTCACCCATTCTTTCCTTCGATATTGCCTCTCTCAAACTTAATACTCTGTTCTAAAACAGTTAGGTTTAAATTAGTTGCTACAAATATTAAGAACACCCTGATAGTGCAAATAAATGAACTAAGATTAAGTACAATCATATATCTTTACAGCATGATAACAGATATATGTCTTACTGCCCCGGTCAATTAGAGTTAACAAGAAAAGTATCCTTAACTTCTTAAGATTACTACAGATTATTCTTCATAACTTATTAATTCATAAATTTATAAACATCATTGTTGTCTGCAGAAACAATTAAACAGTATAAACACATACGAGTGATTTCATTCTGGACAAATTTTAACAAAGTGTTCATAAGTATCCAATGCCCTTTCAATTAAGCTAATGGGCTTTTAGAAGTTGTATGTATTTGAAAAATTATTCCTTTGCACAGACAAATCATTCCAGGATGTAATAGGGTTATTAAAATTTCACATACTCAGACTATCTTAATGCTTCCAGACAGTTGCTGGCATTAAAATGTTGTCTACTTTAAAATCAAGTGAAGACAATACAAAAGTTGTCTCAAATGGTAAAGAGTCAAATGAGAGTAGAGTGTGAGGAACTTTATCAGAAAAGACATTTGCAGAGCTGAAAACTTCATTTATCACATGACCTTTTAGCCAAAGATTGGACAAAGCATATTTTTAATTCTTAAACTGATGTCACATCTTGCTTACCTAGTAAATAAACATCATTCCCTAACATCAGGCTCTCTTAATCTGCTTACAAGACACTATTTATTATCCTAACATTGAAGTTTGATTCATGCTTTATGATTTGCATTGTCAAGGCAATAATAGACTCTTGTAAATTCCACGATATAGTTTATTCAACTTTAGGAAAAGTTATTAAAAGCTGACCATCATTTTTGAAGATATTCATGTTTGCAACATTATTATAACATGAATAGACAGAGAAATATATTGATATATGCCGACATTGGGAAAAAAAATTCTAAGTTGTAGGAAGAGAAAATTCAGTGGTGAAATGACAAATTTAGATGGAAAAATATCTGTATATTTTCTACAATGTACACAATGCAAGTTCTGGATCTCTCTCTCTATTACATATATATATATATATATATATATATATATATATATATATATATATCTTTATTTATTTATTATAATTTTATCATATAGACAAAACCATTTTACTCACAACAAAGATGCAACTTGGTTTCAGTGCATTTTAACTACACATCTACGGGTGAAGGTTGGAAATGGTTATTATAATAAATAAATAATTATCGCTCTACTACCTGTATCGAGCTCTTTTTTTAATTAACGCTGCGAACGTTAGAATTTATATATTACTTTCGTTCTCATCGCATCGTATATATATATATATATATAAAATGTCATATAATATTTGGTAAGCAAGTCTTGCTGATAAATTCAATTCATTTTCATTCAGGATGTTGGCATTCATGACTCTCCACAATTTCTTGTCCTTTGTAGTTCTTAATAAATTTTGCCTTTTTGTTATGTCTCCTAAACTCTATTCTGACATCCATTTACACAAGCTGGTTAGGTAAGTTATGCATTCTTTTCCTCTTTCCTTCAATCTGTCCTTGGAGTATCAAAATTTCCAAGGCCTATTTCCTTATTATATGCCACACAAATTTCAACTATCTCTTCCTAATTTTAAGTATAAGTGTCTTTTTGTTTCCATTTCATCTAAAACTTTTTGTTGCTGACATGTTCAAATCCATGGTATTCTCATCATCATCCCGTTGCTTCAAGTCTCTTAATCTGCAAGGTGATTGTCCAGAATCCACTGCCATATAAGAGGACTGATAATATGCAACAATTCAGTATTTTTTTAATTTTTTATTTCTAATGAAATTTTCTTAATATTTTGTTTAGCTTTTGGAAGCCATCTTTTGCTATGCCAATGCTCATTCTATCAGTTGTACTTTTCATCCTCAGTTGAAACACTTGCCAGATATTTAAATAGTTGTACTTGCTTTATTTTGTTATTTCCAATTTACATGTTGAACTGTTACTTTTGCTAACAACCATGCACTTTATCTTATGCAATTCATGTTTAGTCCTTTCTTCTTTCTTTCCTTCACGACCTTCTGTAAGAGTTTTTGTAGTTTCTTTGTCTGCTATCAACACTGTTTCATTTGCATATCTTATATTGTTAAGATTATGATTGCCAATAATGAATCCTTGTATGACTTCTATTTCTCTCAATAATTTCACTGTATAGGCTAAATAAGTCTGATGAGAAAACACATCCTTGTCCTACACCCTATTTTTGTATATTGACTTTCTATTTGATGTAGTAATTTTAATCATCACTCATGCAATATGACTGTCATCTTATGGTAGATAAAGCCTACCTTTAAAAGCTTGCTACTTCTGTGTTTATATAATAATTTTCCTTTTTGACCGACTTATTAATGTGGTAAATTTGATTATCACTAAGTGCCCCACAATGTGACTAAAGGTCAAACTAATGCCTCAAGGGCATAAAAGTTAGCAGCACATTTCATGGGCTATTTACTGGCATAATTAGTTTGTCAATGGGTACCTCATATCAGTGGCCTTAAACTTTTGCTAGGTAGACTTAAATGCAGATTGATGGTAGGGAACTTAGTAAGTTTAGTAAGTTCACTTTGTACTCCATTTTTGTGGCCTCGTGTGGGGCTAAGTTAAACTTATTAAAAAATTGATATCTACCTAATGATTGAAATAGCTGTATTTAACCTAATCAATATTCCAGTCTTGGTATTAAAAAAATGCAATAACAGAATTTGGAACCCTGATTTTCAAAGTGGAGCAATGGAAGATTTGAGCACCTTATTTTCCCGTGAAAGACAAAGTTCATTTTATTAAGAATGATGCTCTTGCCAGTTTAATTTAATGAGATTAATCATGCTTTTTGTGAATGCTATGGAAGATTAAAGATATAATGAAAATTAAAATAATTTTTATCATGGATAATCCTATAGCTGTGTAATTTTAATAGAAAAGATAATGCTAGCATATATTAATCAAAAATTATTTTATATATTTTGCTGGCTTTCTCCACAAGCTAAGAGCTATGGTATCTGGAGATAAATATTTGGTTTAATCCAGTCATTCCTAACAAATCATGTAATGAAATTCATGTTGAATGGTCATGCTTCTTAGTCCATTTCATGCAGGGGTACTCAATCCTCAGACCTACTCTTATTCAATGACCTTCCCTATGTCATTAGTTCCCAACTATGCAGCTGATGCAACTATTTACATCTGTTTTATTAATAAGTCCAACAGATTTGACAAAGTAAAACCAGCAACTTCTTTTTAAAAAGATCTCTAATCAGTGGTTAAATAATGACTTGTGAATTTATATGCCTCCAAAAAAAATACTTTCAATTAATCAACACAGAGAATATTTTCTAATTCTCATCAGCTTAGCTGATGCTAAAATGCAAGAGAGCAACACTTTGCCCGTACTTCAACTCATGTTTTCCACAGACATGATATGGAGTGATATAGAATCAATTGCTAGGCTTAATTTTAAGAAAGTTGATTCACTGTGTCATGCGAGACAATTCTTCTCATCAGAATACTTATTGCATATTTATAAATCTACCATTCCTTAATACATTGTAAGTCCAATAAAGAGTCTGTAATGTAATTGATCCTAACCTCACATCTAGACTTCAATCACTTTCTCACTGCTATGACATGGTTTCCCTCTGTCTTTTCTACAAATATTTTGATGGCAATTGTTCTGATAAGTTTTCCTCCTTGGGATCTTGACATTGATATTAAGACTGCATGAATTTAATCATGCTACTAGATTGGCAACCACATTTCTGTTGCTTCAAGTTTCTTCTACATCTTTGTCCAGCATTCACTGCCATGCAGATGGACAGATATCACATAACAATTCAATACTCTTTTCTTTGTTTCTGAGAATGATTTCCTGTTTCTTAGTACTCTAGACAAAGTCACTAACACTATTTTCTTGTTGCTTCCTGAAATAGTGAATGATTTGCATTCATTATTTCAGGACATGTTTTCTTTCTTCAAACACCTTGCCATTAGTCACTGATGTTATGCTAATTGTTCAAAATAAATTTGGACACTATTGAAATAGATTTTGGGCAGATTCTTGTTTCTTTTTTTGTGAATTATAATAATTTAACCTTGACGCTATCTTACCATTACTCTGTGTAATCTTTTGACTAAAAATACTTTCATTAACATGTTTGGAAAATGAAAAGGAAAGTAAAAGAACACACAATGGAAAAGCTATCAAAGATTTTGATAAAGACCATAAATTAAAAAGGTCCCTTAATTCTAACTTTCTATGAACACATTAGGAAGTTGTTTTAACAAATTTATTTACCACCACCCCTTTGCCCATTTAACAAAGTGTTCTGAAACTATTTGACTTAATCTTTTTTCTTTTTTTTGTAAAGAAAATGAGACAAAGTTTTAGAAGTGTCTATCTCTAAGATTACTGGCTTCAATTCTGCTATCAAATCACTTGCAAGCACTCAACCAATGACATAATGGATGGTGATCCTGACAACAAGCAAACATTAAACTTGATGGAGAACTGCATTAGTTTAATGAAAATACATTGAGAATTGCCAGACGCCACTGTCAGTTAAAATAAACTTGTAACAATCTAATATGGAAATGTAAAGCTTTCACTGACTCATTTTCAAATATTTTTTACTATTAGATATATTGAGTATTTATAGCTTCTAACTGCTAGTTTTTTATGGTGAGGGTGTTTTAACATCTCTTTTTTCATACTATATTACATATCATTAATATCTAATTTAATCATCTATAAATTATGTCTAATCAGTTTTTTATCTCTCTTGGAATCTTCTATGTGCTGTTTCCGTTCAAGATATGGACGATCATGACTCTCCACAACTTCTCCACTTTTGGTCTTTTTGCCATCTCTTCTAATCCCTGTTCTACCAAATATTTACACAAGCTCTTTAAGTAGGTTATCGTGGTTCCTCTTCCCTTCAATATGTACTGTGAGTGTCATATTCTCCAAGCCCTCTTTCTTCCTTATGTACCCTAGGAATCTCACCAGTTTCTTTCTGATTCTAAGTGTTATTTTTGTTTCCATTTTTTCCAGAAAATTTGTTGTTACCTACCACACATCTGTTATAGAAAAGCCTTTAAATCTCTAACCAAAAAGTGGAGCATAGATTATGATATTATTTTATATAAGAATTTAATGCAGACACACTGTTATCTTTATTTAAACATATACGGTGCCTTGCATAAGAATTCCTCCACTTGAACTTTTCCACATTTTGTTTTGTTACCAACTGGAATTCAAATTAACTTAAATAGTCTTTTCCTCATTTGATCAACACAAAATACACAAGTACTTTGAAGATCCAAAATACATTTTCTTGTGATACAAATAATAATTAGGACAACAAATCAGATGTATAAGTATTCACTTCTCTCATGAGTAAATACTTTGTGCAACCACCTTTTGCTGCAATTATAGTTGAAAGTGTTCGGAGGTATGTCTCTACCAGCTTTGCACATTCTTCTTTGCCAAATAGTTCAAACTCAGTCAGATTAGATTGGGAACTGTCTGTGAACACAAATTTGCAAGTTTTGCCACAGATTCTCAGTTGGATTTAGGTCTGAGATTTAACTGGGTCATTCTAATACATTAATAGTCTTTGATCTAAATCATTCCATTGTAGCTCTGACTATATGTTTTTGGTCATTGTCTTGCTGGAAGGTGAGTCTGCACCCCAGTCTCAAGTCTTTTGCAGACTGTAACAGGTTTTCATAAAGTGTTGCCTTGTATTTGGCTCCATCCATCATTCCATTAACTCTGAACAGCTTCTTTGTCCCTGCTGAAAAAAAGCATTCCCAAAGTATGATGCTGTCATCATCATGTTTCACTTTGGGGATGATGTTCTCAGAGTGATGTATAGGGTTAAGTTTCTGCCTCTCATATCATTTTACATTAAAGCCAAAAAGTTCAGTTTTGGTCTCATCTGACCAGATCTTTCACATGTCTGTTGTGTTTCCCACTTGATTTGTAGCAAACTGTAAATAGGACTTCTTCTGGCTTTCTTTCAACAATGGCTTTCTTCATGCCATTCTTCCATAAAGACAAGATTTGTACAGTGCATGACTAATAGTTATTCTCTTACTTGAACTGTGTATTTTTGAAGTCGCCCTAGAGTTAACATGGTCCTAGCAGTTGCTTCTCTGATTAATGCTTTCTTTTTCTGGCCTTTCAGTTTAGGTGGATGGCCTTGTCTTGTTAGGTTTGCATTTGTGCCAAACTCTTTCCATTTTTGGGTGATGGATTTTATAGTGCTTCATGAGGTGTTCAAAACATGGGATATTATTTCATAACTTAACCTTGCTTCATACTTCACCACAACTTTATGCGTGACCTTTCTTGGTCTTACGATACTGCTTGTTTGGTAATGATACCTAAGAAAGCTTGCAGGCCATCACAAAATAAGTGTATTTAACTGGTGAGGACAGAATCAACGACCATAACTCTTTTCCTTTACTCAAAAGAAATCCTTATAATCATGTGGGTTCTAATTATGTGACTTCTGAAGGCAATTGGTTACACTGGATTTTAATTAGGGGTTTCACAGTAAAGTGGGTTGAATATATATATATTCACTTAATACTCTTCAGATATGTATTTTTAAATAATTTTGTAAATCATGTAATATTCTACCCCCATTTCAAAATGAAGCAGTATTTTATGTCCATTAGGCAAAACCCCAATAAAAAATATTTAAATTTGTGGTTGTAACATGACAAAGTGTAGAAAAGTTTGAATATACATTGTATATCTATCTATCTATGTATGTATGTATATATATATATATATATTGTTTCCTGTACATATCTAGTATGTGACATAAATTAATATTTACAAGTCATCTGCATATTTGATTTCTTAACTGAGATTATAAATACACACATACTATATGTTATGCTTTCCAAAATGTAACAGGCAACAAAAATAATACAAGCATTAGCTGACATCATCCTATTCCAAACAATAGCCTGAAATTGTAATAGTGTTGTAAGATAAAACTAATTAAATCAATACATGCATATACATTTACATTCTGCTTTGGTTTTTTACCATTTGTAGTTTGAATTTTAGACAATTTTGATTAGAGATCAACATCCCTTCAATGTGATGCTAATATTCTTCTTCATTAATGTAGCCTGTTCCTTCAGGACGTGGGTGATGATGGCTCTCCACAACTTAATATCCTTTGTAATTGTTAGTAACATTTGTCTTTTTAATGTCCACCCCACTCCCAATTCCAGCATTCATTCACACAAGCTCCATCAGATAGGTGCTTCACTGCATCCCCCGGTCCTTTTTGCCATTGATATGTTCTGTGAGTGCCAAATTTTCCAAGTCCTCCTTCCTCATTATGTTTCCTTCCAAGAAATGTCATCTATCTCTGATTCAATTTTCTTTAAGTTGATAAAAAAAAAAATTAATTAAAATCAAATGAAACTAATTCATATAAAAATATCTTTAATAAAATCAGATGAATGTTTAAAATTTTAAATAATTTCTAAATGTTTTGGTGCAATTTGAATGGGTAACTTATCAACAATCTTATTCTATGTGTCATGTCTCTTCAGAACATCGGTGATCAAGGCCCTCCACAATTTTATATCCTTTGTAGCTCTTAATAAATTTTGTCTTTTTGTTACCTCTCCTAAACCTTGTTCCACCATCCGTTTACTCAAGCTCACTGTTAAGCATTATTTTCCTTTCTCCCTCTTGCCTTCTGTCCTGTGAGTATCGGATATTCCAAGCCCTCTTTCCTCAGTCTGTTCCCTAGAAATTTACATAATTTATTCTTACTATTATTTTTAAAAATCTTTTTGAAAAGATAACTTAAAAAAATATTGTAGTGAGTTTTTTATGCCAATAACAAGAAACAGAGACAAATTGGCTTTAGTAGATATATACAGTAATGAGCACATAACTGACTGGTTCCTTCAAAGACTCATATTTTTGAAAATAATGTTTTTACTTTGCCTTTATGTAGAGTCACAGACACTTACAGAGAAGTGCTCCTCTCAAGATGGTCAATAAGTAGGACTTTTCTTTGTTCTAAATATTGATACTTGGACTCTGTTGTTAATAAAAAGTCTTTTCCCAGCCTGATTTTATTATTTTATTTTATGAAACATTTCATAAAATTTCAACTTGATGAGTATTTGTTTCTACTCTATATTGTTTTTGATGGTATAGATCGCTCCTCATAAGATATCCATACCACTTCACTACCATTGTAAATTTAAAATGGCCCAAAGAATCAGGAGAGGTGCAGAATGACTGATCACCAATTTTTCAAGGCTAAAATGGTTGAGATGATACCCATGAAATTTGTAGAGTGCAAATTTAAGTTTTATCAGAAGATACAACTTTATTTTTAATTTCAAGCACTTCAGTGGTTAAAGAGTGTATTGACACTAAGTTTTGTGATAAAAAGCAACAGTAAGCTGAAGAAAAAACATGTTATGAAATAATAGTAACAATGAAAGTAAATAATAAAAAAATTATAATTAACTTCTATAGCGAAAAAATGGGAAGAAGCTAATAATCGGCAATGTGCCTTGGCCTGCTGTGAGTTCAGCTATTCGCATTCAGATTTCATGAACATTTTTATCAAATCTAAAGAAACATCTTTGTATGAGCAAAAACAATGGTTGTTAGATGTCAATGGGATTGACTTAGGATATAAATATACATACATTGATATATTATTAATATATGTAAATAACAATATATTTATTATTTTACTTCTAAGTTGTTTTTCCTATAAACTAACCCATCTCTATAGAAAAATATTTTGAGGCTTTTGGATGTGTGACCTTATCAGAATCAATTATAATATTATATATTGTTGACTGGTTTATCATATAAAGTTTCCAATTTAAAGTGTCTTTCTTTTCTTGCCTAATACTTGCTAAGCTGCATCCTTTGTGAAAGAGTAAAGTCAATCTGTGCAGTGAAGTAGAAAGCAAAAGTTTCAGAAGAGGAAACTATGATGTCTAAAAAGAACAATCTCCAGAAATCCAAAAATAAAAGTAATTTCCAAATATATAATTATAAGTATTGATTAAAAAGCAATATTCTTGAGTTTGTAATAATCATACCCCCACCCCGCTTTTTATGTTTTGAAAAAATCCCACCCTAAGCTTATTTATTTTCATGGAAACTTTATTGAAAAACATCTAAGAAAATGATCATTTAGAATTGCAAAACTGAGTGATGTAGATTCCCTCAAATTAGAGTTCATTCAGTTTAAAACAAATCAAAATATTTTAATTGTGTAACATGTTATTTTTACTTCTTATTTTAAAAATAATTTAAAAGTTATGGCTGAGAAAAGAACATTTGGTGTGGTTGACTGAGTGTAAAACTTAGCCATTACCCATTCCTTTTCAGGGTTATATACAATGACTCATAACGATCTGTGAAGAAAAAACATGAATGACTTTAGAAACATCCTTTCTAATGTTTATATTTATGATAAAAATTTTGATATAGAAGAAAATTGTTTTAAATCTTTAAATATTTTACTGTATCTTTACATACCACTCCTTCATTCAAATAAACTAAATTACAGACTAGTCCTACCAACTCATCAGATTTTTTCAACCTCTCTGCTCCTTCCAGTATCCCCTCTTATTAGGTTTTGAAAAGATTTCCACTACACCTAATTATTCACGACCTGAGAATAGTTGATTTTTATCAATAATTTTGTCTCATAAAAACCTTTTGAGTGAAAGTGATTCTTGTTGATTCTGTAGAAGCTTAGATAGCATGTAAATAACATCTAAATAAAACAATAAAAATGATACATGCAGTGGCTACAAATAAAGTATCAACTGAAATAACAATGAAAGTAAGCAAATCTAAACTTCAGGCTCTGTTATTTTTTTACATTTTTGTCTTCATTCAAAACTAGAGCTTTATTTACAGCTAGGAGATACAGAAATTTTCTTTCTCTAAAATGTATCATATCATGTATCTTTTGATATATGACAGATGAGGCAGTTTTTGTTTCCCACAGTAGGTTGCCATTTCTTTCTGCAGTAGACCAATTGCCATCCAAGGCTATAGAACCTGGTCTGTCCTGCTATTTACCCATAGCTGGAGGAAGAAGAAGAGGATTCATACCTTTCCCAATGGTATTAGCACAAAAGTGAATGTAATGGATTTGACTGGAATTTGAACTCGACTCTCCAATTCCTCAATCCAAGCCACTATCCATTGCATGCTTAATGTTCTAAATATGCGAGTTAAAAATTTATTCATATCAGTGGTGTATTCTAACTGCTTTAAGATTTAAAGTATAGGCCTGCCAGATTCTCTTCTAAGAAAGATTTTCTTGAAATTTAAGTGGAAAATTCTCAATCTGTCTTTTAAAACAACCATTACAACCTTTCCTGCATTTAATTTTTATTTATTTTAGATGTTTTTTATAGATTTAAAGGCTTCCATAGTAAGTATGTGTATCCAGTAAAAGTTTATCACTGTATGCACTCACCCATGCTGGTTCTGCATCAATAGAAGCCCTAACTCTACCAATACATATATACATACATACATAAAGCATGACAATGGTTAATATATGGTGCAATTTCGTCAGTCAGAGATAAAAATTGAATATAGGCTACTACTTCCTAGGTTTATTGGTACAGAGCCAATGTTTGGAAAGTGGCAGTTTGGAAAATTCTTCCTTACAGAGAAAATCTGTTAGAGTAAATAGGCAGAAGAATTGTAATAAAGCATAATTCCAGACAATTGTGAATATCTGTTGTGTAGTCTCTTGTTTCTGCTTGACCACTTGTGACCTTTCCATTTGTGCTTATTGGCAAAGACAGCAGACAAATCAGAAGAACTAATGAGAAAGGCATTTTGGAATTTGGCCACATAACTGGCAGAGTATATGCAATAGTTTTTATATAGTTTATGCAATATTTTTTCCTTTTCAAATTAGGATAACCAATTTAATTTACTTGCTACAATGAATATTCTTAATGTTTTTCTTTTTTATAAGACATGTATTTTTGATGCAATAGGTGCATATCCACGCATTTAGAACATTAGTGTTCTGACCATGAGAATCTAAATAGTCAAGAAAATGGTTTCTTGATAATATCAGGCTAGTGTGACAATCCCAGTGTTTGGCACGATTTGGAAGGCCTGACGAACCATGACTGAGGGTTTGAGTGTATTTACCTTGGTAAAAGTAGAGACAATACCAGATTATGCATTTTCTACCAGAAACTGTAACTTAGATCTAGTCAACATAGTTGCAATATAAACCACAGGTTAATGGCATCTGTAACAGAGAGATATTTTTATAATAATTTTTATAAAAAATATCCCTAAAGATAAAACTGGTAACATAAAAAATGTTCCAGACTTAAATGTTTAAGAATATAAAAAGTATGTATTTTACAGGGTTTATATTCTTTCTTTTCTTCAGATTTGTTTATTTTAGAAAGTTCATAAATTTTTCATGGAAATAGTTTTGTCTAATTTATGCATCACTTATATGAATTATTATTACTTTTAATAATTAATTTAATATATGAATTATTATCACTTTTAAAAAATCTATTAAGAACTATAAAACATAATTCAAGGGGTGCATAACATTTCCCAGTTTGACCAAGAAAGGTCTACAGAAGAAATTGCAATGATTTATCCTTTGATCAGATTTTGGGATGAGTTTCAGGATGAGATCTTTTCAAAATTCCTTTATTTTGATGATTACAACAAAATGCTACTTTAGTTGCATAATTTACATGCACATTTAATTCTCATAATATAACAACTATTAAAGAAAAGAGATAATATTAAACATTTCAATCAGAAATACCAAAAGAATATTAACTTTATGGTAATTTCAGAAAACACAAAACAAATGCTTAAAACTCAGCTATTTTTATTCATATCCCTATTGTTAATTGATGTCAGTCAAGACTAATAATACAATTGGAAGTATATTACTATTTTACAAACTTATTAGATTTTGGGAGATCCATGTTCCTGGATTTCCACTTACTGAAATAAACAAAATCAAAATCTTTATTTTGTCAGAGAGCTAACAGGGAATGTGTGTATGCAGAAAGAATGTTTCTGATTATTGAGGCTTAATTTCTTGCCTTCACTTTGGGATGAAGGATGAGTAAGAATTTACGAGATGAAAATGAAAACCATTCATAAGTGCCAAGAGATAAGAAAGCAAAATAGATTTTTTTTCCTCCAAATATTTAACCAAAAAGACACTGGACAGATTTACTTAGTTTATATCAAAAGTGTTTTCTCCATGAAAAACTTGATTATTTCAAATGTTTGATTTGATTTTCATAATAGCCAACAATACATATTTGAGAATGGACCCAAAACATAAGGATATATCTATTTATATTAATGGGCACAGGCACAAATATGCACACACACACACACACACACACATTATATATATATATATATATATATATATACATACACACACACACACACACACACACACACTACAGGCCAAAAGTTTGGGGACACACTGCATTTCTTTAAAAAGCATATTAAATGAGATATTTTTATATTCTTTTAAAGAATGAGATAAAATTTCAGTAACTACAGTGTATTTGCTTTTATTTTGGCAAAAATAAGCACTTAACTATAAAAAAAATTATCATACAACAGCATCATATTTTGTTTTGGTCAATAAAACCACCACAAAGACAAATCCAAATTTGAACTTTTTGATAGTGAGAAGAGTTTGGAGAGAGATGGAAAAATAAAAGAAAATACACTGTAGGTACTTACATTTTATCTTTTACTCAAAACAAAAAAAAATCTCATTTTAAGGTGATTTTTTAAAAGAAACACAGGGTCTCTATTTCAAATATGAAGTGTCAACTATAATAACATTTGAAGTAATAAAAATTAATACATTAATTCTTTAGAAATTGGTAACTAAGCAGATATGACACTTTTGAGAAAATAGTCAGAATGAAGAGGATGTGTTTTTATTAAAAAAAAGAAATATATATATATATTTATATGTATATTTAAGTAGCAATCCTTCGTTTATGCATGTTTCATTAAAAACGACAGACAAGGTACTACAATTGAGCTTTTTATTTAATTTTTCTTGTGTTCGAACAAGAGCTTTCTTTACAAAGGGTGTGTAAGAACTGTCCAAATGTTTTGTTTCCGAGCGCTTTCAGCTATACCTTTAGCCATTATCAAGGATGATTCGATTTTCAGCTTAATTGAGTGTGTGCATTCTGTGTATGTCTTAGTGTGTAGTAGGAATGTTTTAATTTCCGAATACAGATTGTGGCTTTGTTCGTAGTTAATATTGTTAAGAGTTGGCTTTTTCTTTTTTATTATTAATGCCTCCATTATTTTTAATCTTTTTTTGAAGATGGATGCAGTTAATATATTTGTGTTTTCTACTAGTATATTTCTAATGGAGTCTGGGAAATTTGTGTGCATGTTTAAATGCGTTCTAATGGAGCTGTGGTCAGATAGGTGTAACGTAAGACATCTGGATAAGCATGTAGTTGTGTAACCGATGTAATTATTCATGAGTCCAGTTTGATCAGGAACACAGTTCCTTAAGGGGTATTTGAACTCATAGATAATGTTCGTTCTTTGTACTCATATATATATATATATATATATATATATATATATATATATATATATAAGCGTAGTGATTTCTGGAGCATAACACTAGGAAGCATAATTGCTCTGTCTTGGACACCTTGATATAAAGCACTGTTATTGCTTAGGTAGGTGTCTTTCTTTTTAATCTTTTTTTTTTAGTTTGTTTCTTTTTTGCATTTTCTTGTATCATTTTTTCTAGTTTTTTGGTTTGTTCATTGTTAGTTTTTTTAAAGTTTTCTTTGAGTTGGGTTTTTGAGACACACACATACACACATATATATATATATATATATATATAGCACATAAGCTTTCAACTTGGTATCAGCCACTTACTCCTGTGTTGATAGTAAATCCGATCAATAAGTTGCAACTAACAACTTATTAAAAAAAACCTGGTGTAAAGGATGGCTGTTAATTTTAACACCTTGAAAACATGGCTGATGCTAACCTCCTGGAGAGTGACTTGTTGCACTTTCTCAGGCTAACATTCTCAGTGAACATGAAGTGGAAAGACTACATTGAATCCATTGCTAGGTCTGCTGCAAAAAAGTTGGTTCAATGTGTCATGGTAAACATTTTTTCTTTCCTGAATCTATCTTGTATATCTGTAAGTCTACCATTTTGTTACTTCCTCCATTGTTGCTGCTACATATGAT
Source organism: Acanthosepion esculentum (assembly GCA_964036315.1). Taxonomy (NCBI): domain Eukaryota; kingdom Metazoa; phylum Mollusca; class Cephalopoda; order Sepiida; family Sepiidae; genus Acanthosepion; species Acanthosepion esculentum. The sequence goes on along the minus strand of OZ038475.1, from coordinate 30,673,311 downwards.
TTGGTGCTCCCGCTTCATATTTAGATATTCTTGATAAAATCCTAAGAAGAATCAGCAACATTTTTTATCCAGACCTAACATTTAAGCTTCAGTCACTTTCCCACTGTCATAAAGTTGTTTCTCTGTGCAATTTCTATAAATACTTTCATGGTAATTGTTTGTGTGAGCTCTTTGCTATCATACCTAGAATTTAAGCACAGCACAAGATTAGTAACAAGATCCCATCAGTTTACAGTTGAGTTGGTTATATGTAACCGTAAGTTCTATGCTGTTTCTTTTCTCGCACTTCTCATTTGTGGAATTCTCTTCCAACTTCTTGCTTTCCAAACAAGTTTGATCTTCAAAAATTTAAATGCAATATCAATCATTATCTACTGTCTTCCAGATTACTCTTCTATTGTTCTTGCTTCTCAAAAATGCTTCTATTTTCTAATTCCCTCACACTCAATGATCCCTTGCATCTTAGTGGCTTTATTGCATTACATGGAGTGAATTCAATTTATATATATAAAAAGGCTGACTACTCATTTTCTGAGTACACCCATCTGCTAGGGTGACTAGCCAGACCCTGATGCATTCACACCTGCTCAGGAACAGTGTTGTGTTGATGCAACATACACTGAGCCCACCTGCAGTTTATATTATGATGAGCAGACCTTAGTTACAGTTTCAAGAGAGAGCACATCATCTGGCATGATCAACAGATTTTAGAACATAGAAAAAAGGATCAAACCTTCAGTCATGATGTAACTTCATTCTAGTACAATCACTGATCACTTCTAAATGTTTCCACCTACCCAGTTTTACTTACAAGTCAACCTGTGGTATGGTTTTCAGACACTTTCCAAAGGTGCCACACTTTGAGATTGCCTCCCCAGATGGATAGCATCAAAAATTACCTTCCTGACAAGCCCACAAGTCCTGCTTTCATAGTCAGAAATTGAACATTCTTACTGTTTGGCTACGTGCCCATATGTATACTTATATAAATATATACATATATCTACAAATACATGTAGATAGTTATACATTGTTACATCTATTTTCTTTTCTTTATTTTTGGGATTCACTTTCCCAAAACTCCGAAAGATAGGAAAAAATTACACTTATTTTTTAATTTCATAAAAGCATATAAAAACAGTTTAGTTAATATGTTTTCAGTTCGACTTTCATGTGACCCAGAGTTCAATGACTTTTGCTAACTTACTTAGATTATGTTTCTTCAGTTTTGAAACAAAATCCATTTTTAATTCCAAGCAAAAGAGACTGAAAAAATGTTTCTTTATAAATATCTTTGGAATGATTATACCATTATACATCTGATTTGTATAGTATTCCTCTGCCAAAAATGTATATATATTGAAGCTATGGAGATGAGCCAAACAGCCTACAGACAAAAGTAAGTGACACCTATATAGTTGCTGCAGGTGAACATATTTTTGGGGGGTTTAAATCTTTCTTTTTCAATTCTAAAATATATAAACAGTGGAAAAAATGAACATGCATTATAGGGTGATATTTATTGAATACTCATTGATATAACTGTATAAATCTAACATCCAAAAATATCAAATGATGTTCTTGAGTATGAACTCAATATATTGATGGAGATAATGAGAGGCCGAAATGAGTGACAAATCCATGTATAAGGAAAGTACATTGGAATATGAGGAAGAAGTAATAAGGGTACTTATAAGATGATATGAACAGAATTTTTTTTTCTCTTCTTATATTGAAGCAAGTAATGATTTTAAATTATCCTACTTCTAGTAGATCTCTTCTCTTTTTTTTTTCTTTGTTAGTTTGTATAGGACATTGTGCTTCAAATGTTTTTGCAATTATTGGTGATATTTTATATCAGTCCAGTCAGAGGTTGTCTGTAAAGAAATGTGAAATCAGTACACTTTCAATGCATTTCTTCTTAGTGAATTCTTTACTCTTTTAATCAAAATGGAATTTATTAGGTCAACATAGTAGTTAAATGTGTTAAGGTGAACTACTAATGCATTTAAAGTGTTGTTATGCAATAGATCCCTATAATGCTCATATGTTTGTTCCTGAGATTTCTAGGTGTTTCGACAATGTATGTCATTGAATATTTTGTGCAATTTATTTTGAATAGACCAACTTCTGTTTTATTGTTGTTGCTGGTTATATCTTTTAATGTTTTAGATGTGGTGTTGATAAATTTCTATATCCTTCTAACACCAATACTGCCATATGTATTGTCTACTGCATCCCACATTTATCATACTTGATGTTGATCAATAGTTAATATAGAATAGCAATTCTAATGCAGTGAGCTCAGTTCTCACTGAATGTCCCACTTCTATGGCCAGATCAAATTAAGCAATATGAATGATGGCAAGACTTGCAGGTCATTCACTATTTAGATGCAATTGATTCTCAAGGGGTAGCCCACATTACACAGCATTGATCCTGACTATAATTAGCTTAATATATATATATATATATATATATTGTCATCCATAGACAGACTGTTTCACTGTATCACAGCTCATCAATATGGCTAGACGTTCGGTTGCTAGGATTGAAACCCGACTGAATTGGTGTGAGCCGGGGATACTACCACTAAGCCGTTGGTGCACGGCAAGGATGAAGGTGAATTTAAGTGTATTTATTTTTAGATAAACACACAGTGACTGAGAAAACTCAATTTGATTTACTGAAGAGTCTTGCATTATTAGCTGTAATAGTCACTGTTTACAAACCCACACTTCCTCCCAGAAAGCTCAACTGAAATAAATTTTTCAGGAGCATATATATATAAATATATATATATACGCGAGAGTGAAAATGCCTATAATTTATAACAGAAACCATTGGTTTATACCAACCACTTCCCATACTTAATACTTCTCGTTTTTCACTCTCGCGTGGTCATGTGTGACGTCACAAGCTGCAACGCAATTTTCGCTTCCTTATCTCGTAAATACGAGTTCGTCGTTACTTTGAGCTTATTTAAGCAGCACGGGCGGACTATTATTGTAGTTTCATCTGTCTGTTGTTTGATTTATTGAAATTGTCATCTTTGATAATGGCTTATGTAAGCCGAAAGCTTAGATTGAATTTAAACATGTATCAATATGGTGTTTTCCTTTCGTCTTTCAATGATAATGTGATTAAGCTTATCAGACAATATGAAAGGAACCTACTTAAAATAAATAGAAAAAACTTGTCTATGTTATTTAATGAAACATGCATTAATGAAAAATTGCTGCCGAAATATACACACACACATATATATATATATATATATATATATATATATATATATATATATATGTGTGTGTTTATTTGTTATAGCTTATCAATGTTATTTAAAGCCAGAAAATATTTTTAGAATGTAAGAATTTAGGGGAAATTAATGATTTACTGATACAGGCCCTACTAATTAACCCATAGCTGTGTGGGGGGAAAAGAGGTGGATTCATTGATCCTGGCTATAATTAACTTTATATATATATATATATATTTATCTGTTATAGCTTATCAATGTTATTTAAAACTAGAAAATATTTTTAAAATGTAAGAATTTAAATTAACCCATAGCTGTGTGGAAAAGAGGGGGATTCATATGTTTCCAAAGGGAAATAAGGGAATATAAAGAATTCAACAGGAATTGGAACTTGGCTCTCTTTGATTTCAACTTCCTTGCCATTATCCATTACATACCCAACACATGCAAGCTTACACTATCTGGTATTCTCAAGTGGTCATCCATCTTGACCTGGTTCAGCATTGCTTAACTGTTAAGTGTTTTAACTTGATATGGCCATATACATATATAGATAGATAGATGGTGAGTAACTGAATAAGAAAATGGTAAAAAATACTCTGTTCTGCACTTTGTCCTTCAAAAAGATTCCCTCAGACTAAATGTTTTTATCAATAGAATCATATATATGTAAAGTGGGGATAAAATGCAAGAGAAGTTAATTACAATTCTATACTGAAAACTCATTGAAGATACATGGATGCTTGACTATAAATTTAAAACCTAGCTAACCTCATTTAGGTTCTGTTCTTAATGCAATCATTTTTAAATATCCCACAATCTAATACCAGTAAGTTTGTTAAGAAAGGAAATATACTGTATGATCCTGGATGTACATATACCAAAAAAAGACTGTGAAATCAGTGCACTTTCAATAGATTTTTACATTAATAAATTACTTTTTCCCTTAATAAAAACTGCATTCTTGGTCAAAATTATTGTCAGATTGATTATAATGAATGATGAATGCACTATGTATTGTTTTGTATAAGATCCCTTTTTGTATTCATACATTCTTTTATTTAAGTTTGTAGATGTTTCACCTATGTATTTCTTGCAACATTTTTTACAGTCTATTCTATAAATTCCTGCTTCATATATTAGGTCATTATTATTTTATTTTCTATAAAATAAATTAAAATCTCATATTGAGTTTACTTAATTTATTTTCAAATGCAGTCAGTATTGAGTTAGTAGGTAGTATTATGCATTTTGTTTTATCAAGACTATTTGTAATATTTACTTTTCTAATTCTGGGTATGACAAACTACATCCAGCAGCAAGGCCTCTGATTGGGAGATTGGAGGTTTTCAGGAGTGTGAAAGCACCTCTTAACTGCTGTTGTTCCCAGGTCCAATCTGACCTGGGGTGGTAGCACCTGTTAGGGTCCCAGCTGTGAACAAATAGTGAACCCCCAAACAAAAATCAATATTACATTTTTATAACAAAATGAGCAGCAATTTATTTTTATAGCAAAATGACATTCAATGCGATACTAAAATATATAAAAATATATTTTTATAGTAAAATTATCAACAGTACATTTTATGATCTACTAACTATATATCTAAAAAAGAAACATACCTTTACCTTGAAAGTATAAAACTGTGTACAGAATATATGTAGTTTAAAATTAAGTACAAAATATTTAGATTTTTGCATTAATTAACCCATAGAGGTTGATATACTGGTAAACAAAATCAACCAACTCAATGAGTATGGTGAATCAACATATAAACATGTATAAATGACTATACTTACATTTAAGTAACAATCATTACCAATATACTATATTAGGTACACTAGATTTCTTGACATACTATTTTAGCAAGTGCTGTTTCTGCTTGTTAAGAGATTTAGCATGTAAAATGCCTTAAAAGCTTGCTTGTGTATAAAAGCTGTTGATGTTGTACTAGAGAAACTCTTAAATGCTGGATAATCCTTCTGACGTGATTAATAAGTATTTGTGTAAATGACTTCTCTTTTCACAAGATCAAAGTTTCATGCCAGAGAAAGGCAAAATAATGCTCTAAAATGTCAAAGTGAGTGATTTATGAAGACAGTTCTATGAGACTCGTGTGTTTTACTTACAAAAAATCAGAGTGTTGATATTTAAGGAGATTACATCCAGGAATCACATGATATGTGTTTATAGAACAACAAAAGAAGAGACTGCTTTTTTGCTTTTCTATCTATTAACAAATTAAAAAGTAAATTTAAGTTGCCAGCTAATGGTGATGAAATTTCCTGTTGCATATAGACAAGGATAATTAAGAGTTGTCTTTTCAGTTATGTGTCTTTAACAACTCAATTTTTTTTTGTTTCCTGTCAGAAGAATAATATAACTTTAATTCAATAATGTCTATAGAAAAGACAAGCATTATTATTATAATTCACTTCAAAATATTTTCCGATCTTGAGAATACAAATTTTGATGGTAAATATTCAAAAGTAAATTGTTTAATTCATATAAAATATTTTTTTGTCACTGGTTTGATAAATTCTGCTCATTCAGTGAAAAATTAATTCCACTTAAGTAAATAATTTTTAATTCATGATTTAAAAAAAAATAAAAGTGTATTCAATAAATCAAGAAAAGTTCAAGTGACTCATCTGATTGACTGACTCAAGAGTTTTGTGTCAAAATGCTCAACAGAGACAGCTAAATTTATCATTATATAATTTAGCAAACATTTGGCCCTGGTACACATTCTGACATGAAACTCTTGAGTTGGTTAGCTAGATTAGTCACTTGAACTTTTATTGAATATTTTATTTCTAGTTATGTATTGGGCTAACTGGAAAATAGGTTAAATTCTTGTAATTATTATTTTTATAAAAAAAGTATGTAATGAAATAAAAGAGTGTGTTTTAAAAGCATTTTGTAAGAATAAAGACATAATGAAAAGCATTTTGCAAGAATAAAGACATAATGAAAAGCATTTTGCAAGAATAAAGACATAATGAAAAACATTTTGTAAGAATAAAGACATAATGAAAAGCATTTTGCAACTGTACTTAAAAGGTAATGTGTATAATAAATATATAAAGCCAGCAGCAATATGGAAAGCAACAAAGGTAATGAAAACAAAGTTAGAAATGAAAAAAACAATGTTTGTGATAACACTCAGAGATAGAATGAGGTGAGCATGGATTAAAAACAGAACATGATGAAAGTTATAAAAATGACAATGGATGGAATATATACCAAGAAGAAAGGATAACAGGTGAAGCAATAAGTTGGTTGATTGGTGCCCAATAGATTGCAAATACACAAGGAGAAAAGCAGGCAGAGGAGAAAGAGATGAGATAGGAAGGATTGCTTTAAGACATGGTAGAGGGTAGCATAGTCACAGTCATCTTAGAAGTGAATCAATAATGAAGAAGTTTGAGTTTTAAACCAGTATGTGGTTCTACAGTTTAAATGCAATTTTTTCAATAGTATATTTTTCATTTAATAAATATAACTAAAGTTTAAGCTTTCAAATGTTTAAAGTTGATATAAATTTTTTTGCATTCATAAAAAGAAAGAAATATGAATTTATATCACTGTTAGAATATTTTTCAATGTCTTGAATTGAATTTCAATATAACTGACAATTTTATTCAAGTATTTACCATACTTTCAAATTTCTAAAGTTCACCTACTGATAATTGCTGCATTTGATAGCTCATCAAAACTTCTGCATTAAGAGAAACAAAAGATTTCAGTTTTAAAAGCTATTCCTTATCTGAAGCCAATGTAATAATAATCCAGGAAATTACACTTCTGTGGCAAAAATAAGATAGTTTTGTTAAGTTAAACATGATTAAGATATAGTTGTTAGCAAAAGGAATGGCCCAACATGAAAATTAGACATTGGAAATACTAAAATCAAAAAAGTACAACAATTTAAATAACTGGGAATTCTTTTAACAGAGAATGAAAAGTGCGACACTGAAAACCAAAGACACACTGGGATAGTGAAAGATGCCTTCCGAAAGCTAAACAAAGTATTAATTAAATAGAAAAATTTCATTAAGAATGATGAAAAGAATACTGAATTGTTAAATAATATCAGTCCTCCTACATGGAAGTGAATGTTGGACAATCTTACAGATAAAGAAGTGACTTGAAGCAACAGAAATATTGTTCTAGAGAAAGATACTGAGAATATCATAGACTGAACATATGAGCAATAACAAAGTCTTAGAGAAAATGGAAACATAAAGGACATTTATACTTAATATCAGCAAGAGATAGTTAAAATTTCTAGGGCACTTCATAAGGAAAGAGGGCTTGGAAAAATTGATACTCACAGGACAGATTGAAGGCAAGAGCGACAGGGGAAATCAACTCATAACCTACCCAGCAAGCTTGAGTAAATGGATGGCAAAGTAATTTTTTGGAGAGATGACAAAAAGATAACATTTATTAAGAGCTACAAAGGACAAGAAATTGTGGAGAGTCATGATCACCAGCATCCTGAGGGGACATAGCACATCGAAGTTATTTATTTCACACAATGGATAAAAAACAACCTTAATCTTCTTAAAACAAATATCTTCACATCTGCTCCAAACATAAAACCAATAAAGGTGAATGAGTAAATTCTTTGAGTAATACCATTAAAATGACCAAAACAACAGTGGTCAAATATTGGACATAAAATAATCAGACATGATGTACATTTTGTAAAAGAATCAACAAAACCTGATCATGAAAAGAAAAAAATACAAAAAGTAAAGAAAAAGATTTCAGGATCCACCATTTTTTTTAAACAACAGTCTTCCTGAATTGATTGAACTCTGACAGTTGACAGATCATTTAACTTTACTAGTAGTAACACTCAATGTGAGTTTTTTCAATGTTTTGTGAAGAACTTCTTATATGCCTTGTCCCTTCAGGACGTAGGTGCAAATGCCTTTCCTGTTCTGCTGTCCATTTACAAAATCTTGTAATTAGTCTATTCACTGCTTCACTTTGACCTTCAATATCTCCTGTGAATGTCAGTTTCTCCAAACACTCTTTCCTCATTATGTATCACAGAAATTCCAGTTATCACATTTCTGTAGAAACCCATCTATTAATCATAGTGGGTCAGTACTCTCATTTGTTTCTAGTTAAATTTTCCTGTTTCTTAATATGTTTTTATCTTTTGGAAGTCATCTTTCAACATTTCAATGTTCCTTCCAATTTTTGTATATGTTTACATTGTCAAGCTGCACCATGTAACTAAAACCATTGAGCTGCTTAAATTGTAACTCTAGTTATTAAATGTCAATAGCAACATCTTATACGTCATACTCTTGTTTGCAACAATACATTTACTTCTAAGATAAGGCTTTATTTCAAATACTTTCATGCATCAAACATGAGTGTCTAAGATAAACAAGCACTCATTTGGAACTGTTGCTATGCATGAAAGAAGCAGTAAATAGGTAACTAAATTAAAGAAAATATACTTTTGAGTTGGCTAGATACATCTATAAGCTCTATGCTAACAGTTTCTTCTTCTCTCCAATCTTAATTATGTTTCTCTTTTTCTTTCACACTTATTAACCCCTTGTGTCTTAGTCTTTACTACCTTGCCTAGGGTGAAATGATTATATATATATATATATATATATATATATATATATATATATATATATATATATATATAAAATATTTTTTATGGATAGAAATGTAAAAGGAAGACTGAAAACAGCCACGCCCAAAAGGTATAGACGACAAAAAAGTGCTCAATACAAAATTGAATATGTAGAGCTAAGATGTTTAAGAAAAGGCTAAAATGCCAACCAACCTCGCAATCCAGGTTTCGACAGTAAGATCTCCTTGGGCACAGTCCACTTGCCTAAGGAGACCTTACGGGTGAAAGACAGGTTGCGCGGTTGGTTGGCATTTTAGCCTTTTCTTAAATATAATGTTTTTTATTTAGCTATACATTTGCTACATCTTAAAATATTGTAAATATATAATAATTTTGCTTTTCTTATACTTATTCACCAAGTTTAAATCTACTGTATTTATCTTAAGAAGTTGGAGGAAAATTCTGATGAAATCTTTTTTTTAACCTTAGATTTATTTTTTACTTTAGCAATCAATTTGTATATTATGCATTGACAATCACAAATATGAAGATAGTGATTTGGAAATAAGGCAACCATTACTGACTGAATAAGCCTATTATGTGTATAATTATAAATGGAATTAATGTTTTTTATTTGTAAATGAAATCTTATTACTAGATAAACAAATTCATTTTGTATTTAAGTTTAATTCAAGGCTTAAAATTAGTGTACAATTGAATGATTCTTCCAAATGTTTTGTTCATATTATCTAATTACAGTTGATACAAATTCAATTCAAATACATGATTTTTGTTTTATAATTGAGAAGCGATGAATAAGCAAACATTAGTTATTTTCAATCCATAGAAATGATTGCTTTTTATTATTTTCTCTGAAATTGCAATAAAAAAAAAATATACTTCGCATTTTATGACTAGAATATATATAATACTTTTTTTCCTCATTTAAAAATTTTCATTTCCTACTCTAAAAATCAGATTTTCATCCCAGAGGTAACTTCTTTTATGTTGTGTCCCTTCAAGCTGTAGGTGACCATGGCTCTCCACAACTTCCTATCCTTTGTAGACAACTTTACAATTTCCACAGAGATGAAATGAAAACTTGAGGCAACAGCAATGTTCTACAAAAGAATGCTGAGAATACCATAGATGGAGTATGTAAGCAATAAGGAAGTTTTAAAGGATGCTGAGAATACCATGGATGGAATATGTAAGCAATAAGGAAGTTTTAAAGAAAATATAAACAAAAAGCAGAATTATAAATAAAATAAGAAAGAGTTCAAATGTTTGAGAAATGAGAAAAGAAGGCATTCTCAAGACATTGGATGCAGGCAGGACAGAAAAAAGCAGCAAGTAACCTACCTACCTAGCGAGAGTGTGTAAATATGTAAGCACAATATCTACTAGCATGCATACTGAATCTTTACTTACATTTACCTATAGATGGAACCCCTATAGGTTTTTAGTCACTTCAAGACATAGGTGCTTATAGCTCTCCACAACTTCCTCTCTCTTTTAGCTCTAAGTTTGATTCTTTACTATCCTTTTGTCCCTACTCTACCATCCATTCAAACAAGGTTGCTAATGCTATAAATGTGCATATAGTAGCAGAAAAGAACAAACAGAACAACAAGTATCATTGATGCAGTGAAAAGAAAAGAAGACAAGAATTGTTACGATAAAATTCTTTATATTGCCAATACAGAGGATCACGGTGGAATGTCTCTCTGTGAGTAAGGGAAGTAACTTGGAGTAAGTGAAAAGTCAGTAGGCCCTGGAGTTGATGTGTGTGCCCATTTGCCACAACTAGATACAATTTTGTGAGTGGCATTCTTAGAAGGAGATGTGGTGGTTCATGAGTCATCATTTTTTTTATGTTTTTGCTTTGACAGCAATGTTCATGATTAACTCCTTTTATATGGCATTTTATTTCGGTGGGGGCAGATTTGTTTTGTGAGCCAGAAGTGATGCTTGAATCCCCTGCACAGAGAGTGATGATTTTATTTTTATTTTTGCTTTCTTAGCATTCACATCTGACCAGTATGTGGTGTAAATCACAAAGAGATCTAATTTGAAGCAGAATATAACAGCAGTTGCTCACTGTTTCTTTCTGCTTGCCCTATGTCCTGTGAGTGCTAAATTCTTCATGCCCTCTTTCCTCATTATTTTATCTGCATCACTACCTAAGTCAAAATACAGAAGTGAATATAGGAAAGAATATCACAACCAAATATCTTGTAGCTGAAATGAAGCAAAGTTTTAATCAATGAAAATCATTAAAAAAAATACTTTCCAAAAGCCAAATGACAGAAGCTAAGGATAAAGTTAAATAAACATTTTGAAGGGTGAGAAATATTAAACAATCTATGCACATATACAAATTTATAGGTATATAATAAAAAATAATTTGTTTACATACCCTCAAGGAATCTGAAATCAACATTTTCTTTTATGATTCTGTATCTTTTTCTCTATGCTCTGTCCCTTCAGGATGTGGATGATCATAGCTATCTACAGTTTTTTCTCCTTTGTAGCTCTTAATAATATTTGCCTTTTCACAACCCCACTTCTCCCTGGTTCCGTCATCCATTTACACAAGCTTATTAGGTCAGTTACTTGCTGTTTCCCTTTGTCTCTCTTGCTTTCAATATGTCCTGTGAGTGTCAAATTCTCCAGCCTCTTTTTTTCATTATGTGTCAGAAAAATCTCTGATTCTACATATAAGCATCCTTTTTCTATTTTCCTTAATATTTTCTCCTGACTCACATTTTCCAAGCTCTCTTTCCTTATTATGTGCCATAGAAATATCGACTCTTTCTGATTTTAAGTATAAGCATCCTTTTTGTTTCCATTTTGTATAAAACTTGCTCATATGTTCAATCAATGGTACACTCATCAGCCTTCCCATTGCTTCATATTTCTTCTTCATCTGTGAGGAAATTGTCCAGTATTCACTGCCATATAGGAGAACCAATATTACTTAACAGTTCAGCACTAATTTATTTGTTCTAAATGGAATTTTCTTGTTTATTATTATTTTGTTTAGCCTTTGGAAGGTATCTATTGTTATCACATTGCATCTTCAGATTTTAGTATTACACTTTATGTCCTCTGTTAAAACACTTACCATGTATTTAAATTTTTGTAAGTGCTTGATTTTGGCATCTCCAATTTGTAGTTTGTATCTTGGGTTCTTTCTCTTGTTGACATCCATACACTTTGTCTCCTTACTTCTCACTTTCCTTTACTACTTTCTATAGGAATTCTTGTAGTTTCCTTTCTGTGTCTGCTATCAAAACTGTCATCTACATATCTTATGTCATTAACATTCTTTTATATAAAACATTGAAATTTATATATATATATATATATATATATAGTTATGAATTTCTCTTTTGAGATCTGTGTCCCCTCACAAAGAGCATACATTGTAAAAATAACGTCAATAGAAAAGGTTTGACCAACAACAATCTCATCTCATAAATATCAGTTTAAATTTAGACAGTGTGGAAAGAAGAAGCTTCTATTAAATGCAGAACTGTTCAGTTTTAAGCTCTGAGAACTGATAATAGAATTTGTGGGTTAGAAATTAAACCATGCTCAATTCAAAATATATAGATTGTCTTGAAAGGCCATAAAAGCCATTATATATTGCTTTCCATTTCTGCAAAACTTAAAATTCACCTTCAACTTTCAAAACGTAAAATGAAGACATAAAAATAGCAGTGTCTGGTTCAAGTCACTTCTACAAGATTTATTTATTGTGGAGAATATTTTAGCAAAGTTTATGCTTTTTTTATGTTTGTCACTTGAATTAAAAAAAAAGAAAAAGAATTATGATACAATCCCCGATAAGAGATTTGAAGTTTTTTTTACCTGGTTTCATATCATGAATACATTTTTTTTTTTAGTTGGTTCTGAACTGAGGTTATAGAAATCATATTCAAACAGTATTTTTAGAGGCTATTTCATTATTTGTTTCCATTTTTCAACTTTTGTTTATAAATAAATAGAATCAGAATAAGACAGTCAAAATTTCTGAAACACCTAATGAGGAAAGAAAGCTTGGAAATTTTGATCCTCACAGGACATACCAAAAGCAAGAGAGACAGAGCAGAACTTCAATTAATCTACCTATTGTGCTTGTGTAAATAGATGACAGAACAGAGAGGAGGAGCATTAGTAAAATGACAAAGATTGCTCAGAGCTACAAAGGAGAGGATGTTAGAGAGAGAGATGAGTGGCCCCATCCAGAAGGGAGCATATATACATTTCATTAGTCCTCATTTGTATGTGCCATGTCCCTTCAGGATGTTGGAAATCATGCCTCTCCACAATTTCTTGCCCTTTGTAGCTCTTAATAAATTTTGTCTTTTTGCTATTTCTCTTAAGCCTTGTTCTCCCATCCATTTACTCATTCTTGGTGGGTAAGTTATGCATTGTCACTGTCACTCTTGTCTTCAATCTTTTCTGCAAGTATCAGATTTTCCAAGACTTCTTTCCACATTATGTGCCCCAGAAATTTCAGTTATATCTTTCTAATGTTAAGTTTCCTTTTTCTCTAAAACTTTGTTGCTCACATTTTCTTGTCTTGATAATTTCTTGAAATCCAAGAATCATTTCTCTCTTACAAATATTTGAAAAGAAACAAAAATTTTTACCATTCAGTATTATAATCCCAAATCAAGGTATTTCCAAGAGTTTATACTGAAAATAAACAATCTATACCATCTTAGCTATATACATATATATATATATATATACATATTTAGATTGATTTATTTGAAAAAGAGGAATTATTGTAAGTGATAAAATTATATATGCTGCCAGCATTATATCAATTTTTAAAATATAAAAATATCAAATTTATTTCAGAATTAGTTAATGCAAACTCACAAATAAAACTCACAGGATTGTGCATAAGAATGGTATAATTACTCTTTTTGAATGCAAATTACCTTATGGACATCATACAAAAGAAACCTAAAGAAAATTATTGTTCATGATGACGGTAGTCTTTGAGTATAGATTCCAGAGGTTGGCAGTGAATATTTCAAAGACAGTAGTGAAGCGTAGTTCAGGTTAGCAGTGGATATTGGTAGCAGAGCGTAGTTCTTCCTTCTGTTCTGGTCATCTTTGGTTCTGACAGGTTCCCATTGGACATTCGTAGAGAGTAACCAAAATGGCCGCCTTTATACAAGATGGATTGAATATTTCCCGTCTCCTGACTGGCTAACCTTCTTTTGGGGAATTATAAAGTGAGTCAAGTCATTTGGGTCTGCTCACTAGTATATAATGTACTCAAAATAACTTAACAAGAATAAAATTTAAAAATACAGAAGATATATCATAGATGTAGAAAACTGTTAAAAATAAATAATATTTGTGACATGCGTCTCATATTTGTCTTCATTTGCTTTGATTATCCAAATTAAATTACAAATAGACATCATTCTTCTCCTTGAGTTTTACAGGATAAATTTTCCAATTAATCATGCTTAACTTAATCTCCAAACCTGAGATTTATCATATCTTTTGTGCTTTGCTTTACGAATTAATAAAAGCAAAAATACTAACAGTTAATTATCTATTCTGATAGAGAAATAATTTTAATTAAATTTTTAATTAAATTTTGCTCTCTACCTAAAATTACCTGTTTATTCTTTATCTCTGTTATACAATTTCTAAATTTTTATGTATTTCTTATGTTGAATTTGCACAAAAATTTAAAAAAGAAATTAAATTCAACAATTTTTATTACAGAAATAATTCATCTAGTCTATTACTCTTTTTAAAAAATGATTTATCAAGCATTACAAAGCAGCAAAATTATTCTCAATGTTAAGTTTTAGAGGAGAAAAATAGGTTCTTCTCATTTGGTTTGTCTTTTTCAGCAGAGCAATATAATTAATGACTTTATACTACACAATAGAATTTAGTCATTTGCAGAATATCATAATTCAGATCTAACGTAAAGGCTTTGCTACCAGAATTGTAAACCTTAACGAGCTGTTTAGATACAAAATTTCAAAATTTCTTCTGCTTCCATGATTATTATCAGTTTTGTCTCATCATCAAAAGGAATGAAGTAAAAATTAATTGAAGCAGACTTACCCCCACAAATTCGACCTTGGAGATAGTAATTTCCCGTTGCAGAAAAAATAAAGCTTCAGTGGGCAAGACATTGGCAATAGCCTCTTCATTACCACATGACGCCAGCTTTGTGTCTCCCTTATGGAGAAGCAAATAAACAATACATTCTCAGCCTTATGACTAAAATCAACCTGGTCTCATCTTTGAACAAGACGGAACATAAATTAACTGATCTCTGGGGAGGTGTCTCCTAAGCAGCACTTCACCATTGCATTTATATAGCTAGCATCACTGAATATGCTTTTGGCAGAAGTGTATGAGACTTGGTATTTTTAGGAACACACCTGTATATAAAATAGTGTGAAACCCCATGCAAAAACAGTAAAGCCACTAATACACAAGGGGTTACAGGGTATGGAAGAATTAGGAACAGAGACATTAATAATGAACAGAAAGAGAAAAGAGTAACATACAGTAGATGGCGATTGACACTGCATTTAACTTTTTGGAGATTAAAGTTGGCTGGAAAGTATGGAGCTGAAAAGGAATTCCACAAACAAGAAGTGCAAGAAAAGAAACTGTTATCATAGAACTTATGGCTACATCTAGCCAGTTCAACTGTAATTTGATGAGATTGTGACATCAGTCTAGTATTGCACTTAAAGTCAAAAAGTCTTGTGAATGGCTCATCTGAACAATTACTATGAAAGTATTTAGAGAAAAGACACAAAGAGGCAACCTTATGGCAGTGGGAAAGTAACTGAAGCCAAGCCGCCAGATCTGGACTGATAATATTGCCAATTCTTTGGATTTTATCAAGGAGCTCAAGGTAGATAGAAGGCAGCAATATTCTAAGCATAGGCAAATGATAGACTTATAGACATGCAAGAGAGATTCTGGAGACAAAAATTGTTTCACACAACAGAGTGAACCAACTTTCTTAGAAGCTTACCTATTAAATTAGCCTTGTTTCTTCTCAGATGAGACAGATCCCGTAGCTTAACCTCCCAAGTGCGCTAAAAGCTCTAGTGAAAACCTGTGGTAGTGGATGCAGGATCTGGGCAATTTATATATGAGTCTATATTAAACCAACCTTGAGTCCTGTTTATTCTAAAGAAGGCAAAAATATCTTCTGTTCTGCATATATATCTATTAATAAACCTGATAATATGTAGATGTCTTTTTATTCAATGTCTATATCTTCGGTGATGCTAGTACTTGAAATTTCCAAAATACACTGATTCCAGTTTCGTTTAAAATGTCATCCATGATTCCGTTAATGGTTATAGCAGTGGTGTAAATGAAATCTTTAGGGGTTAAAATTCTCTGAAGAAAATATTAAAAATATACTGAAATCAATCTTTCTTTTCTGTGCCATCTCTCTTCAGGACATGGGCAATCTTGGCTCTCCACAAGTTAGTAACCTAGCAGTGTTTTTTTGTTATCCTCCAATGTCCCTGTTCTACCATCCATTTACACAAGCTTGTTACTCACTGTGCTCCTCTTGCCTTCAATATTTTCTGTGAGTGTCAAATTCTCTAAGCCCTCTTTCCTCATTATGTGTACCGATAATTTTAAATTGTCTCTTTCTGATTCTAAGTATCCTTTTTGTTTCTGGTATCAATAAATTCATCTCATTTAAATATATATTGGAATGGAAAAATTCTTTCTCTACCATTCAGCTAGACCATTGACAAAATGTAAAAGATAACAAGGAAGCAAAAGATAAGGGATATTTTTCAGAAAGAATATTGCTTTAATGAAGATCCTTAAAAAAAACAGTGACAACATTGTCAATTTGATAGGCCACTATTCAAAACTGAAATAATGATTTTTTTTTTATCTATAATGTCTGTAATCTTTTGTTGCATGAGAGTTATCTCCCTTAAATTGGTGACAGGTTTCTATAAGAATGCCAGAGTGAAGAAAGCTAACACAATTTCTGAGGTTTGGTTTGTTTTACAGCATATCAACCTCAGTGGGTTATTTAATGCTGACAAGATTTTTATTGCTGGTAATAAAGCCTATTTTTACACTTTACTAGTGTTTTGACCCCAGTTTGAGGTTAACTATTTGCCCTAATCCTAACAGATGCTACCACCCCAGGTTAAGGTGGACCTGGGAACACCTGCAATTAAGAGGTGGTTCCACACACCTCAAAGCCTCTTGATCAGAGGCCTTGCAGTTGGATGTAGTTTATCATCATACCCAGGACAGACAATTTGTGCAAAGAAGCAGAATACAAAAATAATAACAGGCAAAAATTTATTTATATTTGGCCTATTGTCCTCATCTTTGTTGTTATTATCACAATGTTTCAGGTGTTGTGTCCATCCAGCCTTCCTCAGGTATATATTGACCTGGGTAACTCACTGATCAATATACACCTGAGGAAGGCACAAATATGATAACAACAGCAAAGATGAGGACAATAGTCTAAATATAAATATTGTAAATAATGGTAACTCTCCAGAAACACAGACAGAAAAAATTTATTTCAAGACTCACATATGAGAAATTTTCTAATCATAGTAAGGAGTTAACAAAATATGATTGTTAGGTGCCAAATACCAGGTGGGGGTCATAATTTTTATCAATATTCAATAAACAGAGAGAAGTCTTAAGAGAAGGAGAGTCAGAAAATCATTGGGTTTAAAAGTGTGAAATTCAGAAATGGGATGGTTGTAATAACCTCAGACATTTTCTTCAATAAAATAAACATCCTTCCCACATCGATTAGGCATGTTTCATCACTGGAGTTAAGCAGTGCTAAACCCGGTCATTACTTAGATGGTGGGGTTTGCTTGGGAATAACAGGTACTATAAATAACTTCCTATAATCCAAAATATATTTTATAAGCTGTAAAAAGCAACAAATTCATCTATTAAGCACCTATGCATAATTCCATTTTGATGGAATGAGTAAATAAGTATAACCTTATTCATTTTCCCCAAACTTTACAAGAAATGAAATAATCAAATTAAATATTAATGACTATGTATGTAAATCAAGTATCATTGAACACAAGACCCAATTTATCATACATAACATTACATTTTATTAAAATCTGTAATTTGTCAATTACCACTGGGCAATGTCTGTATGTGTGCTGCTCTGAGTACTCATGTGAATGTTGAACTTGTATTCTTATGTGCACTGTCTCAATCTTACACTTACTATTGGGACAGGTGTTTATATATTTATATCTGTCATACGGTTCTTTCCCACATGTGTATCCCAAATGCAACTGAGCCAATCACATGGGTCTGCACTTGGCAGTTAAGAGGGTAAGTCTTGTATCAGCCCTGCACCTGGCTTCTCTCAAGGACACCAAGAGCAAAGTCTATTCTGACATGATCTGGGGTGAGACACACTACAAATTAATGAGAATAAGAAATCAGTGAGTTAAGATAAAATTCTGGTGGAATTGGTTGCACTCACTTCTGCACTAATACCCTTGGAAAAGAATTATGAAGCCATCTTCCCCCAGCTATGGGTTAAATAGCAGGGCAGCTTAGTTTCAACAACTATGGATGATTCCACTCGCAAGCGATTAACCAGAATACTGTTGATACCAATCACCATAGTAGTCAAAGGAAGAACGGATGGCTGGATTTGTATTTTACTTATTGATAGTGTCGTTTGCATTTCAGTATAATAAAATAATTGTCACAAAGTGTCTTATAGGAAGATCCTTTGTCATAGTCTGAGCTAAAATAACAAATATTTTCTCACCTTCTCCATGAGTGTTTTTATTGCAGAATTTTACAATAAATTTAGTATTTATTTTATTCTTCTTTACTAAAATTCACCCAATCCAAAGGTTGAGAGCCATTCAAGGTAGAGAGTTACTTTTAAAATGGTAATGCTGAATGAGATGTATGATATGAATAAAAGTGAAGGTAATTGGAAGTGAAGATTATGGTAATAAGGAGAATAGATAACTAATAATGTCTTTTCTTGCACTTCTCCCATGTGGTATTTTCTCTTGACTTCTTGTTCTCCTGTCAATTACAATCTTCGAACATTTAAATGCAATGTCAATCTTCTGTCTTTTTGAATCCAGTTCTTATACTGATTTTTTTTACTTAATAACATTTTCTAATTCTCTTTCATTCTCAGTAACTCCTTGTGTCTTAGTGGCTTTATTGCCTTGCTTGGAGTGATATGATAAAAGTTTCTTAATTTTTTTAATAAAGTTCATCCAATACAAAGCTCAAGAGCCAATCAAGTTAGAGGCCTACTGAATTAGGTGTGTGATATGAATGTAAGAGAAGGTGGTAAGAAGTTAATGTTATGAGGATAGATAATGATTTACCCTGGATTTAAAGTGGTTAAGACTGTAACATTCAGAGAAACAACTATGTAGCAGTTCTTAGAAAAAAAAAACTGTTTGAGTGGAACAAATTACAAATTCATATGACATTTTTTAAATATATTTCCATAATAGCATATTATAAAGTAGTATACAACACTGGACACAAGAAAGAAAAAAAATAACCTTTGGTACTCTGTAGGTGATTTAATTCACTATGCAAAAGTTTGTTTTGCCATTGCAGCTGACTTTGATCACTGAACAATAGCATGTTATCAGGTCCTGCTATGACAACAGAAAAAGACCTTGACTGAAATTGACAGTTGAAGGGCCTAAAAAAAGAATGCATTGGAAAATAAAATACTACTGATAAATAATGCACTGTGTTAAAGGTTAATGGAAAACTTTGTCTTATTCTTAAGAGAAGTTGATTTGCTATGTTAAAAGGCATTCTTAAAACTGTCAATAAATACGAAAGTCAGATTATTGTTAAAATACACCAAACATATTCTCCCATTAGCTGTATTCAAGAATAAAATTAAATATAGTTTTAAACAAGATATAAATTGTATTGAACATAAATATAATAGGAGTGGATAGGCTAGTCTATCATCTGGTTCACTATCCTCCATGGGCTTTTGAAAAGGAGTAGATGTTTATCCCTTGTTTCGTATTTAGGACTAGGTTTTCAGTTCCTTCTAAAGTCTTTTCATTCTCTTTTACTCCCATTAGCCCTTTGCACCTTAGTTGCATTATTAGCTTGCTTGGGGAGAAATGATTAAAAAAATCTTAAAAAGGCATAATAGACTGTTTCATTTCTTTTTGCGCTTTCCAAATACTACACAGAAATAGGAATTTTATTTGAACAAAGAACAGAGAGTTGAACAGCTATGTAATATCTATCCTAATATATGGCAGTGAATGCTGGACAATTTCCTCACAAAGTCTTGATGTAAAAGAGAAGGATACTGAGAATGCAACTGAAGAAACATGTGAATAATGAGGAAGTTTTAAGAAAAAAGCACTTAGAATCCAAAAGAAACAGCTGACATTTCTGAGATACATAATAAGGAAAGAAGGCATAGAGATTTTAACATTCATAGGATAGGAACAGAGGGAAACATTGAGCAAGCTATTATGAGCTTGTGCAAAGGAATGAAAGAACAGGGATGGGGAGGGATATTAAATGGACAAACTTAAAACTATAATGAAAAGATAGTTGTGGAGAGCCATGATCACCCATGCCCTGAAGGAAAATGGTACATGAAAAATATGATCAATTGATTGTAAAGAATTATTTTGAACTTAATTTGATTAAGAGAAAAACGTTTAAATTTTAATTAATAATTAACCTTTTGTCATTATTATTAATTTTTTACATGTTTTTTTTCATCTCACTTCTGTCAATCAGAAGTAAAGAGTGAGGCCTCTTGCTTATTTTTTTTCATTTCAATCCCTGATGCTTACTTAACTGCCAGAGAATAATGACCTCATAAAAGAATAGAAGTAGTTATATTTTTGTTTACAAGGCCCGAGAGCCACTCAAAGTAGAAGGTTACAGAGTAAGAGGTACAGTTCATGAAGATATGTGGGGGAATATAATGGTTAGCCCTACACTTGAACATGTTAAGAATGTAATGATCAGGGAAGCATCCTTTTGGGAGTTGGTTTCACAAAGCAGCAGTTTTGGAAGAAGCTGCTCGAGTGGATCTTGCATCATACCAATGGAATATGAAAGGAATGAGGGTGGTTCACTACAACTAGTTAAAAATTAATACCAACATTACTTAAGATATTCTTACTTTCTGTATTATTGTAGATGACAGCCACAAAAAAGCCATAATGTATAAATGTAGAGCAATAAAAAAAATATATGAAAATCTTTTCAGGAAATTTTTAGATACATCAATCCAGAATTTTTTTTTTTTTTTCAATTAGATGAAAACCACATCAATTTTTGTTTTGTTTTGTCCAACTAACCATCCATTTGATATTGTCTTCTTTGTAATTTTATATTTATTAGGCATTTCATATGCTGTTCTTAATAATTAATAAGTGTGAGCATACATGCTAATTAACCAATGTTGTCAACAAACACTAATAATAAATGTTTTTCTATCAACAATGTTTTGTAATCTGTTTAATCTGGTTTATTTTGATTGCGTCTTGTTGACTTTTGCTTCATTCATGTACAATAGAATAATATTTGCCATGACTAATATTATAATTATATTTTCTCCTACACAACAATGGAGCCTGCTTTCATCTCTATACAAGCACGCTAATATTCTTTCATTCATTGTCTTTGCTGCTTGCTTGAATCCTTTTTTTAAATTTATTTATCAGCCTTTCTTGTGTCTGTTTTTTCTTAATGTTTTCTCAGTGTAGATAAATACATTATAATTATTCTTCAGCTTTTTTTATTGTTTTAAAACTTCAAGTTTTTTTACATTTTTTTTTATTAATGCACATTAATTGTATCACCCTTTCATTCTAATCAAATTACAAAACTGATACATTTATACAAATTGTAAACAAATGCTAAGTTTAAAGTGGTCCAAAGTTAATGATCACCAAACTTAGAATGATACATCAACAGTTTTTGGTGGTCCATTTAACAGCTAAAATAATGCAAAAAAAAATTAATTTCTGTGATTTCCATATACAAATGGGGTACATTAATAAAAGAGAGAATAAAATGCCAAATTTATGTAAACCATTTACTCACATTAAGAGTAAAGATTTCATGTTTCACTTGTTTATATAATCAATATTTACTTTGAAGTAACTGATTGCCAAATAAATTAAGGATCAAAAGGTTGTAACTTCAGACATCACATGAACTTTTCTAATTTGAAAATGAAAACAGCAGAGTCTTTAATAAATTTCCAAGAATTAATTGCTGCATCATTTAAGAAAATCTCATCTTTAACTTTTTCAGTGAAGTTGACTTTTCTTAACATTCTTAGTTTACTTTTATTCAGAAATTTGCTTTACAAAAAAGTAATATTATTATTATTTAATATTATTTTTAAACAGTTTATGGTCATGCAACTAACCTCTGAGAATATGAATACTAAAAAGAAGGTTTAAAAATGGGATCAATTTAAAATGCATAGTTTATAAGAGAATATGAAATTTCAATCATTTTAAATTTAAGATTGACACTTTTTATTAAAAGAATGCATATATTTCATAGTTTAGGAGTCTTTAATATCTATGTCCATTCTGACTTAATAATGTTTGGTATAAGAAACAAATTTACAGTACAATATGCTTTTTGAAGACTAAATTAAAATCTTTAACTGAATTAATCAATGTCCTTTTATGTTATATTGTTACTCTAACTTTAAATTAACAAAAATCAATATATATATATATTATTAAAGAAAATCAAAACCATTGGTGAAACCAATGGACAACTTGCCAAAAGACTTACTCTTAAACAAGATAAAATGTCAAAAGGACAGAAAAAAGAAAAGGACCTACAGGCAAATACCTACCGACTCAGTTAATGCCTAGACAGAGCGAAAAACTTTAAAAAACATTAATTCCTATGAAAGAATGGATTCATGATCATGCAATCTTCAGACAACATGGATTATATATATATATATATATATATATATATATATATATATATTTCCAAGAGGGTAAAATCGATGTAGAGCTCAATGTACAGTATGGAGCAAGAATATAATATAAAAGGCTTAAACATCAATATTCTATGGTTATAATTTATTACATTGGAATCATAATCATGATCTAATTAATCAGACCTACAAAATCAAAAGGAAATAGTAAACATGTGTTTCCTTTTGAATTTGTAGGTCTTATTATGTTATTATGATTCCAATGTAATAAATTATAACCATGGAATATTAGTGTTTGAGCCTTATATATATATATATATATATATATATATATATATAAAATGATGAATTCTTTAAACTTGATACAATTATAAAAGTAGGCACCAGTTTAAATTTGACACATTTTCTTTAAGAAACTAATTTATAAATTGCTAAGTCTTATTTTTAGAACAAAATGAAAAACTTTAATTGTTTTAATAATCCTGAGATAGTTTGGTTTTTTTTATAACTAAATTTGTTATTTTTTACTATAGTAATTTTGGTTGCTTTTTATATAAGCTTTAACCTGATAAAAAGCAAAAAAGAAGAGGAGGAAATAAATCAAAATTATTTTTTTTAAGTTTAAATAAATATAAAAATGTGTGATAATGTAACAACTTTTTAATTATTTATTCATTTATGAAATCAAACTATAAAGATATGAATTTAACTAAAATTGCTTATTCTAAGATGATATATTTATCTGTGATTTCAACACTGCTATCATTCCTTTACTTTAATTTATTTATATAAAACATTTATATCAGCAGGTGGAAGCATATGTGATGAACATTAGCCAAAGCTTATTTACTTTATTTAATTAATCATTCAACACCAATTCATAAAATTGTCAAATATGGCCATAATTTAAAAAAAAAGAAAATCTAAAAGGAAAATATGTTTTTATTTGTACAAAACTGTTGATTTGATTACTGACTGGTGCTATTTTAAAATCTTTTGCCATTAAAATGATCCTGAACTGAAATATTAAAAAGATCACCAATGCATATCACACTGAAGAATGACTTGTAAATATCTACATCTAAGAAAACTAACGTGCTTATTTTTCTTATGTTTCTGAAGTTGTAAAACGTTTTTCCTACAATTAGAAATAGTGAAAAAAAAACAAGAAAATATTTCTCAGATGACATGTAAATGTGAATGTCTATATAGGTTAGTTCAATGTGGTTTTAATATAAATCTTTTTTTTTATTGGTCTATTATTTGTTGAAATTCATCATTGTCTTGATGTGTCAAATTACTGTACCAATTACAGACAGAAATCTGCATTTATATTTGGAAAAAGCTTTTGTTATTTTATTTTTCAGTTTATAATCATCTCTTAACTTTCATGATAACAAAAATAAGTTTGTAATTTTGTAAGATGAAGAACAAGTAGCATTCCATAAGAGTCTTATTTTTATTTTGTTTTATTAACTATTATCCTGATTTTGTTGTCTTCTTTTGTATAAACATTTCAGCTTGTATGCACTCTAATCAATAGAAAATAGCAGGGAAACAATTGGGGATGATTAAACAACCCTCCCTTAATAAAGTTAAAAGAATGCATAGCTTGAAATGCAAAAATACAAAAAAAAACAACAATGATAAGGATAATAGTCTTAATGAAATCTTGTAATTGAAAAAAAATAATAATATAAAATTAGTATAAAAAATAATAGCCATTGTTAGTTCTAATAATATAAAACATTATTTACAATAATAATCTAAATAATGTAACTGCTATTGTATACTCCAATTTTTCGTTGCAGACATAGTTCGTGTCAGGGTTGAGGACCCCGTGAAGCTGATATGTAACATTACAAGAAAGACGGAGCCTCCTGATGACATAAAGTGGTACAAACAGGGCATACCATTGAGTACTGATGTAAATAGAAAAGTTTACATTACAAATTACCGACCTAGCTTTACCAAGACTCTAATCAGTGTTTTCACTGTTCTGAAGAGCAGTTATAATGACACAGGACTTTACGTTTGTGAAGAGGGCAAAAGAGAAATCAAGAGATTTAAAGTAGATGTGATATCCCCGTATGGTAAGTTGATCTTTTTGATCACCCTGTATCCTACTACAACTACTAACACCACTCTCCATTAACCCATTGTACCTGAGAAGTCACTTAAACAAAAATAAGTAAAGCATCAATACCTGTCAGTGCTCTGTCCAAAATAATTCATCAGGAGTGGTCCAAACAATTTACCAATATGAGATTATATATATATATATATATATATACACTTAAATTACAATTAGCCCATTAACTAAAGCAGAACTGCAGTCATGGAAATTTCCATCTTCCAAAGTTATCTGGCTCAAAAAAAAAAAAACAATCTGATGCAATGTAAAGTTTATCAGTGGAGAAAATAAATCAACAAAACTTAATATCCTGGCTGAAATTGCTTATGTTCACTTTGCATTAATGTATTTGTAAAAGGCATGAATCCAGCTCTCCATACATTCTATCCCATCACCAAATATTGTGACAAAACTTTTTACTAGTATGCAGCATTGGTTTATGGAGAGATTGAATGGCAAAACACTCTCTCATAACCACTTTAACTAATGAAGCAGCTGTTCTTATTGTCAACCTTGACATGGACTAATTATGCTCAAACAATTTAATTACTTTGCTAAATTTGTGCTTTAAATTACTCCTTGAGTACAATGGGTTAAATATACATGTATGTACATATACTGTTACTATATATTATCTAGTGTGGATTATATATATATATATATATATATATATATATATATATATATATATATATATATATATATATCCTGAATAAATCAAGGCAGAAAATCATTAACAGCTGCCAAGAAGAATTCTCCATCTTAGCATTTTGCTTCCTATCTACTTTAGTCATCAACTCTTGAATAAATACCAAAGCTTGTAATCTTCAGATCTAATCAAAAATACTTTAAAGCTTGTCTTGCAAAACATTAATAAAAACTGTTTGGAATAACACAATACATGTAAATTGTTATGGAAATGCTTCCCCATAAAAAAAAACATTATTGTGAATATTAACATGGGTGTATATAAATAGACACTGTAAAGTGTTGTTTTACAATATGTCAGTAGTAATGTGTACAAACATAGGAAGTGTGATTGTTTTATAAGCATGTACACTAAATAATATTCAGATTGAAACTATAGTGATCATGTAGTCTTTAAATTTGTTATTTAATAATCTGATAACTCATTTGACATTTTTTGATAATTCTTATATACAGTAGAAATATTTTGTTAAGACAGGCTTCATGAAAAAAATTGTTACAAAATAGCACTCTTGAATAATCAAAACTGAAAATTAACATCCAACAGAACACATTTTAATTTCTCTAATTCTTTATTATTCATACATAGCACCAATTTTTTAGCACCATAAGTTCCAGAATGATTTCAGATTATCTGTTTTACCAGACCAGAAAGGTTATGCAATTGAAATTAAAATAATACGTCTGACCCACTGATTATACATCTCTTGTATCTCTATAGTATCATTGACAGAAACTTGTATTATTAAATGTAAAATGTATGACTGAAATAATCTGGCAATCATGTGAAATTTAAATGTTAGCTCATGACTTTTAAGATTATATGAAATTAAGAGATCTACCATAAGTTGCAAGAAAATCATTGGGGTATGTGAAATAGAATATAAATAATAAAGAATTTGTTGAACACATTTAATAGCTTAAAATCATAGAGCTATTTATGAATAGAAAACCAGGACTCTAAAACTTAAAACAATACTATGTATAAATTAGTAAGTTAAAAATAATAATAATTAACATCTCCAAAGATATCTTCAGTTGAAAGAAAAATACTCTCTTGTAGAGAGTGCTTAGATACCTACAAAATATTTTGTTCCTTTCATAAGATACTTTTAAAATACAACCAGAGTTTTATTTTTACACCTACTGACTGCCTGGAACATTTTCAAAATAAGAAAGGCAATAAAGACATGGGTTTATGGATTGTGAGAGAATATGAGAAAAAGAAAAACATTATTAAGGATAAAAGAAACAGGAATTAAGAAGACAAAAGATAATAATTGACATTGTATTTAAATTTTAGAAGATCAAAGTTAGTTGGAAAGTAAGAAGAGAGTTCTACAAGTAAGAATTGTGAGAGAAGAAACTGCTAGTGTAGAACTTACGGTTACATCTAGCCAATTCAACTGTAAAATGATGAGGCCTTTATTATGCTTAAATTCATAAAGTTTAGGTAGCATAGAGGAAAGTTTGCAGATGGCATTTTTTTTTTAAATACCATTCTTCAAGGCATTTAGATAACTTTTAAATAATATTTTCCTGTTAACAAGGAACAAAACTTTAAAGATTTTACCATATATTTTTTAATAGAGTCAGATTCTGAAAAGTATTCTTTTATGAATTTTATTGCAAAGAAAAATACATCATTAATTCTACTCTAAATTTTATCTAAAAAATAGATGCTGAAACTAATACAAAAATATTTAACATTAAAAAAAACAATTATATTTTTTAAACCGATCTTTCAATACAAAACAAAATGAAACAAGTGTTTTTGAAAGAGATATTATAGATTTTAAAAATAGGTAAAGTCTTTTCTTTGCGAGATGAAAGATAAACAATTTTAAAGCAAAACATTTATAGTGACTCCTTAATCAAAAAGTACAAATTTCAATGAATAAAATATTTTTCTTTTGTTTTCCTTTGACATAAAATAACAAATCAAATCAATTTCCTAAAATGAAAAGCCATGACAATAACAGCATTACACAAATATCTATGTTTTTGTACGAGTTTTGCATAAGGTCCTGAAAACAATTCGAATATCACAATTTGTTCAGTACTAATAAAATAGACAAGAATAATAAAAATAATTTTGTTTTTTTAATTAGAATCTAACAACATGAGTATATATATATATATATATATATATATATATATATATATATATATATAAATAAATAAATAATTGCTGATCTGACCCCAAACTACCACCAATCAGGATGAATGGAGATCCTCTTCGGGAAGCATCATGCCTCAAATTCACACCCAACCTCATGTGGAACTTGTACATACAATCCATTGCTAAGGATGTAGATAAAATGTTCAGTTTCCTGTACATCTTCAGTAAGTGCCTGTCTCCTCCTGCTATCCTCTACCTTTGCAAGAGCCACATCCAGCCTAAAATAGAGTACTGCTCTCAGATTTGGGCAGAAGGTGCCAAGACCACACTCTCCATCCTTGATGAAGTCCGAAAGCATCTCTGAGCCCTTGTGGGTGACAAATTATTCTCTACCCTTCAACCTCTCTCTCCCACAGGTAGAATGTGGCAATCCTCTCGCTGCTCTACCACTACTTCCATGGAAAGACATACCACATTCCCTGGTCTTGCCAAATCAAACATTCATAGCAAGAACACGCCATGCCACTTACATAGTAGCAATCCACCCACATTCCTTCTGTATTCCATCAGTGAGAATAAGTTCCACTTGAACAGCTTCTTCCCACAAACCACTACCCTGTGAAACCAACTCCTGAGAGGATTTTTTCCCAATCACTACAATCTTAACCTGTTCAAAGCTAGGGTTAATCATTATCTTCCACTTTTATACACACAAATGGCCTCCCAATGTAACCCTCTACCTCAAGTGGCCCCCAGGTCTTGTAAAGGGTAAACCTTACTGTAATATATATATATATATATATATATATATATATATATATATATATATATATAGTGTGTGTGTATTTGAACAGCAATCCCACTTTTAAACAAGTTTCATTAAAAGAAACTGACAAGGTACTGTGGTTAAGCTTTTCTTTATTTAATTTTTCTTGTGTTCTTATAATTTTCTTCTGGATGTAAATTATGTAGAATTCATATGACCCTTAAGAAATTGTTACTGATCAATCCAAATTCATAAATAAATTTTAAGGAATATACTACAACATGCCTAACAAGAAATACTCAGGTTACATCTCTCTGACCATAGCTTAATTAGGTATCATTTAAATACACATGGAGACCTAGCAATCTCTATTTGCAACTTACTTATTGATAAGACAAATATAATAGCCTCATCCACATGTAAAAGAAAAGGCTAAAAATAATGAAGCCATTATTAATAAAAAAGAAAAAAGCCAACACTCAATAATATCAACTATGAACATGGCCACAATGTGCTGATCGTGTTTGAAAAATAAAACATTCCTATAACTCTAGATGCATACATAAAACAATCCATACATTCAGTTAAAAGTGAAAATAAAAACCATCCTTGATAATGACTAAAAGTATAGTCAAAAGCACTCAGACATAAAACTTTTGGACAATTTTTAAATAATTTATGTCCAGAAAAGAAGAAAAATAAAAAATTTAACTGCAGTACCTTGCCAGTTGTTTTTAATGAAACATGTGTGTGTGTATATATTTATTTATTTATGTATGTGTGTTTGTGTGTACACATATGTATGTATGTTCCTGTTGTATGTACACGTGCACATACATATGAAAGTAGGTGTATGCATGTTTGCCAGTAAAGAAAGCCAAGTAAGGTCATGTGATGACTGGAAAAATATTTCACACCATAAAATAGAATAGCAGAATCCAACTCCCCACTGATCTTCTGTTTTACACATTGTTCAAAATTGTATATAAATCCAGTGGGAAATTTTCTGACTTATTAGAAAGACAAAATAATTACACAAGCATGTCTGCATTATATAAAACAATAATAGATTTATCTATACATTTCTACCCGAAAACATTGACTGAGATTAGCTAGAAAGTTAAATTACTCCTGAGTCACACTCCTCCCCTGCTTATTAATTTGGGGGAAAAAATTTCAATCTTCCCACTTATTTATTTTCATGGAAACTTTCTAGAAAAATTTTCATTTGTATGAAAATTATTATTTAGAATTGCAAAACTGATTTGATACAGATTCTAAAACTCCATTCAAATTATAATTCATTCAATTCTAAAAATTAATTTGAATCATAACAAATCAAAATAATAGTTTAGTTGTGTAACATGTCATTTTTCCTGGTTATTTTAAAAATAATTCATGAGATATGGCTGAGAAAAGAACAATTAGTTGTGGCTCTTAAGTGCATTATTCTAAAAGCAAGCCCTGAAGAACATTAAAACCATGATTTGTCAGGTTTATATTTGCAGTAAAACTTTGATTTCAAAAATTGTTTTAACTCTCTTAAAATATTTATTATATTTACCTCCCCTTGGAAAAATAAACTAAAATCTTCAGATTTTTCCAATCTACCCCAGTTATTATATTTTGAATAAAAAAAATTCCAAATTTCTTGTCCATTCCAAAATAGTCATTAATACCATTACCCGTGTATACAAAATAGCATTAAGTTACACACAAATGTCAGATACACCTACATTTTTCTATAAGCTTGAGAGATTACCAGAACATGTATAATGTATACACCTGAAAATCATGCCTAAAAAGGTATGTCAGTGTGTTCTTGTATTCCTAATGTTGTCTCTAAATAGACAAACATTTCTCAACATCTATCTCTCAATTTCATAAATGATTCTGATGAGATTTGTCACCTTTCTTGCTATTAACATGTTCCAGCTGATATATTTTTAAAAACAGATGTCAACTACCACCAACCCACTCACACTTTGCAACACCTACCTTTTATTATATATATATATACAAATGAGAGAAAGAACAGATAAACTAAAATTCTGCTGTTCGTAGCATTTACTTTTTAAAAAGTGCTCAACACAAAGTAGACCAATATATTATTATTAATTTATTATAAGATATTATAACAAAAACATGTTGAAATTGCTACACAATGGCTTTCATGTTTCAGCACTGTGTTGTACCTCTTCAGGTGATGGTAAATGACTGAAGAAATACAAGATGATAAGTGTACTAAAGATGTACGTCATGCCAAACCACAAAAGCTATTGTGTAGCAATTTCAACATGTTTTTGTTATAATATCTTATAATAAAATAATAATAATAATATATATATATATATATATATATATATATTTGTTTTTTGGTAACTGAGAGAAAAGCACTGATTTATTTTGGTTATCAAAAAACAGAAAGGTTTAAAATATGTCTTTCATAAAAGGAAAGCGACATACAGAAAATTTTCATAAATTGAAGCAGTTGGAGAATATGCAAACTTTAGAATGCATTTAGTACTTAAGCTTTTCTTTTTATCATTTTAAGTGGAACACGTTAAGATGACAGTCTCATTGTGTTCGTCATGAGAACAAGAGAAAGGAAAGAAAAAAATTAAAAAGTAGCTTCTATTTTACACAAACCTGAAGAAGGAGAAACATTTTAGCAGCTGAAATAATATATTAAAAACAAAAAAATAAAGATAATAATCAGAACACTACATGAAATAATGAAACTTCATCAATCTACAACTTCAAGAAAAATCATCTCATCATCTGAAAACACTTATTATTATTTACTGTGATTTTCTGTTGCAAATTGCATTTTGTTGCATTTTATGTTTTTTCTTTGTCCTGATTGGATGTCCACTTGTAGCAAGTTCATCTTTCTTTATTCTCAAAAAGTTTGCCTGCTTTTTACAGGTTCATTTTCACTTCATTTTAAAATTAATATTTTCTTAAACATTTCATTACAAGCAAGCTACCAAGAAAAACGTTTTCTTTTTTGAGGTTTAATTTGTGAAAAGTCCTTTTTATTATTTATTTATTTCTATGAAAGATGACTATTAGCAAAATTGTACTTGAAGTATATTTGGTAAACTGCAAATGCCCTTTTCATACTCCAAAATGAAAATACATATTTTTTTTTTTAACATTTCCCCCAATGAAGGTGGGAAACCACTAGTATGCAGGAAGTTACAGAGAGTGAAGGTAAGAGAAAAGACTGGGTATATTTACCTAATTCAACAGTAAAATAAAAAGAAAGCATTACAGGTATAATAACAATGGCACCAATATTTCTAAATTATCCTTACATTAACTATTTTACAATGTCTACAAAGTCCAGTACAATCTGATTTAACAATCTACTTATCATCATTCCAATATCAATCATGTTTCATATTTATGGTAACTTTGAAAGTTTTTCTAGATGTTTCTTTTACATTTTGAATTTATTACCTATATAAAATTTATATATTCTTTATTTTTATATCTTAGCAGTTGATAGGTTTGCTTGTCATCTGGTTCACACTAATCCTGGTTTACCCTTGTTAACAATTTAGAATTGGGTTGCTGGTTCCTTTTAATTTATTTTCATTTTCTTTCACTCTCAGTAACTCCTTGCATCTTAATGGCATTATTGCCTTGCTTGGGGTGAAGTGATTAAAAAAAAAAGAAGATTATGAACTAGTTTTTATGGTTTATATCATTACTACCTCTTGAACCTTTCTCAAAAGCTATAAGCTTACAGCCATATGACTTTGAAACACCAGTTCCCATATGATCACTGAAGTTAAGCAATGTCAAGTCTGGTCAGTACCTAAATAGGTAACCACTTGGGAATAGCAGGTGTTGAATTCTTGAATGTGCAGGTAGTGTAATGGATAACAGCTTGAAATTGTTTATCAGAGATCTGAGTTTCAATTCCCATTGGAGTTGTTATATTCACTCACATGCAAATACCCTTGGGAAAGGTATGAATCCACCTTCCCCCCCCAGCTATAGGTTAATTAGTAAGAGCTGTTAAACCATTATTGTTTCAAAAAAAATTCTTTCAATCTAAATAATATTTCTGGGTTTAAATAACCCGCAAAAGGTTGATAAGCTGTAGAAAATAAATCAATCAACAATCAAAAGCTATAACAATGTTCAATATCAGAATGATATACTAACCCACTCAGTAAATTAAGAGAAAACTCTTTTCATTAGTTTGCCTGTATTAAAAGGTATGCTAAACAATCAATTGCTGAAATATTAGCAGTGTATTGTATGCATCTATTTTGATAATCTTAAAAAATTTTTTTTTTATATAGAAATTGCCAATAAATTCCAAAAATTATGTTTCTCACAGATTATTACTGGAAGGAAAGATCCATTCAACAAGGTTTTAGATTCTGTCTAAATTTAAATCTCCAATTAAAACAGTTCAAACTGTAAAAAAAAATATAAACTTTCTGCTATTATGATATACATAGAATCTGCAGCTATAAAACACTTTCCCTAAACTGTAAACCTGCTTTAAATTTTTCTTCAATGTATTATTAACTTGAAAAGATGTGTGCAGATGGAACATTGACTTTTCCATGTAGGCATCATTTTCTATAGCAGTTGGAGCAATTGTTATTTTTCCAATTAAAAATATGAAAAGAAAGATTTAAACTGAATTAATAATTGCTTACAAAAGTAATTTCTCTCCTTTGAGACAAACTCTAAGATTCTCATATTTTTAAGACTTTCTTTCCAAATTAAAAAAAAAGGGGGGAAACTATTTCAGCCTTAACTGATACCTTGTTATTCTATTTACATTATAACTAATATTTCCATCTTTGCTGTTATCAAAACATTTCAGCCAGTGTGCCCTCTGTTGGTCTGAGCAACCTTCTGGGAATTTCAAACTGAATCTTTTATTTAATCTAAATAGACAGATTGTTCTCATTCTACTGCAATAAAGACTTAGACTCAGCAAAAAACAGAGTGAGCAATAACTTAAATAAGAACAAGATGAGATATCCCTAGACATGGAGAAGAGAAGAACAATCCACTTTGTAGATTAAATAAATGCATTAGGTCAAAATCCCCTAAAGGTTATCTAGATCAACAACCATCTGAACAAGGCCAGAGAGCACAAGGAAGGAAATATTGTAATAATAACAATAAACATGAAGGTAAATATTGTAAATAATGATAATTCCTCATCCCAGAAATTCAAACTTAAGGGGATTGGGTGATAATAACAACAAAGATGAGGACATTAATCTGAATGTAAATAATGATAACTCGTCATCTCAGAAATTCATACAAAAACTGTTATTCTCATTAAGAGTAGTAAAAGAAAAAGTTACAAATACTTGACTAACATCTTGAAAATTAACTCAATGAAATATTTTCTTGAAAGGAATATTAGCCAAAAAGAGAATATGGTTTAGATTAAGTAGATATTTTATAGCTGAGAAATCTAATTCATTTATGTATCATTTCAATGAATTTTATACATTTTTCTTAGCAAACATCCAGTGGCATGGCACCAAAATCATACAGAGACATCTAAACTGTCAGCTGTTTATGACCGCTTTCTAAGACCAACAGTTAACAATATCTTTGAGCAAATGAAGCTTGTGGATCTTGGTGAAGATTATGAACTGGCACTAAAATCATAAAGAACTGTATCAAATAACAGAAGTCATATCACTTGAGGACTTTCACCAACTAGATAGCACATGTAACTTTAAGAGAAAATAATAACATAATCAAAATATTGATGTTCCACACTACTTCAAACAAAAGGTTAGGAAGGACACCCCTGTCAATACTAAAAAGAGCGATAAGAGCTACTGGACTTGAGAAATCTATTTTCTCAAAAAATTGTTTGAAGAGAAAGATTTTATAAATTTCAACCAAAAGTAGCACTGGTTGCTCAGTCAATGAATACCAAATGTTTCATCATAAAGAAGCAGCTAATATTACCATTGTCAAGAAAAGCAAAGTCAAATAATTGACAATTTAATTATTTTCCAACAATTTTAATATAACTGTCCATAAGAATAATCATCTTCATAATAAAAATATTCATAACCGATTATCATAATCATTAACCAATTCACTGTATTTTAATTATATTAATTACATATTTCAATGTAGATATGTTATGATATAATTAATGATATATATCTTCCATTTTCCTGTTCATAAGTCTATATTTTTAACTGATCATTTTACATATTATAATGTAGTAAATATATAAGACAATTTAGAAAATTTTATCTTAACATGTTTCATCAATGAATCAGCATCATCAGAGAAGGACGAGAATATACAAAGGCACTTAAAATCTAGCAATATAATCATTGCATTTGTAAGATACCAGGACCTTTTCATCTTTTGAACTAGAAATGCTGTACAGTATTTACATTAGTCGGACTATTGTCCTCATCTTTGTCGCCATATTTGTCACAACGTTTCGGCCGTTGTACACTCCGGCCTTCTTCAGGTGGTTGGAATTTCGAACCGAACCCTTTATTTCGATCACTGGGATAGACTGTTCTAGTTCCACGAGCCATGTTTGACACATGGTACAATGGATAAAGGCGTTGGTTAGATCCAGTGACAGACCCAAAGAGTGTGAGTTCAATACCCGGTTCAGGCAGTGGAGAACTTTCAGAGGGAAAATTACCAGGAGATAACTGATAACTGACATCCATCAAACATGGCTCGTGGAACTAGAACAGTCTACCCCAGTGATCAAAATAAAGGGTTTGGTTTGAAATTCCAACCACCTGAAGAAGGGCGGAGCGTACAATGGCCGAAACATTGTGACAAATATGGCGACAAAGATGAGGACAATAGTCCGACTAATGTAAATAGTGTACATAATACCTCATCTCGGAAATATAGACAGACTAGAAATGCTGTTTTAATAATAAATGGATATGTTATTCAGATGAAGATACATTGAAAGTGTCATGACTTATGAATCACCTTTGATTAATATATAACAGTTTATCACCTCATCTTATTAAATTAGTACTGAAACAATTTGGGACACATAAAACTTTAAATAAATAAAGCAAAACTGAGTTTTATTTAATATATCCATATTTGAATATCTGGGTTATTCTTGAATGGCCTCAATTCAACCTGTACATTTTTTACTTTACAAATGTATAAGCAAACAAGAGAAACAACACAAAAACTGCTTCTATAACAACAAAATCTTCATTTTACTGTATGACATACAAAAAAATCAAGTGTGTAATTTTTATGTAGTAAGAGTTAACTGTTATTTGAATTAATTAAGACTTTAAGGAAGATTAATTTTTTTTAGCTGGACTCAGAGAAAAGATTTCAGTTCATGAAATAATAGTAAGTTTCAATGGAAAGAATGTTCTTTGATAAGGTGTTGTACACTGAAATTCAGTTTAAGATGAGTTCAAAGAAACTTGCTGATTGAGAAAATATCAAAAAGTTGAATTAACTTGCCACTGAGTGAAAGAATTCTGGAAAGCTGAGAATATGTTGAATCATAACTTAGCTTCAGAGGATTTTGAAATAATATTTCTCAATGGTGAATAGTGACAAGAGGCGAAGGTTGTAAAGTTGAATAAGTTTCTGTGTAAGGAGTGAAGGAGATGAGTTCAGAGATGTTCAATGTTCGTACATACATGTGTGTGTGTGTGTGTGTGTGTGTGTGTGTGTGTGTGTCATAGCGTCTGCATAGAGTTTTCCCTTAAAAGGACAAATGTGACCTTTTTCTGCAGGACTATATGGTTGGTAGACAAGAGAAGCAAAATGAGGAAGAGTGACGATTTACTACGTATTTATAACCAACATGGTCACGTGGTAGGCTCCAGAGAGCATTTCTGATTTTGGCTGAAAAATGGTTTTGAACAACATGTAGGTGGTGTTGCCAATTTGAACAGGTCAACTGCACAGATGTAGGTGAGAACATGATATTAGGATTAATTGACCAATGAGGAGTTGGAGAAATAGTAAGGTAGGATTTTATCTCTGTGATCCATTTCTTGCACAAATTTTTGTCGATCACAGTGCTGTTATGTATTGGAACCTTTTTAACCAATGGAATTAGATCACAAATAAAATATTGTTAAATTGAAGTAGGACACTAAAATATCACAGAATGTTTAGAGTATTTCATTAAAAGCATCTTTGTTTATATTCAAAATATTTTGCTTATTAGTTACAACATATTAAAAAATATAATCTATTCAAAACAAACAATTACAAAACTTTCATCAGTTGCTTAATGAGGAACACTGTAATACAAATTGTAGAAAAATTTGACATTATTCTAATAAATGAATATAACTGTGAAAGAAATATATTGAAAGATAATTCAGGAATATAAACCATGAAATATAGCAAATCAATTAATTTTGTTAATGTTTCTTTTATATTTTTAGCAAAATTTGTTTGCTAAGCAGACAGAAATTGCAATCAACTTTAAACTTCTCTTTCTGATTTCCTACTTATTGGCTGATCTTTGGATTATTATATGACAAAACATTTGACTAAAATATTAATCACAAAGTAAAGCAAACAAAAATAATTGAAATAATCTTTAAAATTCCTTTAGTATTAATCTACAATTTCATATCTACTTATTTCTTTTTATTCAGTTTCCCACTCTTAGTCATCAAACTTGATCCTACTATAATTAATCATTTGCAACAGAAATTAAGATGAACAAATACTCATCAAAAGGCTAATAACAACTGGCAATGCATCATCTAAGAAACTCAAATGATATTAAATTTCATACTTCCTATTATTCTTTAAGAACAGATAGATCATTTTTTATCAATATCACAAAGCTTAAAGATAAGAATAATATAATCCAAGCCCTATAGTCCCAGAAGTAGGTGAAATTAATTCTTTAATAAAATTATCACATTATTTATATTCTACAGAATCGAATTAAAATAATTCAGATTCACTTATTATACATCTATTATGCATTGAGTACCATTAATGGATTAGAACAAAGAGTGAATGTAAATGAAACCTTTTAATCAAATTTGAACTTGATTGAAAGAAGGTCAGACGGTTGAAGGTTCGATTACAGAACAAAAAAATTATGGTCCCTCATATTTAGAATTGTTTCTTCTTTTATCTTTATTTTCACTTCTTTTTAAAAATATAAATATCAATTCCACACTTAGGAAAAATGAATGTAGCATTCAATAATGAGATAAACATATAAGCAAGACATGAGAGAAATATTGCAAAACTCTTACTGAAAGATTCTAAAATTAGCAGAAAGTTTTTTCATTGGAATTTATTTTACCAGATGGCAATCATAGATAGAAAACAAATAATCAGTATTAAATAATTAAATAAAGAACTATCAGTTTTTAATGGCAATACCCAAAATGTGTGCATATGAGAGTAA
The DNA here is from genome assembly GCA_964036315.1 of Acanthosepion esculentum. Taxonomy (NCBI): domain Eukaryota; kingdom Metazoa; phylum Mollusca; class Cephalopoda; order Sepiida; family Sepiidae; genus Acanthosepion; species Acanthosepion esculentum. The sequence goes on along the minus strand of OZ038475.1, from coordinate 30,635,296 downwards.
CATAATGCTATATAAAATTGAATACAGCATGCCATGTCCAAATTCTCACTATTTACTTCATTCACTATACACTAAGGATCTTGGAAAATGCATGAAACCATCCTTCTCCTGCTATGGTTTAATTAGCAGGGCAGACTAGACCCTCTTGCTTTGGTAGGCAACCAGTCTTGGAGAGGGACAAATCTGAATTCAAACCAGCCTGAAGAAGAATAGGCTCCATCAGGTTATTTTGCCTTAGACAGACTCTTCCAGATTCTTGCTTCTCTGCCAACTACAATCTTCAAAAATTTAAATGCAACATCAATCACCATCTTCCTTCTTCCTAAATCCTGTTCTTTTATTGTCCTTTCTCCTCACCAAAGTCTTCTCATTCTCTTCCAGTAACCTCTTGCATCTTAGTGGCGTTAATACCTTGCTTGGGATGAAATGATTAAAAAATAAAAAACTTACAATAACAAATAATCTGATCATGAATAAAATGAAAATTAAATTTATAAATAGAGAGTAAAAAACTGAAGAAATCATTTTGAATTGTGATAAAATATAATTTTAGAGAAAGAAAAGAGCAGAATATGATTTCATATCCCCCATTATTATCAAACTTATTTGTCTTTTTTCTTTTATTAACATTTTGCTTGTATTTATATAGATGAATATTTTGTAGAATATTAACAGAACAGAAATCTAAATCAGTGATCTGATTGCTTCACAACTTAATAAGCAGTCTAGAAAGAATAATTTTGATTACAGAGCCAGCTGCAATATTGTTAAGCATGAAAACCATGAATCAAGACATTGCTAAAGAAAAACTTTTAGTTTATATATACAAAAGAAAATGGCAAAATTAGAAGTATATAACAGCAAGAATTAATGAAAACTGTAAACTTAAACCTAGGCAAGAAATAGATCATCTTGATTTTGAAATATCCAATATTTTTTGGAAAATATATACAACTCCTCACTATTTACATTTAAGAAAAATGTAAACAAAAAGGATGTTTATATTTAGAATCAAGAAGATACAGTTGAAATGTTTAGCACACACAATGAACAAAAGAAGAGTTAAGAAATTTGGCACACACAGGATATGTTGAAGTTAAGGGTGGAGGGAAACAGTAAGTAACCTACTTCAAGACCTTGTGTAAATGGATGGCAGATCAGGGAGTGGGAGGGATTAATAAAAAGACACTGCTAAGGGCTATAAAGGATAGGAAGTTGTGTAGAGCCATCTACATCTTGAGGGGACACAGCACACAGAGATGAGAGTATTATGTAGTTAGATTAGGCACTAGACTATGGAAAGAGTCTTTGACAAAATACGCCCCAAGGATCTGCTGGAACTGCTCAGCAACCTTGATATATTTGGGAAAGATATCAGAATAATCAAGAACCTATACTGGTAGCAAACAGCATGCATGTGCTTAGAGAACGAGTTCAGTGAATATAAAAAATAGAAAGGGGTGTAAGGCAAGGATGTATCTTCTCACCCAACCTGTTAAAGCTATACAGCGGGGCACTTCTGAGAGAATTGGAAACCCTACCGGAATTTAGCATTGGCAGCCATAATCTTAACAACATAAGATATACAGATGACACAGTACTGATAGTAGACACAGAAAAGAAATTACAAAATCTCCTACAGAAGCTAGCAATAGAGAGTATGAAGAAGGGAGTAAGCATAAACTACAAGAAAACAGAATGCATGGTCATCAGTAAAAAGATGACCCCAAAACGCGATTTGCAAGTCAGGAACTATGCATATGCAGAAGTTTAAATATCTGGGAAGCGTTCTGATAGAGGATGGTAAATGCAAAACTAAGATCCGTAGACATATTGGGATGGCCAAGGACGCATTCCAAAAGCTGGCCAAAATATTGCAAGACAGGAGGATTTCTTTGGTAACAAAGAAAAGAATACTGAGCTGTTACATGACATCTGTCCTTCTTTATGGCAGCAAATGTTGGGCAATTTCCTCAATGATGAAGAAGAGACTCGAGGCAATGGAGATGTGGTTCTACAGAAGAATGCTAAGGATATCATGGACTGAGCATGTGAGCAACGATGAGGTCTTAGAGAGAATGCATACAACATCAAGAAGTTGGCTGAAGTTCCTAGGACACATAATGAGGAAGGAGGGCCTGGAGAATCTGATACTTAAGCCTTAAGCAAGTGAATGGGGGGAAGTGGCAGAGGCAAGGAACTTGTTGAGAGCTGCAAGAGATAGAGAGAAATGGAGAGCCATGATAACCTACATCCTGAAAGGAAACAGAATTGGGAGGTCATAACATCTAGGGAAACATTAGCATACTAGATATTTCAACTATTGCATGAGGCTCAAGAGATACTTTTGAGACACATTTTGGTAGAAAAAGGTAGTGTCTTATATGCCATCAATTATGAGAAATTTTAGATTTAATTTTTTAAATATTATTTATACAATACTAATCTAGATAATATAGAATTAAATAAATACTGTGACCAGATAATGCCTCCTCCTTAGTACCATAAGAACCCCCTTCTGAATAATAAGGCCACAGTCTCACCACACTCAGTATCATTGCTATAGTTTCTGTTGCAAGGTTTTTAAAGCATGAAGTTGTCAACCCCACAACTAAGTGAATTTGTATTCAGAATTGTTCTTCTCCTAGACTGGTTGCCACCCAAGGCTTAAGAGGCTTACAGCCACATCATCAACACCAGTTCTTATACAATCACTAAAGTTAAGTAATATTGAATGTAGTCAGTACCTAGATGGGTGACCACTTGGGAATACCAGGTGGTGTAAGCTTAGATGTATGGGTGGTGTAATGGATAATGGCTTGGAATTGTTCATTGTAGACCAGAGTTTCAATTCCCATTGGGTTTGTTATATTCACACATGCAAATACCCTTGGGAAAGTTATGAATCTACCTCTCCTTCCCTCAGCTATGAGTTAACTAGTAAAACTAAAAAATATTATTATCTAAAAAAAAAAAAACTATATACAAAATATGTAGATTTTGGCATTTAATAACCTATACAGTTTGATGTGGCACTAAACAAAATCAATGAAACCAAGCATTGAGAGCCCTGAATATTCTGCTGTTTAACCCATAGCTGGTGGGAGGAGAGATGGATTCATACATTTTCCAAGGATATTCGTGTAACTGTGAACTTGATCGAAATTTAAATTCATCATGACAGACTTTCCATATGTTACACCTGCAGATAAGGAGATATCTTTATAATTTTATGTTAATTGGAGATATTGATCAAAATATAGCAAAATAAATCATTAGGAAAACAAATTCAAAATATCTATATGCAAATAGAGAGTGCAGCAGAAACACCTACCACAGAAAGTTCTTACTCTCTTACTGTGCCAGGTGTTTGTGGGAGGTATTTCTGCTCTACTCTGCACAAAACATTTGTAATATTCTGGTGAACATGGTTTGAAAAATCAAGCTTCATTTTTACTTTCTTTTTTCAGTGACGATTCATCTGCAACATTTACTCTTAAACATTTCTCTTTTTTGTAATATTTTTTTTTAAAAAAAAGAAAATCTTTTCCCTGGCTTCTCTCAAAAGTATTGATAGTCTGATCGTTAAAGATAATGGTTGTACTAGATCTCTTGGATATACCATTTATTTAAAAAAAAATTTTAATTTTGTTTCACCCACAGCTAGATAAATATTTCCAGAGATGTGATATTAGCAAAATAATAAAAATAAATAAATCCATGAAAAGAGCTCATATTGAAATTTTATTGTTATTCTCTAGCCCTCCATATTACTGGTTCCCATATTGGATTCATTTCTATGCTTGGCCAGCTTAGGAGATTTTTTATGCTATGATTCCTTAAGTTTTCGTATTTTCCAGTGATGCTCTCTGTCTATTATTTCAACCACATCCGACAGGGTGCTGTAATATACCTTTTCCCTCAATACACTGATGTCCTCAAGGACACAAGACCCATTGGCTGAATCCAGTGACTTGACCCAAAGAGTTGTCAGTTCAAGACCTGGTTACAGATGAGGTGAACAAAAAAAAAAGTTAAGTTAAAGGGAGATAACTGATACTGAGACACCCAAAAGTGGCATGGCACATGGAACAAGAACAAGGTGCCCCAGTGGACAAAATAAAGGATTTAGTTCAAAATTCCAGTCACCTGCAGAAAGTCAGAGTGTACAACAGCTGAAGAATTGTAACTATCAAAACAAAGATGAGGACAACAGTCTGAACAATGTAATTAGTGTAAATAATTACAATACATCATCTCAAAAATATAGACAGATACCATCAAAAGAGTCTATGAAAATAAAATTCTATCCATCCATGTCTACAAATATATGATTGTGCTTTATTGCTGAAAAAAAATTACGAGTTTGACCATATAACCTCTTTCTGTTTTCTAAATTCATCCTCCCTTATCCCAGATGTATTCATACATCATTATTATCAAGTATTCATATTATCATTATTATTTGAAGTCTGACTCATTATTTAATAAATATCTGGCTTCAGCCTTAAAGTTTCATCATAATTTGATCTTTGCTCAGGGTCAGAAAGACTGAACATGTTTGCATATAATTTTTATATCCTTTTTGTTTAGTTTTTTTTTAGTTCAAATCAACTCATCTCTCCTCAACAATGGCATTTAGTTTCATTGTTTATTTTCCTTCCATTTTATGAATCTTAGATCACATTTAATATAAGCCCTGTTGACTGATCAAATGGCCTTCTGCTTTTCCATCAAAGTTGTCATTGAATCCTTTTAATGTAGATATCAGTGTTATCTTTTGTTATATAACAAGACACAGCTACATTCTCTTCCTTTACCCCACTCTAAACTTGCATTTGCTACAATATCTTTTGTAATCAGTCATTTTACTGGAAACCTAATTCAACCAAAACACATTTATCATAATTTTGATTACTTCTATTTTCTTATTCTTTATTCTCTTCAATATTTTCATTTTGTCTTCTTTTCTGGCTACACTTGTTATTAACATTATTATTTTACAAAATATTTTTAAACATGATAGCTCATTTTTTTTATCAGGCATTTGTCTTTTTAACTACTTGTATTTTTATTACAAAAACTATACGACTAAATACACAGTTTAATAGACTACATTCTAACTCATAAATCTCTACTAAACTCCTTCACTTCAGCTTCCAAACATATTCTCAGTGAGACTGTCTTTCCAGCTACATATAGGAATGGCGAAAAATAACTGTTTTCATGCAGGAAACATTTGGCATTCATTGACCAAACAGGTTACTTTTTGTTAAAATTTATAAAATCTTTTTATGAAAATGGCTTTTCAGGAAATCAAATTTCTCAAGTCCATTATTATTGTTCTTTCTAGTATTGATGGGAGTTTCCTTCATAAGATTTTGTAAAAGTAATGTAGAAAGTCTATTGATTCTATTATTCTTTTCCCTTCTTTATTTTATATAATTATTTGTGCTATCACATGCACTACTGCTGCTGTTGGAAGTCTTCAAGTGAGGTTGTTTTTGTTATTTGGTAAAGATCTTTGGGTTTTTGAAGTGCCAGTCTATAGGGTTCGATCAAGGATAGTCTTTTTTAAGACCTAAGGGATTCATTTCCTTGAAGCCATTTTTAAACAATGATCTGAGAAAATGGTTGCATATGGATAATAGTTTATACATTTCTGAATAAATTGGATGCTATGCATTGCATCCATATAAAAGTATAGATCTGAAAAGGCTATTTAAAAACATGACTAGAGTTTTCATGTTAATATTTTGTATTTTTCTAGCATCTGAAGGTTTGTACAAAATTACCCCTATTGCAAGTGTGTTAAATTTCTTTATTTCCTTTACTATATTTGCTATATCTGATCTACACACTGAGGTATTTGACATTTTTAGAGCTTATTAATTCTATATTCTGAATTTTTATGATATAATTCAGAGTATTTGCCATCAGTACTCTCATTTCGTTTCCAGATCAGTTTCTGTTTTGGAATGTTTTTTAAGTTAGTAAATATGTACTTCAGGCATCAGATAATTACTTTCTTACTGAGAGAGTGGGCCATGTAAGTAAAAAGTGGAAATATTTAAATTTGCACTGAGGGTGACTCAATAATTTATAAACACCATTATATTAGTCAATCCTTCATAACTTTTCATCTTTTCTCATTCTTTAAATTCACATGTTCTTTCTTCTTTCCCCAATTGTTACATGTATGATTATATTTATAATAACCACATTACATTTCTGCTTATGTCTGTCTTATCAAAATATATCAAACTCTTGTTTGTACTTTCTGTCTGAATTTTGGGGATGAGGAATTATCATTATTTACGTTCAAACTATTGTCCTCATCTTTGTTGCTATTTTCAGCAATATGTTAAAAATTAATCAAGTTTAAAGCTCCATATTTTACGTTAGTGGTTTAAAGTTTAATTTTAGCTGAGAGGATTAAAGCATTAGTTTGTGAATTTGATGACATAGTAATTATAAGTTCAATCTCTGTGCTGAATAGTGCAGACTTAAACTCAATAAAAACAGGATGAACATTATTAAATATGAATGAGACAAGATATCCCTAGACATGGACAGTGAAATGAGAGGAATTTACTTCCATAGATTATATAAAGTATTCATTTTGGTATTCACTGAAAGTTACAAGGATTGACAAACATCTGGAGATGGCCAGCAGACACAATGGCCAAAATGGGATAATAACAATAAAGATGAAAACTTTTTTTTGTATTTACCTCTATGACTATACAGGTTTTACTCTACCCCGTGAAAACTCTAAATCTAATTCCATAAAATAACTTACTACCCATGGATTTATTAATGACTCTATAAGAATTTTAAAACATTCTCTGTATCATTTTTAGGATAACAGATAAGGTCCAAGTTTAAACTTATCAGAAAGTTTGTAATGTATATGGTCAAACAAAAATTTAACTTTTTTCTCCACCATATGAAAAGTTTACCACATTGCATCCTTTTTTAGTTGCAAGTCAATGTACCAAAAAGAAAAACAAACTTTCTCAGGATGTTTTAAATGAGTTTAGGTACAATTCTTAGTTCTTACCTGTGAATGGCAAATACCTGTTGGCTGTTTTCATCTCTCTGTATCAGAAATGAATATTAATAATATTATAATATTGAAATGATCAATGATTATCATTCAGAACTTGTATTTTGATGATCAAATTATAGGAAACTGTATTGAGGAAAAATAAAAAGAATGTATGGGGAAGGGCTTATCAACATTATTAATAAAAACAGTTACAATTACATTATGGATGTGCAAAATGGTACAGTAGTTATTGATATGGAAAATGGAATCAGTAAACCATGTTACAATTCTGGTCAATGCTGTTGCATTAACATTGTGCTTATGCCCTTGGAAAATATATTAATCCAGCTCTTCAATGTGTATAAAAGAGTAGGGCAATCAAGAAAGACAACTCTAAATTTAAACTGAAGTGAGAAGTCATTCTATCAACTTTCCCAAGTATAGTAATGGTGATTCAAAATTTACATATATTAAGAAAAAGAAAATTGTGAATAGCCATGATCCCCTAAATCCTGAAAAGACATTGATTTATTTTTTATTTACAATTACCATGACAAAAAAGAACCATAACAACAGAAGAAAAGAGTATTAATAATATTGTGGTGTTGTTATGATTATCATTCAGAACATGTGCTTTAATGAGGAAAAATAAAAAAGATATGTATGGGAAAAATATTATCAACATTATTAATAAAATAACATCAGAAATAACTAAAATAGTTAGAGAGTGGGGTTTGCTGTTTGGTAGCAGAAGCAGATTCATTCTTCTTCAGGGGTGTATCTATTAAGAAGTAAAAAAAAATTAGTGCTTATGGCAAGTACAGAAATTTTCACCCATATCCAAACATCTAAAATATTAGTATCTATCTTTTAGATTTAGTTTCTAAGTTGGCACAGGAGAATGATTTTACTTCCAGTTGCCACTGGTACTGTGAGGTATGTGGTTATATAGTTACCAGCACTATATTTTTTGCTAAAAATTTATTTAAATATGTTAACAATATGCTCAATCTATTGTCTATCAGCCATGATGATCAAAGACATACATTTGAAGGAAATTCTTTTTTTTACAATTCAAAGATGGCTTATCTGAACTCATTTCAAATGGTTCCCAAAGCAACTACTACTACTACTACCACCATTACTGCTGTTTAAGCTAAGATAACAAAAACAAAATTTTAAATACTGGTTGTCAACGAATCATACCTTCTCTTTCATTTACAAAAAAACAAAGAAGGTCCATAAGATGAGGACAATAGTCCACATGTAAATAATGATAACACCTAAGAAATAGTTGAAATTTCTTGGATACATAATGAGAAAAAAAGGCCTGAAAAATTTGACCCTGACAAAGACCTAAAATATTAAGAAACAGAAAAATTTAATTGGAAACAAAGAAAAAGTTCTGAAATGCTGTGTAATATCTATTCTCCTGTACAACAGTAAAATACTAGACAAGTTTCTCACTGATGAAGAGAAAACTTGAGGCAAGAGAAATATGGTTCTACAGAAGAATGCTGAAAATTGCATAGACGGTACTTGTGAGTAACAAGGAAGTTATATGGAAAACAGGAACTACATGGAAATTTACACTTATAATTGAAAAGAAATAGTTTCTGGGACACATAATGAGGAAAGAGGGTTTAATGAATATGACACTTACAAGACAATCATATATTAAAGGCAAGCCAGAAGGAAACCGTGAGTAATCTAGCTAACAAGCTTATGAAAATGGTTGGTAAAACATGGAACAGGAGGGTTAGTAAAAAGATGTATCTTACTCAGAGTAACAAAAGAAAAGAAGTTGTGGTGAGCCATGATTGTACACGTTCCAAAGAGAAACAGTACATAGAAAAAACTTGTGTAAATGGATCGCAGAAGTGTTTGAAGCATAGTAAAAACATAAATATTGCTAAGAGCTAAAAAGAACAGGTAACTGTGAAGAGCTATTATCAGTTCCATCTTGAAGAGACATGGAACACTGAAAAATTTTAATATGGTCTAATATTTATGAGTAGATATGCAGGTATCATAACATCTATCAGAACAGTGGAATCAGAGAGCAGAGTTCAGATTGAGAAAGGCGTGTTTTGCCTCAGCTATGGGTTAAATAGCTGGGTAAACTGGGCTCTCTAGCTTTGGGTGGCAACTAGTTTGAAAGAAGGAAAACTCTAAATTCCAAACTGTAGAAAAGGTAACAGGATGTCATTCCACTATAATAAAGAAAAGATATCTACAGAAAGCAATGATTGCCAACATCTTAAAGGGGCATGCCATTAAAAGATATTTAGTAGCACAGAAACAAAATTGGCAAACTGAGTTCAAGTTTTGGCTCAGGTTGTACATTTTGCTCTTAAGGAAGTTATGTTCACTTTTGTTCTTAAGGAAATTTAATATATTCTATTGCAAAATACTTGGAAGAATAATATGCCACTGGCAATACACGATAAGTAAAAATTGAAAAATAAGGCAAATCACACTTCCATAAATGCCATACATACCCAAGTAGTAGTAACAAATAGTCATTACCTCTGCCATCAACCTTGGTGAACCAAAATAATAGTAAACATCATATTGTAAAAAGTATATTGTGTGAATTGGTGGTAGGAACACTGCAATAAAATATATAAAATAGGAAGAACCGTCATTCTTTGAAAATCAGCTTTCATTATTCTTGTTTATACTTAAGCTTGAAAACTAACATTTAGCAGCAATGAAAAATCTGTAACCATCAGAGCCACAGTCTGTGTTGTCATTTTTAAAGGAAAATGTTGTAAAAAGACCCTTAATGAGGATCAAACATCCTGCACTCACAAAGTGGCTTCTAAGACAAAGTTAGTTATCATCCAATAGAATTAGGTAAGTTCATCTATCATCTGGTTCACACTCCTTCTTTGTCCTTTGAATCAAAGTAGAAGTTTATCCCTTGTTTCTTATTTAGTATTGGGTTTCTAGTTACCTCTGAAGTCTTCTCATTCTCTTTCACTCCCAGTAGCCCCTTGTGTCTTAGTGGTATTATCGCCTTCCTTAGGGTGAATTGAAAAAAAATTAAAGATATATTTTAACATCTATGGAGAGTTATGGCTGAGTAGTAAGTTCACTCCTCACTAGGTACTCAATACTTTCAGCCTTGTGTAAATTCTAAGCTACACTTAGATATTAAAGTATAGTGATTTACTATTTGATAAAAAGAAAACAATATGAATTTATATATTTATTCGCACACCATCTGATCTCCCATTTTAAAAAATGTGATGTTCAATTGCTATGTTAAGAAGAAGCATTGCTAGATAATAATGAATGTACATGCCTTATATTACAATACAGTAGAATTTCTCATTAGTAAAGTGTGTGAACAATTTGTTCATATATTATTTTTTATTTATTCTTGTCAGCTTTCTTTGAACATCTTTACTTTTAATTTAAAAATCAGAATTTGTTCTTAGATGTGATAATGGAGCTAATTGTATAGGTGAAAATCCTAGATTACTCATGCTGAGAATATAACCAATGCAATTGCAAAATTCATTAAATATCACATTTTTTTTTATGGTACAGATAAATGAGTTTGAAATTAACCATGTTGTCACTCAAGTTTAAAACTGCAAGTCACTAAAGAATCAATACAAATCAAGAAACAACGTTTGGAAAAACAAAAAGAGCTCATTTCCAAAGTTATGTTTCTTAAGTAGCTTTGGGGATTTCGTGTCTAATTTAAAAACATGCACATAATTAGCTGATTATTTTAATTTTTCCTTTTTGTTCTTACAATAATCAGCTGACATTCAGAAACTTCCAAAAGAAAAGATTCTTATAGAATCAGTAAAATTTCTAAAGCTCTCAAGGCAGCACCTTGAGTGGATTTCTTCTAATTTTATTATTTTTTCCCAAAAATATGTTTTTTTAAAAGATGTTAATTTTGTTTTCATCAATTCTAGTAAACAGTTCTTATTAGATTCTTATTAAATTTTGATTGACAGTTTTCGGTGAGATTAGAGTTATTAAAATTTTCAATTATTAAATAATTTGTTAATTTAAGAGTTAAAAACAAAACGAAGGTGAAAGTTTCTTTTTTTTTTTTTTCAATTTCTGTAAAGATTAACCTCCACATTTCTTCTGAGTTCATCCTTTTCTACATGTAAATATCTTTAGGTGATTCAAGCAACAGTATAACTTCTCATGTGATTTATATCAAACCAACATTGAATATACTTGACTTGGGGCACCTGCAGTGACTTAACAAAAGTTTATGTTCACCAACATGTTGCCCATTCTGGGCATGACAATAAACTACATCTGGTAACAAGGCCTCTGATCAAGAGGTTTTGAAGAGCATGGAACCACCTTTTAATTGCTGTTGTTCCCAGGTCCTCTCTAATCCAGGGTGGTAACACCTGTTAGAGTCCCAGCTATGGGCAAATAGTTAACCCCAAAAATTAGTGTCAAAACACAATGGAAGTAAAAAATAAATCTTTATAGTCAAAATTACCAGAAATACATTTTTGAAAGACAAAAAGTATTACCAGCAACACATTTGACTTTTGACAAAAATCCTCTTTACTAAAATGCATCAATAAAACCTGATTTACAAACTGATTTCTTACAAAGAATACATATTCTATTCATACAAATCTATTCTAAGAATCTTGTCAGCCTTAAATAACCCATTGATGTGTTGATATGCTGTAAAACAAAATAAACCAAACCAACTGTACTGTATTTCTATAACATAATATTTTTATCTTAAACTCAAATAAAGGGCAATATTTATTTCACCCCCAACAAAGACAAAAATTTTTTTTTAGTTATACTTTTAGTCCCACATATACTTTCCACATAATGGTATTTTCATCTAGATAATGTCTTACTTTAATTATATGGAAAGTATTTCTCTGTAGTGTTTCTGCCATGTATTTTATAGAGAGCATCCACAAAGAATCTAGTTGCTTCAGTCTTACATCTGTCTGACACTAGTATAAATGATGCCATATTCACATTGTATTCTCCAGCCTTCTTCAGGTGATTGAACTCTTTATTTCATCCACCAGATGTCTCAGCGATCTCCCTTTAACTCAACTTTCCAAGTTTCTGTTCACCACTGCCATAGCCAGGTATTGAACTCACAACTCTTTGGGTCAAGTCACTGGATCCAACTAATGCTTTTATCCACTGGGCCATTTTTTAAACTTATAAACTTAATATCTCAGTAACTATTTTTCTCTAACAGTCTGTATTACTGATGCTTAGTCAGCTTAGATTTTTGTAGCCTAGTTGTTAAGTTTGCCACATTTCATGTCAACTTTGTGTTGTGCTGACTTTTCAGTGGCCAGTCTCATATAATTTATCTTTCCACCCTAAGCCCAGTGGAATTTTTAAAGTTTTTATGCTAAGGTTGAATAGATCAATGGATCTCAGAAATTGAGACTGACATTGCTATGAGTTATCAAGAATTTAAATCTTCCAATAATGGATATCTAACAAAAAAATAAACTCTAAAAAGTTAAATATCTAAGCAATGTGTGAGTTATCTCAATCCACATGGCTTTAAAATAATGTACACAAAGTTACACCATATTGAATAAAAATAGAAAGTTTCTTCTCTTCGGTTCACTGGATTTACATTACCTATACAGTATGATGATCCTAATAGTACAAGAAAGACCTCTCAAGATTTATTATTGGCAGACATATTCTTAACAGCACAAAATATGCAGGTGATACTGTGTTGATGGTAAACTGAAAGAACTAAGAGAAAGTAGTAATGAAAGCAAGAAAAGACTATTAACTGTAAGAATACAGACTGCATGGTTATGAGCAAAAGAGACAACCTGAGATGTAAACTACATATTGAAGATGTTAAAGTCAATTCAGGTACATAAATTTAACTCTCTGGGTAGCATTGTAAAATGTGACACAGAAATCTAAATATTTTCACATAAATAGTGAAAAATGCCTCCCAGAAATTAAGAAAAATATTAAATGTTAAGAACATTTGTTTTCTTAAATTAAAGAGAGTGGTGACTCGCTACATAATATCTAATCTTGTATATGTCTGTGAATGTTAAATAATCTCTTCATAGCTGAAGTAGTTGTTCTGCTATCAGATGCTGAGAATATCATGGACAGAACATGTAAGCAGCAAGGAAGTCTTAAGGAAAATAAGAACAAAAAGACAATTCTAATAAAAAAAGTAAGCTAAAATTTCTGCATCAAATAATGAGGAAATAGAGAATTTAACACCCACAGTACATACTGATGACAAGAGTAGAAGATGGAAACAGCATATAAGCTGCTTAACATGACTGAATGAATTGATGGTGAAAAGAGGGATAATAAGGAGCCAAAAGTTACTTAGAACTCCAAAGGAAAAGAAGTTGTGGAGATCCGTGATTGCTCATATCCTAAATGAACATAGCACATAAAAGAAGACATCAAATTCTTAGAAAAAATTGTAAGAGACACTGAAGCTTACAGTTCTGACAGGAGGGGAAAAAAAATAAACAGTAGCATTTCTATTAAGAGATATGATTCTGATACACACTGATGTCTGCATCAAAATCCAAAAATCCTAGGTAGGTTTTGGTAACTATTTACATCAGATGAAAACTTATAAGTAATTCTTCGGATCCTCACAATTTGCAATTCTGTACAATAAAAAGTGGATGTAAAAAAGAAAAAAGAAACAGTTTATAAAAAATCCCCATGAACTACAATTACAAACTTACACCCTGTACTTACCAAAGTTGAAAATGAAATTCAGATAACTGCAAAATGTGATAGGTGTCAAGAAATAACATGAACTGTACAATTAATTATCTGTAGATTTATTTTAGGGTTAAAATCAAGAGAGCATTTGTTTTGTGATGTTTAAAAAGAATGTGTAGTAATGAATAATAAAATTAATTCTTAACTCACCACTATGTATCAGAATAACCTGAAAAAGCACATCAAATTAGTAAATTAGGTTTGGTATTTAGCTTCCCCTATACAATTGAAATTTCTCTGGTACATAATGAGGAATGGAGCTTGGAGAATTTGACTCTCACCAGACATGTTGAATGCAGAGGAGACAGAGGGACGCAGTAAATTACATACCTAATGAGTTTGTATAAGTGGCTGACCAAATAGGGATTAGGAGGAATAGCGAAAAGACAAACATTACTCAGGGCTACAAAAGACAGGAAGTTGTTGAGAGCCATGATTGACCACATCTTGAAGAGACATGAAACCTAGAAAAAGAACTGGCTACTTAGGTTGACGTTATTCAGAAATTATCTAAAGACTATGTTAGAAGAGTGAAGTTTTCTCATGTAATAGATCTTAATCTCAGAAATAGATCTTATCCAAGAAATTACATGTGGATTTATGGGTGCTGCAATGGATTTTTCTTCTATACACCATGTCCCTTCAGGACATTGGCAGTCATGGCTCTCCACAATTTTCTGTCTTTTGTAGCTCTTAATAAATATTGTAACATTTTATTACCTCTCCTAAACCTTACAATCCATTTACGCAAGCTTGCGAGGTAGGTTATGCATTGTTTTCTTCTGCTTTCAATATGTCCTTTTACCTCGTTCTGTGCCCTAGAAATTTCAGTTCTCCTTTTCTGATGTTAAGTATCCTTTTTATTTCCATGTTCTTTAAAACTTTGACATTGCTTACATGTTCAGGCTATGGTATTCTCAACATCCTTTTGTTGTTGCTCAGCATAAGCAAATCAAAGAGTCAAATTCAAATACCAGTAAAATCTGTTACATTCACTTACATGCAAATACTCTTGGGAAACATATGAATCCATCTCTTCTACCCCAGCTATGGATTAACAGAAAGGCAGACTAGGCTCTTTAGCCTTAAATGGCAACCAGCCTAGGAGAAAAACAAATCAATAAAACCTTACTTGCTGTGGAAACCACAGCAGTAAGATCTAGTGCTGATGAGAGTTGTGTCTCCATACTCCACCATAGAATCTATGTGTGAGTGTAGTATAAGAAATGAGGTATCAGTTGATACTAATTAATGTAACTCTGATTAAATCTCATTCTGTCATAATTTTGCACCTACCTTGACAGCTCTCATTCAAGAACAAGTACTCAAACAGATATTTTAAGTTATATAATAAAGTGATTATACAAGCAAGCCCTTGGTAGTAGAGTATTAAGTATATCTGCTTGTCATGCAAGAAACTGATGATTGGTTTCCTGTTAAAGAGGTACAGTCAGTTTTATAATTTTATTTTTTATGTGTGTGTAAATAAAAATAAAACATTCAGATGTTGGTGAAATAAATTTACGATACAAATCTTCTCCAAACCCAAATAGCAAATTTTACTAACCTGATAACACAGATTGCGCTACAAATAGATGAGTTTGAATCTCTGCTGAAAACCCAATTAAATTCAGACTTTAAGTGGAACTCTTCAATCTAATGCCAAAGAGGCTGGAAAAGTGGTGAACTCATTTTATCAATCCAAGAAGTACCTGACTCCACCTAGCATGCTTTATCTTTACAAGAGTCAGATTAGACCAAAAATGATGTATTGTAGCAGTATAATCCAAAAGAGATGATGGAATTTCTACGGCTATAATGAGGAAAGAATGTTTAGAGAATTTGACACTTACAGAACACATTGAAGGCAAGAGACACAGAGGAAAGTCGTGAATAAATTAGCTAATGAGCTTATGTCTATGGTTGGCAGGATGGGGACTAGGGAGAATAGTAAAAAGACAAATCTTACTCAAAGCAATAAAAACAGAAAGTTGTGGAGAGCCATCATCATCCACATAGAAGAAGCAGTAGCCATAGCTGGATTTGGCTGCTCAATCCTCACTCTTTAGTCTGGATTGAGTTCAAAAACATTTACATGCTATTGTAGTTGATGACTTGTTTTCTCACAAACACAACATTGCAAACCTGTTGTCATGCTATCAATACTTCCATGGCAAATTTTCACTGGTCATGGACCTTTGAAGCTTGAACTCACCTTTCCATCCCCATTGCCTTTGTGTTCCAAATATAATTGGTTGGTTGTTTTGTTTAATGACATCTCAACCTCTGTGAGTTATTTAATGCTGAAATCTAAACATTCGGTACACAATTTTATTTTTTTGAAGATTATTGTTTTAGTCTTACTAATTAACCCATAGCTGAGGTGAGATAAGATGGATACCTTTCTCAAAAGTATTTGCACATAAATGAATATATTGAATCTAACAGGAATTAGAACTCGGCTCTATGATTAACAATTTCAAGCCATTATCCAGTACACCACCATGCATCCAAGCTTACAACAGCTGATATTCCCAAATGGTCATCCATTTAGGTACTGATCAGGCTTAACATTGCTTAACTTCAGTGATTGTATGGGAACCAGTGTTTCAACATGATATGGCCGTAAACCTCCAAATGTAAGAAAAGTCTGCATTCAGTAATTTTTATAAATTTAGAAACTCGCAGTTTAATTTTCAGTTTACTGGATTCTAAAACTTCTTCTGAATTCATGAAAAAGCATATAAAATGATTTACAACAATTGCTAACTGCCAGATAATTTGCAATAAAAATTCATTTTTGGGTTGTTTTTAATATATTTATAATTTTATGAACAAAATATATAAGTTTATATAAAATAATTTGTACAAGAAATGTATATGCACATAGAATCAAGTATAATTATATGTAATTTTTCATAAATATAAAGATATACATGACATTAAAATATATATCTATATAGATATTTTGATGGCAAGGAATGTGCCTAATCATGAAAAAATATGCATATATTTGTGTACATATAATTTTATATGTATGAACATGTATGAAGGCATCGACATCAGGAAGTATTAATTCACACACACACACACACACACACACACACACATTATATATATATATATATATATATATATATATATATATATATATATATATATATATATATATATATTTAATCATTTGACTTCATGAAAGGCAATAAAGTCACTAACATGCAAGGCTGAGGAGAATAGCTATACAAGATTCAAGGAGACTGATGATGATGATTACCTTGATTTAAATTTTTGAGGAATGTATTTAACAGAAAAGTAAGAAGCCAGAATTGCATTTTACATGCAAGAAATAGTGAGAAAATAAATTGTTAACATGGAACTTGTGCTTACATCTAAAAATTTCAGCTATAAAATGAGATCTAGCTAGTACTGCACTTAAATTTGTAAAGATGAAAGCTCATTAGAACAATTGCCCTGAAAACATTTATAGAAATGTTATAGCAGTGGAAAATTGACTGAAGCCAAAATACCAGATAACATTGCAGATTCTTCATTGGATTTTGTCAAGAATCTTGAGATTTATAGCAGAGTAGATGTGGTAGCAATATCCAATGCCTGGATGAATGGTAGATTTATAAAGGTACAAGAAAAATTATCTGAATGACAGTGAACTAACTTTCCTGGTAACAGACTGAGCAATTTATTTGTTATAGTTGTTCTATTCCTTTGTATTTTATTAGTATGAATTAAGTTTCACTCAAACAGATTCTTTCCACAAACTGCTACTTTGTAGATCCAAGTCCCAAGAGATTGCTTTCCCAGCCACTACAATCTTACTGTTCAAGTCTAAGGTTAACTGTTATCTTTCAAACATCTTCAAGAAATATACCACTAACTTCTTACTCTTACCACTCACACAACCATCCTCTTCAGTAATCTGCTACCTTGAGTGGCTCTTGGGCATTTTATAGGTTGCACATTAGTATAAAAAAAGAGAAAAAATGTCAACCAAAAAGGTGAGTTACTCTGATGGAGGTTAGAAGACAAGAAATATTCTCTAAGATGATTAAAAGAGGGCGGTTTTGTTTTGGAGGCCTTAACATTAAGAAGCCAATTTTTGCCCTAGTTAATAATAGATTATTATATATATATATATATATATATATATATAATGTGTGTGTCGTATAAGTCTATTCATACACCCACTTATATATATATATAGATATATATTTGAATTGACAGATATGTAAATACCTACAATTATTCCCTTTATTTATATTTTAGTAAATAGTACATATTAGTGAATTTTGAGAATTCACTAAATTGTACTATTTACTAAAATTTTGAAAACTCTTTAGTTTTTATATTACAAAAACTAAATAATGTTCTTTGATTAAAAAATGTATGTATTTTTTGAAATGACAAAATTTTAGGAGATATTTATTCAAGAGAATTGGTTTCAATTCACAAGAGTATTTTCATGTTCAGTTCTTTTTGTTTTTATTTTCTAATTTCATTTGTTTGGCCAGATATAAAGATTATATATTCATAAGATTTTTTTTTTAATTATATGATCAATTTAATAAACTGCTGGCTAGAAATAATTGTTAAATTGGATGAAATATCATGCTACAGAAGGAAAAAATTATTTATTTAAAATCTTATAACACACACTATGCATCAGGGAGTGACAAATCCTCAAAGGGTTATTTTCTTGGAAAAAAAAAGAAATCTATGTTAATTAAGGTTAAATTGTCTCCAGTCAGTTGCTCCACATTAACAAGTAACTGGCTAAAAATGTTCTCTGATAATGATATATAAGAAAGAAAACCAAAGAGGCTCTGATTTTATATGATACAGATATTTGAGGAACAGCTTTTTGGATTTTTATTCTAAGGAAGTACTTTATAAGAAGTTACATCAGTGCCTATCTTTTGCAGAATTAAAATTTATATGAACAGCCTAAACAGATTGTCGTTAAGAATTATATATTAGAAATATGTATGCCATATACAATACCACAGATGTCAATACTTTTAAATACATACTTATATGTGTGGGTGCTGAAATCATGAAAGGTTTAAAAACATTTTGATATTTGCCATTTAGTCAGCCCATTCTCTACATATATCTTTCTTAAAAAAAGCTATGTACCTTCAAGACTGAGATGATCATGTCTCTCCATAGATTACTTTTCTTTATGAATTGTCATGCATTCCTAGAAAAGACAGTGCAGTGGTTTCCTGTTGTTGTCTTTGTGGCTTGGAAGTCAGTTTTCCTTTTCTTAGACTAGTTGCCACACAAGGCTAGAGAATCTAGTCTACCCAGGTATTTAACCCATAATTGAGGGGGTTGAAGAGACAGATTCATTCTAAGAAATTACTTAGAGAATTAAAATTTATATGAACAGCATAAAGGAGATATAGATATGAAGATACTGTAGTTAAAAATTCATTATGTTGAAACATGTATGTCATATAGACTACCACAGATGTCAATACTTTTAAATATATAATTTATATGAGCAGGTGCTGAAATGTTCTTAGCCTAATCATGAGAAGATTAAAAATTCTGATATTTGTCCATTCAATCAAATTTTGGGAAATGGATCAGGCTAAGACCTTTTCAGTACCCACTTCTATATATTTTTCTTCTAAAATACTATGTCCTATATTTAATCCATAGTTGGTGGGGAACTGTAGAGACAGAATCAGATATTTCCCAAGAGCATTTGTACAAAAGTGACTGCAATATTGTGGGTGTTGAACTAACACAAATGTGCATGAGCATGTGTCTTCAACAAGGATTATCTAGTTACCCTAGCAGGTGGCTGTGCATAGAAAACAAGAGTAGCTGGCCATTATATACATTGACTAAGCACGACAAATATGAAGAGATACACAGAAAACATCCAGAATGTAACTAAATTCTACAAATGGGGAATACTAATAATGTAATTGGTCATTTGGTATGTGACAAGACTCAAAGAAAAGGAGAAAAACTCTTTCAGCTTAAAGTAACCTTATTTGTTTTCATAATTTCACCCCAAGCAAGGTGATAAAGACACTAAGATGGAAAGGGTCATTGAGTCTGAAAGGAACTGTGAAACTGAGCAAAGACAATAAAAGAACAGTTTTCAGGGAGACAGATGATGATGATTGGCATAGCATTTAATTTTTCAAAGATCATAGTTGACAGGAAAGCAAAAAGCTGGAAGAGAGTTCCACTAGTGAGAAGTGTTAAAGAAACTATTAGAATAAAACTTACAGTTGCATCTAGCAAATTCCACAGTAAAAAGATGAGACCTAGTCGCCCATCTAGTATTGTACTTAAATTCAGAGTAAAGCTCATCAGAACAATTTCCATGAAAATATTGATAGAAGAGGCACAGTGAAGCTACATTACAGCAGTGTGAAAATGAATGAAGCTGAGATGCCAGGTCAGGAACGATAACACTGCAGATTCTAGTTTGAATTTTGTTAATAATATTTAGATTTATATGAAAAGTACCAAACAAGATGTGGTAGCAATACCCAATGCACAGACATATAAAGGTGCAAGATAAATACTGGCAAGAAAAATTACCTAGCATGACACTACTTTATTGTAAGAGAAGAGAGAATAACCTGTTTATTGGTATAGGAGTTTTAGTCAATATTAACACTGCAAGCAACAGAGAAAATTTTGACACAATATCAGACAGAGCAACTTTGGTAGTAATCAAACTGTGTAAAATATATATTCTAAAAATAACCCAAGTATTTGCACCAACTTTGAAAATTTGATAAACTTGAACGACTTTACAATCACATAAGTAACATTGAAGTAGATGGAAAGAAAATAAATTATGTCATTTTGATGAGTAACTTCAACCCCAAAAGTTGCAACAAGAAAAGACAGAATCTAGTGTATGAAAATGTTAAATACTTAAGAGAAATCAGACAGGTGAAATGCTAATTAATTTTTGAAAAAGACATAAAATAACAGTTATTAATATATTGTTTCAAAAGGATGAGGTTATGTGATGATAGATAAATAAATGAATAAAAATTTCACAACCACTAAAAGTAGACAGATAATAAAAATTGCTATCCAAACAAAACCATAATTTGACCAACCAATCAGAAAGATTTCACAACCAGGATGTATGAAAAGAAATAAACAAATAGTAACAAAGAGACCAAAAGTTCACAATTTCTAAAAAATAGCTTGACCAACCAATCAAAAAGCTTTCACAACCAGGATATAGGCTAGTGAGAAGCAGAGTGCCCTTCTTGAAGAAGATCTATAGATGTGTATATAACCACAAGGAAGGTTAACCAAAATGAGAGTCAATAAATTCATTTTGTCCATTCTCCAATGCTGTGGCCATAGGCATGACTATCTGGCAAATTTAGACAGCTAACCCATCCTTACTGCATTAAATACAAACATACCATCCTTCACCAAATGGTTAAGTGACAGCTACTATATATGTACTTTCGTCATGGAGTCTTTTTCTATCTTTCATATGTGCCAGAACTTTTACACTTGAACTTGTGAAACTTCAATTCTCACCTTATCCTTCTGCATTATTGTATTGAGTCATGTAATGATTTATTTTTTATTTATCAACATTCTGCATTTTCTTTTAATCATTGCACAATGCCAATATACAACCAAATCAAATATACCTTATATATGGAGGTAATGGACATTGTTATAAGATATGCAACTCATGCACAACTGATAAGCTCAATAGCTGTAAATGAACTTGGAAAACCCAAATGAGGACCCATAACACCAATACTATTAAAAATATAGCCATCATAAAATAAGGTTATTTTTGGAAATGATCACACATTTTGGTAGCTTGCAGTGTCAAATTTGACTTTAAATTTGAGAGAAAGAAATTGATTGTCAAAAAAGAAAACTTATCCTCAAAAGATCAGAGGGGACATCACTGAATTTTTAGGTAGAAATCACAGGACAGGCTTTTTTTTTAATAATGAGAATAGCATATGGAAAAATGGTAGCGACAATATGAACAGCAAACTGGTAACTCTAATCCAGAAAGTAGCAGAAATAATAGGAAAAATGAACAAATATATATTGTATTAACAAAGGGAGATAATGAAGGTCAACAATAAACATAGTGAAAAATAGTCCTAAATATTGAAAGAGATAAAACTGAGAAAGTGAACTGGCAAACAGAGAGTAAATTCTGACTGAGGCTGTAGCATTCATTTCATCCTATTGCATTTGAGAAAAAGCCTAAATTGATCTATACTTCTCCCAGTTATGAATCAAATAGATTACTTGGTATCTAGTCTTGGTAGGGCAACACAGACAGGAGAAAGAGGACAACTCATTATTCAAAACTGTGGAGAAAGCAGTGAAAAATGACTTTTCTACCTTTCTTAAAAGCAGCTATGGCAATCAACATCTCATGTGATTCTTACGAGGGAATAAATATAGTTACTCACATAAATGGCTTAACCCATTTACATCTACCGCCCCATTTTTGGGGATGGAACACATTAATGAGTTACAGGTAGAAACCTATAATTAATACTGAATTTTTATAAACCTATAATCTCAAACCCTTTTTATATTCCATCAGCATGGCTGATGCTAAACTTCAAGAGAGTGACTCATTGTGCCTTTTTGGACTAATGTTTTTCAATGACATGAAGTAGAAAGATTATATTGAATCAATTGTGGGGTCTGCCGCTAGGATAGTTGTATCCCTGTTTCATGCCAGTAGACAATTTTTACCATTAGAATCCATCTTACATATTTATAAGATTACCATTCATCCTTCCTTTGAAAATTGCTGACACATAAGATATGGTGCTTTTGCTATATATTTAGAGATTCTAGATAAAATTCAAAGAAGAATCTGTAATTTTATTGAGCCTGACCTGGCATCTCAGATTCAGTCATTTTCCTATTGTTGTAACATAGCTTCCCCATACCTTTTCTATAAATACTTTCATGGTAATTGTTTGGATGATATTTTCCTCTATGGTACCAAGACTTTTAATTTAAGTGCAGTACAAGATTGGCAGTTAGGTCTCATCATTTTACAGCTGAAATAGCTAGATGTAACCCTAAGTTCTCTGCTAATAGTTTCTTCTATCATACTCCTTGCTTGTGGATCTCTCTTCTGGTTTCTTGCTTTCCAATTAATTTATCTCTTTCAACTTTGATTTTCAAAAATTTAAATGCAATGTTGATCATTATCTTCTGTATTCCTAATTCTTGTTCTTTTATTTTTCTCCTTCCTTAATAGTGTTTTTTCTTATATTCTCTAACACTCAGTAATCCTTTGTGTCTTAGTGCATTTATTGTCTTGCTTGGAGTGAAATGATTAAAAAACCTGTAATTAATACAAGGTTTTTTTTAATGAATACCAGATTTTACAGTGTGCATTAATGGGTTCAGGTAATTGAGTTAATATTTTTGGGATATACATATATATTTAACTACATTTTGCTTTCAGAATTTACTGTCTGTTCAAGAAAAATAAGAAAAACACTGCTTAATTTTAATTCCATATCCTCAAATGAAACTAATTAAAATTTGATTTCACAATATGTTGGGTTATTTAAGGTTGAATTTTGTATGAGGCACACACTAAAGATCAAATAGCCTACTCAGTAATAATGGCCAACTAGACGAGCCTTGCTAACCATTATCTCATGCCAAGGTGGCTAAATAATCATAAATAAAAGAAAATAATTACGGAAATTAAACATAAACCAATGTTACCAAGATGTAACAGGTGTAAATATCTGCTTTATAAAACCAAGAGGTAAAATCAATTATTGAAAATTTTTAATAGAAAAATTCAGATGCATTCAACAGTGATTTTTAAAGAAATAAAATATCTTCTATTTGAAAATACAAAGGATTTCAAAATTTGACTCAGAATTTTAGAAGTAAAATATATCACTTTTTCTGTAAGCACAAAAGTTTTTAGACATTTTATGAAAACCTAACAATATTAAACCAAGAAAGAAAACTTAAATTTTGTTCTCTTTGAGCTGACACATCAGATGTTATATGTAAAACATATATTTACCTGACAAACTTTACTATTCCTAAGAAAAAAAATGCTATGATTTCAATGAAAAAAAGTTTACATCAACACATAGGGAAAATTTTATTTAAACTAGCAATCTATATATATATTTTTTCTTACTTCAAAACACTTCAAACAGATATATATTTTTATACATCTGTTTTTGACTTAAGAAAACTCACTTGTGTTTGTTCAAAACTTTGACCAAACTTGTTACAGGCATCAGTCACGGTTCTTCATTTAGTATGTTAAAAGCTACACTCGTGAAATATGTATGTGAAGAGAGTTCAAAGGTGAGTTATTCTTGAATTTCCTCTATCCCTGCAGGTGTGCTTTCTGTGAAGTGAAACAGAACAGAATTTTGTCTGGCTGATCAAAGTTATCCAACAGCTGATCAACATTAAGCAGAGTTATTATTTGGCATACAACAAGCCAAATTCTTCTCCAAGAAACCGTCTCGACACTTGACAAGAATGAAAAGAAAATATTACTCTCATATTTCACACTTTTTGGCTATTCGGCCTCAGTTATATTGAATAACGAAACTCTGAAACTCTATATATTTTGAAAAATATAATTTCGCTGATTCTCTGTTTTTATTCTGTCTCTGATGTTTGTTTTTTTTTTACAAAGAAACATCACCAAGTATCTTTTTTTTAAACTAAGTTAATTACAAAACTGCCAACAATGACTGATCAATATTACAAATTTGTTAACAGCCAAAGTTATTGTAACTATTTACATCGTTCGGACTGTTGCCCTCGTCTTTATTTCCATATTCATGATATTTCAGACGTTGTATACTCCAGCCTTCTTCAGGTGATATATATTGAAATTTCTAGCTGACTTGACCCAAGGAGTTGTGAGTTCAATACTTGACCACAGCAGAGGAAACAAAAACTTGGAGAGTTGAGTTACTAAAGGGAATTAACTGAAACTGTGATATCCCAAAAAAAGAAAAAAAATGGCTGGCATGTCACATGGAATTAGAACAAGCTACCCTTGTGGATTAAATAAGAGGTTCAGTTCAAAATTCCAATATCTATCACCTGAATGAGCCCAGTGTGTACAACAGCTGAAACATAATGAATATGGCAATAAAGATGAGGACAACAGTCTGAGCAAAGTAAATAATGTAAATAGCCAAAGTTATTTAATTATCCATTTGGTTGAGGTGGATTTAAATATTCTCATCTTCATTTGTTTGTTTTTTTAACTATCTTATTTTATATCCTTATAATTTGAATGTTCAGATAATGTAACAGTTATCAGCAAAGAAAATGGAATCAGCATGATGAGTTCAAATTGTGACTAATGTTTTTCATTCATTTCGCATGAATACCTTAGGAAAAGGTATTCATTTCGCATGAATACCTTAGGAAAAGGTATGAATTCATCTTCCTTTCAGTTAAATAGCAGTGCAGACTAAGCTATTTAGGGCAACCAGTCTAGGAAAAGGACAACTCTGAATTCAAAACCAGCCTGAATAGAGATGGCTTTGTCTGACTATCTTGCACTAACAACAACCACTGCTACTATAACTGAAGCACATGTAGTACTCCTATGATCCTAATGGGTTATAGAACTCCTGATCCTGAGCTAAATGTAACTGCTAGATAATCAAATTCTGATACTTTAAATTTTGGCATATAAGAGGTTTTGCTATAGAATAATGGCTAGCAAACTAGCAGAATACTACTACGGTTCTTTGCTGAGTTAAATCCTCATCGAGTGTCTCACATATGTGATTTTGTATCAGACTAACCTTAGAAAATACTAAGAATAAATATAATTCTAATCCAAGTCCTATAATATGATTATTCCGGAGTCAGGTTGGATTACTCAGTAACAACTCAACAAAGCAATTCTGCTACACTTATTATGAATTAACAGAAATAGAAACATGTAATGAATAAAACTTTTCAATCAAATTTTGATTGGATTAAAAAATGTTCATATAGTTGAGACAACTTAAGTTAAATTACATGGGAAACACAAAGTAAATATGAATAAAATGTTTTAAGCAAATTATGGTACAATAAAAGAAAGGTTGCCTGATATACTAATAAACAAAGTACCATTTTCTTCAGTTTTCAATTTATTCGTTCATTAGTCTGAATGTAAATAATGTATTTGTTTTTGTTATTGTCACAATATTTCAAGCATTGTGCTATCCAGCCTTCTTCAGTTATCTGTTGATCTGAGTAATCTTCAGGATATTTCAAACTGAACACTTTATTTAATTTACAACAGTAGATTATACGGATTCCACTGTTCAGACAGAAATTATTCTTTCAGTAAATAAATGCAACAAAAAATAGCACACTCAATGTGCATGTCCCTTCACCTTGCATATTTGATATATTAAGCCTACTTGGTGGCTAAAGTTGTTGCAAACTTCCTACTTGTGTCAGTCTATTTGATATTCAAGCCCAGATAAAAAAATATAGAATTTTGAATGCTGATTTTCAAGGTAGTTATGTCTTCCTCAGTTGGAATATTGATGCATTACAATATGTCTACCTTGTGTTATACTTCTTTTATGTGTCATGTTCCTTCAAATCATGGCTCTCCTCAACTTCCTATCCTTTGTAGTAATGCTTGTCTTTTTACTATCTCTCCCAATTCCACAAGTTTGTTACTCACCATTTCCATTTACTTTTCTTGCCTTCAGCATGTCCTTGGAGTGTCAAAATCTCCAAGCCCTCTTTTCTCCTTATGTATCATTATGTCTCCATTTTTTTTCATAAAACTCCCTTGTTGCTAAACTGCTCTATCCATAGTATTCTTATCATTCTTCTATAGAACCACCTCTGTGTCACATTAAGTTTGACATATTATAGATCAATTAAGAATATTGATTATATACGATCTGGGATTCAATTCACAGTCGGAGTCAGTTGAAATATTACACATAACAGAACATATCCATTTCAAACATTTGTAAACATCTCTGAGGATGATAATTCTGAAACTAAAAGTAATGAGTATTTCACATGTTGAAGTACTTACTTCAAAAATCCTTTTCTTTTATATGAGGAAATTGACATAAGGTTTTGATAATGGTAAAGTAATTTAAAGTCGAACCAAACTGTACCATCAAGCAGTATCAGCAATCTGTAATTGTTACTTATTCAACATTTAGTTGTTTTCTAGCATTCTACTAATACCACTTGAGTGAACTATAAATATTTTTACAAATTTATGTATTGAACTATAAATGCATTTCAGATCTTTAAGTTTTTTCATTTGTGATTTTTTATTGTTTGAGAATCTTTATTTTGCCAGATAAGACAACTCAGAATGTATGTTGAGAATGATTCAAAATATTTTGATTTTAAATTTATCATTGGCAAAAAACATTGGCTTATTTGAAATATGTTTATGTGCAATTATACATACACATTATGCGTGTGGGCACAAACACATTATCTGCATTTTACTTGAATTAACACCAGAATTTTTTTACTTAAATATAAAAGGTTGTCTTCTTGCATGATTTTAATTAACTTTCTTTTGCATCTTACATTTTGATATTGTTTAGCTGACAAAAAAAAAGACATCTAACCGGTTCAATGTTGCTGGATTTTCCCCCTGCAGGCTTCTATAAAATCATATGATCTTCAAAACAGTCAATCATTCATTAAGTTAAAAATTTAATAGGGTTTAATGTAGCAATATGAAACTCAAGTCAAAGAAGCTTTCTTTTATTTTTTCACTAAAATCAAGAACCCTGAACACTTACAAAAATGAGAGGTTTAATTGAAAATAATTTTTGATTGCATTGAAGGCTTTAGATTGGTTTAAAATATTGGCAAAATGCTTATAATCTGGGAAGATTACTGAGAAACTAATTCACAATGATGGGAATAAACTTAGAAACCATAGCTGAAGTTTATTATGCAAGGGAATAATGAATTTTAAAATTTTAAGTTTTCAAAATTTTAAAAGAATTTGTTTACTTAGATTCTTCAAGATAAAAATGAAATCAAACTTTAAAAAAATTAGTCCTAACATTTTTTACATTTTAAGAAGTTTTAATAAACCCCCACCAACAAAAAATTGAAAAATATTTATCAATCCTGTTTGCATTTCAAAATGTATCATCTGTGAAAAATTCATTTTTAAAGCATCTCTGTAACTCACATCTTAAATATAGTTTCTATTATTGTAGAGATACAAAAATAGATTAATTAGTGATCAATTGTTATAAAATGACGTTTTTATAAGAAAAGATGAAAATTATATAAAGTTTACTGAAAATGAAGAGATATTTGAAAAATAAAACAAATGTAAGCTATGTCTTCATAAAATGTTTCAAATGCTACATTAATTTCACTGGTTTTAATCTTTAATAGATTCTGGCATTCTATTACATTTATTTTATATAATCTCATGTAAGATTTGTGTCAAGAGTTTAAAATTAATTCATATCTGAGTAACAAGTATCCTTTTTCCAGGCAGCATCTCTTCTTTGTATTAACAAAGAGTAATGTCATTAATGCATGTTAGTATCTGAAGTAAGGATGCTGCTCATCTATTACTTTCTTGAAGAAGGAATATCAGTTAAGAACCTTAAATAAAAAAAAATGATTATATTAATTAGAAGTGATAAACAGACAGGTATGCTTATTGGTGAAAGGTACAAATAAGTATACTAGACATAAACAAAATCATACCTGGATATCTGTTATCATTCAACAAATGAAAGAATAAAAGCAAGTTTCAAGTAAATATTTGTAGGTAATTAATTATTATATGAACAGATATTAGAATATGTTATTTTACATTTTTATTCAATTAATATTATTTTAATGTTAGAAATCTATGAATTTTAGTTCTTGAATCAAAATTAACATGCTTCAAAAACTTTATTTGCTGAATGACCTTTATAAAAATCAGTTCTCTTAAAAAACAGTTTCTGTAATTTAATGTCAAGATGAAAATAATCATGACAAAATCTTTAAAATATGCATAAAAATGTGCCTAATATTCCGTTTCTGAAATTGTTTAGTGAAAGTCAAACTTACTTAAGAATAGGAACCTTTTTATATTACTTTAAAATTCCTTTGTAATCATCAATATTAAAATTCTCAATACATAATCACTATGACAAGCCTTCTCTTTACTATATAAATCATAGAGAACATAAATTAATGTTTTACTTCACACAATTTCTTTCTCTTTTACCAGGTGGTACAGTAACATCAGCAGGAAACGTGAAAAGAGGTAAGTTAAACAAAATAAGCTACTAAGGTTTTAGAAATAACCCATAGACATTCATTTGTGCCACAAAATACCAGAATGTCTTTATTTGTCAGGTGGCTATTAATATTAGTGTCTTATTTCCTAATATGATTCTAAATATTCGCATCAGAAATAATGGTCTTATACAAATTCCTCACAAGAATTTGCTTTATTGTTTTTAATAAAATCTTATATAATCTCAGTATTATTTATTCTTGTTTGAGTTAAGTTAATCTAATATAAGCTTACCAAACACAAGATGGCAAAGAATATTATTTTCTTGAAAAAGATAATCTTACTAAAGAGGATAAAAAAAGTACAATGGTACCCTTGTTATATTGATCTCAAACCTTGTTGTCATAGTTACTGAACTCTATTTGCCTGCATCTGTGGACCAAGACTCATGTCGTCAAACAAGCACTTGGCTCAATTACCAGCTAGAGAAGAGGTTATATTTCTTTTCTCCATTAATGCTCTCCCTAACTTGCTCGACTGACTTGACCTGAGAAAGAAAGAGAGAATCTATTGTCTTGGTGAACACAGTAAAGTTGGTAACATTACACTGGTTCAACTGGAAACAAATACAGAATTAAATCAATAAGTTTGACTTTAAGGGTTGAAAATTAAGCTTGCTCTTTAGAAGAACCATCAACATTTGAACCACTTTCTATCATTTCATAAATTTTAATTTTTGTTGTAATTATTGCTGCTATTTTTATTTATTTATATTTTTTAAATTTTGGTGTGTCTTTTTCTGTTTATTTCAATAATTTCTTTTTGAAGCAGAATTTAAATTTATATATAAACTATATTTACAATTGGATGATTGTTCTTTTTTTTTACTTTCATGATATAAATATTTGCTTACCTCCCTTGTGTCGAAATATCATTCTCTGTACACACAATATGCAAGCTAATATATGTTTTATCATTCAACATATATCTTCATCAAATGAACAGCACTTCTCAATTAATGATTATCTTATTAAGCTTCATTATGTTTATTCAGTGACTTTTATTAAAAAAGTGTTGAAAAATTATACTATTAAAAGCCTTCTTTTTAAAAGGGATTTTTTTTAAAAAAAGATAATCAGACTTAAAACTTATCTGAAAAGATGTAACTGTCAGAAAAAAAACAACATTTCAAACAAGAATAAATTTGAATTAAAAAATATTTTCAAGCACAATACTTAAATCTACTGCAATATTTATTTTGCCTTCTGAAAAAATATTGTAGATAAATATATATATAATTTTTCTTGTGTTCATATAACTCTAGATATATACATAAACATCTACACATTTATGTAGAAATAAAAAACACCTTTGACAATGGCTAAAAGAATAGCCAAAAGCATTTGGTCATACAGAACATTCAGACAATTTTTACACACCTTATGTTCAGAAAAGAAAAAAAAATATATGAATACAAGAAAGATTAAATAAAAAGTTTAAACACAATACTTTGCCAGTCATCTTTAATGAAACTTGTATAAAAGAGAGATTACTACTCAAATACACAATATTATATATATATATATATATATAAAATTTAAAATGTTAAAAATATAATTTTTTGTGCCATATTTCAAATTAATGCAGATTTTTCATTAAATTAACATGAATTAAAAATTTACTATATTAGATGGCATCTAAAATCCCTGTTACAGTGGGGAAAATAAGTATTTCATCCCCTGCTAATTTTCTGGGTTTTCCACCTTACAAAAATAGGAATGGTCTATAATTTCCAGGGTAGGTCCATCTTCAAAGTGAGAGATAGAATATAAAAGAAAATTCTAGAAAATCACATTATATTAATTTTTGAACATTTTGTATTTCTTTTTTATTAAAAAAATAGTATTTTACCCCATAGCAAAACATAATTCAGTATTTGGTGAAGAAACCCTTATTGGCAAGCACAGCAACCAGATGTTTCATGTAGTTGGTTACCAAGTTTTTACAGATCCCAGAGGGGGATTTTGGCCCACTCCTTTGCAGTTCCTTTCCAAATCCTTAAGGTTTGCAGGTTGTCATTGGGCAACTCAAAGCTTCAGCTCCCACCACAGATTTTCTAAAGGATTAAGGTCCAAAGACTGACTAGATCACTCCATTACTTTAATGTGCTTCTTCTTGAGCCACTCCTTTGGGTCATTGTTATGCTGGAACACCCATCCACAACCCATCTTCGGTGTCCTGGCTGAGGCAAGGAGGTTTTCACTCAAGATTGCCCTTTACTTGGCCCCATCCATCTTTCTCTCAACCCAGTGTAGTCATCCTGTCCCCTTAGCAGAGAAACAGCCCTAATGCATAATGTTTCCACCACCATGCTTAATGGCTGGGATGGTGTTCTTGGGCTCCAAGTCAGCTTTTTTTTTTCCTTCAAACGTGACGAGTCGAGTTGATGCCAAAAAGCTCAATTTTAGTCTCTCCTGACCACAGAACTTTCTCCCAACCCTACACTGAATCATCCAGGTGCTCATTTACAAACTTATGACAGGCCTGTATATGTAACTTCTTGAGTAGGGGGACCTTGTGGGCATTATATGATTTCAGTCCACTACAGCGTAATGTGTTACTAATGGTCATCTTGGTGACTGTGGTCCTAGCAGCCTTGAGATCATCAACATACTCTTGCCGCGTAGTTCTGGGTTGTTTCCTCACGTTTCTCATCATCAGGTTCACTCCATGTAGGGGGATTTTGCGTGGAGCTCCAGACTGGGGGAAATTGATAGTCAATTGGTGTTTCTTCCATTTTCTTATTATCACATCAACAGTTGACTCCTTCTCACCTAGCTGCTTGCTAATCATCTTCTAGACCATTCCAGTCTTGTTCAAGTATATGATTTTGTCCCGAATGTTCTTAGACAATTCTTTCATCTTGCCCATTGTGGAGAGATTAAATTCTGATTCATTGATGAATTCTGTGAACTAGTGTCTTTTATACAGGTAATGAGTACTTGATTAGGAGTAATAATTGAGTAATAGGACTAGTCTATATGACTCCTGGTCACATAACCGGTCTGTGGGGCCTGAATCATTGCTAGTTGGTAGGGGTGAAATATTTATTTTATCAATAAAAAGAAATAAATGTTCAAAAATTAATATAATGTGATTTTCTAGAATTTTTTTAATATTCTCTTGCTTTCAAGACAGGTCTACTCTGAAAATTATAGACTGATCCCATTTTTTTAAGGTAGCAAACTCAGTAAATCAGCAGGGGATGAAATACTTATTTTCCCCCACTGTATTTACATTTAATATTACAATATTATAGAATTAAGCTTAGTACAAGTACTAATTATTTCCATTGTTTGGGTAAACATGAGTTACCCATATATTTCAACTTCGCATCTAAGACCTAGGAGATATTTTTATGGAGAAAAGGGGGGATATTATATGTCATCAAATATGGTAGCTCATGTGGATAGCAGGTTTACTGACATTTAAAAATTAATGCATTTTCTTAAGATATACACATACTAGTTTCCCACTTGCATGGTCTTATTCCTGTATTTAATTTTAAAATTCTATGCACTTTTTGGTCAAATATCTTTGAGTTACAGCTAATAAATGAACTGGTGATATAATAGATTTTTATAAAACCCAGTTATCAATAACTGGGAAAAGATATACATATGACTTGTGTGTTTTTCAAGCATTTTGATATTATCAGCTATTGGGTTAAATCTGGATTAACTTTTAAATATTGGTTTCTGGACTTGGCACTGAATTTTCAAGCAACAAATTAAATGCTGAATTAGAATATAAAACCCATGTATTTGAAATTGGTCAAGTTCTATCTGATTCCTTATAAATACTATGACAGATACTGAAGACTTTTGAAGCAGTTAAATTATCCAGAATCTTACTTGATTTCATGGACATGAATCATTTAAAAAATGAGTTTTGTTAAAAACAAACTCAGCATTTAAAAGCAAAGAAACATTTGCATTATTGTGAAATCCTTTCTGATAAATGATGGCAATATGAATGATCACTATTGCAGGGTATTTATACATTTTATTAGTACAAAACTCATGGAAGAATTTTCTATGTTGGTTTCAAATAACATTTGCACATTTTTTTGAGAGTTTGTCAAGAAAGTAACAGTTCCACTGTGCTGCCATCTATGAAGAAAATTCTCAGACTATTTCTATGCTTTTTCATGGAATTATGGTAAATCCGAAATCATTCTTCAAGTCTAAAAGATAATACCTTAAATAGTGGAAGAATGAAAACTAATAAATCTAGTTGTTTGAATAATTATTCTGAGATGTTTTCAAAACTTAAAAAACACCTACAGTTCTGAAGACATTGAAATAAAAATGAAGTATTTATCTTTTATTTAATGCCATAGGACATAGGCAATCATGCCTGTTCACAGATTCCTTTTCTTTATTATTTGGGAATTATCATTACTTGGGAAAGATATTGGAGTGGTTTTCTGTTGTGTTCTCCACTGTTTTGAATTCAGAGTTGTCTTTCTCTTAAACTGGCTGCCAAACAATGCTAAAGAGACCAGTCTGTCCTGGTTTTCACCCATAAAAGTGGGTAAAAGAGATGAATTCATACCTTTCCCAAGGCTTTAGTGAGGAACTGAATGTGACAGACTAGGCCAGAATTTGAACTCAAATCACCAGTTCCATATTTCATGTTGAAAGCTGTTATGTAACTCAGATATGCAAGAATATTATATAAGCATCTTTAGCAAATCCTTGAGGAATAAATAATAATGTGCAATTGTTTTTCTCTTCTCATTTTTTGTCTTCAATTATGTAGCCATAAATAAGCATAATACTTTAACATTACTCCATTAGAAGCAAAGTTTTGCTCAAACCAAAGTGATTTTCCATAGAAAATAGAAAGCAAATATTTTTATATAAAAAAACATATCTGAAATAAAACTAAAATGATAAAACAATAATAGCCATAAATTCTTTAAAAAAAATTAAATTATAGTCCAATTATCATATAAATAAGTTTTTTATCAGCTATTAAAAGAAGCAACATTGGAGGATTGATTTTTAAAGCTGATGATTTTATATTTACTTTTAAATTGCTCTCAGATGATAAGACACCTCCACTCAACCCAGGTAAGTGCATGGGTCCAGCTGTGTTGTGTGTTGGTTGTTAAGCTACCACTGGTAAATTGCACCTCATCTGTTGGCTCGCTATTAAATTATATAACACTGCAACGTAATACACATTTTCTTGGTAACAGTGCTATTAGGTTGTAAAACAAAAATATATTTCTAAATACTTTACTTTCTCAAATACATTTATACAAACATTTCAACATTTTTGTAAAAATCTAATTTTGAAATACTGAGGTTATTCACTTTCTTTTCATTTTGCCTCCATTTTCATTTCAGCATTCATTTTCTTATCATGGAAACATCAGTAGTATGTCTTGGTTTATGCACAAAACTTCAGTTAATATCTTTCACACCAAGCAATGATAACAAGTTTAAATTTACCACCTTTTCTATTAAATAAAAATTATATAGACAAATGTAATATAATTTTATCAATATGTTTTTGTTGTGGAGTAGCTGAACACCCCCACAAGAGAGACTGATTTAAGACTATTTAAACAGCACTATCTCTTACTGAAGGAGAGGAGTTAATGATTAACTGTTTATTACAGTAGTCTGTGTTCTCAACCCTGTACCATATTATTCTCTGGAATAAACTAAGTTTTCAACCTTTCCTATTTAAGACACAATTTTTTTTTTATTTTTACGAAAGTGTTACAGGAAGACCTCCAGAGACATGAAAGTGAAGAACAGAAGAGAGAGGAGAGAATGAGTATATCCAGTAGTAGTGATGAACAATCAGGGTGGGAAAGTGACCAGAGCTATCATGATGATTCAAATGAGGAGAATCAGTTAAGACCTAGATCTCCCATAAAAAGAAATAGCGAGACGGATTATGTCTCTCAGGTTTGTTCATAGAAGTCAAAGATCAACTAAAGGTATAAAGCCTCTTAGGTTCAGGGAGGTGTAGTGTGATATGTAAATAAGGTATTGTATAAAAAGCAGTACCACTATACTTATGGGAGTGTTATCTTCTCTTGATGAGACTATATATATCAAAGAAAATACCTATCATAACACCAAACTTTTGTATTTGGTAGTGTGGAGAGTCACCATCTTGATTCTATCATTGTTCTTCTAGTTACATGTGCTATACCTATCTAAGCAACACAAATAATTTTCTAAATACTCAAAACTATTCTTTGAAAACTTCTAACTGCAGAGAACTGGAAGTGTTTTTCATATCCTTATTGAAAAATCTTGAGTGGAAATTTAATTTACTTTCATCTAATAGAATATATGCTATGATCTTGGATACTATTTCTGTACTAATGTTTTTTTTCTGAGAATAACAGCTAATATCTATAAAATAGCAAGAATAATTGTTTCCAGTTCTAGAAAAATGCACAGTTTTAATAGATACCATGTTTTTAAAGTCAATGATTAACATAAAAACTTTAAAGATAGTGATGATACTCCCCATCCTAGCAGATAGTAAAGTTTTATTTACACAGAAACATTTCTTCTGTAGATATACTATCAAATAGTATATATTATCAAATATACACTATACTATATATTGTGTATTATATAGTGTACTATATTATTTTTTTCATCATTCTACCCCCAGGAAGGCGATAAAGCCACTAAGATGGAAAGAGTTACTGAATGTGAAATAAACTGAGAAATCACTAGTAATGAGAAAGGAAAATAAATTTTAAAAAAAACAGAATTAAAAAGGACAGAAGATGACAACCAACATTGCATTTAAATTTTTAAAGATCATAGTTTACAGGAAATGAAGAAGCTTGAAGAGAACCCCACAGGCAAGAAGCATGGAAGAAGAAACTATTTGAGTAGAACTTATAGATATTTAAAAAGTAAAATGATGAGATGTATTCCCTAGTCTAGTACTGTGCTTAAATTCTTAAATTCTAGGAACAAAAGAGGAAAGCTTATTGGAACAATTACCATGAAAATATTTATAGAAAAGACACAGTGATGTCCTTTTATGGCAGTGAGAAAAGGATCAAAGCCAAGATACCAGGTTAGAACTGATAACATTGCAGATTCTTCTTTAGATTTGTAAAGAATCTTTAGATATAGATATATGTGTATATTCTGGAAGTGATAAACCCCAAGCCTTTGATAAATTATCCATCTAGAAGAAGGACAGCTATGAATTCAAAGCTATAACAATAGATTTAAATTTTCAGTAATGGTCAAACTTATTTAATGGGTCAACAGCCATGATATACATGCAGTATAACCCCATTTTAACACAAGCATTGAGATATATAAAACCTCAGTGCATAAAGCCACACAAAATCAGTGTTCATATTCATCAAACCTATACTATGATCCTGTCATAATGTTTTTGTTGGCTCATTGCTTTATATCTGAATTCACATAAAATTGAGATTTTACTGTATTTAGAAGAAGATATTTCAATATTAATCAATGACTCAAAAAATTCAAAATTTAGTCTATGAATAAAAAAAATGAATTCCAAAAGCATAAACACTTTACAGTAATAATGTTTTAAATTTCTTTTGCTTCTATTATCCTCCAAGAAAATATAAGGTTGGAGTATATTATATTACACGAGGAAAAAGAGCCAAACAAATAAGCCAGTAAAATATAAAACTTGAAATATGATAGCCACAAACAGATTTTGGAATCAACATTTTATTTCCAGATATTTTTCTTTTTATACTGAAAAAAAGAAAGAAAATTATCTATCAATGATAAGAAATTGCAAGCTAGGTTAATATTCATACTAGAGATATAAGATAAGTAAAATATAGCCAGTCTTATCTTTTAATTCTAAAACTTTTTATGAAGCCAAGATTTGAGGCTAAAATATTTAATTCTTAAAATATTTTATTTTTACTTAAAATAAAAAAAAGCAAGAAAAAAAAGTGCTTTAACATTTATTGAAAATGCGTTGAAAAACTTAAAATTACCAAAGAGATTTTGAAAGAACAAAATTCCTAATTTAATATTTTTAATCCATAAATTCTAACAATAATAATTATTAAGTTAGTCCTACAGATCATAACTACTTTGGTAAATTTGTATTTTTTAATTTGGGATTAGAGGAGACAAGGCAAAGTTGAACTTATTAGTTCAAGTTTAAGCCATAGATAAAGTGTTATATGATGATATTTGTTAGAATTGATAAAAGGGAAATGATTCATAAAATGTAAAATTATATAAAAAATAAATTTTCTGTTAATATCTGATAAATGGAATATGTACAGAATTGTTAAAACTTAAAACTCCAAACTCATGAGAGGTATGCAAGTTTGAACCCTGCTGGAGAGCACATTTTCATTATTAATTTTTCTCAAAGGCATAGACTGATAGATGTAATACACACTGTTTAAAATAATGGGGAATCTATTTCAACCATGGGTACACATCAAATCCATTAATTTTTAAACCCATTAATTCTTTATATATATATATATATATATATATATATATATATATA
The DNA here is from genome assembly GCA_964036315.1 of Acanthosepion esculentum. Taxonomy (NCBI): domain Eukaryota; kingdom Metazoa; phylum Mollusca; class Cephalopoda; order Sepiida; family Sepiidae; genus Acanthosepion; species Acanthosepion esculentum. The sequence continues at coordinate 30,597,638 of OZ038475.1, read as the reverse complement.
TGTATGTATATGTGTATGTGTATGTATGTATGTATGTATGTGTGTGTGTGTAAAGGATTAATATAAATATAAAATTTGTCACTTAGCTGATTGATGTTATATTCAGCAGCCTGACTATAGATTTTTTTTACATGAACCTTTTTGTAATCATTCAGTCCACATATTAGGAGGTTTCAAAAATTGACCGAATATATATATATATATATATATATATATATATAGAGAGAGAGAGAGAGAGAAATACAGATCACACTAATAGGTATATGATAATGTTGAGAATAGCTGTTTCCATGATTGGACGTGTTTGGCATTCATTGACCAAACAGTTAACTTTACTCAGTTGAAATTTATAAAATCATTCTCTTAAAACAGATTTTTTTAGCAATATAGGTCCACTATTATGACTTTTTTTAGGAACATGTCCACATGATTCTTTCTAGTATTGATGAGGGTTTCCTTCCTAACCATTTCGTTTATATTATAATTGAACACAAATTATTTTTATCAAAGATGTCTCAACAGTTTCCAGACTTTTACGATTACCTCCCCTTTGATATATAGCATGATGGTGGAGCTTGTCTTAACTCAGACTGAAAATAAAAATTTTAAATCACCTTTGATGCACTTTTTGCTACTTTTGTGTTTATCTTACTCACATTCACTTTCCTATATCCTATATTCCTAATGAGAGTTGTTAAAATAATTGACAATTGCATGATTTTAGTCTGTGGTCTCTAATTTTCATAAGATAATAGAATTAAATTTAGAAAAAAGTAGGATTTTAATTGTTCTGCTTCATTTGAAATTTTTTTCTGAAAGATATCATCCAATGTTGAATTAAGAAAAAATACTCAAAAACAGAAAGTAAATTAATCTATGGGAAAATACTCGGTAACCTATAAAGGCAGTTAGAAGTTTTGATTTTGTGATACAAAATAGATCTATAGATTAAAATAATACTAGTGTACCCATGCTGCCAAAAATGATGGCAATTGTTATAATAGTGAGATGCAATGAAACAAGAGTTTTGGGATTCAATAAAGCAGAGATAGAGAATTCCAACTAAAATAGAGGCCAATGAACTATTTTTAACTATTCCGTTCTCTTTACATTTTTTAGGCATTCAATGGTATCTATGATTCATTGATTGCTCCTGGTATTATATAAATCACTTTTTACTCAATATCTTTTCATGTTCAAAATGTTATATGTTTAATCTAACAGTGAAATGGAAATAGCTTTTGGAAGAAAATAATTAGCAACAGAATGACAAACACAGTGACAGCAAATCTTATTTCAAGGCCAAGTTGAAGAAAGATGATCCCATAATAGACAAAGGAATGCAAGTGCCTCAGAACAGGCTTGAACAAATAAGACTGCGAAGAAATATCGGAGTAAAGGAACAGATTAATTAAATGGCGGATTTTGCTCAGGAACTAATTTTGTCTAAATGCAGATAAATTTGTACCAATTATTAAAATGACTAATAAATTTACTAACTTAAGTTGATTTACCTGCCTTCTCACTACAAATGAGACCAGAAATATATAAATAAATGTATAATAACACATATTATATTGTTTGATGCTTCCTGCCTTCCATAAGTAGTGTTTGAATGAAAGATAATATTGTGACATGAGTCGTCCTTGTCAAGCATGATAATGCATCAACATTTTCTTACTCATTTTATTTTAGCAGGTGAAATAATTAGAAGTGAGTGATATGTTCCTATATTTTTGTCATGATATATAGCAATGTAATAGCTGACAGGGAGAAATGATTCATGACTTTCGCAAGTTAAATTAAACTTCAGTTGAAATTCTTATTTTCTTTACTGATGTTGTGTTCTTAGCTAATAACCATTAAGTCACTTTGCTCATCTTTCCAAACTTGAAGCCATTAACACATTTACTGCTACTTTTGATGCTTGAATCTTTGCATAATACAAGAATGTGCACATCATGTAGTAGTTATCAGCATACAAAGTAGAATTGGCAAGCAGAGTTCAAATTCTGGTTAAGGCCATTCCATTCATGTTCACACAAATACCTTTGAGAGAGTTATAAATCCATCACTTCTCTCTCCAACTATGGGTTAATAGTAAGGCCAACAAGATTCTCTGGCCTTGTTTGGCTACCAGTCTAAGGGAAGGACAACTCTAAATTCAAAACTGGTTGTATAATCTAGAGTTGGTGTCTTTAAGGACTCCAGAACTGCATTGAAAAATGCCCTTGAAATGGCTGCAATGGTGTTGGTATCATGTGTATTGGCAGATATCTTTCTGTTGGATCATATCAGCAATGTAAGGATGGTCTTCTTACTGAACAGGTAACAGTCTGTCTTCTATATTTACCTATCCTACCTTTGTATACTGGAAACTTCAACCAAAGCACAACTGTATAGTCTCTTAAGACTAACAAATGCCTGATACATAATGTCATTTCTGTTCTTATTATCAATATCAGTAGAAATTACTATAGAAGGCAACTCAAATTTCATTTTTTTATAAATGAAATTAAATATATTAAACTATGAAAAATGATACTTATGTACATCTTGGAACTGGTTTTGTTTCTGTGACAGATTTGTGTATCATGGCTATTTTTTAACAAAAAAAACAACTCTTCAAATCAAAGTCACAAAATAACACTGAAAAGGATTTTTTAAAGAAATAACAAAAAAAATACAATAACTGTTGAAGTACTTGTCAATTTTGGGTAAAAGTCAAAACTTGCATCACAGCTAGTTATGAAGATAGTAGGATAATTCCTTCATATTGTAATGATCAGCTATTAAGACTTTATCAGAATCAAGTTATGCAAAGCAGTTGAATATATACAGGGTGACCCCAAAAAACGGGAACTTTTGAAGTGCATATTGCCAGACATGAGCAAGTGGCAACACTGCGAGACAGTGACCTTGAGCAAGTAAACATTTTGCCATTTTAGTAACGAGAATGAAATTCACAGTATCCCAGCTGAGATGTTGCAGCAGTCAATGAGGAATCTCAACAGCAGATTTCAAGAATGCATTCGTACAGGAGGACGCCATCTACAGGACGTAATTTAAAAAAAATGAAAATTCCATTATTGTTTCTTAAATAGCATGTTTTATGGTTTCAATTACTATGAATTAAATATTTTTCTTCCATCACTCTTGGTTTTATTGGATTGTTAAAAAGTTCCCATTTTTGGTGGGGAGTCACCCTGTATAATCCTGAAAAGTATCACCACATAATTTCTTATACCAAGGTGAAAGGAACAAGCTAAAACTAAGAAGTGCCTATCTTACAATCTATTTTATTTTGATCAATATATGTTTTTAGCATCAATGGTCGTTTACAGTAATAACAGCAATTAGTAGTGTAAAAAAAGTAAGTCATTTTATGAAAAATAGAAAATAGATTTATGGAAAAATTATACAGTGCAATTGCATTTCTGTAGCACACAAATATTTATCTTATTCAAACAATAAAATAATAATGATAATAAAAGAGAAATTTTAATTTGACAATGAATGAATATAAATAGGAATATTTACTTAAAAAGATATTTCCACATAAAAATGTGGTAGTGTGCCCTTTTCACAATAAAACTATTCCCTGGATCCAGTAAATAAGCATATGAAATTTAAGGGTTGCACATGAAAAGGATTCTTCCAAATTATTATAATTATATAAATTTGAAAAGTTTCATTTAGCTTTCCAAATATTTTATAAATATTGTAGATGAGACCAATTCATTTAAGTAGTTCTTGATAATCTTCAGGCACTCAAGAGAATATATTTGTTGTATGAAAGCCTTATAATTCATAATATTTCTAAATGTATTTTCCTTTTAGAATTTTATCAGCAAATTAATTGAAGGATGTGATTTTCTTACCTTCAACTTAAAAAAAAAAAAAAAGAATCATATGAACATGGAACCCCAAGCACTTTATTTTCCTTTCTTGTTATAAAGTCAATCCTAATGCTCTTCTGAGTTTGCTGTTTCAGTTTTCTTCTGCAGGCCTTCTTCATTATTACTTAAACTTGTAAAAAGCACCTTACATTTTATTTTTCACTTTCCCCTCACCAAATCATTCTTAATGACCATTGGACTTACTCTTTTATCTTATTCATATGAACCTAAATTAATTCCATGTTTGTTTGCATGTTGATATTTTTTAATGATGTCTTTCGAACTGTTTTGAAAAATAACGATGCATCAGATAATGACATTTATGCAATTCTGTTTCTCTAACTTCCAGATTTCATGAACATTATTCCTACTATTTTACATGCATTCTTATCTGATCTTCCAATCTCTCAACTCTTTTGTTTCTGCTTAGTCTCTCTGTGTGTAACAAGAAGAGAGAAAATTTGGTTCCTGTTCATCATGAAGTTCTTTGTTTTATCATTTGACTCTCATCCTTTTATTCTCTATCTTTACGAGAGTCAGATCAGATGGAAACGGTGTCTTGTTTCCATATCTCATCTGGAACTGTCCAATCCTCACTTCCCATCCTTGACTGAGTTCAAATGTATTTATACATCCCTGCTGGCCATTAATTATTTTCAATACAAAAGCCCCTTTCCCCAAAACAAAACATCCCAATCCTCTCACTATTCTATTGCTACTTTCATGGCAAATTTTCAGATTACCTACATGCATCATTTCCACCAGTTCAGATCTTCACGGCGAGGACCTGCCAAATCACAGAGTCAAATCCTCCTCATTCCTTTTTATCTTAATGGAAATTCCATTCAGCTTCTTCTGGAGAACAACTATTTTGTGAAACAGACTCCTGAGAGGATTTCTTCAATTTTCCACCATTGTCTATCCTACATAATCTGTACTTACTTCCTCCTCTTACATCCATACAAAAAGTTTGCTCAGTAATACTCTACCTTGAGTGGCTCTTTGACCTTGTATTGGGCGATCATTTTGTAAAATAAAACATCACATAAGTTCTCCTCTTCATGAATTTTTTAACCACCAAAAATCCCAAAACTTTTTTTTTCACAAAGTCAAATGTAGGAAAATAAGAAATAGGAAGTTATATTATGTCCATATTCTTAACGAGGAAGACTTCTTTTCTTGTAAAGGCAACATTTGAAATGATGACATCTAGAGGGGCTTGAACACCAAACAATGGCAGAAAATACACAACTACCTCAGCTCCTAGTGAATTTATAGTATGACAGGAAGTACACACAAATAAAACAACACAGTTGTCTACAAACTGTGCACAAATGTTTCCCTAGAGTATAAAAAAAGACAATTTACAGGGTTACACTGTCACTATGTGGCTTGAATGCATACATACAAATTTTTTGGAATTATAAAGTTTCTCAAACTTTACCATTCATGGCAAATGGTGTCAGCAAGCACACACCTTCAGCATTTTATTAGGTAAGTTGGTATATTCTGCTCAGAGATCACAAATGAAGCCAATTTGAGACGATCTACTACCTATTATCCAATAGTGAAGAACACATATTATAATCATATTTTTTCATTCAAATTCTTAAGAAATATTAATCATCAAAATGGAAATTAATATAGCACTGTCTTAGGAATTTATCAATTCAAATAAGCTTTTATCATTTTCCTTTGGTTACCATGGAAAGTACTAATACTTTATAATATTGGAGAGTGACAGACAAGATGCAGTTATAATTACTTCAAATCAAAAAATATATTAATGATTTAAATTTCCCACTGGAAGATGAAACCTCAGATTGAAAATGACAATTCTAACTAACTGATAACCAGCAAAACTAAATGTTTTGCCTTCTGAGAGTTCTTCCTTTGTATCAAATGGATCAAATATTTAACACAGATAATTTAATGAATTGGATTACCATTATGGGGTGTAATTGGATTTGTGGTCTATTTCTATTGTAATAATCTAAGTTTAAATATCTTGAAGCAAAAAAATATTGATAATTTATATTTTCCATTGGAAAACCAAACCTCAGGCTGAAAATGATACTTTGAATTCTAACTGGGTGATAGTATGACCAAATATTTTGTCTTCTGATATTTCTTCCTTTGTATCAAATATTTAACCTAAATAATCTAATTTGGAAACCTTTTATTGTCCTCTCTGTTTCTTTTACTCTCAGTAACCCCTTGCATACTAGTGGCTTTATTGTTATGCTTGGGGTGAAATGATTAAATTATTTTAGTTTAGCACATGTTCTTCATTGAAAAATCTAACTGAAATGAAATAAGAGGGTTATTCAATAAATAAGGTGAATTTTTCAGTATAAGGATTCTACTACAGATAGAAGCTTACTTTTTTTCTTTTTTTTTTTCAACGTAGTCTCCCAGCACTGTCACACACTTTTCCCATCTGTGCACAAGCTTCCGTATTCCCTCAGTGTAAAAATCTTTGGACTGATGTCTCAGCCAGTTGCTCACAACACTTTTGACTTCATCGTCACTTTTAAACTTCGTGCCTCTCGTGAATGCTTTCAAGGGACCAAACAAGTGAAAGTCTGAAGGGGCAAGGTCTGGGCTGTAAGGGGGATGAGGGAGCTGTTCCCAGCCCAGCTCGTTGTTGGTCTGCACCATTTGGGCTGCTGTGTGAGGCCTTGCGTTATCATGATGCAAGATGACTCCTGACTGATGACCCCTGCGTTTGTCCCAACAGATAAGCTCAAGGTCCTTGCAATGTCATCCACTGTCACCCTTTTGTCAGACTGAATGAGGTCATTGACTGATTCGATCACCTCAGGAGACCTCACTTCTGTAGGCCTCCCAGGCCTGTCTTCATCCTCAACACTGCTCTGTCCTTCTTTAAACAATTTAGCCCACTTGTAGACATTTGTTTGGCTGAAACATGTGGCACCATACACAGTTGACATTCTCCTATGAATTTCAACTGGTTTGCACCCTTCAACAACCAAAAACTTGATAACTGACCGCTGTTCAATCCTGGAGCATGCTTGTTGGTCAGTCATCTTTGTTAATCGCCAAAACTCTCAAAGTTTATTTTTAATCTGCAAAAGAAATTAAATCCATGTGAAAAAGAAGTAAAACAAAAAAAAATGAAAAAAAGAGTAAGCTTCTATCTGTATTAGAAGTCCTTATACCTAAAAATTCACCTTATTTATTGAATGACCCTCGTATATTCATAATAAAAATCCATTTTTCTATAAATTCTAGGATCATCCAAACTGTATGATTTTTTAATTTTTCCTTTACACTCAAAATGACACATTTAAGTATAATTTATGAACTAATTTGTTTCTACAGCCTAAATTATATTTTGACATAACATAAAATAAAGATATCTACTCAAAAGAAAAGAAAATCTCTGATTTAAATATTCAATAATTTTTCAAATTTATTTCCTGGCAATTGAAGTCAAATATCTATAATTTGAATTGATCCACATTTAATATTCATTTAACTATAAAAAAAAAATGTAGAAAGCAAATATTTTGGATGCTACTGAAAAGAAATTCTTCATGCTTTTTATAATTATTCCGATACAGATTTTTCTTGCTCTACTAAATAAAAGTATACTGACTGCATTCAATAAAACAACATTTATAACCACTAGGCAATAGTTTATCAGACCGATTTGAGAATTTGGGAGCCTAGAATTTTATATCTGCATATTAATAATTAAAAAACTTCCATCTGTTGTTTAATTCTATGCTTAACTTACTAAAGACATTAGCTGAGCCTATCATGTATACTTATTCCTTCAATTTCTTTATTCACCAGTCTTCTTCTCTATCTACTATTCTGATTTACTTCCAAAGTAATTAGTGATCTCTCCCTACTTTTGTCATAACACATAGCCATATTTGATTTCATACAAAAAGAACCCAGTGAGTACAATGGCTGAAATATTCTGACCATACAACCAAAATTAGGATACCAATTTCAATAAATTAGTTTATAAATCTATTCTTCAAGCTAAAATTGTTCATGCAATTATTCTTATATCCCCATTAATGACAGTATGAGAGTTGACTAGTATAATGAAGAGATGGATAAGGAAGCATTCTGTATGAACGAAGTAAATGGAGTTTTGTGTAAACTCACACTGTCAAAGATACAGAAGAAACAGAGTTAAAATAATCTTTAAGAAAAGAGAAGATTAAAAATCATATGAGAAAACAATAAAAACTAGGTAACTTTTGCACTAAATAAAAGATGGAAAGCAAAAGAAAAGCACTCTTTTTCTGGTTTTGTTTTCATAACACCAATCAGTGAACAAACTGATTTCAAGAAAAAAAAACAAAAAAACAAAGTAAGCACAAAATATTTGGGAGATCAAACATTTTTATATTTTCTCATTACTAGTGATAGCTTAAGGGTTACAGAACTAAAATGAGTACAGCCATTGTTTAATGTTTAATATATGAAATTTGCAGTTCAAAAAAAATTTGATTTCAAAGTTTCAATTGTGAACCTAATGGCTATTTGGTATATTTTTTTTTTACTTTATTCCAACTTAAATGGATCTAATTTTTAAGTCTTATAAAAACAGTCAGAAACCCATGAAATGAATAAAAACTGAATACAATTTCCAGATTGTGCACAAAGTTTTCATTATCATGAAAGTTTGATTTAGCTTTCTAAATAGTTTGAAAGGTTAAATTTTGTACTGAACTTTAAAAAGTGAATTAAGACAAGAGAAAAGTTGCAATCACTGCAATACAGAAACATTATTAGAAAAATAAAGAAATTGGGATACTAAATTGAGATACAAAAATAAATTGTTCAAGTTTTAAACTTCAAAATTGTATATTCATTGTCTTAAGGGGAACAATACATTGAATATTCAGTCCTTTAGGGTGAATATTACAATGTATTATTCACCTTAAAGAACTGAACATACAATGTTATGGTGAGATTTAAAACATTAAAGTACCAGTTCTCTCCTTTACATCAATATTTTTGTCAGTGAGTTTAATAAAAAGATATGTAACTAATAATTTTAATTATTAATTTGCTTCAAATATTTGGACATTTTCTTCTACAAAAATGAACAGTGGAATTTTAAAATAGGTCTTATGACCAGAAATAAGCATATTTTTAAAATTATTTTTTCATATTACTATAGATGAAGCACTCCAGATCATAAATATTATAAAAAAAATTATTTTTATTTAATTTTACAAAAGTTAATGGAGGAGAGGTATTGTTTGCTATGTAAATTCATTGTAAACTGACTATGATATAGAAGCCAAAACAAATATGCTCGTATATGATTTTGAAAATTAAAAAATCAAATGTTTTTTGAAATTCCTAATCTGGAGTTCTTAATGCATAGTAATACAGTGTAACCCGGATATAAGAGAAACCCGGATATAAGAGAGATTTTCTCTGGTCCCAAATTAGAGCCTGTGTTAATGTATATATAATAGACCAAACCCGGATATAAGAGACTTCTTCTCCGGTCCCGACAACTCTCTTATATCCGGGTTACACTGTATATAAAAAAAAGAACTCCAGATTATAAATTTCAATACATTGTATGAGCATATTTTATTTTGACCTCTGTAGGAAAATCAATTTACAATGAATTTCCATATCAAACAAGACCGCTATCCCATTAACTTTTATAAAATTTAATAAAAATAGGATCCCCTCATTAACATTTATGAAAGTTTATAGAGACAAAATGATATATTCATGACATGAAGTGCTTAATCTGTAGCGAACTGTGTGGGTTTGAGTGTTGTTGAATTAGGAACACATGCTCTTTATTCCTGCTAGAAGGTCCAACTACAAAAAATGGTGAACTCAAGTTGAGTCCAACTGAAGATGTAAAGAAAACAAACAAGACCGACATGTATTAAACAACAAATTTACAAGTGACAAAGACATCAACATTTGTGTTTGTGTGTGAACATAAAGAGTTTGTATTTTGGTGAATGTTCGTATGTACATGTACGTGTGTTTCATGGCGTTTTCCCACAAGTGGGCAAAACGCGGATTTCTACGAGAGATTGAATTTTTAAATGTGCTCACTGAAATGCAAAGTGAAAAAGAGAATGAAGCAAGAAGTTGCCCAGTATTTATAGTGTAGGGAGAGCGACCCCTAGTGAACAATTAGGGAATTAAGGAGGAGCTAACTCTGACAAATCTATAGTAATATGGAGAAAAAAAAATGTCTGTTCCCAATTACTATTGTGCATCTCCATAAATGAAAGTAAATAAAATTTTAAAAAGTATGATGCATCTAGGTTTAAAATAATCTCAATGTCTTTTAGTTTGACACTTTCAAAAACAATTGATGTGGGGCAAAATTTTTAATAGATAAGAAATGCATCAGACTCCGCTATAATCAAAAAGAGAACAAATATTTGGAAATTTTCATTCAGTCATATATAAAGTGGAAACATCCACTAGACTTTGTTCCAAATATACACCTTAATTTGAAAGCCAAAGAATAGATCAGTTAGACATATAGCAATGAAAAGTGAAGTGAATTATTCAAAGAAATATATATGGGGAAATAGTATTAAACATATCTTTCACAATTTAGGTGTCTTGCAAAATATATGTCTAAATTTTCAATTTCCTTATTGTTTATATATATTCATCTGTACATCTCAAAAAAGATTAAAAAAAAACATTATCAACATTATCTATTTCTAATGAGATATTCTGTTTTTTGGTAACACAAGGCAGATTTTGAGTGTGCCTTTTAATCAAAACTATGGAATATCCCACTAGTAAATACTAAGATCAGGTTGCATGACCAAATAAAATACAAAGTCACATTGTGTTTTATATGTATATATTAAGATGATATTTTTTCTGGTATTGTTGTGATTATAACAACCAAGATGATGTAAATCATGGTATGGTAATTAAAGATATCTTCACAGGTCAATCAGAAGTCTCACAGAAAGATTCTGTAAATTTAATAATACTTCATTTGTTTGCTTCTTTGATATATCTTTTATCAAGTTGGTGAATCACTTGCAGCTGCCAATTGCGTTAATACGGCAACATCTCAGGCTGAAATTTCTTATCTTTGAACTTTAGCTTCTAAGGATTGCACCCAGTCCCAAATAGCAAATATCAAAGTTTGATTAAAATGCCCTCAGGCTAAACCTGCCACAGTTATTTTTGAACAGGCGAGATAATTTTAAATAACAACAGTTATAAAGATTCAAGTGAGAGAAGAAAGGCTGATAAGAAGATATGTATGCCCTCAACATTTCATACATACTGTTTTTGTTTTTTTGTAACATTTCCTACTAGACAATTTTTTAGATACCTCATTTATTTAGTTTATACTTTTTTTTCATTCATGTAAAAAAAAAGAGAAAATACTTTTTTGACATTCTTGAAGACTTGGCCTAAAGCTATTCTTAATGATGTAATAAAATTGAACAAGGATATGGGTGAGCTCTCTTTCCTATTATGTGTAGCTAGAAGGCTTGCTGCTCTTGTCCTGGGTGGAGTTTGACAATGAAAATTCTTATTGGAAGAATGGTACTCATTTGCTCTGGCCCCCTGCCACCTGACAATTACTGATGGCTGAAAACACAAGAAAGCAACCATTTTATTGGAGCAAAGCCACAGGGCATTTGGCACTGGTTTTGCATTCCCTTAAAATAGATAAAAATTTTCCAATTTACCTAAGTGGAATGTTATACAATCAATGGCTATCCCACATTTGTGGACACCTTGTTGGTTAATAAATGCTTCAAAAATATATTTGGAATTGTCTAGAAACAATGATGAATTACAAACACTAATAAGACAATAAAAAGTGTGGCAAAATTATAGAGGAGGCAAAGAGGTTTTCTTGCCAATGAACACACAGGAACTAATGTGCTGAAGTGTTACTTTTAGAAAGTTTTGTGTAAGTAATCAGATTGACATTCTGGTTTGCAAATGAATGAAATTTTTAATACCAATTAAAAATTAAGATGTCTGACTTCCACATTTATGGATGTTATACACAGTGCCAAACCCATTCAGAAATATCTAAACTGTCAGCTGTATACAACTGATTTCTAAGAGCAATGGTTAAAATGGCATTGAGAGAATGAAGCCTATAGTCCTTAGAGAGGATCATTCTTCTCCAACCCTTGCGAACTGGCACTACAGAATCACAAAGAGCTGTACCAAATAACAGAAACCACATCACTTGAGGACTACCAACAGCAGCAACAACTAACGTGGTGATCACATGAAACTCAAAGAGCAAATAATGACATAATAAGGATGTTGCTGTTCCATACTACAAAAGGTTAGCAAGAATGATGCCATCAATACTGGAAAAGCACAATAATAATTATTGGATTTGAGAAACCTATTTTCTTGACAAATTGTTTTAATAAAAATTTTTTATAAATTTCAACAGAATGTAGCACTAGCTGCTTTGTCAATGAATGTTGAATATTTCTTTATAAGGAAATGGTTAATATTACCATTAGAGAAAATAAACAAAAAAAATTGGCCTGATTAAAAAAAGCAAAGAAAAAACCCGCAATAATCCAAACCAGCAAATCCAAAACAGAAAAACAAGCTAACCTACCACATCTCAGAGAAAATAGGCAGTGCTCAGTAGTCATGACCAGAAACTCCAGAACAGAAAACCAATCATCACACTGTTTTTTAAACTGTCTGATGATTTCTGTGTAAATGAAACTAATAGTCATGGTAAAGTTTTCTATTTGGTCTTATATATATCACACATTTTGTGCATGTGCATATGTATGTATACAAGTGCTGCAAAAATCAGGGGCAACATATTTTCTCAAATCTGTGTTATTTTTATTACTGTAGCTGAAAAGTCTTTTTTCCCTTACGAGTGCCGATTTTCAGGGTCCTTCCACTTTTGAAATTGTTTATAATTATTGAGCATGTCATATCAATAGAAGGTATAGAATAAATAAGAAACCATCTCTAAGTTAATTTTTTTACAGAAGAAAACTCCAAAGGAAACCTATAAATGCATGTTCCAAATATTAGGTGACACATACCTATCATAATCACTTGTAGTGTGCCAATTTCCAACATGGAAACTTTGAGACCCAAGAAGTAATATAGTAAGAGAGATCATCAATGTCTGAAATTGTTGACTTTGCTCATGGCCAATAAACAAATCCCAACCAAAAGAATTGCTGAAATATGCAAGATACCTAGGAAATGTGTTCAATCTCTAATTAATGTGCAGTTAGTTATGCAGAAATTGACAACAAAGTGGATGCTAAAATGCTTCAATGCTAATCACAAATTATATTGAGTGGACACCATCCAGTTGATCTTGCAGCAATCTCACTGACCTAGGAACAATCTTTGGAACAACTTGTAACTCTCAATTAAATATGGTGACACCATTATGGTCTGGAGATCATACGGTGGTGGAAATTTGGTTCTAATATGGTCAAAGAAATTCAGGGCCTAAAAGTCAGCATGAAAGGTCATTGTCATGGTTTGAGAAAAAGAAAAATATGTTGATGAATGACTCTCTTCAGAAAGATGAAACTCTTAATACAGAATATTATTCTCAATTTATATAGCTAATTAAAGGAGACATGAAAAGAAAATGGTAACAGAAACTGTGAAAAGATATTCAAAACAATACACCTGCTCACAGAGCCAGAAAAACAATGGTTATTTTGAAGAATTTTGAGTTGGAGTGTGTAAATTAGCTATCCTACTCACCAGATAATGTGGCATCTGACAATTTCCTGTTTCCAAACCTTATAAGGAGTTTGAAAAGGAAGAAACTTTTGATTCAGAGATGATAGTAGCAGCAAAGAACTATTTCAATGACAAAATATGACGTTTTTAATGGTTAATTAATCCTGAGAAACTTCTGTGTTGAAATACAGGATGAATATATAGAATAGTATGTTCCTTCATGGCCCACTAATATATACAGCCACATATGTCACATTTCAGGTTAATTTCTAACAGACCTATTTGGTTTATAGTCAATTTTTATCTGTTTTACCTAAAATATGTTAAAACTGTACAAAATACACAAGTACGTTGTTTTTTCTCTTTTTAAACAGAAAAGTAATAATAAAAGATTGTAAACAAACAAAATAGTTATTAAAGAATTAAGCAGTAACACAAAACAAATACAAGTAAAGAAAACAGTTTTCTATAACCTTTGCCTTTTTTTTTAAAACATTCTACAATATTTTTTCAAACTTCATCCAATGAAAACTTTCATTTGTTGTAAAATATATTCACAAAAATTTTGCTACAAAGTGAATTCCTTTTTCAGTGTGTTGTTCACAAGTAAAAACATATTTTGGAAAATAAGTTTTTAAAATTCTTTCAGTAGACTCTCTTGTAGTGCATTCATAATGTTTTACAATAAATGTATCTGCATAGTCAAGTATAGCAAAACAAGTACCAATGAATTCTGCCATTTAGCTAGATGGAACCATAAGATCTCCTCCACAACGTAAGTACTGCTTCTCTGTAGCATCATCACTATCATTGCCTACCATGACCAGGAAACACATTTCCCATTGAAAATGTTTAATTTTTTTGAATTTTCTCTAATAAAGATGGTAACGGAAATTTCTCCAGGAGTAATTTGTAGGCTTGTCGAGATGCATATAGCACAATAGTAAGGTATAAGTATTAATTCTGCAGAAAATGAAGGACAACCTCTTGGTAACATTGTCTTCTTTGTAATTCTTTTAGAATTGAGTATGGTTATTCTTCCACCATGTTTTGTATGTAGATTGGAAAATTTTCTAACATCCTAAATCTTGTGAGTTTAGCATTATGTCCATGTATAAACCACTATGGTAATGGTATAGGGTTCCATTACACTGGAGCTGGACATGAAGGTTTTGGTTAATGCGAATGCATTCTTTTATAGATGGAAAATGTGTTTCAGAGACAAAGACTATTCTACAAATTAGAATATAATCTTCCTTTTTTTTAAAATTCAAAACCATTAAAACAATACTTTGCTTCTTCCAATTGAGTAAAATCCTTCATTGTATCAGCTGAAATAAAATCATGTAATTCATCAGTTTGAATCAGTTGTTGTTTTGGAGGCTTTCTGAATTCCCTTGTATTCAAGCACAAGAGATGGTTTTCTTATTTTTTCTGAATGTATTGGATATAAATCCCAATTCAGTTTGTTTCATTTTCCTTTCAAAATAAATTTCTCTTCATGTTTCATACAGAGAACAGAATTTTTATAGGAAACCAATCAATATGATTAATGAATTTTATCCATTTTTCTAAGAGGTCGGATTTTCCAAGAGGAAAAGAAAATGTTGATACTATTTCATTGTTAGTAATATATCCACTAGAACAGCCAAATGCAATGCATTTGTTAACCATTTTTGTTAAACAAAATATTACAACAAACTATAATTTAATCTTTAAATGCAATGTACTATGAGGTAGAAAATTTACTTACTAGCGTCCATTTGCAAAACAGGCTGCATACACAACTGAAAATCATAAAAGTGACATAACTCGCAGCCATTTATAATTCGTGGATTAGTAAAAAAAAAAAAAAAAAAGGTATAAATATGCCTTTTAGTGTTGAAAACATGTCTAGGGAATTAAAATGATGTTTGATAAAATCTACGGAATTGTCCATTGTTAATTTACACTCTAAGAATTCAATTATTAAAGTTACCTCCCTTTTAGATTATCAATTTTCTAAGCAGTCATTCACATTTGTTTTTACCTTACATCAGCCTGTTAGAATTCAGCTTGTTATGTGACATATGGGATTGTATAATACTAGTTGCCCATGTTTCCTTTTATGATTTTTAAGTCATTCCCTTCTTGATAAGCTATGAAATTTTCAGCACCTATTATGAGTTCACAACTGGATAACTTAGCAAAGTTCTGCTATCAACAAACTCCTCCATTTAATTTCCATCTTTTTTTTCTGGTTATCTTCTACTGTATTTGTTATCCTTCTGCTCCATCTTTTATCTGTCCTTCTTGCTATGCGCACTGCCTGCCTCCCTTTTTGTCACTTATTTACTTCTATATCTCTTGGTTTCATCTATTCTCAGACTCATGTTTACTCTATTCTATCTTTATATATAGAATTATTCCAAGCAGTTTTTTCTAGTGATCTTAATTTCTGTTTTACACCAATACATCAAAGCCAGCTTTATTCATTTATTATGTAATCTACATTTTAAATTGGTTGATTTTGCTTAGCAGCATATAAACCTCTTTGGGTTATATAATGTCAAAATCTAAATATTTTGATCACAACTTTTTGGCTTCAACTAGATATATTTTCAATGCAACTGTATACCTTCAATTACAGATAGACTTTATTGTTGGTTATTTTCTATAAGTATTCTTGGTCATTTTTTTATAAATAGGTATTATTTCTAATTGTGTTTTCTTATTGCTTGAAGATTCACTCAACAGGGACCCTAACAGGTGCTACCACCCTGGGTCAACAATTAAAAAGTTGTTCCACACTCCTCAAAAGCTCCAATCTCCTGATCAGAGGTCTTGCTGCCAGATGTAGTTTATTGTCATACACAGGGCCTACATTTTAAGTATACTCTCTTTTTGTAAATGCATTCCAAACAACCATGCTATACCATTTCATTTTTATGACCCTTTTTGAACTTTATCATCAGCCTCAAGTGTGTATATATATATATATATAAGTGAACAGAGAAGTCAACATTTAGAGGTGACAGTCTGTTTCATGCTAGATGCAATTGTCAGGCCACCTGGTGGCCTGACGATTGCATCTAGCATGAAACTTATATATATGAAACTAAATATTTACACATGCTCTATCTCTTATATTGAGCACTTTATCCCATAAATATAGCACATCTTAAGACTATATTTCTTTATATATATATATGGATCCAACATAATTAAAGGATTAAATCAAACATAAATAACACAAAGATAATTGAGCCTTCAAGGAGATATGAAGTTGCACACAATTATACAGTTCTTTTAAATTGATTAATTTGACTCTCTTATCATTCACTTGCACAAGTCTTAAGAACTACTTGTGTCAACAAACATGATTTACCTCCCCTTTCTAAGACATTTTGCACTTCCCCTGAAATCTATGTATTATTGCTCAGTGAATGTGCTTTAGTACCAAAATTGAAATTATTTCTCTAAATTTGCTTAGCCCTGCATCAATAAAGAATATAGACTGTAAGGATTTAAGGAAAAATTGGTTTTCATTTAATCTTTGGAAAATACTTTAAAATAGTAAAATATCTGTATTATCCATATATCTAACCCTTTTATTATGGCTGCAATAGTTGTGAAATATTCAAATCCAGATAAAAGCCTGGATTTCAAATGCACATTTTAAAGATAAGTATATCCTTCTCACATGAAATATTCATGAGAAACAATGTTGGACTTAGTAGTATGTACTTTCATAGATACAAATAATTACCCGAATATGTATGACAAAAACTAAAGACAGCTGGTGAGAAGTCATAAGAATGTAAAATGTCTTATTTTATAGGAAGAGAACATGCTAACAAAGTATAGAAATGCACTGCATGCTTTCTCTCAGACTCTGAAATGGAAAGTCCATGTTATAAAAGTCTTCTCTCTTTACTCATGGATCTAGCATCATCTTCTCCTCACAGCATTTGCCCCAGTACTGTTTAATTAGGGAAGATGAAGAAAAGTTAACACAACACCTATATACTTTTGGTATTATGCCAAACTAGGCTAAGTAAATATCTGTCTTGTAATCTCTATTGTTCTACTGTTGTAACTTGTGAAATATTTGAACACAACAACATTTATCACTTTTACAAGATTCTTTCACAGATTAGAGTCTCTTAGATATTGATTTATATCATGTAGTGCATTTTCAGTTGGATCATTCTCAAATGATACGTTAAGCAATTAAATTTTTTGGATATGTATAAGAAATAACATGCATTGCTTGGATTATTAAACCAAGATTTCTGTGCATTTGATTGATTTGAAGTGCATTATCCCTGGAGTTTATAAACAAATTCAGAAAATCTACTCAAATTGTTTGAATTTCAGGAAATCCCAATTTCATTTATTAGTAAATAATAAGAATGTATTGTGTGTAAAAGGTTTTTAAAAAATGAGAGACTGAATACACAGTTGATAATTGTATTATTTTTGCACACACCTAATATGTACAAATAAATATTATTAAACTAAAAGCTTTGACTATGTGTCAACCAGTGAATGATTTGCTGAATGTGTTGTACAGTATGAGTAACTTTCCTCTATGAAGGATTATACACTTTAGTAGTTTTTCTACTTCTTGTATATGTTTAGAAAATCTTTTAATATTAGTTTCATGAAGATTGAATTTACAGAATGAAATCGTTGACCATTTTCAAAAGGCTCATATTAAAAAATACTCTGTTCTTCCATATTTGTATGTGTGAAGTACTTTGTACAGATACTATACATTGATAATCAACAGAACATAAATACACTATGTCTATCCACACATATATAATCACATTACTGACAATGGAACAAGCATTAATTGTTGATTTGAAGTAGAATGAGTAAGAACTGATTTTTTAGATAATATTTTTCATTGTTTTTCCACCAATACGAGGCCCAAGAGCCACTCAAGATATAGTGTTACTGAATGAGGTTGTTAAGAAGGGCACATTATGAGGATATATAGAAAGAAGAATGGTTGACTCTAGACTTGAAGCAGTTATGATTGCAATCATGGAATCATCTTCCTGAGAGTCTGTTCCACAAAGTAGTATTTCTTGGGGAGAAGCAGTTTGAATGAAAGTTGTTTCTTACCAATGAAATATGAAGGGACTGGGGATGATTCCTCTCAGTGTCTTTGACATAGTTGGTTCTCACGGTAAAGGCCTGAACTGATGTAATTAAGGAATTTAGCTTGTCAGAACATTTGCCATAGAAATAGCCATAAAGTAGTGATAGATGTGCGAATTGTTTTCTTTTGGAAAAGATTTATAAAGTAGAAAATAGTTCATCATCCACAAGACTGTGTAGATGCTTTTGAACTCTATCAGGGCTGGAAGGTGAAGGTTAGGTAGTTCCAGCCAAGATATAGCAACAATATTACATTTTTGGTCTGGCCAGACTCTTGTAAAGATAGAGGGTAGGAGGAGTCAGGTACTTTCTGGAACCATACAAATAATAACCATCTTTAGCAGTTTATAGTTTATATAAGTTCCACTTTAAATCTGAGGTGAATGGAGTCCTAAGAGATGTCTCAAGGAAGGAGCATCCTTTGAGAGTCCAACTGCTCATATTAAAACAACAATAGTTTATGCACAGATAAAAGTGACACTGGTATTCAAAGGCGATAATACTTGAAATTCTTACAAGATAATTTGAGTTTTACTAGTTCCAATATAATAATGAAATTATATAATATTTAGCAATGTGTATTTATTTATATATTACCTGTCTCAACTGTAGTGGGAAACAAAGTAAATCAACTTAAGTTAGTAAGTTTAAGAGTCATTACTTCCCTTAATCATTTTAATAATCTATACAAAAAAATATTTATCTGGATTGAGACAAAATTATTTCCTGATCAAAATGAACCATTTAATTAATAAGTTCCTTTACTTTTATGTTTCTTAGATTGCAGTTTTATTTGTTCAAGCCTTTCATGTGAGACACTCAGATACCGTTGTCTATTAAGCGATCATCTTGCTTCAACTTGGTCTTGAAATAGGCATTAGCATCACTGCTGTTCATCTTTTTCTTCCAAAAGATATTTCCATTTCACTATTATATTAAACATATAATGTTTTTAACATGAAAAAATATTGAGCAAAAAGTGATTTATATAATAGCAGGAGCAATCATTGAATCTTAGATACCATCTAAACATCTAAAAGATATAAAGGGAATGTATTAATTAAACAGTTCATTCACTTCTATTTTAGTTGTGAATTCTTTATGAATCTCAATACATTGTTTCAAAACTTTTGTTTCATTGTGTCTCACTATTATAACTGTCAAACAATTGGTGTCATTTTTGATGGCATGGATACACCAATAATAATAATGGTTAGGTCTTCATTTCCAAATATACAAGTCTGGTAGGGTGGCTAGCTAGTCCATGTTGCAGACAGCTGCTCAGGCATAATTCTGTCTTGTCAACTATCACAGAGCCAGCCTGAATAGACATTAATTAGAGTTTCTGGGAGAGGGTGCATAATCTAGCCTAATCAGTAGTTGAACAAATCCAATACATTTGAACCTTCAGTCACAAAGACTTGTGACTTTGTGCTTGCACAACCATTACAAACAGTAATTTCATTCACAAAGCTATGGTATGGTTCTCAAGTAGTTCCCAACAGTGTTATACCCTGGGATCATCTTACTATGGTAAGATTTGAAAACAGACCTCATGGTTCAAATTTTAATGCTCAAACCTTTCGGACATACATTCATATCATTTCAATAATTCTGATATAAATAATCACAAAATTTCTAATAATCCAAATAAATCATCAGGGAAAAAATAATAGTTATTATTTTACTATTATGAATTAGACAGAAATCACTCTGCAATTGGGGAAGCTGTAGGTATCCATTTTGCTCACAAGATCAAGATAGTGCACTGTCTGGTAAAAATTCAGTCCTTTCGTGGTGAGACTGAAATAACCTATCCAGATTTCAGGCCTAGTCAATGGTATAAGGAGGCTGTCTACTGCCCAGACTACATGGCCACCCTGACTCAACTGTACTGAAAAGTTCAAAGGAATACAGGGCTGACTTGGCTGAAGGAGTTGCCAGAAGGTTGTCAATGTAGACAGCCAACCACTTTCAGGAATCCACTCCAGTTTTTCTATCTGGATCTACTTCCATAGACTTTTCTGTGTTTGAATACGACCGCACAGCAGTTTGCCTACCTATGCTGACAAGCTCCATCTACTTGAAGCAGCTGGTTATGAGGCACCAGTGGTGCACATTTAACTCTTCTCAAGCTTGGAGTTGGAATTAGTTGATAGTGGATATTTAAGACACATGCCATGGTCTCATTTTTTATTTTTTTTAAATATTCAGCTCAAAATGAAACTATGTATTCTTGCCCTTCTTCTGTAAGCAAATCTTAAATACTTTTTATTATTTCTGTAAACAAATCTTGCATACATTTGGAAGTGGGACATTTATTTGAAGTTAAAAACAGATTTTCTCAGTGGGAGAGGGTACTTATTCTAAAATTGCTTTTTGATGAGGCCCATTTATTTGAAAGAGGGAATTTATTCAAGGAAATATGATATTCAAAATTTAATAATTAAAATAGCTAGCCTGCAAAGATTTTAGAAGCATGTAACAAAGCCAAAAGTATAGAAAAATCAATATAAATGCCAGACTGGTTATCTTATTGTGGTGTAATGATCAAATAATCTTGACTTGTAGATCATTAGTTGTGAGTTTGATCCTTTGATTAGTAAACAACAATATAAATTAGAAGATCCAGGAAAAATCCAGGAAAAAATAAAATTTAAAATAAGCTTTAAGATGTGTATAAATAATAAAAAACAAATCACAAGTTTTCAAAAGAGAAGTTTTAAAGCCAATTACTGCTGGTTTAAGTAAATTCCAAAAACTTTTAGTTTATATTTCCTGAAAACATACAAGAAAAATTAATTTGCAAGACTTTGCAACAGGTCATGGTCAGTAAGCAAAAAAATGTAATCTCATGTATACAAATCTACACCAAATAACTTCCTTTACTCAAAGTGATGAGGGAAGCCACACAAGATCAAAAGATTCTCTAACATCTGAAATTTCATACACTTGTACTTCCTTTTCTCGTGTAAACTATAAATAATGAAATTTACTAAACATGTGAGCTTTCTCTATATAAGACACAGACCTCTCTCAAATAAGACTGCTTACTATGAACATATATTGATAGTCAACTTATACAGAGATTTACATTAAAAAAAATCTGTTATAAAATTGTAAATAAACTGCAGTTTCAAATATACCATAAATTTTATTATTTCAATTGTTATTATGAGAAATTATTTATACCTCTAGAACTTAACTAAATTAGATATGACCAAAGGATTTAAAGATTTAATTGAGTAGAAAAAGTTTCTCTTGGTGTGGAAAAGAGAAACCTCTACATTCAGGACCTGTTTCAGCTTTATACAAAAATAAAATAAACTTTCATCTCTCTCTATAGTGTATAAATATCTGACAAATGTATATAGGTTCTGAATATATGATAGATGACAGCTGCTAAAATCTTTTATTTTTATAGTGAGATAATTTTTGAAGAACTGAAACTGAAAAATATATCTATATCTCATGACCTCATATAAGTGTAAAAGAATTAATACATTAAATCCAACAGAAGAATATATATTTTATACTCTAGAAAAACAGATGATTGATTATAAAGTCATTATTTCATAGCGGAATTTATCACAGTGTTGGTCATATAGAAACCTCTTGCTACAACCCATGAATAAACGGATCGATGATAATAACTACATTGGGAAATTAAAACTGAAAGGATAATTCTTCTTCAGGTGCCATGGCCCTAAGTATGTTGCCAATCATGGCTCTCCACAATTTCTTGTCCTTTGTAACTTTTAACAAATTTTATCTTTTTGCTATCTCTCCTAAACTCTGTTTTTCCATCCATTTACTCAAGATCGCTAGGTAGGTTACACATTGTTTACATCTGTCCATCTTGCCTTCAAATTTGTCCTCTAAGTATCACATTTTCCAAGCCCTCTTTTATCATTATGTGACCTAGAAATTTCAACTGTCTCTTTCTGTTTTTGTTTCCTCTAAAATTTCCTTGTTGCTCTCATGTTTGTCCATGTCATCCTCAGTATCCTTCTGTAGAACCACATTTCTGTTGGCTCAGTTCTCTTCTTTATTTTTGACCATGGCTAATATTTCCATCGTCATTAGAGAGGAGAACAGATACTACACTTTAATCCCTTAAGCAATCTTCTGTAGAACCACATTTCTTTTACTTCAATTCTCTTCTTTATCTGTGAGGAGATTATCATTACACTGTTCAAATAAAAAAAAATCCCTTTAATTCCTTTACTCACCAAATTTTGATGAACAGAACACATAAGAGAATTAGACTAGAAAAACAAGAAAAGTGTGGTTTCATCAAAGACATGCAGAAGGATGTATACCTATATGTATAAGAATTTGATAAGATACAATACAAAGATATATTTGAACTGCTAGAAAAACTTTGGAAAGATATTAGAATAATCCAGAACTTTATACTAGGTGAAAACCATCTGCATGCAGATAGAAAATGGAAGATAGTGAAGGAAAACAAGAAAGGAATAAACACCAATTCTTAGAAAACAAGATGTATGCTTTGTCAGCAAGAGTAACAGCCCAAAATGTGAGCTCTGAATTAGTGATGTCAAAAATTTTTTTTTTTTCATTTTTAATAGATAATGGAAAATGTGACGCTAAAATCCAAAGACTCATTGAAATAGCAAAAACTTCTGAAAGTTAAACAATATATTAAGAAACAGGAACATTTCATTAGAAAGAAAGAAGAGAGTGCTGAACTGCTATGCAATAACTGTCTTCATATATGGAATTGAATGCTGGACAATTTCCTTACAGAAGAAGCAGCTTGAGAAAACAGAAATATGATTCTACATTGGGATAATGAGAATACCATGGACTAAACATTTGAGTAAAAATGAAGTTTTAAGGAAAATGGGAACAAAAAGACACTTGGATACAGTTGAAATTTCTAAAACATATATGAGGAAGAAGGCTTGGAGGATTTGACACTCACAGGACACACTGAAGGAAATAGTGACAGAGAAATATTGAATAACCTATCTAACAAGATTATGTAAATAGATGGAAGAATGGAGTGGAAGGGATAGTAAAAAAAGAAAATAAAAAAGCAAAGATTGCCAAGAGCTAAATAGGATTAGAAGTTGTTGAAAACCATGATCGCACATCTCCTGAAGGGACATGGAAGGTGGAAGAAAGAACACTATTACTAACAGCATATATCTCTTGTTAACTTAGTTAACAATATGTGTTACTTCATAACAAACTCAACAATATATGTTCCTCCATATTAAATCACACAATTAAAATTATTTGTCTCTTTATAATAACTAACTCAACATCCCAACATTTGGGCACTTTGACTCAGTGTAATGGTTAGCAAGGTTGTCTCCCTAGATCAATTGCAACTGAACAGTGAGTTTGATCTTCATTGGATGCCCACTACTTTTGGCCTTGTGCCACATCTAAGCTACAGCATAATAACACAACCTTATCCCTCTTTATAATAACTCTTCTATTGCATGTTCATATACTTGAAAATTTTCCTTCTTACACATTTTTATTATTTCTCTTTGTTTATTCCACTCAGCAAGGATTTTTCTCATGACTTCTCATTTTGTTGAGGCCACTACGATTTATCTCTTGTTTATTTCAACATTGTAAGGCTTGTAAAACAATGAATTCTCACTGATAATTTAACAAATTAAAAAATATAGAAAATTAAAAAATATAGAAAATTAAAAATATATCTGCAAAATTTTCTGCACATCAAATTCTCATTGCTTGAAACTGTCATCAGATTTATTAAATTTTTAATTCTAATAAATATATAAAATGGTATTTAAAGATCTTCCCAAATTTTGTTCTTGGTTTCCATAACTTTAATGTAATTCATGTTTTCATTGTTTAGCATTTTCCTCTTTATTGAGTGAAGATGAATTCTAAAACATGAACATTATGTATTATAATCCCCATGGGGGGTGGGGTTGTAAAATGTGCTAATACTTCAAGTAGAATTACATTTTAACCAATTACCAGAGGTTATCAATAGAAATTAAATTTCAAGATAAATCTGAAAACATTTTGTTGTATGATTTTAATTTTTTTTATCAAATTTTAATTCAGAAACAAATCTTAACAAAAGTTTTTCACACTTTGAAAACAAAATTCCTGTCACAAATATCTTAACAATTTGGTATTTTGATTTTTCTCTTCTCTGTTCACATGTAGAACTACATTTCTGTTGCCTTAAGACTCTTCATCTTTGACCATGACTAATATTATCATGTTCATCAGTGAGAACAGACACTACACTTTAAGCCCAGTCTGATGGCTGGGGAGGAAAGAAAAGTGTATCAAGTAGAACTGGCTTTTAAGTCAATGAATGCTGAATGTTTCCTTATAAGGAAACAGCTAATATTATCATTAGCATTGTTGTTTCGAACTACAACAATCCAGATATTATACAGGATCAAAACTGATCTTTTATCAAAAACCAATGGAAATATATGAATCAGGATGAGCATAAAGTGTAGTATCTGTTCTCATCTCTAATGGTTATATTAATCATTTCCTTATAAAGAAACATTCATTGACTGAGCAGCTACTACTACTTTTGGTTGAAATTTATAAAATCTCTTAAAACAATTTTTCAGCAAAATAGGTATCGCTAGTCCAGTTGTTAATTATCTTTTCAGTCTTGATGGGGGTTTCCTTTCTAGCCATTTGTTTGAAGTAGTGTAGAATGTCAACATCTTTATTATGTTATTATTTTCTCTTCAAATTACATGTGCTATCCATTTTAGTTGTTGCTGCTGTTGATATGCATTCTGTTATTTGGTACAGTACTTTATGATTCTGTAGTACCATTCCATAAGGTTTAAAGAAGGATGATCCTTGCAAAGACCTACAATCTTCATTCACTTGAAGCCATTTTTTAACCATTGATCTGAGAAAGCAGACAAAGGCAAACATTTTATATATCATTATCTTTAGAAACAAAAGTTAGAAAAACTGAAAGGAACCAGCAACTCAGTTATAAAATGGAAGAAGTAGAAAAGTGTTTACTAGTTGAAGCACACCAATTTGTCCAACATGTCAAAAATGTTCATAGAAAATAAAATAAAACAAAACTTTAGTCATAATTACATTAATGAAAACACTTATTTATGTTAACACTGAATTAGAAAGTTGTACGCTTTTTGTTGAAAGATATAAATATATATTAGATTGATAGTAGGTAAGTGAATGACAAACACGTTTCCTTCTGTGAAAGAACTTCTTCAGACTAATTATGGTTTTATTGATTGAATCACTTCTTGAAAGGTGGGCAGAAAATACAACAATTTACAGTTTAATCTTTGTGCTGTTATTTTGCATACAGTTTCTTCTCTCACACTTCTCACTTATAGAACTCTCTTCCAGCTTCTTGCTTCCTAGTCAAATTTGATCTACAAAAATTTAAATGCAATGTCAATTGTTATCTTCTGTCATCTTAACTCTCATTCTTTTAGTGTTCTCTCTCCTTAATGGTGTTTTTTTTTCTTCTCATATTCACTCACATTCAGTAACCTTAGTGGCTTCATTTCCCAGCTTGGAGTGAAATGATTAAAAAATATATGTATATACAGCATGGTTTTTAAATATCAGCCACTTTGAAATTGTATAGTATAATTGACAGGAGTGTGTGAAGATATACATTTTCTGGTTAGTGTTCAACTGTGGATGTTTGTTTTTAATATACTCATATGTACATTCATGATGGGAAGAATAATAAGAATAAACTAAATGTAAATAAAATTAATACTCATTGAATTTCAGGCAAAGATTTTCATGAAAGAAAAATGTTTTTTCTTTTATGTGTGTTTCCTGTCAGGATGTTGGCGATCATAGCTCTCCACAATTTTCTCTCCTTTGTAGTTCTTAATACATTTTGTCAGCTCTCCTAAACCTTGCTCCATTTACTCAAGTAAATTCTAGAAGTTAACTGAATGATGATTCTTGTAGAAAACAAAACTTTTGTTGGTATTTCTTTAGAAATTTAGTAGTCAGATTTTAAATCTATATTATGGCATCTAACATCACCAGATTATTGAATAGTGCAAATGATTGATAAGTTTTTGTTTCTTACCGAATGACAATTTTTGAAAGAATAAAGTCCAAACAATGTAAATAGTGTAAATAATTATAATACCTCATCTCAGAAATATAGACAGATAATAAAGATCCTCATTGAAAGGCAAATATATGTGCTAGTTTCATGTAACCCTTAAACTTCGAAATGCAGTTTGTTAATTTGATAAGAACTGATAGATGTTGATATTTGAACTTTCTTAACCTTTCATCAAATATCAGCATTTACTGCTGCATGTATTGGTTTCCTCAGTTCTTCTGTACATCTTTTTCTTTTTCATCAATTCAACCCAAGCAAGGTAATAATGCCACTAAGATCCAAGGGGCCACAGGGTGTGAAAGAGAATGAAAAGATTTTAGAAAGAACTGGAAACCCAATCCTAAACAGGAAAAAGATGTAAACATCTATTCATGTTCAAAAAATTAGGGAGGAGCGTGAACTGGACGATAAATGAACTGATCTACTCCTATTGAGGAAAAATAAATAAATAAGTAATAAATAAAAATTAGAAGTAGAGACTTAAAATAGACTTTAGAAGGAACCGGAAACTCAAACAGGGAAGAAAGGATAAACCTTTATTCTTCCTGTTCAGAAGACCAGGAGGAGTGTGAACTAGACAATAGCACCCTATCTATTCCTATTAAAATCTGCAAATCTTGGACATTATCAGCAAAATTACAACAAAGAATCTAAGGATTATAAATGAGATGCTACAGAACCATCCAAGGTATCTACACTAATTCTAACTCAAATGGTACAGTACAAGATATCATCAGACAGGAAACGGGCCTGTAGGAAGACATCATATCCAACATCAAAAGGAGAAAGTAGAAATGGTATGAACACATTATAAGAACCAACAATCCTTCCACAACCATCCATCTTAGACAAAAGAAGAATTGACAGACAGGAAAAAATGGAATGAACGTCACTGCATTGATTGGAAGATTCTTCACAGAGACTCAGACATTGGCACACAACCAATGCATGGGGATGGAGCTGGTTAAGTGTCCATCTGTATAGTGGCCTTACCACCACATCCAGTCATGAGATTGACGAGGATTCCCTCATACCTTTTTTGCTTAGATAAAAGTAGACTAAAAGTGACCACTACCCAGATCCTTACTGGGATTTAGGTTTTAAAGCTGATATCACGAATCAAGTTTGCATCTACTTTTAAACCTAATAATGATGTACAGCATCTTTTCTTCCTTAACAAATTATAACACAACAGTTTGAAAGAAAATGTGCTTCTCCAACATTCTGTTGCATGCATCATTTTACTTTACCTTGGCTTTAAAATCGTTTTGGTCCAATCTGACTTTTGTGAAGAGAGAGCATGGTAGGAGGAGCCAGATACTTTCTTCTATGGTACAAAGAATTCACCATCCTACCTGCACCTTCAGTGGTGGATCATTTATATCAGTTCCACTTGAAGTCTAGGTTGAAGAGTCCCAAATGATACTCCAAGCAAGGAGAATCCTTGAGAGTACAACTGTTCATTTTCAAACAAAGATAGTTCATGATAAAAGTGACACTCATATTCAAAGGCGATAGTTCTAAATTAGAAGATAATTTAAGTTTTACCAATTCCAGTATAATCTGAACCAATCACAAGAATTCAAAATATTCTATGAAATTATCTCAAAATTGTCTCTGGCATTCAAAACAGATTTTATCTGTTGCTCTGCTTGCTGAAACATTATAGTAATTGCTTTTTAATAAAAGAAATGAAAAATATTGCTAATTGAATAATTTGATAAGTTTATCTTGTTAAGGATTTTTCTCAATGATTTTGTTCTGTCAGAAGCGATAGAAAATTCTGCACTTATTATGCGGACAGAACAGAGTTGATTTCTTTTAAATGTTTGCCTGCTATTAATATCCATGCATCTTTTCAGAAATATAAGTTGATAAATATCTTTAGAAAATGCAGTCTTTTAATCAATGATTAAATAAAGAGCAATAATCTGTATTAATAATTAACAATTAATTGCAAAATGACTTACAATGTAATTATATTCTGCATTTATTAATTAAAACACAATCCCATTTCAAAAGCTCCATGTAGCTCTTTGTATATATCTGCTTTTCAGAGGGGACAGATAGTACACTCTGATCCAAAGTAGTGTGCACAATTTCTGTTTGCATTTCTGAGATGAGGAGTTATTATTTCCATTATTTAGATTTGGACTAATATCATCATCTTTATTCTTATTATCACAACATTTCAGTCCTTTTATGCTCCAGCCTTCTTCAGATGTTTGCCAATTTAGGAAAACTTCAGGTAACCTGGACTCCTTATTTGATCTATGGCGCTTGATTGTTCTAGTTCTGAAATTCATGAACCGATGCTTTAAAGCTCAAAATTAGTATTCAAGGTTTTCCCACAGACAATAGCCAAGATAAAGCTTTAGATCCTTAATCTGGCGGCATAGTTAAGTTTAATCCCTCAGGTGATTAGTACAGACTCAGTGAAAACAGGAACAGCATTAACTGAGCAGTAAATAGAACAAGACAAGATATCCCTAGAAATAAACAGTAGAACATAAACAATCTACTAGATTTAATAAAGGGTTCAGTATGACATTCCTTGAAGGTTGGTTGTTTGGGGTTTTATGGCATATCAATCACTATGGGTTATTTAATGCCAGATCCAGTATTTACTAAATATATCAAAAACTTATAGCTGGCAACATCATTGTTTCAAAAACGTATAGCTGGCAACATCATTGTATCAATGTGCTGGAAAAGACCTGGAAGTTCACTATTATGGAAAATTTCATCAGAAACAAAGAAAAGAGTGCTGGACTGTTAAGTGATGAATCCTCTCACATGGCAGTGAATGCTGCGCAAGCAAAAGGATACTTATACTCAGAATCAGAAAGAAGTAACTGAAATTTCTTGGACATAATGAGGAAGGAGGGCTTGGAAAACTTAACCCTGATAAGGAATATTGAGGGAGAGTAAGATCGGGGAATGTGTGTGGGAATGGAATGCAGAATAGTGAACAGGAGGCTTGGCAAATGTAGTAATTCTGCTAAGAGACACAAGGGATAAGTTGTGGGAAGCAATGATTGGCCATGTCTTGAAGGGATGCAGCACATAGAAGAAGAATGCACTTGTAATATATTAAAATTTAATTTTCTTGGTTTAGTAAGTGTTGTACATGTTTAATACTTAATACAGAATAATGGTAACTCAGTATATTTGCTATGCATTGTAGTCTACAAGTGACTTCACATTATTCAATCTATACTGCAGACTTTTAAGAGGTCAGTTCTTTTTTTTTTTTTTTTTTTTTTTTTTTTGAAGAGGATGAAAAACTTTATCCTGAACCTGATGATAGTAAAACCTTCTTCCTTCAGGTGCCATGTTTGGATGATCACGTCTTGCTGAATCATGACTGACTTGGCAGAAGAATTCCCACAGTAGGCTGCTATTTCTGCAATAGACTCATTGCCAACCAAGGACACAGCACCTAGTCTTTCTAGCTATTTAAACCATAACAAGGGGTAGAAGAAATGCATTCATTCCTTTTCCAAGGGTATTTTCACATAAATGAATGTAACAAACTCAAATTCAGCTCTCAGATTTCTCATTCTGAGCCATTTCCATCACACCACCTGGTATTCCCAAGCCGTCACCTATCTAGATACTGACCATGCTCAATGTTGCTTAATTGGTGATTGGACAAGTTCTAGTGTTTCAAATATGGCCATATGTAATATTAGTTTCTAAAAACATGCCATATCATACAAGAATTTCTTCCATTCATGAACTGGTAACATACAAAAACACCAATAAGATGAGGGATTTTAATTTTGCAGACAGCTTTCTCAGGTAGTCCAGTTGTTTTTTGTTTTTTTAAATTTCACTCCAAGTAAGGCATTAATGCCATTAGGATGCAAGGGTTACTGGGAGTGAAAAAGAATGAGAAGACAAGTGAGGATAAAGGCCAATAAAAGAACAGGATTCAGGAAGAGAGAAGATGCTGATTGGTGTTGCATTTAAATTTTTGTAGGTTGTAAGTGGCAGGATAGTAAAAATTAGAAGGGAGATCCACTGGTGAGAAAAGAAACTATTACAATAGAACATATGGTTGTATCTAAGTAGTTAAACAGTAAACAATGAGACCTAGTTGTCAGTCTATTAGTATGCTTAACATTCATGCACTCAAGATATCAATGTCAAGATACCAAAGAGGAAAACTCATCAGAACAATTGCCATCAAAATATTTGTAGAAAAGACAGAGGGAAACCATGTCACAGCAGTGAGAAAGGGATTGAGGTCTAGATGCCATGTCAGGATCAATTACAACAGACTCTTTACTGAATTTTGTCAGGAATCTTTATATATATATATATATATATTATGAAATGGACAAAATCCGACAATTATTTTAAGAGATTTTTTATGCTTATACATTCTTTTTATAGATACAAATATTTAAGTAAATGCTCTGTTTATAATAAACAGTATTAACAACATTTGCCAGCCTGAATGTCCAAGAAATTTTCATAGAAAATATATGTCCTCCGACAGGAATTGAACCTGTATCCTATAAGGAACTGCCATATAGCCTGATAGAATTGTAGTTTAAAAACAGTAAAATCGATCTTGCTAACCGAAATGCTCCTCTGTGGCTAAATTAGTAAAGCACATCAGGCTACATGATGGTTCCTTATAGGATACAGGTTCGATTCCTATCGGAGGACACATTTTCTATGAAAATTTCTTGGACATTCAGGTCAGTAAATGTCATTAATACTGTTTATTATAAACAGAGAATTTACTAAAATGTGTGTATCTATAAAAAGAATGTATAAACATAAAATTGTCTTAAAATAATTGTCGGACTTTGTCCATTTCACAATGTGTGACGTCATTTGTTTACATTTGGATACGCCATGAGCAGATATGAATGTATGTGAGAGATTCATGGAAGATTGTAGTTTAAAGACAGTAAAATCGATATTGCTAACCGAACGCTCCTCTGTGGCCAGGTTTGATTACTGTCAGAAGACGAATATTTTCTATGAAAATTTTTTGGACATTCAGACCGGTAAATGTTGTTTTATACTGTTTATTATAAACAGAGCATTTACTTAAATATCTGTATCTATAAAAAGAACATATAAACATAAAAAATGTCTTAAAATATATATATATATAAGAGTGATCATGTTTTATTCATAAAAAAATGGTTGTGAAAGTATTGTAACGATTAAAATTTAGGCACCTTTTGGGCAACACATCTTCAGAAAAAGTATTGGTGAGAAATAAGACAAAGTGGTTGAAAAGAAAAATTATTTTCAACAACTGATGTTAAAATATAACAAAACAGAGGGAAGGAACAAACAAAATAATTCCTAATTTGGCGTTGAATTGGCAACAGGTTCCCTGAACAATGAGAGTATTGATAAAAATATATTAAAAAAAATGAAAAATGAAATGCACATAAAAGCTGAAAAAAATGTTTGAGCTCAAATATAAAATATTATTATGGTAAAGTAGCTTTTGAGTCAACATAAAATATATATATATATATATATATGGTTACACAGGCAATGAAGGAGAGGGGACACTGAAATTTGAATTTTATTTTTATTTTTATTTAGAATTTCAGTGTTCTCTCCCCTCTCCTGGAATCACATCAATGTAAACATCACTTTATTACGATGAAGTCCTAAATGATAAAACATCTGAAAGGAAAATTTTTCCCTCTTTGTCACAGATTTTCATAAAATTGTTTTGTTATCACACACACAAACATTATATATATATATAATGTTTGTGTGTGTGATAACAAAACAATTTTATGAAAATCTGTGACAATATTAATATATATATCTGTGACAATATTAATATATATATATATATAGTGTGTGATAACAAAACAATTTTATGAAAATCTGTGACAAAGAAATTGTTTTGTTATCACACAAACATTATATATATATATATATATATAATGTTTGTGTGTGTGATAACAAAACAATTTTATGAAAATCTGTGACAAAGAGGGAAAAATTTTCCTTTCAGATGTTTTATATATATATATATATATATAGATAGATAGATAGATAGATAGATAGATTTAGTATGGATATAGAAATCAATACTGCATGGTGATAGTGTCATGCATTGAGTACCTTCACTTTATGAATTTATGTTCAGTACTAGACTAACAGTTAGGTCTTATCAATTTACAGTTGAAATGGCTAGATGTAACCTTAAATTCTATGCTAACAGTTTCTTCTCTCACACTTCTCCCTTGGGGAACTCTCTTTTGACCTCTTACTTTCTAGTCAACTTTGATCTTCAAATATTTAAATGCA
Source organism: Acanthosepion esculentum (assembly GCA_964036315.1). Classification (NCBI taxonomy): domain Eukaryota; kingdom Metazoa; phylum Mollusca; class Cephalopoda; order Sepiida; family Sepiidae; genus Acanthosepion; species Acanthosepion esculentum. The sequence goes on along the minus strand of OZ038475.1, from coordinate 30,564,437 downwards.
ATATCAATTATCTTCTGTCTTCCTAATTCCTATTTTTTTTTATTGTTTTCTGTAATAATCTTAGTGGCTTTTATCACCTTGCTTGGGGTGAAATGATTAAAAAGAATGCTTGATTAATAAGTAAGAGGTATTTTTACTCATGAATGTTTGGTTCTTGTTATTTCCATGGAAACCATATGTAATAAAATAGCTTTGTTGTGTCTATAGGTAAATCGTTAATGATAGCAACTTCTTCTGAAGAGAATAAAGAAACTACTGCGTGGAATTTCCTGCCAACCTTCCCTAAGCAAACAAAGAGTAACCATGACTACAAATATGTAATGTAGTTAAACCTCTACAGATCCTAATTCTTATTTGGACAGACTGGTATTTTCAACCATATACCTGTTTTTATTAACCCAGTAGAGTACTGTTTAACTTCTATTTTTTTTTTTACTTAAATGATGAATTATGTTTTCAAAATAAAATGAGTGAATATACATGTTAGTGTTATTATAAATCAAAAGACTTTTTTTAAATCTTTATTTAGACACCCAGTCTAATGTTCTCTGATTTCAGATCATGTTTATGTGCTTATGTCAAAATAGATATTTTGAAGATCTTCCTTCTCTTTAACAAGCCAGATTGATAAATAATACCTCTGGCTCTCTAAATCCTTCTGAAATTTATCCTTAAAGAGAGAGAGACCTGAACTAACAAATATTTATTTTTTATATTGTAAGGAATTCTTAAAATATATATTTTACATGCATTTTTTTTTATTAAGTTTTATTCTAAATAAGATGAGATGTTTTCCACAGAGGACATAGCATTTGAATAATTTGATAAATATAATGAATAGTGAAATTTGGCAAATATTCCCCATTCCCTGAAAGTTTTCCTCTTATCTAAGGTTTGCATTATATTTTATGCTTCTCTATGCAAAGAACATATGAAATATCTAAGGGGGAATGCATCAAATAATGTTGATAATTAGATTGTCTGTTTGCCAATATATCAAATTTGTTCTCTCTCTTATACAAAATAACATTCTCAATTCCAGATGGAGATGAGACAAAGAACACCCATTTTATCTTTCATAATTTTTCTACCCATCTACATTTCAACTTTTCTCTTTAATTTCCCTCATTTGTGTGCTTCACAAATTAATATCTCTCTCTATAATTACATAATTTCTTTTGTATAAATCAACAACTACACCTGTAGATTGAATAAAGGGTTCAGATTGAAATTACCTGAAGGTTACCCAGATCAACAGACACATGAAGAAGATCTGAACACACAACTGCTGAAACAATGTGATGTAACAATAAAGATGAAGACATTAATTCAACTAATAAAAAGAAACTACTATCTGTCCGTATACTGAATATCACTGCCACATCTGGTCTGCTGCTTCTGCTATGTATCTAAAGAAGAATCTGCAATGTTATCAGTTCTGACCTAGCATTTTGGCTTCATTTATATTCTCACTGCTGTAACATAGCATCCCTATGCATTTTCTATAAATATTTTCATTATAATTGTTCTGGTGGGCTTTCCTCTTTGGTACTTTAACTTCAGGATTTAAGTATAATACTAGATTGGAAGTTAGAAATTCCAGCAGTACAACAATGAGACCTAAGTTCTATTCTAATAGTTTATTTTGCACTTCTTATCTGTGGAATTCCAGCTTCTTGCTTTCCAGTCAACTACAATTGTCAAAAAGTTAAATGCAACATCAGTCATCCGTCTCCTTGAATCTAGTTTTATATTGATCTTTCTCCTCACTGATGTGACCCATAACGAGTTGATATGCTGTTAAACAAACAAAAACAACAAATCAAATCTTCAGTAATGATTCCTCAGGTTCTTTCACTCTCAGTAGCCCCTTGCATCTTAGAGAAAGATCAATATAAAACTGCTATGCAGAGTTCATTCACACTTACTGTTAAGCAAATTCGTATGGTCTCAAACACTTCTACTACAATTTAATGAACTCACATTATTAACCATTTTAATAATGAATAATTTACTCTCTCCAGAGAAACTTACAATTGACTCCAATGTGTCTGACACTGCACTGAAATATTACTGGAGAATAACTTTCATGAACTTCTTTAGTGTGTACTGTGACCAAAGTTTTAATAAGCTACACTATCTCACCAAATATGTTTCAGAACAAGTTTACAAGTATTTTGCAGATGAATCTTCCTACAAAGAGGCTTTAACGATACTGGACAGGATCTACATTAAAAAGAAAAATGAAACATTTACTGGATACAAGATGTCAGCTGCATTCATACTTCATTGACGGTTTTTATCAAGCCTTAAATCTAAGTAAAGACTATTCATTTTCTTTGGTATCAGCGGAACAATATTGAACTGAATTGATTCATAAATGGGCTACAGTCCACGGATATCCAACAAAGAATACTTGAAGACAGCACCGTAACATTACAGCAGGGACATTGGATTAAAGCTTGTAAAAGTAAGAAAAAAGGGAGGGAAACCGTATCTTGTTTGGCATCATTGGATACACTTGGCTGCTTATCAAATATAATGATAGAAATCACAGCTAATGAACAGTCACTAAAAGCACTGATTGACACAAGCAGGGCAGAAAATTTCCTTAACACAAGCATTGTGAAAATAAATTTGTGGGAAACTTACCTGTACCTAAACAAAGTAGTGATAGCCAGCTCATCTCTTTTCGTAAAAATACTTACTGTTTAGTTGATCTATGAGTAAAGGGGACTTTATATCAAGTAGTAAGATGTCTACTAATGAAAGATCTATGCTGTGACCTAATATTAGAGCACAACTTCTTACACCAACATTCTTTGGTAGAAATACCCTTCAGAGGTACTTAAGCCACCCTTTAAAGTCTGCAGCCTAGCAGCAATGAGAATGCTGTACCCAGTTCTCTTCAATAATTTAACACCAGATTGTAAACTGGTAGTTACTGAATTTAGATGGCACACGAAGGAGAATAAATTATTTATCTAAACTGAAGTTACACATATGTTGAAGGAAGGTATAATTGAACCAAGCCATTCACTGTGGAGAGCCCAATCCAAAACCGTTTCCTCAGAGAACAAAAAAATATGAATGGTAATCAATTATTCCTATTCTGGTTTATTTTGCTGGATGCCTACCTTTACCAAGAAATGACAATAGGATAAAGAAAATAGCCAATAACAGCCTATTTAGCACTCTGGATCTTAAAAGTGCTTACCATAAGGCCCAGCAATAAACTCTATACAACCTTTGAGGCAAGCAGCAAACTGTCAATTATGCAGAATACTGCTTGGCATAACTAACAGGATAGATAGCTACCAATGAGTAATAGACCAGATAATATCAAAAAAGAACCTGCAAGGAACCTATGCTTATATTGATAATGTAACTATTTGCAAGAAAAATTGAGCAAAACATTACAAAAATCTTAAATTATTCATGGTGACTGTTAAAAAGTACAAGCTTATGCTTAACCAAGACAAATGATGTGAAAATATAAATTTACTTGGCTATATAATAAGTAAAACCAACACAAAACCTGATCCAGAATATCTGAACCCATTAGACAGCCTACCAGTCCCAAAAGATTTATCTGCTCTATGCCATGCATTCGGAATGCTTGCAGACTATGCCCATTAGATATCATCTTTTTAAGACAAAATCCACCCTCTAATAACAGTATCAAAATTTCCGTTATCTCCCATAGCAGAGGAAGCATTTAACAAGTTAAAACATTTGACATAGTGAAATTAGTCATTACTACACCTGATCATATACTACCTCTAGTAGAAGAGAGGGATGCTTCAGAATGCACCATAGCCACCTCTTTAAGATAATTGGGGAGGCCAACAGCCTTTTTTTTCCAGAACCCTGTCTAAATCAGAACGTAGGCATTCTGCAATAGAGAAAGAAGCCTATTCTATTGTCGAATTGCTGAGAAAATGGAGGCATTATTTGATCAAGTGACATTTTAAACTAATTACAGACCAACAATCAGTCTCATTCATGTTTAACCTGAAAACAACAAGTAAAATTAAAAATGAGAAGATAACCAGATGGAGGATGGAACTCTTGTTTTACTCATTTGATGTAACATACCACCCCAGTAAAGAAAACACAGCTATGGACGCCCTCTCTTGCATATGTAGCTTAGCTGGTTGCAAAGAAGAGTTAAAGAAACTATATAGAGAGTTGTGCCACCCATGTGTTACCTGCATGGACCATATGATGAAAATCAAAAACTTTCCCTACTCAGTAGATGATGTGAGAGAAATTACCAAGTCTTGTGCTTAAAATAAACCTAGGTTTTACTGTCCTAACATCGGCAGCAACAAAAGCAATACAACCCTATGAAAGAATTGCATTGGATTTTAAAGGACCACTTCCATCAAAAATTCCTAACAAATATATGCTGATGATAATTGATGAATATTCCCCATTTTCTTTCACGATACTCTGACTCAATTTAGCCTCTATAACAATCATACAAGCACTTTGCTCAGTTTTTACCATCTTCAGGCTATTTGCATATATATTCATTCAGACAGAGGAGCTTCATTTATATCTAAACATGCACAATGATTCCTACAAGAGTAAGGAGTGATATTACTAAAAAGACATGCATGACTGAATAAAAACAAACCACTCGTAGATCAAGTGTACTTTCTAGATGCCAACCCTCAGTATGCATGTGTCCATTATTCTCAAACAATTCTTCTACAAATCCAACATTACTTTTATTACAATAAACATTATTTTGTTGAATTCATGTTCTTGGGTAATCATGACTATTTCTTTCTATTAGTGAAATTAATTTTCACCAGCCTTGACATAGAAAGACTTTATAAAGTAAAAGTACCTCTCGTCAAAGATCAAACCTGTATTCCTTTATCCTGAGAAACCACCTTTTGGACTGGTGTGATTTACAATTCAACCACAGAGGTCTCAAGCAAAGTAAGGCTCAATTATCCTAGATTACTGTATTTATGTGTTAGGTCTGAAGATACAGTGAGATTATTTACACATCATAAAGTTCTTAAAAGAGATATCATTTTATAAAATCTTTTATGATTGCTTGTTACAGTCTATTACAACAGCCCCTAACAATTTTTACCCAGTAACAGCCTTCTGATTTTGTAAAGACAACTACATACATTATGAAAATGTTCTTTTCTCATAATAGTAAAATTGGTTGATTAAAGAACACATAGTAAATAACAAACACAATCAAATATTTGCAGATGTAGAAAAGAAAATTAATCATTTATGTTGTATGCCTTAAAATAAAAATAAATTCTTTATTCAATCATAATTTTTTCTCAGTTTGGTCACTGGAAATCCAATCCGCTTGTTATTAAAAACTACCAGAGGTGCTTCTCTTTTATCCTTGAAAATCCTGTTTTTGGAGATTCAGCATTCTTTAACTATGCCAAGCGATTAAATTCTTCAGAAAGACTAGTCCTGTCTGAGATTGCTTATAATGTTTATCCAGCTAATAAAAATCTTTGGAAATGTCTTTACAATTTTTCAATGATGGTTAAGTACAAAAACAATGAATCAGTTATCAATTCTTGTCCAAAATAATTCTCTTCAAAACAAATTCCCTATCTTTTTGCAAGCTTGTCTATGATATTGATAAAGCATCTGCAACAGGCATCTTCTATTTTTATGATTTTGTCTTGAGTTTTTGTCTAAAGATGTTTCTTGAAAGAAATGAAGCTTAGATTATATTCACTGGTGTTCTCACAGACTTCCTTGGTTATAGCAATGTTATCATTCATTCTTCTATAAACAAACTAACCAAATTTTGTAATGTTAACAATTTCTACCTATTCACTTATTTATTTCTATATACTTAGTCAATAATTTTGATAATTGACTGAATTGTTTTCATAACATCTTCAGTATCATTATGTAGAAATTAGACCAAGTATATGATAGCAATTCCCTAGAGACTAAATCGCAAGAAAGAAGGTATTAGTCACAGCAGTGTGTGGAGAAAAAATGAAGACAAAAAGCAAATTCAAAAAGATGAACATTTTTTGGCCTTTAACTAATAAAATAGCAAAAATCACAATAGTTTTTGGTGAACATATTAAGTAAAAGCAAAGAAAAAATATATTTCCACCAAACTTCAATTCCATTATAAATAATAACAACAATGAGGTTACTTTATTACTTCTACTTACAAATCCACAAAAGAAAGAAAACAACTACTTCTGCCTATAATAGTTTTTACATGCACATTTCATACACTAAAAGGAACAACTGTATAATTTGTACAATGCTAGGAACTAAAAATAACTAAGAAATACTCTTGCAAATAAATTTAATAGTCATGACTTCAAAAATTCACTTTTAAGCCAAAAATACATTTCAAAGATTGGTGTGGAAATATCTTCATAAAACTGATCAAATTTATCAATACATCAACTAGAGGCATAACAGAATTTTAATGAGTTGCCAATGAATATTAAAATTTTAGCAATGTTAATTAACTTTAATTAGAGAAGCTATGGATATACAACTATTTCAACAGATAAAAAATGTCTCAAGTTATATGAATTTCTAAATATATCAATGAATTCTTTCACAGGGATAAACTAATATGGATATATTTAGTGTAAATGTATTGAACAAATATTTTATTGCTTATTCAACCAAATAAGAACGTAACTTTTAATAGTGGCTGAATTTATATTTAGATACATAAGTCAAGAAATTAATGATTGGTATAATAAAATTTTTATATTACAATATTTGGTAATTTTTTTGTAATAATTTACAGTAATTAACAAAATTAATTTGTATTTACTGTAGTCCATATTGCAGTAACTGGAATATAAACCACTCGGTGGATATGACAATTTCATTTATCAAGCTAAAGAATCACGAGAATAACAATACAAGTCCAAGTAAAATTATGACTTTTTAAAAGATAAAACTTTTCAAATTATTAGCAATAATATTGATACATCCAGATGTATGTCTGTATTGATATTATATGAATACAAGATATTTATGAAGGAAGAGAAATCTTTGAAGAGAACATGCACTCAACACAAAGGTAAAAATGGCCACAAGAAATGGACTGCCAAGGTATAATGACAATACAATTTTTGTGCATATTTGTCACCATGTCTAAGTTGGCCTTACGAGATATATATATGTCGCCAGACATTAAGGTTTCCAACTGATTGTATACAATTAATCCTGCCCAATTTGTAATAAAGTATGTAGAAAGAGGTCTGAATTAGCTAGATATGTAAAACTGTACAATATTTATGTACTATCCAATAAGCAATCAAAACAAGAATTCTTCTTAGTGAATAAATATGTAAATCCCTTCTAGGACTTAAAGGTCATTGTAAATCACATAATGTATAGGTTACTTGTACATATTTTTGAAATCTTGAATTTTCGTGCCCACCAAAAAATGTATGAAAAGCACAGATTTTCCATTGACACCACTATCATTTTAAGTACATTCACTCCTTGGCCAAGTTTATTGCTTTAAAAAGTGATGATTAGAATTGTAACAAAACTTAAACATATGGTGAAAGTGAATTTAAACGTTTTTTTTGTTTTTTTTGTTCTTGAGAATTTACAACAAAAATATTAAATACATATAAATATTTATTATATTATTTATTTACATCAAGAATATAATATTTACAACATTAAAAACTAATACAATTTTATTAAAACTAATCCAATGCAATATTTATCAATTACCAATTTATAAAGTAAATATGAAAACAATTTTTTATTCATAACTTTATAAATATTTAGTAAATTACCAAAATACATGAACCAACTCTAAGGAAATCCTATTATTTACTATTTTATAAAGTTCAAATTGATTTGCAATTAGCTGTTGTTTTACCAACCATTGCAAAAACAATATAATAAATGAATAATGTGAATAAACAATTTAATAAATAAATAGTGCTTATTATTGTAAATTCTCAAGAACAATGAAAATGTATAAACTCACTTTCATATCTTTAGGTTTCATTAAAATTCTAATCATTGCTTTTTAAAACTAATATTGCTGAGGAGGGAAGGTAGTTAAAATAATAATGGTATGAAGGGAAAACCATCCTTTTGACACACCATTTTTTGCGGTCATAAAAGGTTCAAGATTGCCTGTATTTCACTGATTTTATTTATTTTATTCATTTTTTTTACTTTTAAACCTGTAACTTAAAAATAACATTTTTTTTAAAATTTTATAGTATAATATTTCAAATTTCAATTTGTACACACTTTTGATCAAATAAATGTATTTTGTGATGTGTATGTATCATTTAGTGTAAAATTAATGTAACAGTATAATAGTTGCCTTAACTTATATGATAGTATATTAGAAATAGTCAGTAAGCACTATCATATATGCACACTCATAAAATTCAGACTGAGAATAATTGTGGGTAGAATGAAATCAAGTTTCATTGAATTTTCTTTTTCTTATCCAAGAAATTTTTTTTATTTTTCAAATTTAGTCACTTTTAGATAAAGGCTTCATTTGCTTTGCTATTGCTTTGAATAGTAAAATGCTTTTGTCTCCTCTTAGATATACATGGTTTTCAAGAAATTCTAACTCTATAAAATCATATTTTTACTGAAGAGGGCATAAAAATACTTATTAACTGATATATTATTTTGCTCTGTAATATGACAAGGGAGTTACAGTTAATAAATAAAAAATATCTAACACTTGGTAGCGAGATTTCTGGCCAAATGTATTTTTTTTTTACAATCAAAATATATTGTCTTTAATGAATTTTTTTACCGTTTCATTGATGAAGGAGGGTGAAGTGAAAATTTACAAAAACTTGGTTGAAAAATTCCTCAATATTTGTAAAGCATAAGAATGAGAAAGTTTATAAAATAAGTGTCTCCAAAAGTTTTAAAAAACAAAACAGACAAAAGACCAAACTGAAAAAAGTACCTTTCTTTTACCAATCTATCACCAAATACAAGGCCCAAGAGCCACTCAATTACTATTTAAATAGGATTACAGACATTGTAATGGATAGCAGCTTGTAATGAGAAATTGTATAGCCATGTTCGAATTCCACTTGGATTCATTACATTCACTTATACACAAATCCCCTTGAAGAAAGGTATGGGTCCATTTCCTCTCCACAGCTATGGATTAAATAGTAGAACTTGTATTTGGAATAATCATTGTTATTCCCACAAAACTGTTAAAGTAATATTCACTTGCAAAAGAAAAGAAAAGAAAAGAAAAGTATTCTTACAATACAAAATATGCTTCAGCTTCAAATAACCCACAAAGTGTTAACATGCTGTAAAAAAAGTCTATCAATCAATCAACTATATAAATATCTGCCGAGTTAATAAGATCTAGCAATACATAATGAAATGTTGCAAACTAAAGATAGAATTAAAAAACAAATTTAACCCAAATAAAATTCAAAATTTCTATATTTTTCATGTTTTGGACCAACCAGGCATAAAAGACATTTTCTCTTTTTATTCATGTTTTACTACAAAGATGTGTGGATGGTGTAATGGAAAATGGCTCAGATTGAAAAATCAGGAAGCCAAGTCCATTATATTGACATATGCAAATACCCTTGGAAAAAGTATGAATCCATCTCTTCTCCCTCAGCTATGGATTAAATAACTGGACTCTTTAGCCACAACTGACAACCAGTCTAAAAAAGGACAACTTTGTATTAAAAAAAAATAGAGACATTTTAAGTAAGATCTCTATTAGGTTTCAACCAAAGTGCTTAACTAAAGAGCAACTCATTGAATAAGAGTTGTGCAAGGATCCTATAATGAATTAAGCAACAATTGCAATGCTACAACTTTTTGCACTGTGTCAGTAAATAAAACAAGAATCTTCTGATGTTTTCCATGTTTGTGTATTTGTGCTGATTTGTTGAAGTCAAGCTGTTGCTTCTACTCTTTTCTATTATAAACTTATTGTCACTAATGTATTTCTTTTAATAACATTGAATGAAGGTCTGTTTTTTTTTAAATATTTTAATGAACTTTAATTCAAATATAAATGTAGATTAATTTCATGTTTGAGCAAAGAACCACCAAATTTTTAAATGCTTTATCACACAATTACACAAAGCTTGTTATTGTTTAAATTTGTGTCTTGAGGCATTATTTACAAATTTTGGATAAAATATTATTTTCCTTTTACCAAAAACTAATGTTAGTTGTTTATAAATTATTCCATGCTAAATATGTAAATAAAATAAAACTGAACAGTTGTAAATATTTAGTATAACTTAATAATACTTAATAATAATCTTATTACCATAATAATTTGTATTGAGCATAACCTGAATAAAATAAATTCTGCAAACTGTTTGAGAAAACTAAGTATCAACACAAGCAATTTCAATTTCTACAAGTTATTAAAAAAATAATCTTTCTTAGACCTTTTTATTATAAATTACATTTAAAAAAAAATACAAAAAAAAAATCTATAAAATTGACTATAACAGTTCTCTTCATTTTGTCTTTTGAATATTATTGATGTTGATTAAAAGACCTGACAATAACTGTCTTTGTTTTAACCAATAAAAAGAACTTTAGAACTATGAGAAAATGAACAGGTGGAAAAGAACACTTAATTGTTTTTACATCAGCTGACTGGAGTTGCCTCCACATTGGTCTTAGCCAGAATCCATGAAGTTAATCATATTTAAATATCTAATTTTATCTTAAAAATGCTTCTTATGAATAATTATAAAATAACTTCTGCATTCACATGTATAAATGAACTTAACTAATGAACCATTTTAAATCTTTTTCTTATCTCATAAAAAGATCCATTTTCTCTACAATTTCTTATTATTGTACCTTTCAGGAAAATATAATTTCTCAAGACATTTACTAATCATAATCATTAACATTTTTTTTTTAATAATTTCACCCCAAACAAGGTGATAATGCCACTAAGATGCAAGGCATTACTGGGGGTGAAAATAAATGAGCAAATAAGAAAATAAAAGGAACCACACAACCAAAAATAGGAAATAAGAGATAAACCTCTAACCCTGTTCAAAAGACAGGGAAGGTGTGTGATTAATAGGTGAACATATCTACTACTAATTCAAAAATAAAAAAAATATATCAGTAATTAAAATTTTGAAGTGTAGGTAGAGATATTAGAAGTATAAACTGTTTGTGATAATCATTCATGACGTTTGCAACAAAAAAAAAAAAAAAGAAAGAATTTACTATAATGTATTTTTTGTTTAAATTATGTAAGTTATCTACCATTAGATTAACTTTTCTGATATATCTGTAATTCATGTTATGACAACATAATGTTTGTAAAAGTAAATTTTCTACATTTGTCTCTGAAGCTCTGAGATATGTCCTGTTTGAGATATTTTATCCTACTTAAAAGCTTTTAATTTCTATGTGAATTTCTGGGATGAAAAGAAATTATTATGGGTCATGCAGATTTAGACTCAAAGGAAACAGGATAAGTGAGCAGTACAAAATAAGAACAGGATGAGATATCCATAGAAATGGTCAATGGAACAAGAAGAATCTATTCCCATAGATTAAATAAAGAGTTAAGTGAGAAATTTGCTGAAGATTACCCAACTTGACAGGTACCTACAAAAGGCCAGAGAGCACAATGATTGATACATGATAATAACAATAATGAGGAGTTTAGTCCAAATGTATTTTTTACTATTTTAGTAAGAACTATGCAAATTGCTAGAATATTATTATTTTTGTTTCAGTCATCTCTTGTTGCTTGTTATTATTTTATCAAATTAAGATAAAATTGAAAATTTGTACTAAAGTACTTCAAAGCCTGTTGAATCATAATAGTTGATCTATACACTAAAGCACATTGCTCAACATGTGCCAATAAACATTTTACATACTTATTAAATTTTGAGCGAAACTTTTTTTATGCAAAACAGATTGGAATGCTATTTCATATAAATACAAAGGTTAAATGCTATAGCCTGTGAGTATTATACATACAAACATACATAGATAAGTTCTGGCCATTTTGAAAGATTTCCAGATCAAGAGACAAGTTCTGAAACAATAAAAACAAAACAATTACTATATATTCCATTGAGAATTTAGCATGACACACACACATTTTATATGTATATAGATTTGGGAACTTCAATGTAGTTGTTAGCAAGCTTGTCTTGCTAGATGAATTACAATTACGTTGTAAGTTCCATCATCACTGGGTGCCCCCATAACATCTAAGCTATGTTTAAAAAATAATTGGGTACTTCAACATGGTGTAATGGTCAAGAAGATTGTCTCACTAAATTAATTATGACTGTATAGTGAGTTTGATCCTCACTGGGGACCCATACTTTTGACACAACTAAGCTATGCTTATTAAATCACTATATATAATGATTTACTAAGCATAGCTTAGGTGTGTCACAAGGCCAAAAGTCTGGGGCACCCAGTGAGGATGGAACTCACTTAGATTTTTTTTGTGTGGGTGTATGCACACATACACACACAAAACTTACCTTTTTGCAAATGACCCTATAGAAAACTTGAATTGCCAAAAATAGAAAAATATTTTTTTTAAATTTTGAATCTTATAATAAAAAGCAATTTAGATTTGGTTAAAGCCTGAAGATATTTCATATGATTAAAAAGTATGCATTACAGTTCTTGGACCAAATTAACTATTAGTATTGACAGATTTTCACTTTTAATTAACTTATGATGAATAAAATAAATTGCACATTAGATCATTTCAATAGGTTAATTATTCCAATGCTTAATTAGTACAAATGTTTTATACTAGCTGCCTCATTATACCAAGACAATTATTATTAACATCCACAGTAGACTCTGATCAGCAAACAATTGTGTCTTTGAATTTCAAAGTTGTGCTTCCATATGGCAACAGGAATGACATTTTCAGAAATTGCTAACAGGCCTACAGTCATTAAAGGGTCTTGAAAAAGAAAATAGTAAAAGAGGAAGCAAAAATCATGAATTATACAGAGTGCAAAAGTTTAATCAGAAGTAAAAAAAATCCTAGTCTAAATTTAAAACTGCTGTTAACTTGAAAAATATCTTCCAAGAGAAAAACACATTTGTTTTTTTAATATAAACATTAATATTTCTTTTGTCTTTCATCTTTGCAGAACCATCGGGACGACATCAAAACAGCAGTAGTTCTAGCAGCAACAAGAACGGTAACAATATGGATAAAAAACACTCATCAGCTTCAAGACTATTTTCTTCTCTGACAACGCCAGCTCTGATCCTCTACACAGTTTGGTGGAACCTAGCATTCTCCTGAGAGTCCCCCAAGAGGATAGAGACTATGTACCAGTAGGAAAGAGAGAAGGCGGAACAGTTGTATAAGAATAACTGAGGCAAAGCATGTATATGGAGGAGCAGCGGCAACAGCAGCAACTGCAGCAGCAACCAGAAAGTAGTGGATTGCTCATTAGATGCCCACATCAGTTAATCTCCTCTTTTGACACTCACAACCACCACTACTTGCAAGCAAACACCATTTTTATTACTTCAAATTACAAAAAGAAAAAAAAAATCGAAAACACATACACATTATATATATATATATATATACACACACACATACATACACAGACACCAAACTTAGAGAAAGATGAAAGGCCAGTTGTTTTTAACTTAATAGTCAAAGCCTTTGTAAATAAGTTGCAAGGTGAAACCACCATTAGACTATGTGATGAATTTTGCACATCTTAATTAAACCAATGTATGCATTTGTTAGCCAAAATAATTATCAGTTCACATTTTATTCTGTTTGAAAACAAACTAAAATAATTTAAGTTTACATACACAAAGAAATCTCATTAATTAAGATGTGGGGAGTGATAATGGAAGTAGAATATTTCTCTTTGTTGATGAATGTTTGAATGTATTTAAAAAAAAAAAAAAAAATAGAAATATTATTAATCTATTTTGGATGGGTGTATCAAATTTGCCAAACCTGAAACCCAGAGAGTTTAGCTTCCCAGTCTGAGAATGTAGAAAGCAAAGAGAATACTCTGAAATCTTTGGTCATAAACCAAGTACTTATTTTAACAAATATAAAAATGATCCTTTTCTGATTGTTAAACTCAGTGTCAGTTTAAGAGAAGATAAAATCAAATTTTCAATTAAAATATCATCATTTTTCTTTTACTCAAGGGAAATATTTTACAAAAATGTACATAAAGCTTTTTTTAAAAAAAAAAAAAAAAAAAATATCAAATGTCCTTTAAAATCCACTGAAGTTGACTTAGCCCTTTACTATTGCTAGACTATCATAGTTTGTTTTAAAGAGTTCTGGATGAAAAGACTTTGCATCATAAAAAGCAATGCCATAAACCTTTCCCTATATTTGGTAAACATCATATTTTAGATTTATTAAAACAAGAAAAAGAAAAAAAATCTCCCTGTAATTAAATCTCCTGAGATTTAAACTTCATTTATGAAAGTGAAAAATTTTTTTTTTTCAAAATGCAAAAAAAAAGAAGTCTATCTTTTCATGAGCAACTCCTTGAATTTCCTCAGTAAGAGATTTTTGAAAAAGTTTGGCTTATACTAAGTGTACAGGTTTCAGAAATCTGATTATGCTTTCGAAACAGACAGCAGATTCCAGGAAAAATATAAGTAAATATACCAAATATTTCTTCTTCTTTATTATGCTCAAATATATGTCATATCTATTATGTTCAAGTACTTAGACAAAGAAAAAGAGCATAACCTTCGAGTTTGGTTTCTTCCAATTGTTTATATCTACAGTACTTTACTACTTATTTATGGTAATTTATTAGAAGTGATAAATTAATAGTTGGTTCAACATGAGAATACTACTAAACTCATATCTACTTACAGAACAATATAGGAAAAAAAGACTTAAAAGAACTTTATATTACAATTAAGTTATAAAACATTGTTTCATTGGTTTAATTTTGTGCAACAATTCTTTACAAAGTTTAAAGAAATGCTATTCAAGAGCAATCATATAGGCAACTGACTGTCAACAAAAAGAAATCTTATAACAAAATCAATGCAGATGAGTGTTATGTTTGATAAAATAAGAGATGACTATAAACGGGTTATACAAATAAAGTTGCAAATAATTGTGATTTTTTTTAATCATCTGCCTATTAGGGTTAACTAATCCAGCATAAAACTTTTTAAAAAAATACAGTAAAACAGATTATAAAACTCCAAACAAGAGAACTTATTTTTTTTTTTTTAACAACAATCCATACTTAATTCATAATACATTTGTTAATTCACTCCTACTGCATCCAGAAACATTTGTGGGCCAGAGAAAAACCCTACAAAACTAGGTAGAAATCTAATTGGCCAGTTTTTCAGCCAATGGATGAATGGTAGCCAGGGCCGGTGCATATAAAAGCTGGGAGCTGGTGGCCTTCTTCTACTTGACAGACAATATACCTGTCGACGTAGGTCATAGCTGATTATTTCGTTGATGTTTTGTTATGTCTTTCATTTTCTTGCAGAGGTACGAGAATCAATTTTGTCTACCCCTCCCATCAGATGTTAAAGTTTGAAGATTTAAAAAAAAAAGAAAAAAAAAGTTAAATTTAAAAAAAACTCAGAAAATCAAAGTTGTTTTACATATGCTCATTTTAGGAAAGTATTGAAGATAAATGATAAAAATGAATTTAAAAAGAATGAAAATGAACTTAAAAGACTTTCTTAATCTGAGAAAATTGTTTATATATTGTGCAGAAATGAATATAAATGGATTAAACAGATGTTATCAGAAGTAAACATGCTTTCTGAAAACCCTGTCAGTAAAGATGGAGAAAAAAAAAAAAGAAGAACTAGAGCAACACACAGACATTGACAGTTATAAAAATCATGTAAAATACAAAATGAACAAGTAAATTATCAGTGTTCTGCACACAACGATGATATCCAATGTTTGATAATATTGCCATATCAAACAAATATGAAGACAATGAAGTCACACACAAGATTTTCTCTTACTTGAACTTCTAATATTGAGATTTGATCATGTGAAGAATATATCTGGAATCTATATACTGGCCACACCTAAAAAAGCTCTTACTCCCCTTGGCAGCGTCAACTTTGGGTTTGAGCTCACTCAGATAGGCTCAGTGTCCATACCACATGATGACAGCTACCTGGTTCAGAACAATCCAGAATGCACCCATGAAAAAAAAACAAAAAAAAAAAAAAAAAACTGTTCCATTTACAATGAATTTTTCTGTGTACACAGCATTTTATTAATTTTTTTTTTTTTTGATTGACTTTCAAAAGTGATATTTTGGCTTTCACAGCAAGCATAGATGATTTCACTTTTTTCGTAGAGCACCACACTCAGCTCCCTACTCTCCTAATCACACTAGTCAATTTATCTTTTTATCCACCAACATTACATTTGGGTAGCATCTTAAAAATCAGTATGGCATTATTTGGTTACATTTTTCTTGCCACTGGTGACTTTACCCAAAACTGAATCAATTCAAAATTCTTGTTAATCAACAAGATACTTTTTCAATTCAGTATAGGAGCTAAAAAGGACAGAAAGTTATGGAGAGCCATGATCGCCCACGTCCTGAAGGGGCACGGCACATAGAAGAAGAAGAGTTTCAAACAAATGTATAATTTAGGAAATAAAAAAAATGGGCATTTAAGTAAAAACAATTTTAATACCTTCTAAATATAAAGCAATGGATATTAACTCAGGAAATTACAGCAAATAAATAGGATGAAATTATGCACTCACAATTTTACTTTGCAAAAAAACTATATTCATAGAATATTGATTTTATTCTGTCAGAAATATTTTAAACATAATTTTTTAATGTAAAATTGTGTTTGAATTCAATATGGGCTTGGCTGGTTGTTTCTTCGTACTTATTTGAATTCGTAAGCTCTAAAATAACACAAAAATATCCATTGTTTAATACAAGAATCTCTTGCGATTATAAAGATAACAAGTGCCATAACAAATTAACTAAGTTTTTGAACAGTTAGATTTGGTACAAAACTTGGAACTAATATTAAAAGTTACTTTTGAGAGTTTATTATTTTAACATTTTCAATACCCACTGTCCCACTATTGGAACATATTTTAGGACATATGCCTGGTCACTAAAAGGGTTAAGTGTGAAGGTTTCTTAACTAATATTTTGAAGCCTAAATTGAAAAAGTTTCAAAAAGTAAAATTAAATTTATCTTTTTGATTTCTATTTCCCATTTAAATCTTTACATCTGTCAAATATGTATGACCAAGTCATTAACTAAGCAATTTCTCTGAAATACAGACAGATGAGAATACAATGTATCATCTATACTAAAATTTTATTCGTCATCATATTATCTGAAAAAAAAAAGAATCATTTTAGAGTTTCCTCACATCCAAGCCAGACTATCAAGCTGGAAGTGTAAAATGTCTTCTTTGTTGGCAAAGTTGTTTTGAAAGAAAGGAAAGCTAGGAGAAGAGACTTATGAATAATAAGAAAGACTAGACTTACAGTTGGTTTTCCTTATAGCAAGTAAGGATTTGAACTGAAAGAGTACATCTGCCACAGACAGAGAAGGCAGCTTCCAGCCATACTTATTCACATTATTCAGAACCATAGATGGTAGGAAAATAAGCCTTTTTTTTTTGTTAATTTGAGGTTGGACAAGTTGTTAAGATGTTTGCCTTTAGTTGATGTTTCTTTGGTACCTGCCATGCACATAAATTTTTGCTATAGAGCTCAGCAAAGGCAGTATAAATTTTTCATGATATCTGTTAAGTAATGACTGATGTTTTCAACAAGAGCATTCTTTTGTTGAAATACAGCAGTACATATCTTGCTAGGCTATTTTCTGAATATTTTGTTCTACTTTTCTGCAATATGATAGCTTACTTTTGCCATAATGTCCTGAATTCTTCCTGCTCATCTAAGTGCCAATGTCAGTTCTTGTCAAAAGGCCTCTGACTGACCCAATCAAATAAAAGTACGAGTCTGAGCAGAGATCCTGATGCATGCACAGACAAATGCTTGGTCCTTTCAGTTCCTCCTTCAGCATCAAAAGCAGTTTTGCTTTCGGACAATATTTTACAAACACTACCCAACCCAAACATTTTATGTTTGATAATGAAATAGAATCATAACAAGTACTGAATTCTGTAAACAGTAATTCCATCAACCAAATATTGCTTCACTGTATTGTAGTATTTGCTTTGCAGTGTAACAGCTGACAAATGCAATAGACTATTCCTCACTCTCTCATATAAATTCCCTTACAAATAAATATTAAAATAATTAAAAAAAAAAAACCTGACAAAATTTCCCCTAAAACAAAAAGATACCCACAAACATTTAAACTGAATGTATATATTTATTGAACTTTTAGTCTTACAAATCCTCAAAATAAATGCACAGTCTTTATGAAATCATTTTTTTTAATTGCTTTCAGTTCAAGAAAATTTCTTGAATGGTTGACCATTTTTTTTTTCTACTGATGAATTATATGACTGCTGGCTGTAAGTCTGGTGATCAGCATCCTCTGACCAATCACTTACAGAAATGACTGCTTTGAAATAGAACTGTTCAAAATTGGAAGAATTCCTTATTTATTTCATTTCACCTCATCAGAACTAACTAATTTTTCAAATACAAGTCAATCATTTGGAATAATAAATCATTTTTAAAACTCTACACAAAGTTTTATTTCTATTTATTGACATTCTGTCTGTCCCCCTTTTTTCTTTTTATTCACCCTCAACATTGACACTGATTCATTAGTCACCAAGAATCACTTTTATATCATCCAATGCCTTCACTTCCACACCTCACCCTTGTACTCACAACATATATCTATATATGAAATATATAATGCATGCCAATATGCATTATCATATACATATATAATGTAATATATATATATATATATATATATATATTTTCCTTTCATTTGTAAAAATGTACCACACTGTAATTTACCGTTAATTCTGCTGACAAAAAAAAGGCTGCTTGGCATGCAAAACACTTTTTCGTTAAATATTTTCTATGTTTTGTGTACACTAAATCTATTGCTAATGGAACAGAGACGATACAAGAATAAACAGGTTGAATTTTATGTTTCTGAACTCATATGTCATGAAACATAAGAGGGCCCTGTTTGGAAACCCCATCTGCTAAATAACCCCATTGAAATTCTTTGTTTTCTTGTTACTGATAGACAGAATAAAGACAATCAGGACAGGAAAAGAGAAGAGAAGAGCTTTTTCAAGTGGTTTGTTTTAAGAACCGGCTCGTGTATTCCCCAATCTCAATGTTGTGATTTGTGACTTTGTAATTAATGAAGTAAATAAATACATAAAAAAAGCAAACAAGCATAGCTGTAAAATATTCACGAAGAATGAACAGAAAGAAGTGAAATGAGTAAAAAAATAAAAAATAAAAAAAAAAGAACAAAACCTAACTGCATTTGTTTGGAAAAATAAATGTTATGCTTGCTACATTTGCAGTTATGTGATTTTTTTTTAAAAATCATTTCCAGTTTTATTATTTTATCTTTTCTTTGATTGTTTTAACCATTTTCCATTACCCAAAAGATATTTTCTGAACTATGAGAATTTTAATTAACTCTTCTGTTTTTTGTTTGCATTTCTTATATGTATATTATTACTTTTACTTATTTTACATGTGTTCAGAAGAATATAAAGAAAAAATATCAGAAATGTAAATAAAAGTTGAATACAATAACAAACACAACAAAATAGCCTTTTAACATTACTAATTATTGTTTGGTGATTTTTGATACCAAGCATTGCGTCATTTGTGATCTGTTTATAAAAAATAAGATGCAAAAGAGATATGCTTTATTCATTGAAACAAATTCTTTTTTATCTAAAGATTCTGGATGAAAAAGCTTAGTTCTTCACTAATCAGTTCATTTTACAAGACAGTAATTTGCTTCAATAAATTCTTTTATTTTTTTTTTTCAGATTTTGAAGAGTCAAAGAATAATTAGATTTGTGTTTAGTTCCAAACATTTGTATCAACTTTTGATGCATAATCCTTGTGAATACTTTTCACATTCTTTCCTTTATAAATTTGATGGCATTTAATGACATTATGTTTTTGTTTTTCAATCACATTCCATAAAGTGGTTGAACCAAATATAATTTTCAATGGGATGAAAAACTTTCACAATTTAAAAGAGATGAGCTTTATTTATGCCATGTTATGATGGCAAGTAACAGTCAAAATTATTATTACAGTTCAAATAAATCATCTTCCATTGATTCAAAGTAATAGAGAAGAAGGGCTATCAATAATTAATGACCAAAGTATATTAAATCTGAATGCAACCTAGGAAGCCATTTTTACAAGTTTTATTTTTTTAATGTAAAAACAAGCTTTAATACAAAATATATAATAGTAATTTTTCAGACATATATACTGTCTTGAGCTCTCTAAATTTTACATCAACTTTTTTTATCAAAATATATGGTGGAATCCTCCATCACTCTTTTGATGTATGAAGGACTAGCAGTTCAGCTTTAAAATTAAATTGTCAGACTACTCACACATAGAATTGATTATATTGCTGAAGACTTGTGTAGAATCAGCTACACTTTTGAGATAAACTCATTGAATTATGAGTTGAAATCCTAAACTGGTTAGCAACCAAGATTAGAGAATTTGGTCTGCTCTGCTATTTAACCCATAACTGGAGGGATGGAGATGGATACATACTTTTCCAAGGGTATTTATCCAAAAGTGAAAATAGTGAACTTGGCTGAAATTCAAACACAACTTTCTAGTGTCTTCATTAGCTGATACACTGTTTATATATATATATATATATATATATATATATATATATATATATATCATCCATGGACTGTTTCGCTGTATCACAGCTCTTCAGTATGGCCAGACATCTGATTGCTTCAAGCTGGGATCAAAATGTGACTGATTTGACATCAGTCAAATATCTTGCCCCTAAGCTATTCATACTTGAATAATGCTTAATAGTAGTAGGAGCCACTGTTTTTTTAAAACCCCGTTCCCTAGAGAGCTCAACCAGATTTCTGGGAGCATAAATAGTCATCCACAGACAGACTGTTTTGCTGTATCACAGCTCCTCAGTGGGGCTAGACATCTGATTGTTTCAAGCCGGGATCGAAACACGACTGATTGGACATCAGTCACACACACATATATATACATATATATATATATATATATATATATATATATATATATATAATGTATATATGTATGTATATGTATTAGAGCTATGACTTTTTTGTAATCCTATGTTCCGATGTCATAAATCAATGAACTTTGTTCAAAAGTAATGAAAAGGGCATTAATTTGTTTTAGTTCTTGAAAAAGGTCACTCCAAAAACTGAAAATACAATTTTAACAACTATGCAATAAGGGTAAAAAAATCAATAGGACACATAATAAGGAAAAGACTCAAAGAATGTAACACTCATGGATCATGCTAAAAGCAAGAGAAGCAGAAGGAAAGTAAGCAACCTATGAATGGATACACAAATAAAGAGTCAGGGGAAATGGTCAAAAGTTACTTTGAGCAACAAAAGACAGAAAATTGTCAAGAGCCATAATCACCTACATCCTAAACACATGACACTAAAGAAATTCAGAGATTCTTTTTGGTCAGTGATTCAAAATCTTATTTAAAATCTGCCATGTTCTAATAAACAAAATTTCCAGCATATTTAAAAATATTGGTTATTATAAAAGAAACATGAAAGGTAATTTACTTTATTTTATTAATGGTCCATAAAAATAACTCATAGTGGAGTCCAACTAAAGCTGTATATTTGTACCAAAATTACTTGAGATACCTATATTGATCACAGGCATAAAACTTTATAGCTGTTGTAAGTTATACATATATTTATATAAGAGAGAAAAAGTAACCTTTGGAGAGCTGGCTATGGCTACCCCTTTCAGCCATTAATTTATTGCTCCATAAAGAGGTTTAATTTTATTTGCATTCAAATTATCATGAAGCATTGCAAATTCTATTATGTCAAAATGGTTTCTTTTCACTAAAAATCCATTAATTATAAATTTTATGCTGTAAGAGAAATTAGCATGAATTAGTCTTGTACACCAAGTTTTAAATGGCAGATATTATAATCTGTCAGTTTTTCTTAATTCAGTTATGGTAGTGTAAGTACTAAATACAACATACTATTCAATTAGATAAAACTTTCAAAGTGTTAATTCACTGTCTGAAAGATTTAACCATGATAGCTATACTTAGTTAAAAAGTTGGAGTAACATAATATTCCTAAGTGAATATTTGCCTAACAGTACTTTAAATTCTCACTTCTGCATCAGCTGGAATACAGACATTTTTATCTGGCTTTGAAGATCACCTTTTCTGAACTGCAGAAGTTTTCATACACAGATGATGCAAGAAAAGATTTGAACTATATCCTTAATCATTACATATTCACAATTTATCAATTTCTGCAAATGTAAGTATTTACTATGTCAAATTATATATATATATATATATATATATATATTGATATTAAATATCTACAGATGGTTCTCATATTATACAAGTAGATAAAAGTAGATGCCAGGAATATTTTCTATGGCTTTTTTTTAGTTTCCATGTAAAGTCTCACTATTGTTTTGGTGAATATCACAAAATTTTCAGTTGCTGCTGCAGCCTTTATCTGTACTTAATACTGAATAGATTTTTTGAAAAACACCATTTAGTATAAAACACTGACAAAGCTTGTAGGTGCAACATAAAATATTATGTTTTTCAAAAAACTTCATTTTTGCTCTCAAAAGGTCAACTAAATAATTTAAAGGAAAAAAAATGCTATTCAAAAATGTTTATCATCCACATTTTATATAAGTAATAACTTAAAGTTTATATACCTAACTGCTCTCTTTCACTCCACATTTATGTTTGTACAGAGGTGCTGAAAAGTCTTCAGCCTAAGCATGAAACCATTTTACCCACAAAATGTTGTTTTCTTTTTTTCAACATGTCCTCTGCTGTATGTCAAGTATGAATTTAGAAAAACACTTTGCAAGAATTTTTTTGTATATGGTTGGAGTTCAGAGGTTCTTTTGGGGCAGTGATTCAAAATCTTATTTAAAATCTATCATGTTCTAATAAATAAGATTAATTATAATTATAAATATTGATTATTATAAAAAATATGAAAGGTAATTCATTTTATTTTATTAATGGTCCGTGAAAATACCTCATTATGATGTCCACTAATGTATTGGTTTACTGTATATATTTACCAAAATTACTTGAGATATTTATCTTGATCAAAGACATAAAATTTTATAGCCACTGTAAATTATACATGCATTTACATCAGGAGAGATATAATTAAAAAGCTTCGTAACTTATTAAAAAGTTAAAAAAAGAAAATCAATGTATAAAAGGCTGATGATTATAGAATATCAAGGAATCTATATTAACATGTAAAATAATAATTTATTCAAGTATATTTTTTGGGTTGGTTGAATTTACAACATATCAAATTTTGAAATCAGTCTTTTTTTATTATATTTAGTTTATAAGATTTACTTGGTTCAGGGATAGGTAAACATTAGTCATTAATATTTGAATCGATAAGTCTTTGCATGATAAATGACACCTTTTCGAGGTCTTACCCCTCTGCAGGGTTAACAGCTAACATATTCTGGGCTTCTAGGATGTGTTCATGAAACATGTTTTGGACTATATCATTTGTATTTACTTACAAAAATGTATGTTGCATTTTGGTTATATAATAATAACCAACATGATAGGATAGTTTATACTCTTTTTCATCCTCAATATACAACATCCACTGAGGATGTGGGCAATCATAGCTCTACACAACTATCTTTTGTGGCCTTGAGCAGCATTTCTACATTTGCTAAGCTTCCTCCCCACCCCTATTCTGCCATCCATTCACACAAGCTGCCTTCATCTTGTCCTTTATATACCTTCTTCCTCATTATGTGTCCAAGAAATTTCAGCCGTCTCTGATTGAGTGCAAGTATTCTTTTTGCAAACATTTTCTTTCAGACTTTGGTATTACTTACTCACTCTATCCAGGGAATACTCCCAGTATCATTCTATTGAACCACATTTCTGTTGTCTTCAATTTCCTCTTTAACTGTGGGGAGATGGATTGTCCACCACATCAGTATTCTTTAAATAAGGATAGATAATACGAGCCAAAAGCTATCTGATATATATATCTTGAAAACTTTACCAAAATCAGTTGGTTAATATCAGTTTCACTGTAAAAATGTAGACATATATATATATATATATATATATATATATATATACACACACACACACACACACACACACACACACATACACGTGTGTGTGTGTGTTCATATATATTTCTATGTTTTTGACATGAATAAATTAATGTCCTCAGGCACTTGGCCCAAAATGATGAGAAAAAGTATTTTCTGTGTTGCATCTTCATCCCATGTGAAAGATAAGATGAAACTTCTGGGAAACATTGAAGTATAAACATAGATTGCTTTTCTGAGAAAAAATAAAGCTACAGACTGACACAGATTGAATGATTATTCTGTGAAAGGAGAGAAAGAAATGTCTGGCAGAAAGGAAATACTTTATTCCCCGATTTCAAAATGATAGTTGGAAGCAAAAATTCCCAAAATGAAAAGAGAATGAATAGTGTCTTGAAAATTAGTCATGGCATCAAAACTGAAATCAGGTTATGGGTCATGCAGAGGAATAATATTACTTTTATTGCACTGCAAATAATCTTTTGGATATTATCTTTTTAAAAAGGGAAAATCTACTTTTATGTGGGCATTAATGTTGCTTTCTGACACAGAGTAACACCATTTCATGCATTTATATTAAACTTAAGTAGCTTTATTCCTTAGCAATATTAAACCCTTCATCTTTTGGGAGAGCACAGGCTGTACAAAACTCGCTTTTCTAAATCTAATGCACTCCAGTGTGCAAAGATTAAATGATTACAACTTAATACAGTGTCTTATCAATAAAAATGTTATGATAAAAATTATGAACTAATTCCAAGCTTTGTTCAGACAATTGAACTTTTTTTTTATTGTTGATTTCAGAATACTATGGATGAAACATGTGAACAACAAATTTTCAGAGATAACAGAAGCAATAAGGACACTTAAACTTATCAGAAAGAAATATTTGAGATTTCTAGGGTACATAATGTGGAAAGAGGTCTTGGAAAATTTGGTACTCATAACTGTAAGTTTGTGCAAATGGATTGTGGAACAAGGTTTAGGAGCGATAACAAAAAGACAAAATTTATTAACAGCTACAAAGGACAGGAAATTGTAGTTATTTCCCTACAAGGAAACATTTGGTATTCATTGACTGAGCAGCCAGTACTGCTTACAGTTGAAATTTATAAAATCTTTCTCTTAGAACAATTTTTCAGAAAATAGGTTTCTTAAATCCAGTAGCTGTTATCACTCTTTCCAGTACTGATGGTGGTGGGTCCTTCCTGACCATTTATTTAAAATAATGTGGAATACCAACATCTTGATTATGTCATTATTTTCTCTTTGAGCTATATGTATTATTTATTTTAGTTATTGCTGCTGTTGATGTGGTTTCTGTTATTTGGTACAAATTTTTGTTTGTGATTCTGCAGGGCCAGTCCACAATGTTCAGAGAAGGATGGTCTTTGTCAAGACACTCAGGCTTCACTTGGTCAAAACAATTTTTGACCATAAAAAATTTGATCCTCATAACTGCAAGCTTGAGTAAGTAGATCATGAAACAGGGTTTAGGTAAGATAAAAACAATGATAAAATTTATTAAGAGCTACAAAGGACAGGAAATTGTAGAGCCAGGATCACCAATGTCCTGAAAGGACATGACACATAGAAGAAAAAGAATTGTTGATTTGGTTGCTACAATATTTTGACTGATCCATAGCAATTTAATTATACAGACAAAGCTGAGAATATTAATAGCTACTCTCAGTTACAGAAAATAAAATAAGGCACTTGTTTAAAGCATCTAAATTATAAGCCAAATTGATAGTACTATGACTTTGAGGCATTTGCCAAGCAAGTCTGTTCAATGTCTGATCCCTTGAATCCAAGCCTTGCCTTGTCCCTTATGCTTGATTTAGATCATAAGGATCAAATTGTCGACATGAATTGTTGAATTACTCTAGTCCAGTCAAATTGAAGCCACATGTCATAGGATAAATTGCAATGAAGAAAATGTTTAATATACTGTTTCTTGTACAGAGCTGATGGTACAATATCAGTTCTTCAGGTAGAAATATATGTTCTTCATGCAGGAATATATTTGTCATGCAATGTTATTCAACTCTTTCCTTTTTAAATATTTCGTGACACTTTGTTTGTCATGACTAAGTCTAGACAAGGCTTCTGGGACACAATGCAAAGTCAGACATCTTCTTCAGTAGCAGGAAGTCATGTGAGTTTGGTGACGTGGTTGTCTCTTGCCTGGTGTCTGGTGACCTCTCTCTGGTTGTTGCTTCAAACTTCTGTTTATATGAATCTTCACTCAAAACTGGCATGGTGTCTGACATAGTTTGGGATTTTGGTGATTCCCCTAATTTCCACAGAGTTCTTTGTTTGACTATGGGAAATTAATCACATGCCCAATTTTGGTGAAATCCCTCCACTAAGGAGTAGTGGTAGCAGAATATATTGACCCACCCTAACTCTTTCCTTCTCGTATTGGTGCCTTATACCAATACTGCCCAAGGGGTGAAGGCAATTCTTCTACCACCATTGGTGTTCTAAGACCTTTCACTTCTATGTTCACCTGACCATTCTGATCTCTAGACTGCAGGGGCATGCAGGTGGGGCTTAGCTACAATTAATAATTTTAATTAATGTCCAAAATTTTCATGAACAGAATTCCTCAACCCCTTCCACCTTCCCAGTCGAAAACTCACCAGCTGTTCTCCTGACAGCCTCTTCTTGTGGCACCTTGACTCTTATCTATCGAAATTTCACTGCTTCAATGATTCCTACCATCCCTTTTTCTGACACATGATAAAAAAAAACAATTCTCCAACTTTTGCCTTTGCCTCCAAAAAAACCATAATATCACCTCTCAACTGACTTTCAATACCAGGTTATGGCTAGCAGATAATTACATAAGCTGGATTTTAAACATAATAGTGTCTCCATTTCATAGTCAGTTGTCAATTTCGGCCATAGTTTTTTTTTTTTTTTTTTTTTGTAGCAAAAATCAGATGTTTCTGTCCTTCCCCTGCCTTTATCCAAAGAAGAAAAAAAACAAACACTTTGAATTTACTAAATTCTGGTTTTGACTCTCAGTATGTTTATCAATCTATCTTTCAACCCTTGAAGTGTCACATCTCTCTCAGTGTAGCCATTGAGCTATGCTTTCAACATTTAAACTGTCACAGTAAATAAAGTAGATTGTTACCAGTTCAGAAAATCAGTGGTGCTCAGGTGTTCTTAACATTAATTGTAAATTTAAATTTTATTCCAGTTGGCATATAGCTGAGTAGTTAGAAAATTATTCTTCCAGTCAGAAGATACGGGTTTGAATCTCACCATTGTCAATTAGTCAGGACAAATTTATGTTATCTGCCTGGGGTGATGATCCCAGCATGTGGCATTGTTGGGAAGTGCCAAAAAACCATACTACACATTGACCCAAGCCTAGTAAGTGAATTAAGTTGATTAAACTTTCCAAAAGTTGTTAACAGTTTTCACAAGTGCTCAGGACTGATAGTTCAAGTATATTGGTAATGGGGAGATTCCATACAGGAAACATGATTGTTGATCATCTAAACACGGACAACAACAGTATAGATTTGCCCTGATAGGTCCACTGCTGATACCCTAATTATTATTATACACAGAATCAGAGAGATATTAGACAATAAATACATCATGAGGACAATCAACTTAAAGAAACTGAAGGCTCTTGACAGTGTGTGACAGAGTGCTGTTACACAAACTCACTCTTTGCTAAAATATTCAGACATAAGAAACCAATGTTTTGCTTCATCCTATTTTAGAACTGCTTTTATAACCTATAAATTACAGGAAACAAATGTTTCTGCTAAGACTCTGAATATAATCTTGAGAAACTCTTGTGACTCAATAAAATTTGACAGGCATTAAACTTCCCCTATAATAAAATAACTTCTTAGACACATACTTGTATTAATAAAAGATAATTTACAGTTAAGATAAGGAAATTATATGAATATATAAAATAATTTCACAAGGTGAAAAGATTATATTAAACAACTGAAAATTTATTTTCTTGACATTACAGAGAGAAAAGTCTAAAATTTTTAATATCCATATATCATAGAAATCTGAGGTTTTTATTATCAATGATGAGTGTAATAATAACAAGTTTCATCTGAAATATGGAAATTATATCAGAGGAACAAGGTTGCCAACCAAAATAGGAAATTATCTCTAATACAGATAAAGCTTAAACTGTGAAAATTATATATCATTTTAGAAAAACCAATGAGAAAATTTGAGAATTATATGTAACTTACAAAGTTGCAAAATAGCATCTAAAAACAGGAAATTGTGAGCCATATACTTATCATAAATTGCTTTGCAATTGGGTTGTTTTAGAAGAATCTTGCAGCTTTGAAAAAACATTAGTACATCTATTCATACATTCATAGTGACATTTTCAAATTCCAAGATCAAGAATCAAGTTTAAAATTATTGTGTAAAGTATTTTCCATACTGACAGATTAAGCATTACATTTACAATAAAATGTCACATAACTAAACATATTTTTAGAAATGATAATTTTGTTAAATATTCTACAACATATCTTAAATAACCCAGTATACATTTTGATAAAGAGTTGGAAGAGGAATCTGTGAAAAGAATAAGGTTAATACCAGGGTGAATATTTAAAATAGTTTATCAAGTCTTTAGGATATAAACTAAAGTTAAACTCAATGCAGAAAGAAATAAGCATAAAACTTATTTTGAAAAAATATTTTGTAAACTTGGATCATCCTGCCCACAAAAAAAAATGGTGTAAAAAAAAAAAAAAAAAAAAAAAAAAAAAGGGATTTTCTTTCTATTGTCCCTGCTATTACTTTAACTACCATCACTCATTAGTAAAAAAAAAGCTATAATTAGCATTGTAATAAAATCTAAACATATGATGACAGTGAATTTACAACCAAAATATTAAACACTATTTATTAGTTTATTTAAAAGAACAATTTTTATATTTGCAACATTCTAAAAACTAATGCAATATAATATTTATCATTTACCAATTTATAAAGAAATAAATATGAATATTTTTTAATATAAACTTTTGCTAAGTTATTAAAATATGTGAACCACCAATAAAGGAAATTCTTATTATTTACCATTTTATAAAGTTTGAATCAATTGGCAAATAACTGATGTTTTGCCAACCATTTCAATAAACAATCTAATAAATAAATAGTGTTTATTATTTTTGTTGCCAATTCTCAAGAACAATACAAATATATAAATTCACTTTCATATGCTTAGTTTTATAACAATTCTAATCATCACTTTTTAAAAACTTTACCAAGGAGATGAAGATAGTTAAAATAATAGCAGTGTCAAGAGAAAAACGGATCTTTTTACGCTCCTCTGTTTTTTTTCAGGCACAAAGGTTAAAGTTTGTCAAAATTTGACTTCTTGAATATTAAAGAATAGAAAGTGGATGGGATTTTTTTTCAGCAATGACATTTCTTATGCTAATTTCTCATTTAAAAATGATACTATCTTTAAGTATGCTGTAATAAGAGAAGAAATTCCTGAGATTACAAGTACTGTTGAGCCTATACAAAGTTTATTTTCTGGAGATTCAAAAAAATAAATCTTATTTGATAGAGCTTCAATCCAGAATATTTCTTAAAAAGTAACCAACATGGTTTTACTTAGTAAAATGACTACTCAGTCTAAAAGATAACAATTAAAATGATGCTAGGCAAAAGAAATTGACAACATCATGAAAACATCTATTTGTTTCATTTTTACTCAGAAGTTCTAAGTGTATAAAAATCAATGGAATACTGAAGAATGAATTAATGTTATTTTGCTAATGTCCCATTGATTACTAGATATAGCATAATGTGAAATATTCCAATATAATAGAATACCTACAATAAACTGTGTACAAAACAAGTTTCTCACTAATGAGGTGTTACAAGAAAGTCAAAATGAGGCTGTTGTTGATGCCAATGGGGGGGTCACTTGAAATACTAATGATTTTTAATGCACTATTTTGAGTATCACTATGTATTCAGCTCAATATCTCCACTTGTATTGTGTCAATGTGAGTAAGAATTAAACAAACCGATTGTGACAGTCAGAACATCATAAATGATAAAGTATGTGACTTGAAATGGTGATTTGTGACCAAAGTCATTGCTCTATAGTGGGCTAAGTCAATTGTTAGCTATGATGACATACTGCTTTTATCTCTTGCTGAAAATCAAATCAACCCTATTTTCACCAAGTGAAAGGATTTTCTTCTGTGGTGTTAAATAGTGTGACACATATGATCTGTATTGGCTCCTTTTATTGTCACCAACAGGAAAAGTTTGCTGACTATTGGTCAGTGAGTGAAAGCAACTTCCCAGTCCTAGCATTTGCAAACCCATGCATTTTTATCAAGGTAAAAATTTCCACTGAAAATTTTGAGGAAGAAATTACATTTTTACCAGGAATTCACTCTCCTGGACTAAGCATGAACAACTATTTTTTTTAATCAATTTCACCCAAAGCAAGGCAGTAAAGCCACTACAATACAAGGAATTACTGGACATTTAAGAATTAGAAAAAAGAAACTTTACTAAGAAGCAAAAACACAAGAAGAGTAATCAGGAGGACAGCAGAATGTGATTAAAATTGTATTTAAATTTTTGAAGAATAAATTTGGCTAGAATGCATGAAGAGAATCCCACAATCAAGAAGTGCAACAGAAGAAACTGTTAGCATAGAAATTACAGTTGCATCTAATCAACTCAACTGTAAATTGGTGAGACCTTGTTCCTAGTCTATTACTGTGCTTAAATTCATAAATTCTAAATACCCTGGCAAAGAGCTCATCCAAACAATTGCCACGGAAGTATTTTTAGAAAAGGCACATGGAGGCAACTTTACATCAGTGGGAAAATGACTGAAGCCAAGATGCCAATAATATTGTTGATTCTTCTTTGGATTTTATAAAGGATCTCTAGATATAAGATGGGAGCACTAGACCATATGTGGTAGCAATATTCTAAACATGGGCAAATGGTAGACTTATAGAGATGTAGAATAGATTCAGAAGAGAAAAATTATCTAGCACAACACAGTAAACCAAATTTCTTAGCAGCTGACCTAGCAATAGATTCAATATGGTATTTCGACTTGATGTCAGCTGAAAATACTAGCCTGAGAAGGCACAACAAGTCACTCTCCTAGAGGTTAGTATCAGCCATGCTGATGGAAGGCAGAAAGTGGTCTCTCAGATGAGCAGTTTAGTTTTGGTGTTGTTAAAATTAAGAAACCATCCTTCACCTCAGTTAACAACAGAAGGATGTTTAATGAAGATCAAAATTGTTATAATTGTAATCGTCTGCAAGACTAGCGTTGCTATTCATTGCATCATAGAGAACGGACATAGATATTTTTTTAGTCTTTGATTAAAAAAGTAAATTTCATTTACATATGCTCTTTGTGATGAAATTTTATATCTATGATGTGTAGTGGAAAGATTCAGTAATTTTGCATGTTTATTAACATCTAAATTCAAGATACTAAAACACAAAACTCACTTGTTCTTGGAAAATATATTTAATAGATTCTAAGTATCAAATGATACAATAATTATATTGGAATAAGACACATAAATGTATGAAAGTTCAACTATCTGGTTAGTGAAATAAAAGCTGACTGTGTCACAGAAATCTAAAAGTGTACAGAAAAAAGAACAAGATGCTTTTTTGAAAGATAAGTAAGGCTTTAAAAAAGAAAACGACATCAGAAAGAAAGAAAAGAGTGAATGAATGCCAGATAATTTCCTCACAAAAAAAGACATGACCGAAGTGACCATCTGTTGTTTATTAACAAATGTTAAGAAAACCACAGATAAATGGTAATATAAGCCTTTTCCCTACAAGGAAACATTTGGCATTCATTGACTGAGCAGGTAGCATAACTTTCAGTTGAAATTTATAAAATCTTTCCCTCAAAACAATTTTTGAAGAAAATAGTTTTCTCAAGTCCAGTAATTAACGTTGATCTTTTCACAAACTGATCAAAGAGTTTAATCATAAGGTTAACCATTGAGTTTATTCCTGTAAAAGGCTTAGTGCATACGTATAAATATGTGTGTGTGTGTGTGTATGCAATTAATGGATTTTAATCTATCATTATTCTAATTACTTTACATGTGCTTGAGTAGACATCCCTGCCTACTAAAAATGTACACACATTTCAGGTAAGGACAAACTTGTATAGATATTGTAATATTATATTTATTCAGAGATCACACGATTAATACAAATTACTTTGTACTCTACAATCACAAGAGTTGCTCAAAATTGTGGCCTTTAGCTTCCAGACATTTATTAACACAGTGAACTACTACTTGGGCAATGTTAGCCAAAGTGTCTAGTGGAATTTCTGCACACGCATTTTCAATTTCTTGTCTAAGGGGTGCCAATATAATGCCATCTGTTGAGAAAATATACTACAGTAAACAACGTTATTGTAATTTGATAAAACTATGAAAGTTAAGTTTTTCCTTTCCTGAAGTGTGTATACATTTTTTTGGCAGGCACCCTAAGTGTGTGTGTGTGTGTGTGTGTATAGTAAAATTATTCCTTTCCATATGGGAAATATTGATCAAAATTACTGTAGATTGAACTTTATAAAATCTTTTTCTTAAACCAGTTTTTCAGGAAAATAGGTTTCTTGAGTTCAGTAACTGTTATTATTATTTTTAGCATTAATGGAAGTTTCCTTCCGAACCTTTTGATTAAAATAGTGTGGAAAGATTACTTATAGTATTATTTTGAACATGCTCATCACATCCAAGCTTGCCAATTGGAATCAAACCCTCTCAGAAATAATCATTGCATATGCTAAGATATGAGGACCGCCTTAGTTGGCCTAGCATAGAAATAAATACAATACAACAGCATGGCTGATGCTCAACTTCTGGAGAGGAACACACTGCACCTTCTTGGCCTCACATTTTCAATTGACTTGAAGTGGTTATTTACACTATTAACATTGTTTGAACTGTTGTCCTCATCTTTATTGCCATATTCACATTTTGGCCATTGTAAACACCATCCTTCTTCAGGTGATTGGAAATTCAAACTGAACTCTTTATTTCATCCAACAGGGTAGATTGTTCTCATTCCAGTGAATAAAAGCATTGGTTGGATCCAGTGACTTGTCACAAAGAATTGTGAGTTTAATATCTGGCTACTGCAGTGGTTAACAAAAACTTGGAGAGTTGAGTTAAAGGGAGATAACAGAGAAATCCGTAAGAGGCATGACACGTGGATCAAGAACAATCTACCCCAGTGGATTGAATAAAGGCTTCAGTTCAAAATTCCAATCACTTAATGAAGGATGGAGTGTACAATGGCCAAAACATCGTGAATATGGCAATAAAGATGAGGACAACAGCCCAGATGATGTAAATAAGTACAATACCTGATCTCATAAATATGGAGAGATAGTAACTTGAAGTGGAATGACTACATCAAATCAATAGCTGCATCTACTGCAAGGAAAGGTGGGTCACTGTGTGATGCTTAAAAATTCTTGTCCATCTTGCACATTTACAAATCTACCATTCACCTGTGCAATGAATTCTGCTGACATATCTGGTCTAGAGCTATCCATCTTGAAGTTCTTGACAAAATCCAAAGAATGATTTGTAATCTAACCGATCCCAACTTCAGTCACTTTTTCACCAATGTGACATAGCTTACCTCAGTTTTTTCTACAAATATTTTCATGGCAACTGCTCTGACAAGCTTTTTTCCCCTGGTGTCCAACTGCATGAGTTAATTATCTTAACATTTGAGTGCAGTAAATCATAAAGGAATAGAGTTTTTAGAATTATTCTTGCATAATCTGTTTGTTCATAATATGTGAAGAAAATCTATCGCATTTTCTGTAGAAATAAAAATATGATCTATGGGTTAAAAAATAAAAATGTGATAGAAGACAAAAGATTTCAAGATATCAAATTTGCATTAAAGTCACATGGGGCAGATGAAGAAGTGGAACACTTGCGAAACCCAGAACCCTCATTTCTAGTGATGAGGGATTAATAGTAACTGTGGTTTCTATCAAACTTTTGTAAAAAATGAAGATGAACAGAGGATTTGTAAGGTAAGGCAAGTTAAGACTGAAATATGAATAGTAGGAGAATTCTTCTAATGTTGAGATTTATAGTATCTTCGGTTTCTATCAATTAGATCTTTGTATAAAATGAAGATGAACAGAGGATTTGTAAGGTAAGTCAAGTCCAGACTGAAATATGAGTGGTACAGAAATTTCCTCCTCCCAACTTCCTGAAATCTGAGCAAAAGACTAAACATCAGATTCTATTTTAAAATCCATGTTTGATCAGTCCAAAAACTTTTCAGAAACCCCCATTCTAACCTTCATGGAATAGACCCACCATGCTACACACATTGTAGCAAACCACCCTCATTCCTTTCGTGAGATGTAAATTCCACTCAAGCAGCTACTTCCTATGAACTGTTGCATTGTGGAACTGATTCCCAAGAGGATGGTTCCCTGATCACTACTGTTCAGATCTAGAGTGAACCCTTATCTTCACCACATGTCCCTATAAACTGCGCCTCTTACTCTATAACCCAAGTGACTATTTGGTCTTGTACAGAGTGAACATCATTTAAAAAAATATGGCACAACAGTTAAAACATTGTGAATAATAAAAAAAATGAAGACATTAATCCAAATGTAAATAATGATAATTTCTTAACTCAGAAGTTCAAAGAGAAATTGACAATATATTTGTTATTTTCCTTTTTAATGACAATCATTTCATATTGAATATTTTTTCAATGTTTTCTGAACATCTCAGATGCAGCCATTGGCTAGTTAAAATTAATTTCTATGCTTTTATTTTCCTTCACAATATTTCATCTCTATGATTACTAGCATTCTATGAGTGTCTATTGTGTTCTGGAATGTTGCTCAATCTTGTGCTAGGCATGCATCTCCCTCTTATACATATCCAATGCAAACTGTGCCTTTTTGCAATTGTCTTCTCTTGACTGTTATATTAAGTTACTTTTCAAATTTGAATGCACTTACAATTCTCAAGCAATTTTTATGGAATCCAAGGCTCATGCTAATTCCATAGACATAATCTTACAGATATGAGTTCATGCACAGGTTTGCCAAATTGGAATAATCTGAAAATCCAGCATAACTGAATTTTGTATTTTACTATTTTAAAATCTGCTAGGTTCACTTGAGCTAATTATAAAAAGAATTTAGTCCTGCCAAGTTTAAAAATTCACTACTTGAAACTCAGTCTGGCAATCATGTGTAACAGGCAGCACACAAAATAAAAATACATGAAAAAGAATTATGTAATGAAAATTAAGAAATAATTTTTTACTACTATATTTTGTTGTTTATAACATGACTTTAAAACGGAATAAAATACAGTCTTGAGTATAATACAACCTCAGAATACAGTATTCACCATGTAATTTGTTTTTAAAGTTATATTATCCACTAAAATCTCAATATTGTACATTTATTCCACTAAAATATTTAATTTTCATGATAAAAGAATAGAAATAAATTGGATATTTAGCATGTTTTTTGCCTAAATTCCATTTCAAAACTTATTTTTGAATTTTCGTTGAAAGGTGCTAACTAGACATATACCTCGTAATAAGGTGTTAATTAATCTATCATACTTTTCTGTTTGATATGACTTTATTACTTTTCCATATATTGATAAACTATGAAAATAAAAAAATATTTCACTAACAATGAAAAGGGAAACAAATATTGCCAACATGTTAAATAGCTTTTGTAAACAATTGTTATCAACACCTGCCTACTTTGTATTTTATTATCTATTGTACTGAGGGTATTTTGCAATCTTGCTGTTTCAAATAAGATATTTTTTAAGCTGAGGAAAAATTTCTGAAAACGTGTACTTATGTATAATACAACCTCCCCCAACAAAAATGAGGACAATAATCCGAATGTAAATAATAAACAGAATCTCTCGATGAAAGAAACAAGAAAGTTCTTTGTTTTCCTTGAAGAGAAAATCAAATATATAATGACAATATTAAAGTAAAACAAACATTTGACAAAAAATGGAATCAGTGTAATTCTTTTCATCAAGCATCATAAAACATTGATACATGATGACCTTTTAAAAATCAAAAGAGTCTCAATCTTTTGTCTAAAAAAAAAAAACAAAAAAAAACTGAATTCTGTCTCAATCAAGACAAGTCAGTCAGAAATTCTTTAACAATGTCGGCAGGTGAGGACTTAGAACACCTGTTCATGTTACAGAGTACATTTTGACTTAAGCAAACGACACTTAAACAGATCTAAAAGTAATTTCAAGACATCAAAGCATTGAATGATTGAGAGGGATACTTTTCATTTCTTTCTCCAATTCAATAAGCAGCAAACTTTCTGAACTCATTTTTGAGAAGAAAATTCTCTTCAGGGAAAAAAAGAAAAGATTATTATTCCATGACTGTAGTTGGAATCAGCTGAATGTCTTCACTATTTAACTAAAAGCTATTAGACCTATGGTTTAACTAAAAGCTTATGGTTTAAACTCCAGTGACAAGTAATAAGATTCTCATATCAATTCCAACATTTTTGAAGACTACTGACAATTATATTTCTTTTTGCTACCCTATTGAACTTATATTTACACTAGAAAAACAGTTAAATTTTTTTCTTTATTTCATATCAGGCTAACCTCTGAGGGGAAGTGCTACACCAGATTATTCACAAGAGGCTGACTTCTAAAGAAAGAAACCACACCAGGTTGACTTCTGAAAAAAGAGAAAATAGTTTTAAACATTCCTTCAGGCAAATCCAATATATTTTCTCTTGGTTTGCACGCCTACCTGGTCTTTTGAACAGGAGTAAAGGTTTATCCCTTGTTTCCTGCTTAGGATTTGATTTCCATCTCCTTCTAAAGTCTTCTCATTATCTTTCACTCCCAGTAACTCCTTGGGTCTTAGTGGAATTACTGCCATGCCTGAGGTGAATTTAAAAAAATCTTAGTACATCAACACTTTCTGCCATAATTTATTTTTGACTTTCTGAAATTAAAACAGCATTATATTTAATCTTTTCCTAGACTATTCCCTGTGTATATACAAGGAAAAATGTGAAGAGGTAGGACAATTCTCTGTGCTGAACTGGGAGCCTTAAACCTAACCTATTTGCTGATTAGTGTTGTTGCTACTTGTCATGTTTGACTTGCTGTCATTTGACATCATTCTTTTTTTAATAACATCTCCCATATTGTACTTATTTCTATGCTAGGCCTATTAAGGAGGTCCTCATAGTATAGCATATGCACTGATTCTTTCAGATATCTAACTTTCCAGTGCTTTTCCTTCTTCAGTATTTTCACTTCAGTTCACAGGGCCTGATGAGTACCCTTTTCTCTCTATACATGATCAGCCATTTCATTGTTTCATCCCTCACTATGGATTTTCAGTGTTCCTCTAGCCTTAATTAAGGAGGTGATTTGTTTCACCTTTATATTCTTTTCCACAACTGCAAAGAATGGAGGATACACAGTTCTTGGTCATATTCTCACCACTGTTAGGTTTTACCCATACTATATGAACCACAGATCTTTTGAATCTTTAATGATAACCTCTTGATGGCAATTTTCTGGTCTTCCTTCTTGACCTGTATGTTTTCACCAGCAGTCACTGCTGCTATGTTTTCAGGGGAGTTGTTATTCTGAAGGGTACACTTGTTGGTATCTATCTAGATTGCCATATGATTTTTGGTTGGTATTGTAGGCATTGAGCAATCCCTTTCTTCACACTGTATGGAGGGTTGGAATTGAAGTTGAGGTATTGCTTGACGATGGTTGGCTTGTGATATATGGATGTTTTGAACCCATTCCATGCAAATTATCAGTACATCCAGGAAGGCTAGCTAATTATTTTTTTTTCTCCTTCCATCATGAACTGGATTAAAGGTCTTATGGTCCAGCAGTATTTGTACAGCTTTCTGGTGTGGCCAGAGTTTCAAGGTGTCATCTCAGCCATACTATTGGCTTCATTATGCCATTGAAGTATATGATGTATATCACCTCCTAAATAAATTTTTGCACTGGCTTGATATCAGTGCCTCCAATTTCATGAGCTGTTGCTTTTGCTGAAAACGATACACAGAAAAGTCTTTTCAACATAACTAGTAGAATTGGTAGAATCCTTAAATAAAATATAAAATAATGTATTTAATACCTCTTTTTGTTTAATTTTATATCTATTTTGTTTTTGAGTTGCTTACATTTTAGCCAAATATGAGTGCAGTTTATTATAAATGAGTTACTTGTTAAAAAGAAATCATATATTAACAAACTCCAGGGTCTGAAAAACAAGTATGAAAATTTCAGTAAAAGAATCATACAAAAAAATCCCAATTTTTTTACACTTTACTACATATGATTCAACTTTTTAAATAATCTATTAACCTATGTATACAATTATTTGTCACTGAATATAAAAATAAAATATGTAAATTCATTCACCCCTCCCCTACTGAGATTCAGCAAAGAGATACAATTAAGAAATAGCCTCTGGGTATTCAACCACAGTCAGTATCATGGCCAAATGAGAGTTATTGGAAAAGTACCAAAATATTTGGAGTTTATTTTACCTGAAACCTCTGCTACACTCATTGCACCAGCAGTGTTTTACAACAAATCTCAATCTATGTTATTATAGCTGGTCACTTTGTCAGACTTATTAGACATTTTTTTCCCTTTCCAAGATTAGCTGAGGTGAATATAAATGTGAGAAATTTTTTTTCAAGAAGGATTCCATTGCTATTAATGATGTATCAGTGTTTAAGATTTACTTGTTTTTAAAACTGCTTTGCATCCATTGTTTTAACTTACATTTTTTAATATTTTTTAACCACTGATTCTTTCTAGTTCATTTTTTGACCATTAAAAAAAAATAGATGAATTACCATAATCCTTTTTTATAGATCACTAAGGAGTATAAGACACAGTTAAAAAAAAGAGAAATTTCAGGAGAAATGTATAAAATGCACCTGATTTTAGAGCAAAGAAAATGACCAAAACTTGTGAAAAAGAAAGGGAAAAGATGAAAATAAAAAGGAACTTTTACTTTACTTTTTTGATTCATAAACATTACGAAAATGTGATAATGACTATTGGGGTATAAGGCAACTAATTAGCCAATATACATTGAGAAAATAATAAATCAAAATTGAATAAATATTAATTGTTTGGTTTTACTTTTTTGTGAAATCTGAGGTATTTCTTTCAATTATTTTTATTTTTGAATTATGTATCATCTTGTATTTCTTTTTATCATGAACTAAATATTTTTACCTTTGAATGATTTCCAAATGCACATAGGTGTACAGAACTGTATGAGACTTCGAGAAACATTATGAAAGATTTATTTCTTTGTTTCAATATACAATTAGATATTATCTCTATGATAAATGGAGAAAACCAGGTTACATTAGATTTATAAATAATAAATCCAATTTGACCTGATTTTGTCCATTTTGTGTCCTGGAAAAAAAAGATTGAGTTTAAAACTAAATTAGCAGTTTCAGCAACTTTTGGAGGAAAAGGATTACAGCACTTTGTTTTTTCTTGGAATTAATAAAATTTGAAACCTAAATTACCATGTTTATTTTCAAAACTGTAACTGTTTATTGGTTACTTTGGAAAGATTAAAGAATTAACAATGGTTTAACAATATCTACAATAAAATTCATTATTCAGAAGAAAAAATACTTGAATATGTTTGAAACTTGATAAAATAAGAATAATTCTATTCATTTTTATTAACCTACATAGATTATATATATATATATATATATATATATATATATATATATATATATATATATATATATATATATATTCTTTTCTATTTCCACCTTTCTCTTTCCTTTTCCTTGGGAGTTTTGGCGGCATACTTTACTTACATTTCTGACCATTGCACGGTATTAAAAGCTGTAGCAGACACATCCACTTTTAGGGTCTGGCCCTTGTGTTAATGCCTCAACATTACTTCACCACCCAAACTGCTATCAACAAATAATATTGTCTTACTCTGTCACCCTCTTTCCTTTCCTCCCTTTTCTTTACCCTTCTCCATTTCCTCTTAACGAGTTTCTCCCTATGGTTTTTGTTCTTTTTTTTCATAAGCAGCTTGCTTGTAAATAGAACTGTCCACAACCATTTTTGGTTCTCACCAGTTGAGATGCAGCCACATCAAAACAAGAATGCATCTTTGTAGTGAGCAAGTTGTTTTTGTCTATACTGCAAGGGAAGACAGATGGATCGGTAATGAATCAAAAAAGGATCAATTTGCGACAGCAACTGCTATCTCTAATAGAGCTAATGCTAACCTTGGTATTAAAATATCAAGGCACACTATTTCCTGAAGATGTAATGAAATAAATCAGAACAGTCGAGTAGCCTCTACGAAGCCTTACATTTCTAAAAAGAATCAAATGAGCTGATTGAAATTTGCCACTGAACATGTCATATGGACAGAAGAACAGTGGGATTGTGTTCATTTCAGCGATGTGTCAAAGTTTAACCTGTTTGGTTGTGATGGGAGAAGGTTCATTTGACACAGTCCGAAGAAACAATATTTGCTTCAGTGCACTAAAAGCAGCGTTAAATTTGGAGGAGGAAGTGTGATGGTGTTTGGCATGATTTCATCTGTTGGTATGGGACATCTTGTTAGGCTACACAGTAAAATTAACGCAACTGTATACAAAGAGATATTGAAGAAACATGTTGTACCTAATTTGAGAACTGCAATTCAACCAGCTGTATTTATGCAAGATAACATGTCATGTCACACAGCGAAGTCTGTTAAGACATTTCCTTCTGAGGAGGATGTTACTGCTATGGAGTGGCCTGCTCAAAGCCCAGACATGAATCCTATTGAGAATGTTTGGAAGTTACTAAATGAAAGAGCTAAGGAAAAGAATCCAACAAACATCGAAGAACTATGGACTAATTTGAAAGGAGAATGGGAGAAAATATCCGTTAATGAATGCAAGACATTAATTCGTTCATGTAGTAAAAGATGTCAAGCTGTTATTGCAAGTAAAGATCTACACATCAAGTACTAATGAATTATGAATGCTATTTTCATTTGGATATGATGTATCCATTATAATAGTATGATTTTGTTAATCGTTCTGATGTTTTTGATCATCTATTTTTTTCAAATGTTATATAATTATTCTTATAACTTTATCAAAATAAGTTTATTGAGCTTTATATTTTGGAATTATATAATTTACCTTTATATCGTTATTTTTCCTTGATAAAATGTTCTATGAAGCTTTAAAAGAAAATGTTATTTCACATTTAGACTTTTTCTTAACATCGTTCTGATCTTTATGCTCGCTACTATATGTAGGAGATACTATCAAGATAAGTAGTATTTTCAAAAAACTGAGTCAGTGGAATGAAGGACATGATTGAACAAAGTAGCAAGTACAAAAAGCATTCTGCAAGGAAGAGAGTT
Organism: Acanthosepion esculentum; assembly: GCA_964036315.1. Classification (NCBI taxonomy): domain Eukaryota; kingdom Metazoa; phylum Mollusca; class Cephalopoda; order Sepiida; family Sepiidae; genus Acanthosepion; species Acanthosepion esculentum. Next base: position 30,522,594 of record OZ038475.1, on the reverse strand, counting down.
CCATTAGATCCAGATTCTTCTTTGATGAGTCTTGTTCCTACAAGACAGAGGCAATCATGGCTCTCCACATGTTCCTATCTATTGAAATGATAAGCAACATTTGACTCCTTAGCATTCCATTGTCTCTGTTAATTCATACAAAGTTAATTGTCATCTCCATCTACACTTTATACCATCTGTGAGTATTATATTTTCCAGGCCACTTTCTTCATTATGTCTCCCACTGTGATTTTTTTATGGCTTTTGCAGGTTATCTAAAGCCAGAAAATATTTTTAGATTGTAAGAATCTTTATGAGATAATGATTTTTACTGATGTAAGTTGTACTAATTAAGACATATCCTAAGAGTATTTACACACAAGGGAATATAGTGAACCTGACTGGAATTCAAACTCAGCTCTTCAATTTCCAATTCCAAGCTGTTACCCATTATACCACCTGCACATCCAAGCTTACACTACCTGCATAGCCAAGTAGCCACCTATATAGATGCTGACCAGAATCAAAGTTTAACTTTGGTGATCATATGACAACCAGTGTTTCAATGTGACATGGCCATAAGCTTTTGTGTCCCACAAATTGCAATTGTTTCCTGCTGATTTTAAGTATAAGTGTTCTTTTCATTTCAATTTTCTTGAAAACTTTGTTGCTCACATGTTCAGTCTTTGGTATTCTCATTATCCTTCTGTAGAACCACATTTCTGTTACTTCACATTTTTATTTGCATTTGCAAGGAAATTGTCTAGTATTCCCTGCTTTCTTTTGCTACATTGGAATCTGCTATTAATACAGTGTCCTCTATAGATCTTGTTATGGCCACCGATAATAAGTCTTATAAATCTTTTACTTCTCTTAGGATAATGGTTTTGGGAGTGCTAGGTTCAAACAAACACAGTGCAGCACAAGTTTTATTCATGTATAGGTTAAAGAATCCAGTAAGAAAATTATTTTTGTCTTGCACTCCTTTATATTTTTTGTATTTGTTCCATTCATTCCTTATCCATATGCAGACAGTTCATTGCCTGTAAATGGGTAAGACTATTATATCTTTCCTGAAATATATCAAGATTTTCTATCAGTTGAAATAATTCTGTGTCATAACTTAGCAAATGCTTTTGCATAATCTATGAAACACAGAAATGTTTTACTGATGTCGTATCCACTAAAATATTTAATAAAATATGCAACATATTTCACACAATAAAACTAATTATTATGTTAATTATAAACTTATTAATTTTAAACATGAGAAGCATTTTTTACCCAACAATAGCTACATAAACATTAAAACATGCCTACAAAATATTTATAAACCAATAACACACAAAGTGTTTACATCTTGAAACACACTAATTAAACTGTACAATACAAAACCATAGAATACAAATCAGTAAGGTTGTTTTATTAGTCATCATAATTCAGGTAGATACTGCCAAAATATCACACGGATGTAGTAGTAGACATATCACATGGCTTTTTAGGGTCAATTAGGAATAGATAAAATAATTCTGGAGCTGATTCCTTAGGAAAAACGTATAAAAATCATGAAGTACAGACCCCAGCAAAAAGACAAATGCCACCAAGGTCCACGTACTCTAGCAGCTGATATTCAAGGCCCTATTCACATCCACATGCAAAAGCAACAACAGCCAAACTACAAAAAGACTGCCTCAGACAACAGTGCCACCAACCTCCTTTATCCACATTACTACTACACATACACACCCATACTGACTCTTTCACACAAACACATATGTAACCACATTTCATTGTTCTCATATACTTACACAATACAGTTTATATTCTAAGAACTCTATTAACAACCAAAGCAAAAGAGCATGTCACTCATTCAATACATTCAACCAACTTGTTGTATACTTGTGGTTATATTAATGTTATTTGTTAATACAATGTTGTCTTTTCCTACTGGATTTTATTCTTTCAATGAAAATTGTGGAATTATTCTAAATGGTTGAATTATGAGCAGTCCCACAATAATATTTTGTGTTATCGTATCAAATCCTGACAGTCCAAATTTTGATGTTTAACAAAAACACAAGCAGAAGGATTCCTACACTGCATTTGTATTTCTCATTCTGAGAACATTTCTTGTTCCAATGTTTTCAAAACAAACTTTCTATATATCAAATTTCATTTAACTCATAAAAATATATGCATCTCTTAGCAAAATATTCTCTGTTCAGCTCAATGAGTACATAACATGTTTTTCTTTTATTCTGAAATAATTTTTCGGTTGAATAAAGCAAGCAAATGATGAATTTACTGCAGAAACTGATTTTTTTCTGACTTTCATAGGTTGAAAGAAAAGAAAGAGAAATTTGTTCTTTTTCTTGATTTCATGATGATATGATATCAGATTTTATTATGCAAGTCTGTCTTCACAATAAAATTGCTATTTACCCACTGATGTTGCTAAAATTTTCAGAATATATTTATATGAGCAATACATCATGTGAATTTCAGCTGATGAAAAATACTGATAATAAATGGTTTTGGGAGTGTTAGGTTTTATCAAGCAAACACAGTGCAACATAAATTTTTATTCATGAATAAATTCAAAAGATATAGGCTAGAGAAAGGAATTTATTTAACAATTTTCCCAATACCTGAATAAATTGTTATTCTATTATTTTAAATGTTAATCTTTGACATTCATTTGATTTTCAGCCTTTTTTTTATATATACTTTTCTACTGTTTCAACTTAAAATTTCTTTTAGCAGTTTTTATTACTCCCCCAAAATATACTTTGTTTGAATAATGTTTTTCATTCTCATATACACATCTTTTAATAATGGACAGAAGTTTTGTCCTGAATTAATATGTGGAGAGGCTGTGGGCCATTCCATTAATTTGATGTCTTTGAAAGACTTTTTTTTCTAATAAAGTAGACAATATTTATTGACACAGAATATGAATAAAAAAGAACTAGCTCAAAAATTTAGCATTTATCTTGACACCATCATCAATTTTAAAAAGATATGTAATTTTCCTTCCTACTATATTAGTATGAAACATTACACTACCTTCTGCTGTTTTTGTTGGTTGGCTATTCCCATGAAGGACCCAAACTCTTGTCCCACCATCAGGTCAATCCAATGTAGCTCTACATTCATCATTAAAAATTATTGATGAGAAATCAGTTTTCATGTACCTCTTCACCAAACTTACACATTTCTCTGTCATGTTTACGTAGTTGCTTTCATATTTTTAGCCAATGTTCTTAATGTTCTGTTTATTTTCTGTTTTCATTTACAACACCAACTTTTTCAAATATTTTCTTGTTTGACAATTTATTTTTCTTGCTCATTACCATTTTAGAATTTTTTTAAAATCTCATTTTTCAATAGTATTTACATTATGATCATTACTAGTGGTAGTTACTATAGCAGTTTTATAACTCATAAATAGTTCCTATTTTTAATTAATGTTCACCCAATTCAGCACCCAAGAGCCATTCAGGTTAGAGGGTTATCATATGAAGTTACAGTCTGGATGTAAGTAGAGGAAGTAAGTGCATCATAGATAATGATTGACCTTAGAGTTGAAGAGGTTGAGATTGTAGTAATTATGGATTTGTTATTGTTCATATCATGCTAATGTTAACAAATTTCTTTTTTGATTGTACTTTGACCTCTGTTAGAGTATTTTGGCAATTTCCAATGTTGTCTTTATATTAGTCAATAACTTTTTAATATCGTGTTTCTCTTCTGGGGTTATATCTTTCTTAGAACCTATAGCATTCATCATATAACTGAAACTCAACAACATCGGTAACTATAGTATTATATATACTAATTTGAAATATGGTGAACAACCCTCAAATTTTCTAATCAAATCTCTCACCACCAAATAACGTAAATATTTCAAAACAAATGTAACCTAAATCTAAATTTAGGCAGAACTCTCATCTATGGACCCCCATCAATGGACTTTGAATGCAATAGACAAAATCTGCAGGCAAAATAAAAATAAAAATCTGCAGAAAAAAAACTTCCAAATCATCAGCAATGTATTTAAAAATTTGCGGGCTTAGTGGAACAAGTTGTATTAGTTTTCAGAGTGACCACTTTCAGGCGGTGATGGGCTTTTAAATTGTAAACAAAGATGGGTGTACAGTATATAAAGTATGATACATTAGTGTGTGTGTGTGAGAAAGTAGCTGTGAGAAATCTATTATTTTTGTTGTTTTGATTAATGTATGTATATTAAGTATATATTTATTTAAGCTATATATACATGTTTATAGTTTGATCCTCACTGGGTGCCCCCTACTTTCGGCCTTGTGCCACATCTAAGCTACACTTGGAAAATCATTTGGCATCTCAAGGCAGTGTAATGGTTAGCAAGCTTGTCTTGCTAGAACAATTACGACTGAGTAGTGAGTTTGATCCTCACTGGGTGCCTCATGCTTTCGGCCTTGTGCCACATCTAAGCTATGCTTGGAACATTACTATACATGTTTATAGTATTTACATTATGATCATAACTACTGGTAGTTACTATAGTGGTTTTATAACTCAAAAGTAATCCCTTCCCATCGACGGACAATTGGCTTTAACGGACCACCCCATCCCCCTATTAGTCTGTTGATGAGAGGTTTGTCTGTATATCACAAAAAAATTTTCAAATATTAGGTGGTTAAACTAGCATAATAAAATCTGACATGGTATAAAAGAATTATTGCTAGTTCACATGAAAATATTCATTATAGTGGAGACAGTAGCTTGATGTCTTATATCAACTTCAATATTAATTAATATTGCCATAGACAATAGGAATATTTTTTTATAATCCATTTACATCTGTCTTACTCCAACTCAAATCTACAGATTTGCTGACAAATTTAAAATGAACGTAAGAATCAGAAAATTGAAGAAAAATTCATGAAAATATATGAATGCAAAATGTCTTTTTGCCTTATTTTTGCACTTAAGATTTCTTAAAGGAACAAAGAGAAAACCAAGAAAGAACTTCACATATAGAATGTACTTGTTGATTGGTCACGTGACCTATAAAAGTCTAGGATTAGCGATCATCTTTGCTACATAACTTCATAAATCTCCTCCTTTTACACTCATACAACAATCTCATTCAGTAGCCCTCTGTAATGAGTGGCTCTTGGGCCTTGTATTGGGTGAACATTAAAAACAAAGAAAGAAAAAAGTGTTACACCATAATAATAATCAGAAAGAATATGTGACCTGACAGCAGTTGATGTGCATGCATATAATATACAGGGTGCAATGGATAAATTGTCGTCTAAATTACACAAAAATGAAAATAAAACTGACATCTCATTTTAACAGATATATTTACCAAAATAACACAAAAATATATTGAAATACTAAAGAGTAAATTTATTCAATAAAATCGCCATTGGCTTCAGCCACGGCCTCCAGACGACTTTGGAATTTCCTGCAACTCATCTGGACCTGGCATCTAGTCTACAATCGCTTTCCCACAGGCATACCGTGACTTCTCTCTGTCTTTTCTACAAGTATTTTCACAGCAACTGTTCCAACAAGCTACTTTCGCTGGTTCCCAGACTGTATGAATTTAAGTGAGTTACTAGGCTGGCATCTTGGTCCCACCGTTTCACTGTCAAAAACGTTAAATGTAACTGTCTCTTCTCAAACAGCTTCTTCTCTCGCACTTCCTATCTGTGGAACTCTCTTCCCCTTACTTGCTTCCCCAATTACTATAATCTTCAAATATTCACGTGTAATGTCAATCAACATCTGACACCCTCGAACTTTTTCCCCCCGACCTTCTCTGTATCCTTTCCTCAAACACGCCTCTTTACTCTTGATCTCAATCCACTGTAATCCCTTGCATACTAGTGGCACTTCCCACTTGCTTGGTGTGAATTGCTTACAAAAAAAAAAAAAATCCTTGCCTTCAGTTCATCAATGGTGTTACAAGGACTTTTGTTGGTTTCTCACACAACTGTGCCTTGCACATAATAATCAAAGGGGTTGCACAGTCTGGGGAGTTAGGTGGCCAGATATAAGGGGTGATGCAGTTGCAGAAATTGTCTGACAGCCATAACTGGATTCTCCTACTTGTGTAGCATGGTGCAGAATCCTGTTGCTAGACATAGGGTCTTCCAGCAGCCACCCTCATGCTCCAGAGCAGCACTACCTCCTCAAGGCACTTGATGTAGGCCTCCATGTTGAGTCTAAGGCCCTCACCAATAAATTGAGGAGTAAAAACAATCAGAGTATGTTTTTTGAGCTGCTGTACCTTCGTAATCACCATGAGACTCATCCAACTCTTTCCAAATCCTCTGCACAGCTCTCAGATTGACACCCAAACACTCTGAAATTATTGTATTCAAGCTTACGGTGCTTTCCAAGCAGTACAGCAAGCCGTTTCCAAATTTCTGGTGGAATGAATTGCGTTATGATGCTCTTTTTTTCACAGACAGTATACAGTTGACTCTACTATACAATGCAGTCAACAAAATCAAAAACAAACAACATGCATAAGTGAAGTTAAAAATATAAAATGACCAGAATTTACCTATTGCATTCTGTAGGTATTTACTTATAGTTTTGCAGTGCCAAATGGAAGAAATTGAAGTGATAGGAAAACTGTGGAGCACCAACTTGATCTTAAAAATCAACAAACTCCTGGGTTTTTATGTCTAAACACTAAACATTGGCACTAGGAGGAAATTTATGCAACTATCATAGTAACAAGTTTCAGTAATAGTTATTTAATATTGTGGTGGCACCCAGTGAGGATCAAAAACACCACATGTATGAATGACCATGTGAGACTGCTTGACTATGAAATGAGTATGTGGCATATGTTTTACAATTTCACCCACTAAAGAGAAAATGTTAAATAACAATTACTCAAAAGCTATCAAAGGCTGACTCAATGACAAGTCAATTCAGATTTATAAAATTGATCTTATATGTCTATATTTCTGAGATGAGGTATTGTTACTATTTACACTAGTTACATTGCTCAGATTGTTATCCTAATTCTTATTGCCATATTCAGAATGTGAACTAAATAAGGGGTTTGGTTTGAAATTTCAGTGACTATCACTTGAAGAAGGCCAGAGTATACAATGTCTGAAATTTGGTGAATATGGTAATAAAGATGAGGACAAAAACAGTTTGAATGATGTAAATTGTATAAATGATCTTATAATTATTTGAAAATAAATAAGAAACACTGTAATTAGCCAAACTCCAACTATATTTAAAATTTAAAGTTAGCTTTAATTATACTGCTTTCTAATCAGCAATTATCTGGTGTTAAATAATTTTCAAATCTATATATTTACAATTGAGAAAAAGTGTGGTAATATTTATGCTGAAAGAGAAAAAGAAATGAAAAAAATCAATAATTTTTCTATGAAATACTGAAACATTTTGTAAAATTAAACAATTATCTATTTAAAAATATACAATGTTTTCTTTTTTATATACAAAATAAGGAACCATTATTTCAAAGGTTTCATTATTTCATGCAAAACTTCCTTTTTCTCAATGCTGAAATTTTCAGCTTTTGTAGCAAACATACAAAAGTCAGTAAGGGTGAAAAAACAAAGACTGTAGCCTGAAGAGAAACATTGAAATCAGGTATGGTTGATCATATATGGTAGAAAAAGGGTAGTCATCAATCCCTGTGGAATGAAATCAAAATAGAGAACAATATTGGAGGATAAGATGACTGAAAGAATCAGTACACAAGCTCTGCATTGTCAAGCTCTTCAGCAGAGCATAACACAGATACAAACATTATTTGGGAACATCTGATTAAGAAAAATTCCACAATCTCGCTAAGCACACTTATACAGTACCACTGAGCAGAACCAAAATTACACCACTAGATTGTCCATGAGACACATGGCCAAATACGTCCCAGTTAACTTAAATCTGCAAAAATTTAAATGCAATGTCAATCTACTGAACAATCTACATATATCAATTGTTCATATGAGCTCTTCACTATGGTACCTAAATTTTTTAAATCTAAGTGCAATAGTAGACTGACATTGAAATCTCATTAATTTACAGTCAAGCTCGCTAGATGTAACCGTAAATTCTCTGCTAACTTCTCACTTGTGGAACTTCATTCTGGCTCCACGCTTTCCAGACAACTTTAATCTGCAAAAATTTAAATGCAATGTCAATTGCTATCTACTGTCCTCCCAATTACTCTTTCCTCTTCCCACTCATTATTAATGTTTCTGCTCCTAATTCTTCCACACCCTATAACCCTTTGTGACTTAGTGTCTTTACAGCCTTGCATGATGGTGAAACCAATTTTTTAAAAAATTACAGTATTGGTTAAAGCATAGCTGATATCTTGGCTGTTCTGAGGTTAATTTTTGGGTCTGAAAAGTCATGCAATGATTCAAAGGAAAAGCTACCTGAGACCAATGAGTATTACCCTAAATAAAATATCCCTTCACCAGAAAGAAAACAATCTAATCCTGTGAATTGAATAAAGGGTTTGCTTCAAACTTACAAGTAAGTTACTGAATAAGATACAGGATGGTACAATGGCTAAAATGTTGTTAAGATAACAATCAAAAAGAGCATGTTGATTGGAATAGCAAGGCATATAATAATAATCTATTTATAGTCTTGTACAATAGTCATGTACCTAGTAAGATCCAACTCATAATAGTACTAATGACCATTAAGATGAGTTTGCTAAGTATTGTTTTCAAGTAGATTAAATTTTGCATCAGTTCAGAATCCCCAGTGAGGATTAAATTTACAAGTGAACAGGTTGTAAAATTGCTATTGCTCTATATAAGACTCCATAGATATGTTTTCAATATATTACCATTTTGCATGTTTGTATTTCAAATAAAAACTTAGAAATTTTCCAACATATTTCAGTGACATTTTCCCTTTGCAAAATTATAGTTTATAATTATCATTTAGATAAATCGAAAAAAAAAAAAGAGGTGTCAGTTTAAACTGATGCCAGGAGAATATGGATTTATTAACTTGTTTCTTCAGCCAACAGATTGTTTTTGCACCATTCATTTTCTAATAATTATCTGTAATCCTAAGTACAGAAGTTTATTTTGGTAATAGTAAAATTGGGAATTTCCATCCATCCTTGACCAAACAGTTTGTGGTACCACTGGTTGAAATTTCAAAAAACCATAGAACAGTTCTTCAGAAAAATACACTTCTCAAGTTTATTGTCATTGCTCTTTCTAGTACTGCAGGGAGTTTCCTTCCTAAATAAGTATAAGAAAATACCTTCTAATATGTCAAAATCAGTAAGTAAATTTCTTATAAATGCAGATTTATAGTATCTGAGGTAATATACCTAGCACTTACATACATACATATATATATATATATATATATATGTGTGTGTGTGTGTGTATTTAGGCAGCAATCCTTCTTTCATGCACATTTCATTAAAAACTACTGACAAGGTGCTTTACTTGTCAACAACACTAATATAATAACATCATCCACATGCAAAAAAAGGCTAAAAATAATGGAAGCTTTATTAATAAAAACAAACAAACCAACACTTAATAATATTAACTTTGAACATGGACATAATATCTTGACCGTGTTTTGAAACAAAAAAAAAATGAAACATTTTATAAAACATACATATAACAAACTATTTCTAATTCTAACAGTTGAAATATAATCCTTGAAAATGGCTAAATGTATAGCCGAAAATGCTTGGATAAAAAGAACATTCGGACAGTTTTTATATAATTTATCATCCGAAAAGAAAAACATTATTAGATCACATGAGGAATTGTATAAAAAACTAAATAAAAGCACCTTGTCAGTCGTTTTTAATGAAATGTGCATATATATATATATATATATATATATATATAGAGAGAGAGAGAGATAAAATTGTGTATTTGGGCAGAAATCCCTCTTTTATACAAGTTTCATTAAAACAACTAACAAAGTACTGCAGTTAGGTCTTTTATTTAAGATTTTCATGTGTTCTTATAATTTTCTTCTTTTCTGGATGTAAATTATGTATTAGGTTGGTGCAAAAATAATGTTGTTTTCTCACATGAAGTTGAACGTCAAAAACGACATTATTTTTGCACCAACCTAATAGAACTTGTCCAAATGTTTTCTATGTCCGAGTGCTTTTAGCTATAAATTTTACCATATCAATGATGATTTTATTTTTACTTTTAATTGAATGCATGTATTGTTTTATGTATGTATCTAGTTATAGGAATGTTTTATTTTCCAAATATGGTTAGCATATTTTGACCATGTTCATAGATGATATTAGTGAGTGTTGACTTTTTCCTTTTTCTTAAAAAACTTTACCATAGTATCTTGTTAGCCATTTTTTAATGAAATATGTGTGTGTACTTGGGCCACCAAAAATGAAATAATGTTACCATTGTATCTGTTATATTTAAATTATTTTCAGTTGGACTAATGATATTATTTTTGTTATTATTATCATCATCATCATCTTTCAGTCATTATGCCCACTAGCCTTCTTCAGGAATTTGACAATGCAGGTAACCTTCAGGGAATATCTCATCTATAGTAGTAGATCATTATTCTTCCACAGTCTATGTCTCAGAATATCTTGTCATGTTCATTCTTTTTTTTAGTACTGCTCAGTTATTTCTCAATTTGTTTCAACAGTCTGAATCTGTAAAACCTAACTGACCTCACAATTATTATACCACCAAATTCATGAACCAACTCTCCTCTTAGCTATTGCTCGATGAAATTTACTCAGATCAACAAACACCTGAAGAAGGCTGGAGAGCACAACAGCCAAACCATTGTAACAAAAACAACAAATATGAGGACATTTGTCCAACTGTAAATAATGACTTTTTTTTCCCAGTAATTCAAACAGAAGATTCCATCTATACAATTAATTCTACTGTTGAATGTCACAAAAATATACTCTTTAAACACATGAAAGAAAATATCTGAAGAAAACTAACACAAAGAACAAAACTGATAATGATGAGATATATCTTTGTTATATCAACATGAGGGAAATTGGCCTGCATGACTGATAAATATATAAAGTCACATTGTGTTTTATATTAAAGAATAGGTAATACAGATATTGGCATATATCTTTTATGTGTTATAATTTTAAAGTACAAAGTAGATATAAAGTCCCGGAGTTGTGTTTCTTAAAAATGTTATTTCTTTAAATATTTTTTCATATTAATTTTATAGCTAGTTGTAGACTATAGTATCTATAGTTCCGCCAGGTCTAACCTTCATGGCCAGGACCCACCATGTCATTTACATAGTAGCAAACCACCCACATTTCCTCTGTATTCCATTGGTGAAAAGTAAGTTCCACTTGAACAGCTTCTTCCTGTGGAACAGACTCCCAAGAGGATGTTTCCCCAATCACTACAATCTTAACTTGTTCAAGTTTAGAGTTAACTGTTTTCTTCCCCTTCTATCCATATAAATTATTACCTAAAATAACCCTCTACTTCAATTGCAGTTGTGCTTTTTAGCAACGACTGTCTTATGAGCAATCCTAGGCCACTCCAAACCAACTTCTCTTGAGCCTGTCTCCATCTGTGTCTGTTTATTTATTTGTGTTCACTATGGCCATGGGAAATGCAACCAGAATGAATCCCTAGCAACCTTCTTCATTGGGCCCATCTCTCTGATGGGCCTCAGCCTGGAGGGACTGTCATTTATATGTACAACTACCCTCCCCACAAAAGATTTTGACATTGATATGTCTAATTTTTCCACCCCCAACTATCTTAATCTCAAGAGACCTTGCCTATTAAACATATGGTACTCTCTTTGTTTAGAATCTCCCTAGATATCTTTCCATAAAGGTAATTGTTTTCTTGGACACTTAATATAAACAAATTCCAAGTTGGAAATTAACAATATTCAAAATTCTTCTTTGTCTAGAATAATTTGTAAGAACACACATTTTGGACAAATAGTATATTGTAAACAAATTCCATGACTGTCTCAGGCATGGAATTTGTTTACAATTAAAGAAAAAAAGATGTCACTTTCTTGGTCTAGAATAATTTGGACCATTCTTTTCTGTGACCACACACGTTTTGGACAGATAGCATAATGTAAACAAACATCAGGAATTTAACCAGAACCGAAGAAACTCAGGCAACACATTATTAATGTCTCCTTATCAGCAGAAAGTGGATAGGGTTCAAGTTCTTGGTTTTGCCCAATTTTACTTCTGGGTTTAATCCTTCTTGTAACTGATCTTAAATTTATTTTATTATTTTAAAACACAAATTTTAATGCATTTCTTTTTTTAATTTTTTTCTCAATTATTCAACCAGCTCTCCTGAGAATTTTGATAAGTAACATCCAATTAGTAGTCCCTCCAAATCACCTTCCAGCGATTTCATGCCATTAAATGTTTAAAGTGTATCATTGACCTGTAATAGGTTATTTAAAGCTGAAGTATATTTTGAATTGTAAGAATAATTCTTTTTTAGTTTTTGAATGAATATTAACAATTGTTTTGGAATAACAATGATTTTTCAAGATATATGTTCTACTATTTAACCCATAGCAGAGGGAAGAGATGGATTCATACCTTTCTCAAGAGTATTTACACATGAATTTAACAAACACAGCTGGAATTTAAATTCAAATTCAGCTCTTCAGTTTCTTATTTCATGCTACAATTTCAAAACCCACACATTCAGGATCAAAGACCATAATATTCCATGCAAATGTAGAAAAGAAAATGTGAAATAGAAAGCAAACAAACTCTGAAAGTATTACTTGAGGAATATAAAAAATCTGTATCCAAAGGCAAAATAGATCAAGTGTGAAGTGAAGACAGATTATATTACATTGTCTAAATTCAGGTCCAAGAAACAGAGAATTCCTGGAGGGTAAGAAAATTGAAAGAATCTGCACACATGAGCTTTACAATTGAAAATGTAGGAATTAAGGTGGTGTATATTTCTTTGCTTTGCAAAGAAAGGAAGAGATAACAACTCTTCATATAAAACATGGAATCACAGATGTAACATTTACATTGCTTTAAATCAACTTTTCTTTCCCTATTTTTACAGTAATTGAGAAATAAAAATGTCTTTTTTATATGGATTTGTGAATTTGAGATTTAATCAACATTGGATAATAGCTAATTAATATAATTTGCAGAAGGACAAGCACAATGGCAAAATTAAGTGGAGTAATCAGGACTTAAAGAAAAACAACTGATTCCTTTGCACGAGAATAGGCAAGGTGATAAAGCTGAGAAATTCAGTAGGACTAGATGAATTCCATTTGCTATCTTTAGCACAAGGGCAACTTTTTCTGTTTAATAGGAGCTGCAACTGGATGAAAAACAAGTGGAATGGTATGGTTTAGTGAACTAACCAAGTGTAGCTGAAATCCAGTTGATTTCCTCGGGTATTTGGAAGGGTAAAAGATTTTAAAAAACTAACTGAAATTGTATTAAAGCAAATTACATTTCTTTACAAAATAAAGGGTACATGTAGGGAAACTAAATAATATACTTTGTCTCTCTTCTTTCCCCATTTAAACTATCTTTGAATCTTAGCACTTGTACAGCTGTATAATTTATATTGCTATAGTTATTCCATGTCAAATCAATAAGGGTCTGACCTTCACTGATATGGATTTTTCCAAATCAGGTACACATATAGAACTTCAAATTGAATGGTACCTATTTTACATCTCGAGGTCAAAGGGTTCTGGAGATATGACTCTTTGACCATTGCCAAAAATTGAATTTTGGAAAATAGCAACAAAGTTTAAATATCATTATCTCAATTGTTTTTTGTTACCTACAAAGCTAAATTATATACCATTTTAAAATGCTTGGATAAATCTAAAATCTAATTTATTTTAGAGGTCAAATAAAATAATTTGACCTTGACCTTTAATTTCTCAGAAAACTTACCTTTAATTTTTTGTTAGGCTAAATTTATAATGGTGGAATTTGGCATCTACCAGTATGTGCTAACATTTTAATACCTCACAAATTTTCATTGATATTTGACCTGGTACACTAAATGGACAAAACCGTCAATGTTTTAGCTTTTGTTTTTATTTTGCTTATAAAATCAAACAAGTTAAATTGATCCCTGGTTAAAAAAATTGCATAAAAGTAACAACATTACCTGAGTTTTCTGAAAGTACTTCATCAGCTGAAGATCAGCCACAGCCTTCTAGTATTTTTGTAGATACTGAAAATGAATTGCAACTTCTTAATGAGTCACTGTCAATTATAGGTGAATCGCTAAATCAAGTGTCAAAAAGCACAAAAATTAGGACAAATTAAAGGAGTAGTATCAAAGAAAATTAAATCAATTTTGACTAAAATGTCTCATCAAGTTGCCACCAGTGTAGAAGAGCATCAAAGTTCTGATGAAAGTGGAATTACTACACAAAGAAAAGTTTGCAGCTAGTGAAAAGTGCTCCCTAAAAGTGTATATTTTGATAATACTTCCAAAAACCTGGAGTATCCAAAACATGCAAATGGAATTTGGCACCACAACATACATGTCAAGACAAGCAAAAAAAAACTTGTAAATGAACAAGGAATTTTAACTTTTTTTTTTATATGGATTTGCAATTTTTTCCTTCATTTTACAATAACTGGGGACATTACCTGAAAAATGAAAATGCCTTTCTATATGGATTAAAAATCAGAGGAAGGCTCATGAAAATGGAAATATTTTACTAACACAAAAGAGAATTGTTGTTGTTCAAACAACTTTGGCCAATCCTATATATATATATATATATATATATATATATATATATACCCAAGTTTAGGATTGGTATATACGGAGTGAAATCCAATAACCAACAATTAATATTCTTTAAAGAGTGCTCAATACAGAGTAGAGCAGATATAATTATTTATTTGAATATTACAACATAAATATGTTATAAAATCACGACAAAAGTAGCCATTTTGTTTCAACACTTCTTGTGTCTTGTCAAGTGATGATATAGAACATAGAATAAATGGTTTTAAAAGTTTCAAATTAATCAACGATCCTTAGTTAGGAGTCGTTGATTAATTTGAAACTTTTAAAACCATTTATTCTATGTTCTATATCATCACTTGACAAGACACAAGAAGTGTTGAAACAAAATGGCTACTTTTGTCGTGATTTTATAACATATTTATGTTGTAATATTCAAATAAATAATTATATATATATATATAGCCATGTGTGCATGCATTACTTTCAGACGTGTAATACATGAATAGAATCTGTATAGATATATAAATTTTCTATTATATATTTTATTAAATTTTAAACTGGGTAAAAATAATTATGAAAGTATTTCTGGAATTAATTTTATTCAGAGACAATATCAGTTAACCTTGCTAATTTCTATTTATCGATACATTTTTTTTCAGATTCTAAGGAATGTAAGTTTCTTAAAAAACAAATCTTACCATTTTTGTGTTTGCATCTGAATATTCGTGGGTAGGTATAATTTTCATAACATTTTGTTTTGTTTATATTCTTTTTTGTTTCTTTTATTTTGTCCGTTTTCATCACAAAAGCTATAAATCATTCAGTATATAAGCCGACAAGCAGAATTTCATAAGTGTGATAAAGATGTTTGCTCCTTTTCTCTTGTTCTTTTGACATTAATGAGACTGTGCAAGACTTTGCTAAACAGAACTGAAGAAAACAAAGAAAAAACCAAAGAGATACAAACTCTTGGGTCGTTTGTTGATATGTAAAAGATACAAGTTAGTTTGTAAATGATTTATTGTAGTGAGAACAGTAGAAGAAAATTAGCCTTTGATTTTCTGAAATAAAAAAAAAATCCAATGCTTTGTTTACTTTAACTCAATGGGAATATATACAATTGAAAAGAAACCAAAAATAGATATGTGTATTTTGTATCTATTTGAAAAATTCAGTCTGAAAAACATTCCATTGTAACTCATTCAATTCATATATTTTCTATTCAGTTTCAGATAATTTTTGTTAATATATTCATTATAAGTCTTGTTTCTGATGCTGATAGAAATCTTTTCTGTGAATATATTTTATGGAAACCATTTTTGAAGGAAACTGGAGAAATTAGATTTTAACATATTCCATCAAAATATTTTCATATTTAGTAGATATATTTTTGAGTAACAATTTATGAAACTTTCTATATTCATTGCCAACTTCTCAATCAATCTAAGTAGATTCCTTCCTTCATGAAATTTTATAAATTATGCATTCAAAGGGAGAAGTTTATTTTCTTGTGAGTATATTTATAAAGCCTGAATAATGAAAACATTTCTGATCTCAATTCTACAAAATTTTGATGAGTGGACAAATACAGACCTTTAACTCTGCTATTTGTCTCAATGTTAAATTTACTGAGATTGATATATGGTATTAGGAAGGTAACATCTGATGTATTCAATCTCTTTTTAATAAGGTGACAACTTTAAGCAGATTTATAGATCTTTCAAGAAAATATTTTTCCAATAATTAAACATTCCTACAATTATATTACAAGGCAATAAGTAGCAAAATAAACAAAGGCCCACATTGAAAAAAAGTATAACAGTTTAGCCACATTGTTATTGTTGTGGTAAATCCTCCTACAGTAGAATGAACTCTTCCTCCTCTCATAAATACTAACTTGAAGAATCGGTTGTGACAGTAGACACAGTGTTAACTTACTATTCGGTCATACACCTCTATCCGCTTATTACTAACACACTTGTTTTGTATATATCTGTTATTTCAATACACTTGTTCAACCTACCTTCATCTTCCATGTCTTATTTTCTGGCCCCTAAACAGGCCACAACAGTTATCATATTAGTTTTAATGATATGGTTCGTTGTTGTTTGTTTTTGTTTTTTTAAATGATATCAACTTGCTTAAATGTACATCCCACAATTTTCATTTTTTTTTCTATTGTATGGAGATTAATTAAAATTTTTAAATTGATATGTATAGTGAAATATAACATTTGAGACATCTGTTAGCAACATGAGACATCCTGAAGTATTTTGTATTGATTGCTTAAGCATTGCTTTAGATTTCTTTAATTTTCCTAAGATAATAGAAATCAAAGAAACTGAAAGCAATGCCTAAGTTCCAAAATAAAAAACTCCCAAATGACTTGCAAACAGATTTAAGAGTAAATGCAATTGCTTTGAAGAGGTCAGAAAATCAAAATGGGACACCTTAAGTGAAGCTATAGTGACATTGTCTTGCTGGGTGATAGTGTGTTTTCGGTAGATATTAGTCACCGTTATGTTGTGGGAATCAACACTTTGAATAATAAATATTTACAGGAACATTTACCCCACAAACAATATTGGTGGACTCAATGTGAGTCCGGGTAAAAATGAATAACACAAAACAATAACTATAAAATAAATGCCAAAGCATGTAGTGACAAAAGGAATTGCATGTGCAGACAATTGTAACAAAAGGGAGAAAAACATGTAAGAATGTGTTTTGTGTGTATGTATGCATGTGTGAGAGAGTTCAAAAGTCAAAGGAAGAACAAAGAAGCAAACACACTTAGTTGGCTGAGTTCCTATCTATTTGCAACTACATCTGAAAGCCAGAACTAAAAAGACCAAAAAGAAGAGGGTAAGTAAAAATATCATTATCTATTTATAGGCTTAAAGAGCACCTCCTAGCAGGTGTTTTGGCAAAGCCAAGTGGGATAACCCACAACATCTACAAATGAAATCATACGGAAGAAAAAGAGACAATAAAAGAATTGTCTGATAAACTGAATTCTTGAGATAATGAATAAGAGATAGCAAACAATACTAAGAAATGGTATAGAATATAAAATATTAAAAACAAACATTAGGAACAAAGGCAGGCAGGGAGGCAAAAGATGAATAGCTGAACAAAAAGTGAGCAGTGATAGAAGGAATGGAACATTATAGATATAGCAGATATTCATAAAAGTAATAACATGATAAAAAAAACATGCTCCTTGACAGGGTGCAAAAAAGTTGAAAGAGAAAACAGTCATAATAGAGAAAGATAAATACTTGAAAAGATGGAATAAATACATCAGAGAACTCTTTGACAAAGAATGAAACCTACAATACACCCAAAACATGGAAGTTTATGAAATATTAAAGTCTAGGATGAGTTTGACCCTCGGACCAGATGGGATTATAATGGAGATGCTATCGGCCTTAGATAATTTGAGGATTGACAAGATTATAGAAATAATATACAAAAAATATGACACTGGTGACATACTGGAAGATCTTAACAGATCCATCTTTATAAAACTGCCAAATAAATTTGGTGCGAATGAATGCAAGTTCCATCAGACAATCAAATTAATGAGCCACATAAGTAAAATTATCATCCATGTTCTGATGAAAAGAGCATATAACTAAACTAATAATAGGAGAACAACAGTGTGGCTTCATTAAAGACATTGAAACAAGATATTATTTTTTATGATCAGAATATCAGAAAGAATATCAGAAATTCAGAAAGAAGTTTACTTACATTTCATAAACTACACAAAAGTATTTGATCAGGTATGAAACAAAGATCAATTTGAACTGCTAGGTAAACTTGATTTATTTGGAAAAGACATTAGAATAATATGTATCATTTACAAGGATCAAACTATCTACATACAGATAGAAAATGAAAAAAGATGCATCTTCTCATTGAATTTATTCAATCTATGCATCAAGAGAAACTAAGAGAACTAGATGTCCTACCAGGATTTATTATTGGTGAACACTTAACAACATAAAACACATAGCACTATATTGATTGTGCAGACAAAAAAAAAATTGTCAAAAATCTTTAACAAGGTAGTAATGGGAAAGTAAACTAGTATATTAATTTAACTATTTCATAAGTTTAATAACAGATATTAGAAAATATGATAAAGTTGCATTGGAAGAACAAAAAATGCCTTCCAAAATCTAAAAGTTAAACAAAACAGGAAAATTTCATTTGAAACAAAGAAAATCTTTGTGTGTATAAATGTGTTGATTTTTGTAAATATGGATGACCATATGTCATTAGCAGAAAATAAGAGTAATAACTGTAATAAATTTAAAATACCTAAAATTCAATACAACATAACTATTTTCCTAAATTTTTAAGATTATTGGGTAGTTAAAATTTATATGAAAATGTTATGTTCATCAACTAAATTTTACAGGTATATCTGCCATAAAAAACATTAGATAAAATTCTATCATTCAAGCTGTCAACACCTAAAATAAACAGATACTGCTGTGTTAAAAAATGCATTTCTGCAATATTTTAAACTAAGTAACAAAGATTTTCAGTGTTGCGTTCACCACTGTGGCAGTGGATGCTGAACAATTTCATCACAGATGAAGAGGATATCTGAGGTAACAGAGATGTGGTTTTACAGAAGAATGCTAAGAATACCATAGATGGAACATGTGAGCAACAATGAAATTTTAATGAAAATGAAAGCAGAAAGGACACTTGTACTTAGAAAGAAGCACTTGAAATTTCTGGGACATATAATGGGAAAATAAGCTTGAAAAAATTGATACTCATAAGACATACAAAAGGCAAGCCTGTGTAAATGAGGATTTGACAGAGAGAGTAAGGAGTCAAATGTTGCTTAGAGCTATAAAGGATAGTAATTTGAAGAGATCCACTTTCTTGAAGGGACACAGTACATAAAAGAAAAATGTTTTAATTCTATTAAGAACACAGTTATGAGAGCTAAAGTGAAAAGAAATTAGGTGAAAATGTTAAATAATTCTATGTTAAAAAAAGTAATTGGATTTAATTCAGGCTTTATTAGGTGTTTCAATAACACTATTTTGAATTAATTTTTTTTCTCTTTAGTAAAAGAACATAAAACATAAATTTAGTTTTGATCTAGTCATAATAATCCCTCTCCATGTATACATAAGTAAGGATATTAAATGGATTTAATTCAGTCTCGGTTAGTTACCTCAACATTACATTTCTGCTGTGAAGGATACTACTTGGCTTTAATCCAGTCTTTGTTATTGCCATCAAATCTATCATTCCTCTTGTACTCAGAATGTCAATTTGGTTTAATACCAGTCTTGGGTCCTTCCCTTACATTTAAAATGCCCTTATGCTTGTACTTCTAAGAATATCAGTTGACTTTCATTCACTTCTCACATATTAAACATTCCATTTTTTCCCTGTGCTAACAAAATCAGTGGGATTTTATCTTGCTTAGTCCCTTCACATTTACAATCCTTGTATGAAAGAATTAATAGTTAGTTTGTTCTCTCCCATTAAACATCCTGCTTATCCTTGTACAAAGGAAATCATTTGGCTTTAATTCAGTTTTCATTAGTTCCTTCAACTTCACCATTCCACTTGTCTTTGAGTTAAATTTATCATTTGGCTTTAATCCAGTATTGGTTAGTTCTCTCACTTGTATAATCTTGTATATTTGTTAAGGATACTAAAAGACCTTAATCTCATCTTAGTTTGTTCTCTCACATTAAACATCTGGCATGTTCTTGTAGGAAGAATATCAGTTGGATTTAACACAGTCCTGGTTCTTCTTCTAGGCGGCATGGCTCTTCAGGACGAAGGCAATCATGGCTCCCCAGAATTTTCTGTCCTTTGTAGTGTTTAATAAATTTTGTCTTTTTCTCATCTTCCTTAAACTTTGTTCCACCATCGATGTACTCAAGCTCACTAAGTAGCTTATGCATTGTTTTTCTGTCCCTTTTGCCTTCAACATGATCAAATTTCCCAACCCCTTTTGCCTCATGATGTGGCCTAGAAATTTCAACTGTCTCTTCCTCATGTTTTATAGAGAGTGTGACAGAAAAATCTCACACATAATGGTTAGACATTAGCTCGATGAAGACACCACCACCACTAATGTCTTACCATTATGTGTGTGTGGGGGGGTATTTCTGCTGTACTCTGTATAAATGCCCTTTTTGTTTCCATTTTCTCTAAAACTTTGTCATTGCTCACATGTTCAGTCCATGGTATTCTTAGTATCCTTCTGTAGAATCACAAAATGAAAGTAAATTGATATCCATCTATATTTCTGAGATGAGGTATTATGTACACTATTTACATTATTCAGACTATTGTCCGCATCTTTGTTGCCATATTTATTAAAACGTTTTGGCCATTGTATGCTCCAGCCTTCTTCAGGTGGTTGGAATGTTGAAATTATTTCGCTCACTGGGGTAGACTGTTCTAGTTCTACATGCCATGTTTAATGGATGTCAGTTATCAGTTATCTCCTATTAAGGACACATGGCACAGTGGATAAAGGCATTAGTTAGATCCAGTGATAGGACCCAAAGAGTGTGAGTTCAATACCTGGTTAAGGCAGTGGAGAACTTGGAGTGGGGAATTAACAGGAGATAACTGATATCCATTAAACATGGCATGTGGAACTAGAACAGTCTACCCCAGTGAGCAAAATAAAGTGTTCAGTTCGACATTCCAACCACCTGAAGAAGGCTGGAGAGTACAACGGCCGAAACATTGTAATAAATATGGCAACAAAGATGAGGACAATAGGCTGAATAATTTAAATAGTGTAAATTGATATCCTGTGTGCAAAGCCAAACATGTGGATATATAGAATTATAAATTTAAGGGTACAATCTTGGTTAAGATTAGTACTCTGAAATTTATTATTCCACATATCCTTCATGTACAGGATATCAATTTACTTTCATTTTGTCTTCACAATTCTCCTCACCTCTGTCTTGAACTTGTGTGAAGGTAATCTTAGTTTAATTCAATTTTGATTAGTTCCCTTAACTTTATCATTGCATGTATTCTCATGCTTGTCCTTCTGCTAAGGAAATCAATTGACTTTCATACAGTCTTGGATTATTCCTTAACTTCAACCGTCTACATCTCCTTGTTCTAAGGCAGGGGTCATCAACTGGGATCCAAGTGACACCCTAGGGGTTGTTGATGAGTTCCAGGAGGTCGATGATAGTGAAGATGTCAGTGTGCAAACAACTTGTGCAACAATACCAGGCTCACCCAATTTATCTCTGCTAAAATCGCCCTTTGGTAATTCCTTCTTTATATGGTTTAATATATTAGCTATTGTATGTTGTTTTTTTGTATCCAAAGCATTTTTTATCCTGTATATTGACTGTTTGGTAGCCTACTTAACCACTATGCAAATAATATCTTTGAAAGAAATGTCAAATCTATCAAAAAGATCCTGTTCTGATATTGCTATATTTTTTTTGTATGAGAGACATGCTCTTTTCAGACATCTCCAATCATATATTTGTGCCTTTTTATGAGGCGCTAATTTCAAAGCTTCTTTGCATTTGAGACAATTCCCTCCCGGTTTTAACCATCTTCTTTGCATAGAATACTTTATTAATTGGATATTAGTAGCAGTTATGCATTTCTGTTCAATAGCATCGGCTGTATTTAGGCTTGGTGTACTTAATGTATTATTTGCTAGATTCAATGGAGTTATTTAATATATTTTCTAAAACATTTTTGAGGAAAAATTCTGAACCTGACGACAATGGGGGGAAAATTTTGAACCTGATCCAAATTTTTAAAACTTTTCATACACTTTAGTTCACATTTTAATTGCCAATGTCAGTACAAGATCTAAGATTCAAAGTTAGTTTAAATGTAGAAAGAAGACAGACAAAATGGATCTCTCATTAAAAAAGTTTGATGACACCAGTTCTAAGGATATTGTTTAGTTTCCCTACATGTACCATTTATTTTGTAAAGAAAAGTAATTTGCTTTAATACAATTTCAGTTAGTTTTTTTAAAACTTTTACCCTTCCAAATACCCGAGGAAATCAACTGGATTTCAGCTACACTTGGTTAGTTCACTAAACCATACCATTCCACTTGTTTTTCATCCAATTGCAGCTCCTATTAAACAGAAAAAGTTGCCCTTGTGCTAAAGATAGCAAATGGAATTCATCTAGTCCTACTGAATTTCTCAGATTTATCACCTTGCCTATTCTCGTGCAAAGGAATCAGTTGTTTTTCTTTAAGTCCTGATTACTCCACTTAATTTTGCCGTTGTGCTTGTCCTTCTGCAAATTATATTAATTAGCTATTATCCAATGTTGATTAAATCTCAAATTCACAAATCCATATAAAAAAGACATTTTTATTTCTCAGATGATGTCTACAATTACTGTAAAAATAGGGGAAAGGAAAAGTTGATTAGTTCAACCCATCATGCCAAACTTTAAAGCAATGTAAATGCTACAGCTGTGATTCTTTGTTTTATATGAAGAGTTGTTATCTCTTCCTTTCTTTTCAAAGCAAAGAAATATATATCACATTAATTTATACATTTTCAACTGCAAAGCTCGTGTATGAAGTTTCCTTCAATTTTCTTACCCCCCAGGAATTCTCACCATCTGTTTCTTGGACCTGAATTTAGACAATGTAATATAATCCATTTTCTTTTCACATATGATCTACTTTGCCTTTCGATATAGATTTTTTATATTCCTCATCATACGTTCAGTTTGTCTGCTTTCACCTCTCACATATTTTGTCTACATTTGCATGGAATATTATATATGCAGTCTTTCTCTCATGATATACCAATGTTAGTAATATATTTGTTCTTTTTCTATTATATGAGAAGGTGCTGAAAAGTAATCTGTGGAACCATGAAGAAAGATCACAGTCATGAACCATACATGCAATTTCACAAAAATACAGCACCCATGGCAAATCATTTCTTAAATGTCTTTAATCCTTCCAAAACAAATTCTGATGTTTGGCTATTGAAATACTGATTTTGGAAATGCGTCAGAACAGCATCATTTTGCATATTTCATTTTTCTTATAATTCAAGCAAACCAACTTTGAATTTTCTCCACACCCTGCTCAAGTGGGAATTGCTACAATTAGTCATGTCTCATAGGAGGTTCTGTAAGCATTCTGAATGCAAAGGAAATGTTTGTCGCAGATTAATTCCACAACGCAGAGAACAAATCACTGTTAAGTTCAGACTCGAATATCAGGGGCAGAAAGAAATGCCGAAAACTCTATTCGCAGGTACTATCTCACAAATCCCAATGCACGTAACCAGTCAGAAAAATAACTCACTCTCCAACGAATGTGATAGCTAAAATGCATCAATTTCCTTCTCGATTAGAGAACACCAACTGCTTTTATCGGCCGAGCATTTTTTTTTTCATTCATCAACAACTGGGAGAGGACGCCAAATTTTTCATATCAAAATACTTTTATAGAGACTCCTGTGACGGACTTGTTTTTAATCTAAATATTCCATCTTCAACATGTCATGCAGAATATGTGCCCCTTTTTTGGTAAATAATTTTCTTTTCCATTTTAGGATACACACGATGCACTGTCGCTTGGTTTGACGAGGTAAGTCACCGTTTTCTTCGCTATAGAGGCTCTATTGTATCTGATCTGTATTCAATCCATTATTCACAGAATTCTCTTGTGTACTATAGTAGAATTCCATGGAGAATATTTATTAGACCTGAAATCCATTCTCATGTATTTTCTCATTTCTACTGAAATCATGATCTTAACAATAATGAAGAATTTTTGATAGCATAGATATACCATGTAATGATATTATAGAAATCACTACAAAATTAATCAAACCCTAAAGAAATGTAAACCTGTTTTAAATTTGTAGAAAGGTGATTTCCATAACTGCAATTTAATGTTTCAGACAAAAAGTTTCTCTGCTACGTGAAAATTATAAGCAGCTACTTACCTGTTAATCTATTGGAGGTAAGAAACTTCCCAGCTCACCCCTTTTTCTTTTAATACTGGAGACTAAAATGCACAGTAAAACATTTTTTAATTGAAAATTTTGCATACACATACCTATATAGAGATATCCGTATTGACAGCAAAACCAATTAACCTCGGATCTTTTTATTCCTTTAATGCAACAAAATTTCTTTGTTCATTATTTTGGGAATTTTGAAAGAAAAGGCTTTTTTTAAAATATTTATCTTTTCACCAATTTAGCTTTAGTTGCCTTGTCCATAGTGATTTGGAGAAGGCAATCAAATAGAAGTGTGTACATACACACATTCCTTTCTAACGATTTTTTTGTAATATCCACAATTTATAATTCAAAAGAGTAAATTTTAAACCCAAATTTTGACCGTCTGAAGGGCTAGAGCATGATCCAAATAAACCTTCTGAATGTTTTTTATCACACTATCAACACTTACACCTTTCTGAAATCCATAGTGTATAATATAGCGAGAGTATAATATTTTCATCCTCTATCTTTAAGACATTCATTTGTGGCCAAAACATCAACAAAGTCTCTTGGCTGAATGATGCAAGGTTACAGGCTAGAATGCACCAGAAATTGACACCAAAACAAACACTGGTGTCAAGTTGATGTCATTTTATATTAACAATGAAAATTGAGTGCAAACTTTTGCAAGGATCTGATATTTTATGATAAAGTGTTATGGTATTAGGCAAGAGAAGCTATGAAGATTTTAGTCTAAAAACATTAAAGATATTTCATAATAAACTATTACTGATAAATCACTGTTTGTGCTCTTAGGTTGACAGAATCATTCATCTCTAGAATTTTGTATTTATATTGCTTGCAGCACAGAGATTTTATTTAAATCTGGAAGTGGTTTTAACTAAAAAGCAATAACATTAAAAAGAACTCCTTACATTTGGGGATTAACTTTCATTCAATTCCGAATATATAAAAAAAAACGTAATTTTTTTCCTATTTGTGAAGGTAAAAGCTCTCAATACTCTTTATCTGTTTTTTAAACTGCAAACATTAGGGAAAAGGTGATACTCTGTGCAATTTTGTTTTTATTCTTTTGGTTATGGATTTAAGGAAAAGGTGTTCATATAATTACAAAACATTTTTTTGTCAGAGAGGGAAATTCTCCAAAGTGAAAAACATGCATATTTTTTCATCTTTATTGCTGTGCTTAAATTCTAAAGCTCTTTTGCAGAAGAACCCTTTCATACAGCTTATCTTCTACCCAGCTGCAAGAAATGTTCTCATTTTATTTGGTCATAATGTCATCAAACCTTGTGCACAAATTAAAGAATGGAATATAATCATTAAAACAAATAACTAAAAACATTATGTCAGATTTGTATTAAACTGATGCTGGTTAAAATTTCAACATATATTTATATGAGTAATATATCATATTAGCTTTTCCTCATGAGATGTTCTTATTGAAAGTATTGATAATTTTTTTTGGTGGTGATATAGGAAATAAACCCTATTTCCAACAGAATTACATACCCACATACATACCGTATTAAAACATGCCCAATCTTTATTTTCTATCCAATAACAGACAATATTATAAACATGCCAAAAATATTCCACAATACAGCACATAATGCTTAAATCAAAGTGCCTATAGGTTAGAAATTAACATCATCATGTGAAATATTTGACCAGAGAAAACTAAAACCTTATTTTTTTCAAGCTGATTTTTTAGGAAAAACTTTTTATAAAACCCACAGATTTTGACTTTCAAAGAGCAGAGATGTGGCTGTCCCTGGGTCATCCAAACACAAGAGATGTGCCTTAATAACTTTCTTTCCCTCCAGAGTTTGCTGAAAGAAACATATGTCAGTGACTTCAAATGAATTAGCTACAACAACAGGATAAAGGGCCAGTTTGTAACTTTAAACAAACCATCTCCAAAAACAAAGATGAAAGATAAAGGGGAAACAGCAAATAACCTACCTAACAATCTTGTGTAAATGGTTGGAAGAACAAGGATTGGGAAAGATAGCAAAAGACAAACCTTACTCACAGCTACAAAGGACAGGAAGTTCTACAGAACCATAATCACTGAAATCCTGAAGGGACACAACACTTAAAAGAAGAAGAAGAATGATTGCTGACTAAAATTAGTAATACAGTGTAACCTGGATATAAGAGAGTTGTCGGGACTGGAGAAGAAGTCTCTTATATCTGGGTTTGGTCTATTTTGTATAGGTAAGTATGGCTCTAATTTGGGACCAGAAAAAATCTCTCTTATATCAGGGTTTATCTTATATCCGGGTCTCTTATATCCGGGTTACACTGTACAGTCTTATTTTTTAAAATCTACTGAAAATAACTACCAAGATAAGTGAGTAGTGAAAATTTTTCTGATCAACATTGGCAGTTATCAGTTTAATATAGAATTTTTAAAAATTCAATATTTAATTTTAAATAATTTAAAAAAAAAAAAATTAAAATTAAAAATAATTTAAAAGTATGCGAAAAATTAATGGCATGAAAAATATTTAGTCAGTTGTACATCTCGAGTTCTAAATTTTTCAGCAATTTTATTTTTACTTTTAGCACAAACACCTATAAGGATATTTTTGATACACTTCATATGCATAATCTTCAAGTTGTTGTAGATTTCCATTTTTTTTTAACAAGTCTTTTCAATGCAATCTATAATTTTTAAATTGAACTCATATTGAAACTGAAGTTCAAAACAAAACATTTATATTGTTATCCTAGACACCAAACTACCACCACTGACAAGGAACAAATGTCTCCTCAGGGAGGCACCATGCCTTGAGAGAATATAGGGCCTCAAACTCACACCTGACCTCAAGTGGAACACTTATATATGATCCATCACTAAAGATGCAGGTAAAATGATTGGCTCTCTGTACCACTTCAGTAAGTACCTGACTCATGCAATCCTCTACCTTTGTAAGAGCCAGATCAGGCTGAAAATGGAGTATTCTTGCCATGTTTGGGTGGGAACTGCCTGGTCCTTACTTTCAGTTTAAAGTTCAAAAGTATCCCCAAGTTCTTTGTGGATGAAAATTATTTTCCACCCTCCACACTTTTTCCCCACAGGTAGGATTTGGTAAGTCTCTCACTGCTCTACTGCTACTTCTATAAAAAGTGCTATAGACGAACTACATTCTTTGATTCTGCTAGGTTTAACCTTCATGACTAGGACCCACCATGTCACTTATACAGCTTCTACCTGCTAACCACTCCCCTGTGGAACAGACTCCCAAGAGGATGTTTCCCCAGTCATTACAATCTTAACCTGTTCAAGTCTTGAGTTAACCATTTTTTTCCCCTCCTATCCATATAAACTAGCCCTTAACATGACTCTCTAACTTGAGTGGTCTGTAAAAAAGAAAAAAAGATGAATTTAAAAGTATGTTTCAGATTATTGTTCTGGATAAAGATCCAACCACATGTCATTTTTCTAACAGGTAATTTTAAGCTGGTCTTCAATATTTTAAAATAATAATACTTTTTCTTAAATTATATCATTAACTTTCCTGTCTCTTACCAAGATTCCTGTTCCATTTCAGAAAAAAAACCAAAGCACAATACTGTTCTTCTACATTTTTTTTTGTTGAGATGATGTTCTTGAAACCCCTACCTTGGCATCTTCAAAGGAATTTCTTGTCATTATGCCCCAAAAGTTCTAATTTTTCTGATCTGATCATATGATCATATTCCCCCAGAACAAGATAGGCTTTTGCAAATGCTAAATGAGATTTCAAATGACTAGCCTTTAGAAAAGAAGTCATATAAGGTTGGAATGCTTATGAACAAGCACTGAACAGTACTCTTAATGAAAATATTTGTTATTTTCATTCTTTTTACTCTCATTCCTGAGATCCTTAGTTGGAATATTCAGGTGATTTTCAATATTACTTAGGTTACAGATTCTTCTTCCTAACATATCCAGGTTTATTTGCAAAAGAATTTTCTCTTTTAAACTTCAGAATGATGTTTTAAAGAGTTGAGTTAGGGAGGGCAAATCATTTAGTCATGACATCTATGACATGAATAATTATAGCAGAAGTGAAATTTTTCTCAGAATATATAAATATTCATATTAATTACTTAATATTCAGCATTTATACATGAGAATTTATAATTTTCTTGTTTATACTTATCTTCTACCATTAATTGGACATAACATTTTCTTGTAACTTATTATGTAAAAAGTTATTTTGGGATATACACCACTTAACTCTTATTACTACTTAAAAGAGGTTTTCATATGCAACAATATTTAAAATTTTATTCTGCATAAATTAAAAAAACTAACTACTGCTACTATTTCTATGTGTCATGTTCTTTCAGGACATTGGCGGTCATGGCCATGTGCAATTTCCTGCCCTTTGTAGATGTTAATAAACCTTGTTCTACCATCCATTGACTAGGTAGATTATGCGTTGTGTTTCTTTGTCCTTCTTGCCTCCAATTTATCCAGTGTGCATCAAATTTTCCAAGCCCCCTTTCCTCATTATATGCCCTAGAAATTTCAACTATCTCTTCCTCATGGTAAGTACAAAGTGTGACAGAAATATCTCCCACATAATGGTCAGACAAATGGCAAGGTGATGACATCACTCTTAAGGATAAGTGTTCTTTTTGTTTCCATTTTCTCTAAAATTTCCTTGTTGCTCACAGGTTCCATCACATTTCTGTAGCTTAAAGTCTATACTTCATCTGTGAGATTGTCTAGCATTCACTACTACACCCCTATTTTCAGTCAGTTGTGAATTTACAATATTGTGAGTTGCAAAAGTTTTAAAATTCTGAATAAGATATTGTAAATATTTCTAATAAGAACAATTATATTTTAATCCAAAATTCAAATGCTATATACTGGGTGTAACAGCAAAATTGTCCAAATCATGTAACAGCATAATTATCTATCCCCTAAAATGTTTAATATCTAAAAAAACACTAAACTAATTGAGTTTCTTTTTTCCAGGTTTTTAGATAAAACGTTTAGCTATCTTGACACCATTCAGTATAAGAATCACTGAAAAGCCCTTTGAGTTACTCAGCTAGAAAGAAAACAGGTGAAAATCGTTTTGTGTCAACCCCATTGTCTTCCCTACTGTGCAATGGTGAGAGGAAAAAGATCATTCATGCCTGCAGTTATCATACCAACATTCATACTCTGACTTCTATTTTCAAATCCATTCAAGCCATCCAGAAAATGGTGAATAAGTTTAAAAAAGAGGGAACAGTGGAGAGGAAAATTGGATCAATAGGTCACAACAGGAAGAGGGATCATCATTTCAGTTTAGAGCTAAAGAGATCAATTAGAAAAGATCCAACTCAATCCATAAGACATTTGTCATGTGAGAGAGGAGTTTCAGCTATGACAGTTCAAAGAGCAGTGAAAAAAGACTTGAAAATGAAATTGTACGTGAAACCTGTGAGAAAATTTTTTATTCCGGTACAGAAAGTTAGAAGGTTAGAGAGGGGAGAAGATCACCTTGAATAAGTTGAAAAATGATCCTGAAATTATATGTGTGTGTGTGTGTGTGTGTGTGTGAACTTTATTTCAATCCTTCTTGAGATTCCGATCCTTAGCTATGATTAATTAATGATGAACATGTCATTTTGGTTTATGATCAATTTCATCACAATTCTTCTGTTATGGTTGGAGAGTAATTATACATTCTTATTGCTCAAAGTAGTGTCCAATAGTGTTAGAAAAACCTCGGAAAATTCCAGTAAGATATCTTTAATCTTTTCTAAGATACAACAGTTCAAAGCTTAATCTAACAATTGGACAATTTTGCTGTTACATGCAGTATATTGGATAAACATATGAATTGGTTGGCTAATGCTAATGATATTATAATGTAAACATTGACTTTGATAATAATATCAAATTTCATGTAGTTAAATTGAATGCTAGCAGAAACTGAAATTTTGTTACATAATTATATAGCTTCTTTCAAACTTGTGCTTTTGTGAAATAAAAAAAGATTTTTACATGAAAAAATAACATTATGAAGGGCATTTTGACATTTTAGAACTATTAGATATAGTCAAAAAAGTTTCATTTTTCCTTCAAGATTTTACATCAAAGAATTACCTTTCAAGTATATGATAAAAATGTTTGCTGTGAGAATTTTTTCAAATTTCTCAAATTTCCTCTTGAATAATGATATACTTGAAAACGTACAATAGATAATTCTATATTTTCCAGGAATAATTTAACTAAAAGAATTAGGCTTAACTCTAAAAGAATATACTTATTTAGGAATTGAATCCAAGCTGTATGCCTTAATTCTCTTTTAATATTATCTTTCAATGTAACCACAGTTCCAAAAGACATATAAATTGTGAAGATAATTTAATATAAATTGTGAAGATGGGTAATTTAATATAACATACAAAAAAAAATGTTTTGTATTATTTCCACAATAGCAAATATTAATGCTTGGACACAGTCACATAAAAGTTTTTTCAGGTAAAATATATCATCTTTGTTCAAGTAATTACATATGGCAGCTGAAATATCAAAAGAAATTGGTTAAACTGCATATTTTTCAAAGAATATTGAATAAGAGAAAATTGACTTTACTGATCCCCAGAAAATGAAAAGTTATATTCTATACGAGACAACACCAAGGCTCAATGTAGATCACATGAAATTATAATTGTGATGAGAGACCTGGGCAACTAGAAGGAGGGTTAAATAGTTGACAAATTCACAATGGACATGAAGAAGACACCAGATTTCAAGAATACTCAAGATGAATAATAATTAATAACATTAAAATAACTATCAACAAAAAATTCAGGAATGCAGTTGTACATTGCAAAACCTATCCAAGTGATCACCTCCCAGCTATATGTAAACTTAGACTGAAACTACAGAATTTAGAGAGGGCTAAGGCAACACCGAAATTGCAATATGACAGACTTTTGAACAATTCAAATCTGAAGGAGAAATATATAGACAGATTGAAAATCAGATATGAAGAAGAAAAGGAAAATGGAAACATGAAGTGGGACACACTAAGAGAAGACTTAGTGACATCAGCAAACAAGATCATTCCAAAGGAAAATAGAAGAAGAAAAAAATGAATGCATGACAGATGAGATTCTCAACATGATGAAAAAAGGAAACGAACCACAAGGCCAAGACATGGAGCAGAATATAGACGAGCCCTACACAAAGAAATAAGGAACAAATGCAGACAGGCTAAAGAGAAATGATTCAACAAAAAATGTGCAGAAATAGAAAGAAAATGGATAGCGGAACAGGGTTTAGAAATAAGGAAAAGAATTTATTTAGAGCTGAAAGAGACAGGAAATTGTGGAAAGCCATGATCACCTACATTCTGACATGACACAGTGCATAAAGAAGATCCCAATTATAAAAACAGAATTCATTTTTTGTCTTAATTTAATAGCTCTTTCCTGCTTTATTAAATGGATAAACATTTGATTTACTTTAAAATAAATAACTAATTACTCCCAAAGTATTTTCCTACCTGTGTCATGTTCTACCTGTTACATTTGTATTCACTAAATATTACAACTATTATGAGACAAAAATAATATAAATATTAAGTCATAAGTAATTTCCAATTTAGGAAACTAATTGTAATGACTAATGGAACATCCTAACTATTAATCATACATGGTAGTTAAGAATAAAATTGAGTATACTAATATATGACAATGTTCAGTGTAAAAAGCAGTGTTTTTTTACTATAATGTTCACTCTGTACAAGGCCCAAGAGCCATTCAAGGTAGAGAGTTACAGAGTAAGAGGTAAGGGGCACAATTTATCAGGATATATTGAGAAGTTTATGGATAATCCCAGAGTTGAACATGTTAAGATTGCAGTGATTGGAGAAGCATTCTCTTGGGATCCGGTTCCACAAAGTATCAGTTCATGGGAAGAAACTATCTGAGAGGAGCTTACACCAATGGAATACAAAAGGAATAAGTATGGTTATGGAATACGAAAGGAATGAGTATGGTTTGCTAGAATGTGCATAGAATGGCAGGTTTTAGTCGTGAAATTAGAACTGGTGGAACTAAGAAATGTACTCTGAACACTTTTAATGTAAATGGCAACAGTGAGAAGCTGGCACCATTTCATCTATAGAAAAGGGGTTGTAGGGTAGAAAGTAATTCATCATGCACAAGGATGTGGAAATGTTTTCAAAGTCTATAGAGACTGCCCATATATAGCAGAAATTACATTGAGGATAGCAGAAGGAGTCAGATTCTTACTGGAGAAGTACAAGGAACTAGACATTTTTCCCAGCATCTTTAGCAATGGTTCATATGTATGAGTTCCACTTGAAGTCTGGATTGTGCTTGAGTTCCAATAGGCACTCAAACTATGGAGCCTCTCTGAGAGAACTCTCGTTTATCATGACAGGCAAAGATTCAGAGTTTGTTTCATGATAAGGATAAGTCTCCATAAATCTGTTGTTCCCATTGAAGAAATATAATGTTGTGTATGTAGCAGACTCATTATGGTATAATTCATTTAGAATTCTTTAAATGCAATGAAATATTAAATGCACATTTATACCTCCAGTAGCTGCAACATCTCTATAAAACTTTGCTCTGCATTCATCTATAGGAAAATATATTATTTTCCTCTATGACAACATAAAGCCACACAAAATTTGAGAACTGAGTTGGTCTCTTCTATCCGACCCGTGATATCCACCTGACCATGAACCATCTGATTATTAATTTTTTAATCACTGCAAAATGCATTGATGAGAAAAACATTCTCTAATGGTAACCAGTTACAAGAGTTTGTTGAAAACATTTTCAAATTAAACCCCGCAGAATGCATCTAAGAGCTACCTGACTAGTGGCAACAAGTCACTACAAATAATGCTGAATATATAATTGAATACAATGTAATTGGACATTATTTTTTGAAGAATAAACTTGATAAACAGAAATGGAAATTATTTATGACTCAATTCACTTGCTAAGCTTATTTTAAATCTATATAGGAAACATTTCTGTATTAAAAGATAAGGTGCATATTAAATAAACCTCAAGATGAATATATGTAATTGTTACAAACTAGTTTGCATATTTTCCTCATGACTATAATGCTTGGGGTTCTCCCTTGAAAAAAAACGTAAAACGACTTTTTTTTTTCTACAGTGAATTATAAATTAGTAAGCCATTAAAGAGACAAAGTAACATTTTCACAAATCTCTTGGATCTCAAAGAAAAAAAAAGAAAATATTTAAGAAAAGCAATTTTGGCTAAAGTTTCATTGTTTACAATGCTTTTTTTTTCAATTTGGTTCGAGGAAACCCTGCGACTCAATGACAACATTTAGTTAATGGTTTTTGTTTTATTTTTATTTTCCTTCTAGAAAAGTAAAGAAAAAGTGAAAAATCTTGATAATTCCCCAGGAAATTACTATCTTGCTTTTACCTCTGCTGTGATTTCATTTTAAAACTTTCATTTCTCTGTGATTTAAGCCACCCACTCAATTTTTTTTTCTGTTTTTTTTTGGTTTTTGTTATTTTTTCTTTTTATCTTTTTACAGTAAGAAAAAATGCAGCAAATAATTGAAAACCAATACATCCTAATGATCTTCTCTGCTGTGAAAAACTATTTCTTAGTTTTGTCTCCAATAAAAATTTTAATCATCGACTTAAAAATGTGTCGAAAATTCATCTATTAGAAGTGATAAAGGTGATTTAAGCAAGACACACAAAACTTTGGATTTCAACTCACAAAGTATGCAGACACCTCAGTATAGCATAATGGTTAATGAGGTTAGTCTGACTGAACATCATTATAGAATAGTGTTTTTGATCACCACTGTGTGCCCCATTACAAAATTAGCTGACAACAAGGATTGGCATGATATAAAATCAACCAACCTAACTAACACTGTCTTTGAGATGTTTTAAAGCTCAGTTTTTTTCTTTAATCTTCTTTATGTGACAAGTCTTTTTAGGAAGTGGGAAATCATAACTCTCCATAACCTCCTGTCTTTTGTTGCTCAAAGATGGATATGTGGTTGAGGTAATGGATAGCCACTTGGAATGAAAAATGAGAGCCAAGTTTACTAAATTCCCTTACATGCAAATACCCTTGGAAAATGTATAAATCACCTCTCTCCTAGGTATGGGTTAAACAGTAGGCCTTGTACAGAATGCAGCAGAAATACCTCCCACATAATGGTAAGACATTAGTGGCAATGGTGTCTTCATCTAGCTAATGGATTACCATAATGTGGGAGGTATTTCTGTTGCACACTATAACAGGAAAAATTATGCTTCTATTCAAAAAATCATTAATACAAACTTCTCCTCATAAAATAATTATTGTAAGAATCCCAAATATATATTGGTTTTAAATAACCCATAAAGGTTTGATAAGCTGTAAAACTCAAACTTATTTTCAGTAAAACTTCATAAAGATTTATTTACATATAATTCATCTAATTATATTTAATCATTGTTAAAATTTTGATGAGAAAGTTCAATTCCTGTTCAAAAGAACAGATACTGCTCTTCAATTTTTACCAATAGAAGGTAAAAGACAGACTGCATAAACTGGAAATTATCTTTTTAAAAATGAACTTGGCCTCAGTGAAAATTAATACCCATTTTCAATTTACAGAAATAAGTTTGAATTTTGCTATCATTCCCAAATCATGGTATTATAATGATAATTCAGAAGCTGTGCTTTCTTTCTCTTTTAATCAAAAGCAGGATCAAAAGATCCATTGAGATCTTTACTGTTTTTTATCATTAATCTGAAGAAACTTCAAATTAAAAAAAAACAAAAAACTTATCAAATCAAAGACTCAATCTGATCAATTTTCAAGACACACTGTATATAGGTGAGTTCAGACTAATTTCCTCATCTTTGTTTTATCCCAATGCTTCAGCTTGAGGACATGCAGCCAAAGTGTTGTGACAAAGCAACCAAGATGAGGAAATTAGTCTGAACTTACCTACATAAAATGATTAAAACACCTGATCAAAAAATTCAGACAAAAACTTCAAAGTATGGTATAAAATCATTTGTAAATGTACAAAAATTACATAATGATTTAATGAAAATTCTGTACAGATATACAAAGAGCTAAATCTATAGCCTGAGACATATTGAACTGAAGGAACTATTAGTGATTTATGATGTGAGTTTGAGGTATAAAAACTTTATTTCAAATTTTTCTTATTTCATTCTAGAAAATAGTATTTAATCAGAATTTATATATCTTTTAACATTTGATTTAGTTAATAACAGCTTTGAAATGTAACATAAAAATAGTAACAACTGATAAATTTTAAAATATTGTCTCTCAGCTCTTCTTATATATTTCAAGTAAATAATTATCAACAAAAGTTTCATTTGTTTTTTTAATCATTTCACCCCAAGCAAGGTGATAATGCCACTCAGACACAAGAGGTTACTGAGAGTGTAAGAGAGTTAGAAGACTTAAGTGAACAGGATTGTAGGGAGCAAGAAAACAAGGGAATTCTACAGCTGGAAGAAAAGGAACTATTAGAAAAACGATGAGACCTAATTGCCAATCTAGCAGTATGTTTAAATTCATGCAGTAAAGGTACCAAGGAGAGCTCATTAAAACAACTGTCATGAAAATATTTGTAGAAAAGACTGAGGAATGACATGCAACAGCACTGGGATATTTGAAATACCCAGTCAGGACCGACAACAGTACAGACTCTTCTTTGGATTTTGTTGAGAATCTTGAGATATATATTAAGAGCACCAGACCAGATATGGCAGCAATATTCAATGCACAGACAAATGGTAGATTTATAAATGTGAAAGATGGATTCTGAAAAAGAAAAACTGTCTGGCACAACACAGGGAAGCAAACTTAGCAGCAGACATAGCAATTGATTCAATATAATCACTCCATTTCATTTCAGTAGAAAATATGGGACCAAGAAGTTATGAGTTTCTCTCTTGGAGGTTAGCATCAGCTATGCTGATGAAGGGAAAATATGGTTCTCTATGTTGATTAAAGGACTGCAGTTTTGTTTTGTAGGCATTAAAATTTACAAGCCATTACTTGCTCCAGTTAACAACTGACTGGAGGTCACTTTTGAGAGCAACTGTCAGTTTTACTTTGTCAGACATATACTTTCTATTAAGACAGCACTGAATAGTTTGTGGAGCGAAAATGGAAATAAACCGTAAGACAGTCAAACAACAAATGACAAAAAATGGTTTCTGTGTCAAAGGATTTGCACATCCTTCCTGTTAGTAAATAAATCCTTTGAAAATAAATATTTAACATTTTTCAACCAATGAGTTACATTCCCGCCAACAATAAAAAACATGATCCCTTTGAAGAGTATATAAGTAAAGTCACAGACAAGCCATAAGGAGAAGGAGCGGCAACAAACGTATTTACAACAGTATGGCTTAAAAGAGATTCTCTTACTCATTCACCAGTTTTCCTCACCATGCTACATGACACTTACACACATCCTCCCTAAGCTACCTAACACTTACACTCTTCCTCCCCAAGGTATGTGACACTTATGCTTTCCTTCTCACTTTCTCCTTTGCCTTTTTTTTCTCACACATACATGCGAAGAAATCACATTTTTAGCTTAAGAACTACAAACAAAGACTGTTAAGAACTTTAATACTCATACACATGAGAGAAATTTAGTTGCAAAAACAGGAAAATAAAAAAAAATGATTTAAACACCTTTCTCACCTTTTTCTTCGTTGTGGGTTGATTCAAGTCCACCAGAAGTTTTTACATTAAAGTAATAGACATATATTCATCAGCTTGTGATTAGTTCTACAAAGAGTTCATTGCAGTCAGTATATTTATAGGACAGTTCTATAAAGCAATTACAATATAAAAATAAGGAAACAATGTAAACAATCTTAGTTACTTGCTTCACTTCTTCCATCCACATTGCTGAAAGTCAGGGATCATTTGTTATGGTTTTGAATTCAAAGTTGCCAACCACGGCAAGAGAACCCAATCTACCCTGCTATTTAACCTATAGCTGTTGAGAAGAGATCGATTCATATCTTTCTCAAAGGTATTTACATATAAGTGAATAATTTTCTAAGGTAATGGATTTATTTATCAATCCAACAGATTTTCATCACTTTAAATGTTATTTAAAAAAAAAAAATTAATGACATTTTCCTCTTGCCCAGAGGGACACGGGTTCGAATCTTGCTGGAGAGCACATATTTTCTTTAATAAGATTTCTTAAATATATTTAGATGAAAATAAATAAATATACTGTTTACTAAATGAATAAAATAAATAAATGGAGTGCTTACTCAAGTATGAGCATCCCCTACAACCAAGCTGCTAGTGGTAATCTAGTAGCAGCCCCTTGCAGGCCACTGGTAGACCTCTAGTGGTCTGCCAGTGGTAACATTGCTGAGATGAACACACCTGTGGTACAACAGTGGTAAACTCTAGTGGCATGCCACCCTGTAGCAGATTGGTGACTTGCATGTAGGGACTTCTCCAAAAAAAAAAAAAAAGAGTTTAAAGTGTATGTAATGAACATGAATGGTGTTTGAACTTGACTCTCTGATTTCTCATTCCAAACTTCTATCCCTTACATCACCCACACATCATTGTCCATGACTCACTGGGGAAAATGTGACGCTTATCTGAAGAGGATTAGTGGTTACTTGATCTAATGTAAATAAAGTCATTAATATATATATATATATATATATATATATATATATATATATATATATTATAAATTTACTAATTTGAAAATATGGTCCCTTTGCTACACAGAAATTACCATGTTTCTAAAACAGAAACTAAAACTTTAAATTTAATTATAGAATTAAATTAAAATCCCAAGTACTGTTTCATTTTCAAATGATTTTTGGAATAACTTATTTTTAAATTTACTGAGTTTATAAGCATATACATTCTTGATATTAGTTGCTAAGTTTATGGGGAAATTCAATCATTTTGATAAGGGTTGGTAGAGTATTCATTTTCATAGACAAACTGTATATCAAAATATGAGTTACTTTCAAAATCAGGTTATGTTAAAGTAGGGTAGGGGTGCCTGTTCAACAAATGATGACAAATGATGACATCCGTTTTTCGCATGTTTCTGGGTTTTTCAATGAAAAAAATGTTTTTTGGAATTTTTATTTTGCCGTTTAATATAATTGTATACACAAAGATTTTTTTTTGAAAAAGGTCATTTGAATATGAGTATATTGTATTTTTAATATTCAAAATCTATTCCTATAATTTTAAATTATTATTCCTAATTCTAATTACTAATAGACTATACATTTTTAAAACAAATAAATATATTAGAATTACTTTATTTAAAAATTATTATTCAATTACCCTTGGGAAAATTATGAATCAATCCCTTCTTCCCCTAGTTATGGGTTCAATAACAGGAAAGACAGGGCTCTCTAGCCTTAGTTGGCAACCAATCTAGGAGAACATCAACTCTGAATTCAAAATCCGTTTGTGTGCTAATGGATAGATAGACACACTTGATCCTTGGTTAGTTTCCTATAAATATGTATGTTTCATTTTTCATATTTTTCTTTTTTCCCATTTAATCATTTTTTTTTTAAAATTTGACAATGTCTGCAGAAAATAGATATTTCATTTCTTTAAGTAAATTTTTATTTTTCATAAACTTAATAATGTATAATTTCTCATGTATGCATAAAGGACATGGATCATTTAATGACCTACAAACTCTAGCTTTTCTCATTAATTTCCATTTTACAGTAGGTGTTTTATTGGTTTTTCTTTAAGTGCCAAAAATATTTAGATATGGACATCTGATTTAAGTATTTATTTATTTTAAAAGAACTTTGAAGTTGGTTCCAACACCTTTTGAATTCATGTATTGTGCATCCAATGTAGACTTTTACTTTGTCTGGATCCTCGATAAATGAGATATTGCATTAGTACACTAATGATTCAATGTGACATTTATTATTAAGAGGACAATTTTGAGGATTTCTATAGTTACATAATTTATCTTCATTTCTTTTTATTATATTGTCTAAATATTTTTGATTTTGGTCTAAGTGTTTACTCAAGATATTAGCATTGTTTCTTAATAATCATTTCTAAGTTTTCAATACAACTGTAATGTTTATGCTCTACAGAATTGTATTGAGCACTTTTTAAAGAAAAATGAAAATAAAAACACTGGGTTATGAATCTTACTGTTCTTTCTCATTATTTTAATATATATTTATATATATATCATTTACAGACAGTACTGTTTTGCTGTATCACAGCTCCTCAGTGTGACTAGACAATCGAATGCCTCAAGCCCAGATCGAAACCCAACCGATTTGTGTGTCAGTCAGAGGTTCTACCACTGAGCCATCTTCAGTCGACAGAATGAGTCAGCCAAAACTAGCGTATTGTTTTTATATAAAACCTAGTGAGCCAGAACCTACCTACAAAGGTTTCACCTAATGGATCTTCAGGTTTAAAAATTATATATATATATATATATGAAACAACAACAGACCACTTTACTTGCCTTTTGCCAAATATAAAAAGAAATATGACATAGCAGAACACGTATCAGTCTTTAATTCACAGCATATTAGTAAAAAATATATAAAAGTGTTGGTTGTGTAGATGGTGTCAAAGAAATCAGTGAGCCAAGTTCAAGTTCCACCTCAGTTTATTATATGCTGAATTACCCTTGGGAAAATTATGAATCAATCCCTTCTTCCCCTAGTTATGGGTTCAATAACAGGAAAGACAAGGCTCTCTAGCCTTAGTTGGCAACCAATCTAGGAGAACATCAACTCTGAATTCAAAATCCGTTTGTGTGCTAATGGATAGATAGACACACTTGAATCTTGGTTAGTTTTGTAATGCCCATTTGTAGGAGAGACTTTGTAAATCACAGATACAAGAATAGTAATGCCTTCGAACAATACTCGGTCAGATGCCGCTAATTCCCATATACATACATTTTTCCTTTACCCATCACGTGATCTAATTATTTCAAGATGAGGTCAACTGTGCTTGCTCTCTGGCGATCCATGTTCAAACCCAAGTATCGGCAATGACACTTTATTCCTATATGACTATAAGCAAGCTATTCAAAGATATGGAATAAAAAACACCCTTTCCACAGCAGCTTTGGCCAATTTTTGGATGTCAACATGAAAAAAATACAATAAATGAAATTCTCAGGTTGAGTGTGTTGTGCAATGTGCCATGTGCATAAGTAATATCTACTTTTTATGTAAAAATTATTGAGACTATTTTAAAAGGACTTCACATTAAAATAATGTTCTTATTAATGGAATTACATATATGTAAGGGATGGGGGGAAATATAAATTAAAATATAGTTTACAATTATGCACCAAGATGAAATGCTGAAAATCTTTATGGTTAAAATATATAGAAAGTGCATTAAGTTCCAAGTCTTGCATAGTAAATTTGCATCAAACACTATTTCACCTTTAACAAATCTG
Organism: Acanthosepion esculentum; assembly: GCA_964036315.1. Taxonomy (NCBI): domain Eukaryota; kingdom Metazoa; phylum Mollusca; class Cephalopoda; order Sepiida; family Sepiidae; genus Acanthosepion; species Acanthosepion esculentum. Next base: position 30,481,359 of record OZ038475.1, on the reverse strand, counting down.
TTGTTGCAGTGTAGGATATTTCAAAACAACAGTGATAAAAGCAGTTGTGAAACTGAATAAAATTGGCAGAGCTGATTCATTTAAAATTTAAATTTAACATTCTTCCATCTTCCTTTCTTCTCAGTACATTATTATAACTGATGTTATCATTTACATTCCACTCCCTGCCCACTACAGATATGTAATTCTATCAATAAGAACATTATTTTAGTCTGATGGCTATATCGAGATTACATATGGCAACAGCACAGCAATAATTTGGATAAAATAAAGTAAGAAAAAAACAGAATTTTGCTTAAATTGTTTAGAAAATGTAGTGAAATTCTTCAGGGTATGGGCAATCATGGCTTTCCACAATTTCTTGGTCTTTCTAGCTTTTAGTAAAATGTCTTTTCACTATCTCTCCTGCTTTCCTATATTTTTCTTGTCTTAAGTATATCCTGTGAATATAAAATTTTCTAAAACTTCTTTCCTCTTTATGTGCCCGAGAAATTTCAACTCTCTTCTTGATGTTAAGTGTCTTCATTTCCATTTTCTCTAAAACTTCATTGCTCACATGGTCATGATATTCTCAGCAGTCTTCTGTAGAACCACATATTTGTTGCTTCAAGTCTCTTCTTCATCTGTGAGGAGATTGCCTAGCATTCACTACTATACAGTTCAGTATTCTTCTATGTTTCTAATTAAATTTTCCTGTTTCTTAATACTTTCTTAGCTTTTGGAAGGTATCTTTTACTATCCCAATTCATCCTTGGATTTCAATTCCACATTTTCTGTCCTCTGTTAAACACTTTCTAGATATTTAAATTTTTGTATTTGTTTGACTATGGTATAACCAATTTGTAACTTGAATGTTGGACTGTTCCTTTTACTGACAACCATATATTTTATCTTCTTACAATTGATGTTTAGTCCTTTCTTCTCACTTTCTTTTACTACTTTCTGTAGGAGTTCCTGTAGTTTCTTTTCTGTATATGTTATCAACATTGTGTTATCTGCATGTCTAATATTGTTCAGATTGTGGCCACCAATAAAGACTGACTTGATGGATTCATTCATTTTCTACAGCTTCTCAACCCATTGTAGATTATTTAGAGAAAATATTTTTTACATTGTAAGAATATTTTTGAGATAATAACAGTTTAATTACACAGGTCTTACTAATTAACACATAGCTAGGGGAGAAAGGGTGCATTCATACCTTTCAAAGGATATTTGAATGTAAGTGAATATAACACATTTAACTAGAATTGGAACTCTGCTCACCAATTAACAATTCTGAGCCATTATGCATAACGCCACCTACACATTCAAGCTTACAGCACCTGGTATTCCCAAGTGGTCACCCACCTAGGTACTGACCAGACTCAATGTTCATATGGAAACCAATGTTTCATCATGATGTGGCCATAAGCCCACCAATAATGAATCCTGATATGACTTCTAATTCTCTCATGATTGCTTCAATTTAAAAGGTTGAATAAATCTGGTGAGAAGATCTATCCTTGTCTTCTTTTGGGATATGAACTTAAAGGAAATAAATATAAATTGTGTGGATTAAAACCACCTATGATTTGCCGAGGTCATTTTAATAATATTGGAATCATTGGATGAATTACAATTTATGGAGAGAAATGATCATCTACATCAGAAAGGGGCAAGGCATTAAAAATGTAATTAGCTGGAAAGCATTATGTAGGCAATTATATACAGGTGAAACAGAAATGAATGAAACAATTTTAAAACAAAGTTCAAAAGCACGAAGGTCAATGGAAAGAGCAAAGCTCAGAATAAACTCTTTGTGGAAAGAAATGAAACTCATTGTGTTTTGTTTCATTATTTTTAACTAAATTTTCACCCAGTACGGGTGTCACTCAAAGTAGAATGTTACTCATTGAGGTAAGTGGAAGAAGTAAATGCAGATAATGACTAGATTCAGTGTGAATTCAAATAAATGACTCCAACAAGACGTGTGTGAGGAGAAAGAATTTATTCAATGACCTCCGAACAAACTGCAGCTACCCCCACGTTTCCACCTCAAGTAAGGACATTCACGAGCCCAGTGGAATTTGCATCCACATGTAAAACAGTGGTGTTGCCTTCAGGTCCTAGTGGGTTTAAATTTTTATCAGTGGAGCGCGTTGAATTTCTGTTACGACCCCTCCTGCCATGACCTCGCCGACCAGAAAAGCAAGTAGTTCTGTTTGAACAACGATTGTAAAATGTCCCACAAGATTGCTCATCCTGGTTATCCATGCTGAAAGCAACATCCATTTCATTTTTCACCATGACTGGAGGAGTGGTGAGTGACGAAGCATCGCAATATTGTCTATGCAGAATCTTCTTCAATAGTTTAGACATTTTGTTAAGAGTAAGTTCCTTAACCGTGGCTTTCACCAGCCATTCATTTCTCTGGGGTGAGATTTGCGCTTTTTAATGCCCTGTACGTGAGAACTGGTTTGGGCAGTGATATTTTGTGTTCCTTTAATTTTGCTACATGACGATCGAAGCAGATAAGAAAATCATTAATCGAGTCAGTGCTCTGTCTTGTGTATTGCTCAAAGGATTCATACGCTGTAAAAGCCCCCTGGTTGCGTCTTCCAAGAAAAGTGTGTCCAGTTTTTGGTATAACTTTTCCATGTCATCATCAGCATTTAGGGTGGCAATGTCCAATTCTAGTACAGCGTCCCTGGCCTTTCCTCCAAGGTTAGAAGTACCACTGGGGTGCATCTCTGTATCCCTAAGCTGGTGGCAAGCTCCCACACTTGCATTTCTTTTTTCCAAATATTGTCTGTGTTTAAAGTAGGTGGGGAAATAAACTTAGGAGCCATTTTTCAGATCTAAACGCTCTGCTCCCAATATGAATTCAAATAAATGACTCCAACAAGACATGTGTGGGGAGAAAGAATTTATTCAGTGACCTTCAAACACCTTGTGGTGATGATAAACTGCAGCTACCCCCACGTTTCTGCCTCAATCGTACCTCACTCATGGTGAAGGTACACGGGAGACAACTTCAATTTGATTAACATAGAGGCTTAACAGTAGACTCGAAAAGGTTAAGATTGTAGTGATTGGAGAAGTATCCTCTTGTGAACTTGTTTCACAAAGTAGCTGTTCTCAGGAAAAAATTGTTCTTGCCAATAGAATATGAAGGAAATAAGAGTGATTCAACCCTGTGTATGTGGTAAGGCATGTCCTAGATCTAAAGATTTGAACTGCTGGTACTAAGATATGTAGCATGTTTGAAAATAGTGATAGAGTAGCAAAAAGTGAAACAGGCTGTACTATTGACTGTCATGGCTAGAAAGTGAAGATTGGGCAGTTCCAGCCCACATTTTGTTTTTTGAATCATTTCACCTCAAGTGAGGTGATAATGCCACTAGAAAGCAATTGGTTATGGGGAGTGAAATTGAAAGAGAATGAGGAGAATTGAGGAAAGTACAAAAAAGTAACAGGATTCAAGAAGACCGAAGATGATGATGATTGATGTTGCATTTAAATCTTTGAAGATTGTAGTATAAATATGAAACTAAATATCACTTTTGCTCATTATTTAGTGACTTTAACAAAGTAACTTTATAATAAAAGTTGAGACAATTCAATAAACTAATTTAAAATTCTAAAATAAAATGCCAAATTATTTTTTTTTCCAATAAATATAGAAAAAGTCAAGTAAAAGAAGAATTTTTTAACTCTGGATTATTCCATCTTGAATTCAAGCAGAAAATTTAGTTAAAGAATTTGATAGTGAATAATGGATTTGAATATCCAAAGTTTTATGAAAGGCAAATGTACATGAAAAATTAATATAATTTGTTTCAGAAGGTAAATAGCCAAGTTAACAAGAAGCATGTATTCCATTATTAGATTTTTTAATTTGGTTGAACATGAGAGAAATGTAGGTTACTAGAAAATGAGCTCGATAAAAATTTTACTTTTCTTCTGGAAGTTGACAATAGAAAAATATATTAAAGACAGATTCTTAATTAGTTTGAATCAAAGAGTAAAAATTAAAACCAAAATGAAGTTAGCCAAGGAGAAAACTGTTTTGTTTTGATTCGTGCACCAGGATGCAATGCTAAAGTATCATTTTCATTGGTGGTTTCAAATTTTTCTCAGTTCCGACTCTTGATAGAAAGTTGTTACCACACAACTTTCTCACTTTTTCTGGTTGTCATTCCATTTGCCTTTTGAATATAAAACACAAAGTATAAAAGCTTAACTTTATGTTGATAGTCCACACAACTTCAAGCAAAAGATTAGGAAAGAAGTCCCCATCAATACTGAAAAGAACACAGTGAACTTGAGAAATCTATTTTCATGAAAAATTGCTTTGAAAGAAAGATTTTATAAACTTCAACTGACAGCAGCACTGGCAGTTTGGTTACTGAATAGTGAATGTTTACTTGTAAAAAAAACAGCTAATATTACTATTACCATTATTTAATTTTTTTTATATCTTTTATTCAGAGTTACCTCATTTCCAAGAAATTCTTATCTACCTTGCTATTTAATCTATAACTCAAGTAGGAAGAGATTGATTTATGCTTTTCCCAATGGCATCAGTATGAAGTTAACACAAATTTTTTCAGGTGGAATTTGAACTTAGCTTGTCAATTCCATTTTCCAAGTTATTAACCATTAGTTAATCTGCACAAACTACTTATAAATACAAAAGGTTATTCTTTTTTATAAAAACATTTAACCTATGAACATACATTTAGATTTTGTCAATATATGTCCCTCCTTAGGCCATTGTACAAAGGAGGAGAGGACCTATGTTGTTTATATAGATATTCAGTATTTGGATAAGAATGATCTTGAACAACAAAGAAAATCAACATTCTGTGCATTGCAAGAATTAGGACTCAGACCTTCCCAAAATAAACTATGATCTGGAATTGAAATGAAAACCATGATAGCTTAAAACCGGAATTTATCATAAAATTTCAGGACATGGAATTAGTAAATATTAAACACTACAAATACTTTGCTGTAGGTATCAGTTGCAACAAATATAGTATAGAAGATAAGGAAATTGAACAGAGAAGTAGCTATACTAGGGGTCATTTTTCCCAACATTACAAACTACTACAAAATTAGAACATTAACCTAGAAGCTTAAGTCATGTTTTAGAATAGCTTTGTCAAATCCAAACTTTAATATGGATGTCATGCATGGCATCAAACCTGTTCAGAAATATCTAAACTGTCAGCTGTATACAACTGCTTTCTCTAGTCAATGGATAAAAATTTGCTTTGATTGAATGAAGCTTGTAGTCTTTACAAACCTTGTGGATTTGTGGTAGAATACCACAAGAAAAGAAATATACCAAATAACAGAAATCAATTAAGGACTTTCAACAGCAGCAACAACTAAAATGGATAGCACATATAACTAAAAGAGAAAATAATGACATAATGAAGATGTTAATCTTCCACACTATTTCAAACAAAATGTTAGAAAGGAAGTCCTCATTAATACTGGAAAGAGCAATAACATCTACTGGATTTGAGAAAATATTTTCCTGTAAAATTGTTTTAAGAGAATGATGATCTGAAGATCACTTGAGGCATGAAACAAACTTACAGTCATATATATTATATATACATACAGGCCCAGTGTGTAAGTAGCAGGGGAAAGTGCCCTGTAGTCTGTGCACACCCCAGGGCCTACAGAAATAAAAATAATATATTAAGTGACATTAAAATAGTCTACATCTCAGTTCCCCAGACTCATGCAAACACATCTCAAAAAAGTAGTGCTATTTCCAAAAATTGAACAACTTTTTACAAAACATTGTTCCCCCTCTTACAATACTTGAATTTTACTGAGGCCCTGGGGCTCAATGCCAATCTAAGTGCCTGTAAATATATATATATATCAGTTGAATGCTGAATTCTGGCATTAAATTGGAATTAAATTCTTGCTTCTCCACAGCTGAATAAGTTCCTACAAATTGAATATTAACAATGGAGCTATGAACAAATTCTATATGAAAAATACATGTTCATAACTAACTGGGAAATTATATGACTTCATTCTGTACATACTTCTAATCAGGCTTTAAATTGGAAAATTTAAACTTTTAATGCATTTATACAAGTAAAAACTAGTCTGATTAACAATTTTATATTCAAAATCAAATATTTTTTAATATTTATTTTCTATCTATACTAATTGATATTTAATGAATTAAAATTTTATTTACTGTTTTATTTTCATTATAGCTATTTTCTCGGCTTGGTCTGACACAAAACCATGAAAATGGGAGCATCCAATGAAAATCAAACTGATTATAGCTATAATGGCCTGTGCTTATTGAAACCAAATGTGTTGACAAAGTGTCCACCATCAATGGCAAACAAGTTTGCCGTGGACATCACTTGAAACAGCTCACACTACTGACAACAGCCCACAATTACCTCCAAGTCAATACAACTCTCAACCATGCATCAGCCATGAGGCAAGGCCAAGAAACAAAAGAAAAATGGTCATTATAGTCACTTTGTTGTGCATTCTCTGTTGTCTGCTTGTGTGATCTTATTGTCTTTTAATCTTCCTCGGGAGGCGGGGGGGTTGTTTCCATTACACTCCCAACTGATCTCTTCATCATGACACACAGGAATGGGTTTCTTAATTCAAGTGCTAGAACATAGTGGAGCAGATTGCACGACCTTCACATGTGAATCCTTTCTAGTGGAATCTGACAAGTTTGGATCAGAATCCAAACTATCTACATCAATAGACTCACTAGGTGCATCAAATGTTGCAGTTAGTTCACTTTCTAAGGATGAGTCTAAGGTGTTCTTCTGATATATCAGGGGACAGGATGCATAGCTGCCATCAATATTATCATCTTTCTCACTGCCTTAGTATGTATTATGGCCTTTCCCATTATGTATCCATGACCCAACAGTGTACACATGAAGAATCTGTGACCAAGTGCAGGACAGTCACCTTCCACTGAAGTTCCAAATTTACACTCTTCACTATTGCATCAAATTCCATAAAGTTTATGCAGTGTGCATTGTTCACTGGTCTCAACCAGCATGCATCCTCAACAGTGGAGCCGTCTACTTCACGTAGGACTGCAGTGGCCAGCAAACTTGCATTGACCAATATTTTAAATTCATGTCTGTTTACACACCACAAACCTAGTGCAGAGTCATTGGTGCATATTCTAATGATGATATCCAGCATCATTTGTTTATGAATGGTATCTTGCACCTTGTCATCCCATCCAGATATAATCTGGCATGCATACCATTTCAAAAATGCTTTTGCAGGGCAGAACCAATCATATACAAGCAAGTGTCCTCTCAATTTCCCAAATAATGAGAAGATGCCCCAATGAATGATAATATCCAGCATCGATAGAATCTTACTAATGTATCGCCACTTGAGCCTATTGTGCTCCCCCCACCCCAGATATGCAAACCCAACACATGGGTGCCATCATCTAGCCTCGCATAAAAAAATGCCATGTCTGATCAGAATGCAGGTGATCATGGCACTTTTTTTTTTTTTCATTCTTGAGAAAGGTCATAGAGTGATTTTCCATTACCCTTGCCATGGTTTTGGAATTCAGAGCTTTCCTTTTCTTTGAGTAATTGGACACACTAATCTTGGGTGGCTGTCTATTTAACTCATAGCTGAAGGGAAAAAGAGACAGTTTCATGCTTTTCTGAAGGGGTTTTGTGCAAAACTGAGTTCATCAAACAAGTTTGGAATTTTAATTAAGTTCCCCAGTTCTACTTTTCATGTTGATATCCTGTACTCTACCTGCAAATTCCTGGTTGTCCCTACCAAACCCAAAGAGCCCATTTGATTATAAAACCATAAGGTAGAAAAGTTATATCTGCAAATAAGCTCCTAGAGGTAACTTAAAAAAGAGAAACAAAACAAGAAAGAAACAGAAGTGGCAAGATATATTTATGATTCTGTGATAGAAACATTCACAAAATAACGATTATACTTGTGTACTTTTCCTTGCTATTTTCATAACTACTTTTCAGCCAATATGGTCTTCTGACTTCTCTTTTAGTTTTTGTATATAGAGTTATCACTGATTCCTGCAGGCAAAAAGAAACCATGAAAAAAAAAAGGCCAGTATCGGTCGATTTTTAAATAACATCTTGAACTCTCAAGTACATGAAGATGGATATTTATTTAAAATCATTTTGACTGCAGAAATCATTAGCATTCAGATTGTGAACCATCTACAAAAGTGTAAAAAGAAATGTAGCATTTGTGAAGTAAATCTTTAAAAATCTGTAAAATTTAACATTTTGTAAATCAAACAAATTAAGCAGATAAATTATAGTGGACACATTACAGGAACAGATTTTATTAATTAGTTTCAAAGAAAATATAAATCTCTCTTCATTGAAAAATACTAAGATATGAAATCCTTACTGAGTGGATACCAACTTAAAATTTAATTGACTTATAATTCATGGAGAAAGAAAAATTACACATAATTTAAAACATATATCAACTTATTCATCTGTTAAGTTTCAGCTTTTAAGCATGCATAGATATTAAGTTATTAAAATGTTATACTATTCAAGTAATACACTCTAAAATTGAGCCAAGCATTTTTTCTGTTAAATATTTGCACTTTTAGTGACTTCTATTACATCTGTGTATGTGGTTTAACTAAAAAGTACAACATATCAAATAGTCAATCCATTTGAATGATTGATTTGTTTTTTTTATGGCTTATCTGCTTTATTGCAGGTTATTTAAAGCCAGGAAATATTTATAAATTGTAAGAATGTTTTGGAATAATAATGAGTATTACTGAATCAAGTCACTAATTAAGCCTGAGCTAGGAGTAGAATAGATTAATTCACACCTTACCCTTAAGGTATTTAAACATAAGTGAATATAATGAACCCAACTGGAATTGGAACTTGGCTATTCAAATTACAATTCATTATCCATTATATCAGCCACATATCCAAGGTTATGGTTCCAAAGCGATAACCCATCTAAGTACTGACCACCCACAACATTGCTTAACTTTCCCACTACTATAATGCAGCTTCCCTGTGCCTTTTCTATAAATACTTTCAGAGTAGTTGTTCAGATCAGCGCTTTGCAATGGAACCTAGACTTATTGAATTTAAGCACAGTACTAGACTGGTGTCAAGAGGAAAGAAATATATTTGGTGACTGACACATGAACACCTTGTGATATTAAGGACTTAACAAAATAGTAACTTCAAATATACTCTCCTTTTTGACAGCATGAGTAAACAAGTTGATTAAATAATGATAATGAGCTATTTTTGAATTTAAGATGACATTTTCAAAGCTGAAGTATGAACCAGTAGAATTATGATAAAAACAACAATTATGCGAACACAGGTCTGTAAAATTTATGGAATAATGATAATTAGCTATTTTAGAATTTCAGATGAGACTTGCAAAACTGAAGAATGAATCAGGCAAACTAGAGTGATAAGAGCAGTAATGATATGGATGCAGGTCTGAAGAATTTATGGAATAATGATGAGTTATTTTAAAATTTAAGATGGTATGGGTGAAACTAGAGGATAAATCAACCAAAAAATATGTGTCATGTCCTTTCAGAATGTTGACAATCATGGTTCTCCACAATTGCCTGTTCTTTGTAGCTCTTCAAAAATGTTATCTGTTTAAACCCAATTCTGGCATCTATTTACTCAAGCTCATGAGGTAAGTAATGCATTGTTTTCTTTCATCCCACTTGCCTTCTGTTACTCCTATGAGTATCAAAATTTCCAAGCTGTCTTTCCTCATTATGTCATTAGAAATTTCATTTCTCTCTTTCTGATGTTAAATGGGGACAAAAAAAGACTATTGTCATTTTTGTTCCCATTTTCTCTAAAATTTCATCATTGCTCACATGTTTGGTTTATGGTATTCTCAGCATCTTTCTGTAGAATTACATTTTTGTTGCTTCAAATCTTTTCTTCATGTGTGAGGAGATTGTCCAGTATTCACTGCTATATAACAGGAGTGATATTATGCAACAGTTTTCTTTTCATTGTTCCTAATCAAATTTTTCTGTTTCTTAATACTTTGCTTAGATTTTGGAAGGCTTCATTCACCCTCATATTGCACCTTTGGATTTCAGTGTCACACTTTTTGTCCTCTGTTAAATTAATTTCCAGATATTTAAATTTCTGTACTTGCTTGATTTTGGTATCTAATTTGTAATTTGCTGGTTAATTTGATTTTTGGTATCTAATTTGCAATTTGCTGGTTAATTTGATTTTTGGTATCTAATTTGCAATTTGCTGGTTGATTTGATTTAGGTATCTAATTTGCAATTTGCTGGTTGATTTGATTTTTGTATCTAATTTGCAATTTGCTGGTTAATTTGATTTTTGGTATCTAATTTGCAATTTGCTGGTTGATTTGATTTAGGTATCTAATTTGCAATTTGCTGGTTGATTTGATTTTTGGTATCTAATTTGCAATTTGCTGGTTGATTTGATTTTTGGTATCTAATTTGCAATTTGCTGGTTGATTTGATTTTTGGTATCTAATTTGTAATTTGCTGGTTGATTTGATTTTTGGTATCTAATTTGCAATTTGCTGGTTGATTTGATTTTTGGTATCTAATTTGCAATTTGCTGGTTGATTTGATTTTTGGTATCTAATTTGCAATTTGCTGGTTGATTTGATTTTTGGTATCTAATTTGCAATTTGCTGGTTGATTTGATTTTTGGTATCTAATTTGCAATTTGCTGGTTGATTTGATTTTTGGTATCTAATTTGCAATTTGCTGGTTGATTTGATTTTTGGTATCTAATTTGCAATTTGCGGGTTGATTTGATTTTTGGTATCTAATTTGCAATATGCTGGTTGATTTGATTTTGGTAACTAATTTGTAATTTGCTGGTTGATTTGATTTTGGTATCTAATTTGTAATTTGCTGGTTGATTTGATTTTGGTATCTAATTTGTAATTTGCTGGTTGATTTGATTTTTGGTATATATTTTGTAATTTGCAGTTTGGGCTGTTCCTTTGGCTAACAACCATAATCAAAAAATATTCATAAAAGTTTTCAAGATATAATTATATTTTACAGATAAACATACAACATGAATTTCAGTTCATAATATTTCATTTTATTTACTATAACCTTTTTGATAGGATGAGATTTTATGATGCAACTCAAAGAATGTTGATCATATTTCCAGCATTTAATAAAAAAATAAAAGTTACAGATATTTTTTAATTCAAGATATATTAAGATTGCCATTGGTTGAAAGAAAGATATAACTTCAAAAGAGAAACAAAATATTTCTAAAGTTATTGGATGATGGGAACACAACTTTGAAAATTGTGAAAATGTTTAACTCAAAGAATAATCAACAATGAAATTGAAAATATTGGCAAGTCAGAAATAAAAATAAAACTAGCTTTAAGAATGTCATAAATCGTTTTTCTATTTTTTATTTTACTAATGTTCACCCAATACGAGGCCAAAGAACCACTTAAGTTAGACAGTTACTAAATTGTGTTGTATGAGCTTAAGAGAGGCAGTAGGCAGTTTATGAGGTCATACAGGTGAGATAAGCATTAATCCCTAGATTGTAGTGATCAACAAAACATCCTGTTGGGAGTGTGTTCCACAAAGTAGCAGTTCTTGAGAATAAGCTACCCAAGTGGAACTTCCTTTTTATTATTGGGATACAAAGGGTGTAAGAATGATTTGTACATACTGGGTTTTAGCGGCAAAGGTCAGAGCCAGTAGAATGGCTAGTACTATGGAATGTAGTTGATCAGAACATTTGCCATGGATATAGCTATAGAATAATGAGTGGTTTGTGATGTTTCATCTGTGGGAAAGGAAATATATAGCAGAAAATGTCATCATATACAAGGCTGTATGGACATTTTTTAACTATCAAGACAGGCAAAAGAAGACAAGTTCAAATTCAGATATGGCAGCAATACTCTATTTTTCATTTGATCTGGCTCTTGTATAGATAGTGCTTATCAGGAGGAGTCAGATACTTACTGGAACAGTACAAGGAATCAAATATGATTTGAGAAAAGTTAAAAGAATAAGAAAGGAAAGGAAACTGACCAGCATGAAAATATTTGAAGAAGTTAATGTTGGGAATGTAAACAAGGAGAACAGATACAGAACATTAATAAGATTGGCTAAAGATATGAAAGTCATCAAACTACAATCTTTAAGTAAACATCACAAAGTGAAATTGTCTAAATCAAGTGGAGTATTATTGATTTTTCAAAAGTAATTTTTATGAGGAATGTAGAGCTACATTGGATGAACCTGATGGACTAGTATTTGGGTCCATCATGATAACCGTCACCTGACAGGAAATAGATAGAGTCATATTTTGTGCTAGTTGGACAATTCATGATGGAATCCAGATAAATTCAGTGCTACAAATTCCAAGAAAAGAAACTTTAGACCAAAGAGTATATGAATACAAACAAAATACTCCTTCACGTTCTTCTAAAAATATTTTGAAGACATGAAATTAATGTCTTTGCAGATATTCATCCAATAGAAAACTTGTGGTTCATCCTTAAAAGAGAAGTATGAAAACAATATTTAAGCAAAGAAGATCTCTTGGCAGCAATAAAAACTCCTTCAAGACATGGTAAAGTTGAAAAGTACAAAAAGATATAAATAGTTGAAAGACTGATGAAGGTTACAGAATAAAAACAAGTTTATATTAACACACAAATAATTAAAAAATTATTCTAGTATATAGAACATGTGTTAATTATACATGTTTTTCTGGCCAGAGTATCTTTTGGATTCAATTATTAAAACTAATGGTGCACTTTATTTATTTATTATTTTTAATCATTTTATCCCCAGCAAGGTGTTAATAAAATAAGTATGCAGTGGGTTACTGGAAGTGAAAGAAAAAACTGAGAATAGGGAGGATTGAGGAAAGAACAAAAAAAAAATGGGTTCAGGAAGACAGAAGATGGTGATGGATGTTGCATTTAAAGTTTTGATTTGGTTTGTTTGGTTTGGTTTGTTTTACAGCATATCAACCTCAATGGGTCATTTAATGCTGACAATTTTTTTTTTCCTGGTAATATTTTTGTTTTGTCAAAAATCTATTTCTGTTAATTTTTTTTCTTCTCAAAAATGTATAGCTGGTAATATTTTTTCAAAAACGTACAGCTGGCAACATTATTTTTTCAAAAACGTATTATCAGAGCCCTTGCTGTTGGATGTAGTTTATCGTAATACCCAGGACGCCGATGTAGTTTATCGTTATACCCAGGACGCCGATGTAGTTTATCGTCATACCCAGGACGCCGATGTAGTTTATCGTCATACCCAGGACACGGATGTCGTCTGGGTGTTAACTATTTGCCCATAGCTGGGACCCCAACAGGTGCCACCACCCCGGGTCAGGGTGGACCTGGGAACACCAGCAATTAAGAGGTGGTTCCACACTCCTCAAAACCTCCTGATCAGAGGCCCTGCTGTTGGACATGGATGTAGTTTATCGTCATACCCAGGACGTTTTAAAGTTTTGAAGATTGTAGTTATCAAGCAGCAATGAAATGGAATTGATTTCCACAGGTGAGAAGTGTGAGAAAAGAAACTGTTGAAATAGAAGTGGTGGTTGCATTGAGTTATTTCAACAGTAAAATGGTGGGATCTATTTACCAATCTAGTAGCACACTTAAATGCATGTAGTTGGGGTATCAGGGATAAAAAGTGCAGTTACCATGAAAATATTTGTAGAAAAAACAGAGGGAAGCCACATCACATTGGTAAAAGTCACTGTTGTTGAGATGTCAGATCAGGATTGATGACATTACAGGCCCTTCTTTGTATTTTGTCAAGAGTCTCAATATGTGCAGTAGGAGCACTAGACCAGATATGGCATCAATATTCACTCCTCGGCTGAATCCAGCCTCCTTGATCTATCCACTTCCCTTCTCCACATCCTTTCACCTTTCATTCCCATCTGCTCTCGCTCCAAATCTTCTGTAATCCCCTAGCCTTGATCGATCCACTATCTTTCTCCACATCCTCTCCTTTACCACTCCTATCTGCTCTTCCTCCAAACCTTCTGTAACCCCCTGCGTACTAGTGGCTTCAAGCCTTGCTTGGGGTGATATGCTTAAAAAAAAAAAAAAGAAAAAAAAAGAATGGTAGATTTATAAATGTCCAAGATGAATTCTGCCAAGAAAATTTTCCGGCTCAACATACTGACCCAGCTTCTATTGTGGTAGGTGAAGCAATTGATTCGATATAGTCATTCCATTTCATGTCAGTGAAAAACATGAAGCGAAGAAGGCACAGTGTGTTGCTCTTGTTGAGTATAGTGTCAGTTATGCTGATGATAGACAGAAAAGGTTCCCTGTGATAGTTAAATGAAAGTAGGTATTGTTTTGTGATGTTAAAATTTACAAGCTATTTCTTGCCCCAGTTAACCACTAATTGGAATTCCTTTTCAAGAGCAATTGCCAGGTTTACTTTGTCAGATCTTTTGGATTTGCTACTGTGATAGGAGTAAATGGTAATGTCATCTGCATAAATACCTATTTGGGAATGGATGACATCAGGGAAATCATTGATAAAGATCAGAAACTATGTATAATCTAGGATAGAGAATTGGGGATCCCCACGTTCATATGAAAGGAACTGGAAGTGATCCCATTCAAGATCACTATCATTTCACATTTTGTTAGGAACAATTGAATTAAATGAAATATTCCCCTTGTGACACCATAGCCCTGGAGCTTGCATAGAAGGCCACCTTTGAGATATCTAGAGCCACTGCCCAAGCTTAGTCATTCTTATCTAGAGCTTGATATACAAATTCAGTGATTGGCATTAGTACATTAGTGGTAGACCTGGCGAAATGAGAAGTCAGGCTTTTTTTTTTCTCTCCAAATACTATATTTAATAGCATATTAGAGGCATATAGACAAAAAAAGAAAGATACTTATTTTATTTCAGCAATGAATATTCAGGAAATACTAACACATAAAAGTGGTCTAAAGAAATGAAGATATACATACTCTATATAACAAGGATACTGTCTCCGTACACTACAATCTTAACCTCTTCAAGTCTCGCATCAGTCATTACCTATTGTTGCGGGTGCTATATTGGCCCACAAACAGATATTGAATGATGAAAGACAGCAACAAACAAAACAAAGACTTGAGTAAAAAAAATATTATTGTCAAGTTTATATACATCAACAAAAATAAGGATACAGTGTACTAGGCAAAAGAATATCTTTGCATATTCATGTAGAGGATGAGGAGAGTGCTGAAGACTGTTGTCCTCAGAAGGACAGTTTTGTAGCTGTTAACAATTGTTGTCCTGAAAACGACAGTCTATTGGATATCATTGCTGCTGGTAAGGGTGGCTTGTGGCCTGCTGGAACCGTGGACAAGCTATCTGCTGCTGGAACAGAAACTACACTTTGATCCTAGGTATACAGGACTAGATTTGAGGCCTTTTTATATGCTGAATCAGTTTTACACCAGTCCTGGAAGATGCTGTTTCTTCTTCCAGTTGCTTTTAAAAATAAGTGCTGACAAGATACAACACTATACACCATATTCTCATCATCTTCACTTCTTACTTCCTTCTCTTACGTTTATATTAAACCTCATTCACTAACCCTCTGTTTCTAGTGGATCTTGGGACTTATATCAGGTGAACTTTATTTTTTTTAAAATCTTAAACCATGGCTTCATTTAAAAAGTTTCATCAATAATCATATCGATCAAACTTGATGCAGAAAAAAATGTTGGATCAAAAATTACATTCTAGAGAGAGTTAGTTTTATAAGTTGGTCAAGCAAATCATTGCTATTATCAGGATATCAATACTCAGAGGATATATACCTTTATGTCAGGCTACAAATTTATTGATCCACTCTCATTATATATGTGTGCAAGCATACATTAATCAATACTGAAGAATTTAGACTTATCCAGTGACATGCACATATCCAGTGTTTGTCTCATCTATACCCTCACAGCATGCTTATATACATACTATTATGTGAATGGCATTGTGAGAATAAGAAGCCCTGTAAGACCACCTGTGTCTCAAGTAGTTCACCTGGTTTTGCCAAAGGACAAAATTTTATGCTAAATCAGTTAAGAAAATAAATACATTGAAAAGACAAAAATGAAGAAAACAAGAAAATTAATTTCTTTTATTTTGTTTTTGAAAGTCTCCAGCACGGCTTCCAGCTGGGAAGTTGCTGCAAAGCAGACAAAGTTTTTATGGAAACTTTACAACTTCTGGCAAGAAATGAAAATAACTTTTGCTCACTTTCAGTTCCATCTCAAGCTTCTTCATATTTACCAAGTGTTATCTATCAGTGCATTTAATCCATTTTGAGATATCTATTTATTTATATGTATTGATTCAATCTATTTCTGTCTTTACATTTATGTCATAACAGTTTATTCAGATCAATTTTTTTCTATTCAGACAGCCGACAAACCTATGTGTCAAGTTCTTCTGATTTTTCCATCTGAAACAGAAAAAAATCCATACAACTCAACAGTCATATAGATTCTGACATGTCCTACAGACACTGTAGTTGGTACGGAAAACCCCTGAACTTAAATCCAAACAAATTTCCCTGAAATTTCTAAAGGAAAAATATTTTTTCATATTGTTGTGAACCCCAAACTAATGAACTGGTATCAACATCAACTCAGTCTTCTTTTCTCCCCCTATCTCATCAGCATGCAAACTAATACATATTTTGCCTTTTAACAGATGACAGGAATTGTGGCACTTAAATCCAAAGATGCATTGGAATAGCAAAACAGGCTTTCCAGCAACTTAACAAAGTATTAATAAAAATTTCATTAGAAACAAAAGATATACCATACTCTTATATAGCAGCAAATGCTGGACAATCTCCTTACAGATGAAGAAGTGACTAAAAGCAATAAAACTGTAGTTCTACAAAAGGACACTGAGAATGCCGTGCTGAACATGTGACTAATGAGGAAGTTTTAAAGAAAATAGAAACAAAAAGCTCACTTAGAATCAGAAACAGAATTTTGAAATTTCTAGGAAGCATCTGTCTATATTTCTGAGATGAGGTATTATGTACACTATTTACATTATTCAGACTATTGTTCTCATCTTTGTCGCAATATTTATTACGTTTTGGCTGTTGTACGCTCCAGCCTTCTTCAGGTAGTTGGAATGCCACAGTGGATAAAGGCGTTGGTTAGATCCAGTGATAAGACCCAAAGAGTGTGAGTTCAATACCCGGTTATGGCAGTGGAGAACTTGGAGAGGGGAATTAACAGGAGATAACTGATATCCATTAAACATGGCATGTAGAACTAGAACAGTCTACCCCAGTGAGTGAAATAAAGGGTTCAGTTCGACATTCCAACTACCTGAGTAAGGCCGGAGCATACAACGGCCGAAACATAATAAATATGGCAACAAAGATGAGGACAATAGTCCAAATAATATAAATAGTATTCTAGGAAGCAATAAGGAAAGAGGGCTTGGAGAATTTGATGCTCACAGGACATATTGTAACAAAGAAAAGCAGAAAGTAACTTATGTAACAAACTTGTATAAATGGACAACAAAACCGGTGCTGGGAGAGATGGTGAAAAGACATCTTACTAAGGGATACAAAGGATAGGAGAAAGTTTTAAAAAATGCATTTGTCATAGAGAATTCCGAATATAATTCTGACAATGTGGTCCTATACACCTGGCCTCATATATGTATATATCATGCTATAAGAAATTTACATATTGTATTAACATGCTCTCCTTAAATTCACTAAGAGACTGAATGCTCTAATGTTCTACATTTGGTTTAACTATTTCATCGAGCAATGCCCTTTTTAGCAATATAGACACGGTAGTGAAGGAAAGCAAGGAGAAATGACTATCCATCAAATGAAAGAAAAGAGAATGTATAATTGTTAGCAAAAAGCACAACCTAATACATGAGCTATGAAATGAGGATGTCAGAATCATGCAAGTACAGAAATTTAATTATGTGGAAAATGTTATGACAAACCACAGAAAATGTGACCCACAAATCTGAAAACACATTGGAACAGATACTTTCCAAAAGCTAAAATATTAAGGAACAGGAAATTTTTATGAGAAACAAAGAAAAGAATGCTGAACTGCTACATAATATTAATTATCCTATATGTCAGTGAATGCTGGAAAATTTACTTACAAATCAAGAGACGTTAGGCAACAAAGACGTGGTTCTAATGCTAGGATTTCAATGGACTGAATTTGAGTTCTGAGAAAGTTTTAAGGAAAATGGAAACAAAAACACTTTTACTTCAAATCAGAAAGAACTGAACTTTCTGGTATACATCGGGAAGAAAGAGAACTTGGAGAATTTGACACTCACAAGAGATATTGAGAGCCAGAGAAACAGTCAGCAACATTATGAACTTATGCAAATGGATGTTGGAACAGGGATTAGGAGAGATAGTAAAGGGATAATCATTGCTTAGAGTTAGAAAGAAGAAGGATTTGTGGACAACCATGATTATCTACACCCTGAAAGGCACATGAGTAAAGAAAATGCAAATGAAGAGGACATGTATCAATATTGTGTGAAACTGATACAAGTAATCTCTTTCCAACTGACAAAATCTCTCCATACAAGCAGCACCATGTTTGCAAGCGAAAAGCTGTCTATTCTCTCTCACGTGGTGCATTTTATGCTGAGCTGATCTTACAAAGATTTTGCATAATCCCAACCTCTCTCGCAAATCCTCCTAGCTCCAAGACTGTGTCTTTCTTAAATGAAGGTGTCAGGGTGTCCATATTTCTTTTTCCTTTCCTCTACTTGTTTTGCATGCCAGGCATATACAGAATCTAAGTCAGATGCCCCAGTTCTTTACAAACCTTGTGAACACTTCCCCACAGAATGCTGCACAACTGTTGATTAGCAGCTCAGCAGGTAGCCCTCTCTCGCAGAATAGTGACTCCATGTTGGATGATGCTGGCAACATCCTGATGTGGTAATGGTTGCCAGATAAAAAAACAACTAGGGCCGCAATCTATCAGAGTCAGGTAATGACAGCCTTCATAATGTGTTATGTCCATCCCCACCCTGCTCCAATTCTTGCACACATCCAACCATCCAGCTTTCCAATGCACTGGCTCCAGATCAATAGATTGGCACACTTTTCACTCTCCAACCACCACTTGAACAGCTGCCTTTGAGACCTCAGGGTTGATTTGTCTTACAAAATACAAGGTGTGCTTCACACCAGGATGCCAACTACATCGATGGATGGCTCGAATGAGGGTTGATTCCTGCTCTGGTTCCATTTCTTTCCAACATTGAGGCACTCTAGTGAGGTGATAGAGCTTGTCAGTTCCCATGCAAACTGAGCCATTGTTAACAGTCAATTTATATTTCTCCACCAGTTCCTTGATTGTGCTGAGCTAACGTCTTATCAACATTTCTGTCATCGCCTTCATGTGCACTCGAGACTTTCCAGACAGTGTATCAGAAACCCATTGATGCACACAGGTTGAGTCACTCTTCAGGTGAACCACAGTCGCTCTCCATTGCAGTGCCATGTTGATGCCTCTCAAGATCACGTCATGCTCTGCCAGGTTGATATGCTTGTTTTTGCATTCTGATTGCTGCCTGCAGGCATCTTCCACCAGGGATTCACTGCTTTCCATAATGATGTCAGTGGCCAAGGAGCTTGCATCAATCCAAATGGTAACTTCATGTCCAACACACCAATCACATTGTGTCGGATCCTTCTGTGCCAATCTGGTAATGATGTCTGTCAGCATCCGAGTCAGGGGTGGGTTCCACACGTCATCATCCCAACCAGTCACCACAGAATTTGTATGTCATTTTATGAATGCAGAGCCAGTCACATACTGGCAAATATCCAGTCAACTTCCCACATAGGGAGAAGATGCTCCGATGAGTGAACACTTTAGATAGTCACTCCTGCGACTCCATTGCAATTTGCCCCACTCCTCCCAGACATGTAATCCCAGCACATGGGTGTCACTCACTAAATGCTCTGGATCCTTACTTGTTAGTCCAAATTGCTGAAGATGTGCCCTCACACATGCCGCAGTGCATATACTCTCATTGACAAATATGTCAAAACGCAAATAGGTGAGGCAATACCTTTGCCCATCTCTCTGCACTGTTTGAAAGGGGCATAATGGTTTGTCAACATGGATCTGCAAATAGGCACAGTGCAAATCCAGCATGGTGACATCCAATCATTCCTGTTGCTACTCCCTCAAATTTTGTATGCAAACATCTGAATCACTGGTGTGCATGTCAACATACTGATTGAGCTCCCGATAATCCATGACTAGAAGGACCTTCTGTTTGTTTTCTTGCAGTACAGCCATGAGATGGATCAGGCCCTTGGGGGCCCAAGTTCTTCCTCAGAATATGCATGTTCATAGTTCACAAGTATACTTCTCCCTGAGCAGCTTTGGTACTGGATATTCTGCTGTCCAGTTCTTCAACACATGTGTCTTGTCACCAGCACACTTCCAAGACACAATCCAGATTTTCCAGTTCTGGTCATACTCTGCATGGAAGTCAGAGCTCATTGATGGTGATAGTCACGCACAAAGGTTGGTCAAGTTGAGGAAAGCTAACAGTCCATTGCTGAACGCACATACTCTTCCCAACTTCTTGATGTCAAATCCGAGCAGCAGGTCAAAACCAAGCAATTTCCCATCCACAACTAGAACCTGAACATTGAAAGGGGACCTGTTGTTCACATCAAGTTGAATAAATCCTACCCCACAGCACCTGATGGTCCTTTCACCAACATGCCCACTTCTTTCCTCTTCCAAAAGCAACAAAGCAGTCTGCTTATGAGCAATCAAGAATAGCCTGTGTCTAACGAGGCTAAACTCCTGATTCCACTGAAATGTATAGCAATTGCAGATAGTGCTTCCTTCATATGGAGCTCGGAGAATAGTTTGGCACTGAGGCCTATTCCCCTGGATTATTTACCAGGAAATTGTGGACGACATAGCCTATGCATTGCACTTGTACCATTGCATCCAGGGTATCCACCTTGCAGTTCTTTGCAAAATGATTGGGACCATTGCAATGATAGCATGTTATGAAGCCATGTGGATCCCTGGTAGGAAGCTTCCCATGTGGATCAACTGTCAGTCTCTTCTCCAGTAGTATGTCTTTTATAATTGCTCATGCTCAAGTCAACAGTTGGTTTATAGACAATTCGTTCATCCGGGTCAAAGTGCGAAGATGTTTAACCTGTTCTGGTAATCCTTGCACGAACACACATACCAGGGCACTCATTCCGCCAAACAGGACAGAAAGTTTTCGTAACTCTGCCAGATAGACATCCACTGATTCTCCAGGACAGAGCCATCACTCAACAAATTGCTCATAAGTCAGAAAACCATCTGTAGCAAAAGCTGTGTACAGTGCAGATTTTCTTTTTCTTCTTTTTTCAGCTGCTAGTAGACAGCAAATGCACAATCCATGACCCTTAAAGGGACTACTTGTTCTGTTCTGGATGTTTTACCTGGAACATCTTACAGACTAGCTCAGCCTACTCAATTCATTCAACAACAAATGGTCCAGATGCAGAGCTGTTGAACTCAGGAATGAGTTTGAGGTCAGACTTCCTCTCCGTCATTTTCACCAAAATAGTTTGTGTGAAACTAACCCAAGTAATCTCTTTCCAACTAACAAAGTCTCTCTATACAAGCAAACTCTCTATTCTCTCTCACATAGTGTTTTATGTCGAGCTGATCTCACAAAAATTTACATATGCCCAACACCTCTTGCCAATTCCCCTAGCTCCAAGACCATGTCTTTCTTAAATTAAGGTGTTAGGGTGGCCACATTTCTTTTTTCTTTCCTTTCCTTCACTTTGCCACATGAGGTTAATCATCTTCTCTTCTACAAATACATGTCTTATCAAAATTTCAGTGCCATCGAGTCATTATTAGCAACACACATAATGAATGCAGTTCTCTTGGCATACCCCATGCTTGTGGTCTTGTACCAACCTAAGTGAAAGCTAGTAAATATATACTGTGTGTAAGAGAAAGGTACTGAAATTCATGTAAAAAGCACTAATATTTTAAATTCCCATATTTGAAGCAAAATATTATCACATCTTGGCTGTTGAACCTCCAGCCCTCATCAGGTGTATATCAATCTTGGCAACCTACAGGGATTTCTGAACTGAACCCTTTTTTATTTAATCTAACTAATGATTAGACAAGATATCTCCCGGCATTGGTAGTGGAACAAGAACAGTCTAACCCAGTTCGATATATGCCTGATAAAGGCAGGTGGGCACAATGGCCAAAACAGCAACAAAGATGAGGACAACAGACCGAATGTGCATAGTGTAAATAATAATTTTACATCCCAGAAATTAAGACAGAAATATTCATATTAGTTATACACTTTTCTGTAAGTCTATCAGCAATGTGCTTCTTGTTATGTATATTTTTATGAAATGCTTTCCATTATATTTTATAAGGTTTCCTTAATGCTATTACTTGTAAATAAGCAGATGTTTTCCTGAATTTCCTCTAGTTCTTCATCCTCTCTTGTTTTAAGGAGAATGGGACATTGCAGTTGAACATTACTTTTAATTTATTCTTGTTTATTTTTTTATAACTTCCCACAACTCAATATAACAAGAATCTTTAGTAATATTACCTGTGATTTTTTTTAGTTTATTTCATACTAATTTCAGTTGGTTTTCATTGCAACTTCTCAGACCATCATTCTATATCCATTAGTAAATAACACACCACAGAAATAAAGAATAGCCTCTTGGTAAGATTTCAACTGGCATCTTGTTGCCTTCGGAAAACTATATTACTATAACTGTTTTAACATTTAAGATACAAGAACTTTACAGTTGACAGAAAAACAAATTTGACAATTTTAATTTCTTCTTTTTTTCCCAGTTCACTTGGGGATATATTTGATGTTATTATATACAATAATATGCCAAAAATCATGGGATAGTAGTATGTATAAAAATGTTTGGTAGCCCCCACTGTATCTAGATGTCAGTAAAATACCCAAACCTTTTCTCTGACATCTGTTAAGTCAGTAGGAACACTGATGAGAGGTTGCTCACAGAAATGTGAAGTGAAGAATTGTTCAAATGGAGCATGATAGTAGATACTTTTTAATTTCCATAAGATATGGGAGAAGAATACCTATCAGAGTGCACCTGCTTTTCACCAAACATAGCTCATCACCTGTGCTCATGGCATTGTTAATTGGATTGATTATTTTACCAGCATATCAACCACTAATGCCAAAATGGTATTAGTATCTTGTGGTATTTTGTTTGGGTGTTTTTGTTTATATATTTATATAGTCTGGTAGATAGTCTTTTATGATTTTTGATAGGTTATTGTTTTGTGTTGGTATATATTTAAATTATGGTGTAAAGACGTAAGTTATTTAATAATACTTAATTCAGATTGGCTTGACATTGCTACAGTTTATAAGTATATTTCACTGTGTATGGTTCCCAACATGTAATGCACATTGGGGATTCTTCATCTTTAACAGGTATGAGTGGTCGATATATATCTGAAATCCAGTTTGATTAGGGTTAACTCATCTTTTCTTATTTTTCAAAAACCTGAGAGCCATTTTCCAATTGTTGTTTGAATGTGTTGTAGTTTCTTGTTCTTGCATTGATTCCATTTTTTTCTCACATTTTTTGCTAATAAGTTTGCAGATGGTTGGTTTCAAGTCAGTATATGGTATTTTGGTATTTGATATGTTGGCGCATAGTGCTTTTTTGGCAGCTGTATCAGCCTTTTCCTTTCCATGGATGCCAACATGGCTTATTATCCAATAGAGAATAATGCTTTTGCTTTTAATCAGAAAGTTAATCTTATTCAGTAGTTTTGTGATTAAGGGGTTTGTTTTGTCTTTATGGTTCTGTGTTGTGAGTGCAGATTTTGAATTTGTGAAAATAATGAATTTGTGGTCCTGAGTATCTGTTATGATATCCAGATGTGACCTCAGCACTAAAGATAGATGATTTGTTTGGTAAGTGTCTGGAGAATTCTTTTCCTATAGTTATGGCTGCACATCCCACTTTGTTCCCCTTTTTCAATCAATCAGCATAAATAAATTTGTAGTTGAGATAGAACTTTTTCTTGGAATGTGGAAGGATGTGTTTTAGTACTTTGATAAACTCAATAAGATTTGGGGTTGCTTTAATGTCTGGGTTGCAGTTTGTGGATTTGTTTTGTATTCATTTGAGCCTCCTCAACAAGTTTTGGGATTTGAAGATTTGATGACCTTCTCGTTGATAAAGAGGGCATTATATTTGGTATTAAAGTTGGATATAAGGATATTTTGTATCTGTCTATATTTCTGAGATGAAGTATTATGTACACTATTTACATTATTTGGACTATTGTCCTCATCTTTGTTGCCATATTTATCACGTTTCGGCCTTCTTTAACTGGTTGGAATGTCGAACTGAATCCTTGGTGGGATAGACTGTTCTAGTTCCACGTTAGTTAGATCCAGTGACAGGACCCAAAGAGTGTGAGTTCAATACCTGATTATGGTGGTGGAGAACTTGGAGAGGGGAATTAACAGAAGATAACTGACATCCATTAGACATGGCACATGGAACGAGAACAGTCTATCCCAGCAAGCAAAATAAAGGGTTCAGTTTGACATTCCAACCACCTGAAGAAGGCTGGAGCATACAACGGCTGAAACGTTGTGATAAATATGGCAACAAAGATGAGGACAATAGTCTGAATAATGTAAATAGTGAGGATATTTTGGTGTAATACCATAAGACTAACATTTGTCTTGTTAATGATAGTGATGCTGCATGTTGTTCAGTGTATAGACTCTCTACTGGTAAGGTGTTGAAGGCCCCCCCCCCAATGATAGTTTTAGACCTTGATGATGTATAGTTTTTATTGTTTTTAAATAGGACTTTCTGGCTGACCCATAAATAAAACTTCTGTAGTCTAATTTTGATCTTAGCAGTGTTGTTTTGTCTGATCACCAGTCAAACTACTCTCAAAGGTTGAATTGCCTTATTGCATTTGGATATCAGTACTTTTATATGTGGTATAAAAGTTAGTTTGAAATAAAAAATGATGCCTAAAGCTATGTGCAGGTTCTTAGATTTGTAGCAAATAAGGAAATCTTCAATGTATAGTGAGCTATCAATGCCCGGTCTGATACATCTTCTGATGTTATTTTTATATTAAGCATATGGTAGCGAGAGAAAGGAATAATGAGGATTAGAGTGAAACAACATTTATTGTGATTGGCATTTTTTTTTTAATTTTTGAAACCTCTTATAAAGATTTCTGGATGATGAGTTGTGTGCATAAGTTACTGCAAGGGTGTTGTCTATCTCCTTATTTGTGATTTTTATGTTATTTTGTATGATGTGTTTTGATAGAGTCCTATTGATTTTTCTAGATATTTTAATAATCATATCCAATATTGTTTTAGTTTTAATTAGGGAAGTAAGCTTATTCACATATTTCTTCCAACATTCTGACTCCTTTATTGTTCACATATTCCTACCAACATTCTGACTCCTTTATTGTTCACATATTCCTACCAACATTCTGACTCCTTTATTGTTCACATATTCCTACCAACATTCTGACTCCTTTATTGTTCACATATTCCTACCAACATTCTGACTCCTTTATTGTTCACATATTCCTACCAACATTCTGACTCCTTTATTGTTCACATATTCCTACCAACATTCTGACTCCTTTATTGTTCACATATTCCTACCAACATTCTGACTCCTTTATTGTTCACATATTCCTACCAACATTCTGACTCCTTTATTGTTCACATATTCCTACCAACATTCTGACTCCTTTATTGTTCACATATTCCTACCAACATTCTGACTCCTTTATTGTTCACATATTCCTACCAACATTCTGACTCCTTTATTGTTCACATATTCCTACCAACATTCTGACTCCTTTATTGTTCACATATTCCTACCAACATTCTGACTCCTTTATTGTTCACATATTCCTACCAACATTCTGACTCCTTTATTGTTCACATATTCATTCCAACATTCTGACTCCTTTATTGTTCACATATTCATTCCAACATTCTGACTCCTTTATTGTTCACATATTCATTCCAACATTCTGACTCCTTTATTGTTCACATATTCATTCCAACATTCTGACTCCTTTATTGTTCACATATTCATTCCAACATTCTGACTCCTTTATTATTCACATATTCATTCCAACATTCTGACTCCTTTATTATTCATATATTTATTCCAACATTCTGACTCCTTTATTATTCATATATTTATTCTTCTGTAGAAAGGTTTATTGCAAGCAAAAATAAAAGTTTAAATCTGTGAATATGTATGAGAAGTTCATTAAAATTTGGTTTTAATCCTCAACAGTTCCACTGTATAATTTTATGTACCATTTGGGAGATGAAGGATTTGTTTGTTTTGTATTTTGGTCTTTTCAGTGATGTAGTTTTCAGTGTCCATTTTATTGAGAAACTCATTTATTTTTTTGTCTTTGGACAGTATATTTTATGCTTTTCGGTTCAGTTGTTTTTAGGAGGATATTCTATGTTTTTTTTTCTTGGGACTTTTGTTCAGTTGGTTCTTTGTCTTAGGTCTTTCTCTTGGGGTGGAGTTTGTTAAACATCCTGTTGAATGAGGTGTTTGGGATGATGATCTTTCTATTGCATTCTTAGCATTGTGTTTAATTGGCAATTTTAGTCTTGATGGAAGGTGGTACATTTTCTGTGATTTGTTCAGTGTTTTCCTGTGTTCTTCGCATTGTTGTTCACTTTGGGGGTGGAATTTACAAGTGAATCCTCAGTTCCTTCTATCATTGGTCTTTTTGATAAATTTGAATCCCAAAGGATGTTCCAGTTTTGTCGTCCTCTTGAGGACTATCCATTTTCAGTCTTGTTCCAACTACTTGACTGTATGTTTCTCTGCCTATATGCACCATTTTCCTAGCTTCATGAGAAGAGGTTTCTATTATATTTAATTGCTAATATTTCCTTTCTCCATGTTCTACACCATCTTGAGTATACAGGATGATCCCCTCTACAGTTTGCACAGCATATTCTTTCATTGCATTCATTTGCTGAGTTATTTGGCCCCTTTTGTTCACATTTTGGACACACCATCCACTCTGTACATTTGTCCTCATAGTCCAAATCTCTCAATTATAGTATCTGAAAGGGTTAGAAATATATTGATCTACCTTTTCTGTGGTATAGCTTATTTTAATTTTCTCAGGTATTTGGGGCATATTAAATGTTACTATGTAGGTATTTGTTTGTATTATTTTTCTTCCTTTTACACTGTAGCTCTTTTCACCTTTTTATCACTCCTTGTCATTTTTGTTCTTTCTTAATTTCTTCTCTAGTACAAAGTGAGAGTTTCTGGTATCTTACAACTCCATTGGATGTATTCAGCTTTGATATTGTGTGTATAGAATTTCACCATTTTGAGCAAATAAATATTGAATGTTTTTTTGTTCTACTTCTATCAGAATTGTGCCATTTCTTAGTTTTTTTGACTATTTTGGGAGCAAGATGTGTTGATATCATTTTTTGTAATATAAAAGGTGACACATTTGTGAATGGTGAATTTTCCAGAGATTCTAACACTATACACTGAGAATGTTTTTGTTGTTTTCTCCTCTTCATTTTCTGAACTTAAGCCATGGTAGGTTTATTTGAAGCCACAAAAGTATGGTCATGTTTCATCACTCCTGCTCCCTACTCATCATATCAATGGGAAATGACAATGGGGACAAGCCAATTTTTCTTTGCATAACAAGGATACAAGAATGGTATACTTGCTTCTTGAAGGTCTAGCTACAAGCATTTGTTCTTCCTTAAGTTCCATGACACAAGGATAAAAAGAAAGTCAGGGATATAAAAATGTTTTGTAACCATGCATTTCCATAACAAATGACTTTTGCCACTGTCTTCTAATACTTATATGAGATGCTAATGGTGTGAAATGGTTTTTGTTTTTGGCTTGATTAGAAAAAGGTCCTGGAAAGTATATAATTATAAGTATTAGGGCTCGATATGACTAGCCTATTGATTGGATCAGGCCTCTCTGATTGCCTGTCTAGTCCAGGTAAGGAAAAAAGTGGAGTGTTGTGAAGCTCTTAACCAGCTATACTCCAGGAAGAGAGTCACTCAGCCACCAGGACTCCATCTCCAAGTATCAGAGATTGCTGACCATGGCCAACAGGTGGCCCCAATTGGGGGATTTGGTCTACTCCTCTGCAGGAGTACAGTTGGCATATTCTGAAGCCCTAGCCAACAGGGTGATTGAATATTGGAGGACTGGCAATGTGTGATCCGATGAGTCATAGTTCCAGTTGTTTCAGGCTTATGGTAGGGTTCAGGTGTGATACAAACTCCATGGAACCATGGACCAAGGCACCATGAAGGTTGATGATAGTTCCTTAACTTCCATAAGGGTGTGATGTGTTTACATCATTGAGTGACCACTACCTTATAACTATTGGTGCCCATTTATGGTATCCATTTATCACAACATCAATAAGTCATACCAACAGAATAATGCATTGTGCCATCAAGTGAAAATTATCCGGAACTGATTTGAAAAGAAATCAGGAAACTGCCAAACGATTGTGTGGTAAACATGTTCACCTGACATGAGCCCAATTGAGTATTTATGCATTGATCTGTCACCTAAAAGTATCAAGACAGCATGGGTTTCAGACAACTTATAGAATCAATGCCACATTAAATTGTAACACTTCATCTGACTAGAGGAGGTTCTATGTGATACTCAGCACCTGTCTCACAACTTTTGATATATTTGTACATTAGTAACAGTAATAATATCTTGAATTGGTTGAGATGACACAGCATCATCCATTATTCATTTTTGATTTGTTTGTTTTTTTCATCTTAATTACAGTTATTTTCCATTGCAGATACTCTACAGTCTGTGGATTTTCTTTTTTAATAATAATTTCACCCCAAGCAAAGCAACAAAGCCATTTAGATGCAGTGGGTTAATGAGTGTAAAAGAATATAGTCATTATTAACAGTGCCAGATTTCTATACCTCTATCTTTAGCAGGCTGAAGACTTGGGCCTCAAAATCTAGAGGCCTCCAGCCAAGGTGTATATTCTTGATATTGTCAAAGTCCTTTCTAACACATGCTGTCATAATGCATTGTAGACTCTAAACAATCCTTCAGTAATTTAAATGCTCATCATCATCCTCAGCTTTGCTGAAATTGTTTAATTTAACACTCTTCTATTTTCTTCTACTCATGAGAAAGAGGGATTTTCAGGAGCCTAACAAGTGGAATAGCCTAGGTCATCTGTTCATCTAAATGCAACTCTGATTATTAAGGAGAAAGAATAAAGAACAGAAAATTAAGAAGACAGAAAATAACGATTGACATTACATTTAGATTTTTTAAGATTAAACTTGACTGGAAAGCAAGAAACTGAAAGAGTTCCACAAGCAAGAAGTGCAAGAAAAGGAACTATCGGTAGAGAATTTATGGTTACATCTCACCAATTCAACTGTAAAATGATGGGATATTGCTGCCAATCTAGTACTGCACTTGAATTCATAGGTACCATAGAGGAAAGTTCATTAGAACAATTACCATGAAACTATGTAAAGAAAAGGCACAAGGAAGATACATTAAGGCAGTAGGTAAGTAACTAAAGCTGAGATGCCAGGTCATGCCCAATGACATTGCAGATTCTCCTTTGGATTTTATCAAGAATCTCTAAATATATAGCAGGAGCACTATACAATATGTGCCAGAAATATTCAATGCATGGACGTATAAATATGTAAGATAGATTCTGGAGAGAAAAATGAACTTGCACGACAGTGAATTGAAAATGAAGCAGCAGCTCTTGGTGAGAAACAAACACTAATCTTTTTTGCTTTAAGAAACTGATCTGTTCATGAAATCTGCTCTCACTAATTGAACAATCATAGTGTTACAATAGACAGAAGCCTACATCTAATGGTTATAAACTTATTCCTTTTCTCCCATGAACATTCACCTCTATCATATTTGATATTAGTGTATTGTTTATAGACAATTGTCATATTACTAATAATTTATCTTGAATATAAGATAAGGTTATTTTTATTTAATAGCATGAATGGAATTGAATCATCTTCAACAGGAATTGGTGCATTGTTTTATGTTTCTTTTCATACTGTTATTAGATTAAATATAACTGATTGGATTAATTCAGTAGACATCTTCTTTATATAGAATTAGAGCAAAGTGAAGATAATGGGACAAACAAGAGAATCACTGCACAGAAGGGAACTAATAGAAATGTATAAAAAAATAAACATGAAGAATTTTGACAATAGATATTTGCACTTACCTGATCCAAAGCACCCGTGGTGTATGTCCTGCCAAACTGTTATTTATGAGAAGACCAAGGTACATGCATGATGTTGAGCCTTGTTATGAAACATTGGTCATTTACATATGAGGATGACCACCTGCTTTAAAAGGTGATATACAATAATGGTGAAGGGCAGAGAAAATTACAAGTGGGAGCGAGCAGAAATGGCAGGGTTAGGTTTTTTTTTTTGCAAAGTCTGTGCTATTCATTAATAAGATAGACAGCTGATTCAACCTGAAAATTATTCCTGAATTTGACTGGACTGGAGCTGTGATTGAATGGATTGAGAAGCTGGAATTGGTCTGTGACCTATCTGGGGTGAAGCAGCTTGATCAGGACATCTCTCTACTCCTGACTAGGGAAGAAATTTGCAGTTTACCAACAATTGACCAAGGCTAAGAAATCAGAGACAGCCAGAATCAAACTAACTACCACTTGCCGATAGATTCGCATATGAGAAGTTTGCGATGTGTGTTGTGTCCATGTGAGACTGTAGATGTATATTTGGTGGATTTGTAGAAGTTGTCGGCCTTTTACAGAGCAATCCCAGACTGTGCAATGGCATGCATGTTTGTGCAGGGACTTCCTGGCCCTGTGAAGAGGCACCTATGGTCCTCCTCCAGGGTGGATGATATATCTCTTGAGAAGCTGTTGGCCTATGCTTGGGCACTTATGAAGGGCGAAGCTTCCGTAGAGGAACTGGTCATTGCTCCGACACAGCCAGCCCAGATTTCTCAACAGTCCTTGGGCATGATCTCCTCTGTTACATGCTATAAGTGCAATGGTTCCAGTCACTCTGTAAGAGACTGTGTGTGGAGAGGACAGGCCACTTTTGTATGTTGTTATCGGTGCAACAAGTCCAGTCACCTGGTCAGAGATTGACCCTGAAATGAAGTTGTGGATGAGACAACAACACTGGTCTATTCCCCAGGAAACAGGTGAACTCAGTGCTACTTATTATCACTCTCTACATTGATGGCACACCATGCTCAGCTCGCTTTGACTCTGGGTGCTCATGTTCCATTCTGAGTGCAAAGCTATTTCGGTCTTGGTCAAAGCAAATGGTAACCATATTAACTGGAGCCACACAGGCCTGCTGCAGAAGTGGCACCATTAGGATCCACACAGCAACTGGTAACACTGCCATGATCGATGTACTGGTTATGTGAGGGAAGCCTCTAGATTTCCATCTATTGCTTGGTATCAATGCCATTAAAGCACTCAGCAATGTTTGCATCACACAGTCTGAAAGCATGAAACTTGAGGAAACCTGACCCATTTGTGCAGTGCTTCGCTTCAACAAAACTGATTTTTGTGCAAAATTTGATGAGTGGCAAAGTCTGTGCTATTCATTAACAAGAATATAAAGAACATCAAGAAGAAACAAGTTTACTTTCAAACTTACATGTTCAGAGCAGCATCTCTCTCCTTGGGTTTTCATAATTTTTTTTTTTTTATTCTTAATTTTTGCTGGCTTGCTTTATTGTTTTTTTTTGTCTGTCACTGTCAGGTACTTAATTGTAAAAAGACTATTTTTGGAAATGAAAAGAGGTTTCCATGCAATTTTTGTTTATGTATGTGAAATTAAGTCAAAGAACAATTTATGCTTTGTATGGAAATTCAATTCATATACATCAATCTAACATTTCATAAATTACACATTGATATCTCAAAATTTAAACAAAATCTAACTCCCTAAATGTTTTTTTAATGTACTCAGTATGTATAGGTAATATAATTGGATTACAGTAAATAAGCACTTAAGGAAATTTCAAAATAAGGGGAGTATCAATAGTACTCTCAAGCCTGAAAGTGTATATCCTTTTTGGGAATTAACACAGATCTGTTGTTTGAATGCAACTGATTATAGACAGGTTAAACAATACATTGTGGAACTGTCTATCAAGGGGATGCTTCCCAATCATTACAATCTTAACCTTTTCAAGTCAAGAGTCAACTGTTATCTAGCATATTCTCACAATCTGCAATTACTTCCTTTCCATCTGTCTATACAACAACCTCATATAATTGCCCTCAACATCAATCGACTCTTGACCTTATATTGAGTGAACATATCATTCTACAATAAATTCCACACCTCTAGCATCTGTTGCCGATATGCACCAAGAACTGCATGTTGGCTAGCTGACTTAGTCAAGCATCATTTTATAAATGTTCAAAGGAGGCAGATCTAGTGATATACCAACCAAGCAAATTGTTGAAAATAAGCATGTTAAGCAGCATGGTCATTATGAGAGTGGGTATTATCCTACTGGAACAGAACATCATCTTTATGTTGCAGGAATGCCAGCAGAACAGGTTGAACAATGTTCCTTGATATATATAATACTCTTTAAAGTTCTCTCCCATTTCCCTTCAGGACATGGGTTACCATAAATTCCTATCCTTTTTAGCTTAATAAGCTTTTTTCTTTTTTCTTTCTCCTAATCCTTTGTCCTGCCAACCATTTACACAAACTTGTTAGGTATGTTATTAATTGCTTTCATACGTCTCGTTTGCTTCAGTATGTCCTGTGGATTTATAATTCTCCAAGCCTTCTTTCCTCATTATTTCCCCTAGAAATCTTTTACAGAATGTGAAGGCCAGGACCAGAATGTTTAGCGATTAGATGAAGTGCTTTGAGGGCAGGGTATTGTGACAGTGATAGATTACCTTTGTCTAAGTTTTGAATACAAGTCCAAAACAGTACAAATTCAACAAAGAACCACCAGAATTCTAAAACAGAATATGCCTCCCACACCTAGTTTAGCAACCAGCTAATACCACCTACGGAGGGACACTGAGCCAACATGTGACATGTTCCTGTGATGTCATTCCGCCTACTCCACTTTGAATTCAAGCTACCACTCTTCTCTCCAAATAAAATGAATAACAAAAAGAAATGGTTCTTTTTGTTGATACCATTTTATGTAATAGTGTGGAGATCCAGAGACAACACAGAATGCATCAAATTTCTCTTGTATCTTTCTGGTTCAAAGTGTCCTTTTTGTTTCCATTTTCCCTAACAATTGCTCACATTGCTCACCTGCTCAGTCCATGGTATTCTAAGCATCCTTCTGGAGGACCACATTTCTTGTCTCAAGTCTCTTATTCATACTAAAAATGAGCAAAAATATTAACTTATGACACTCACATCATGATGCCAGGGTTTGGGTATGTCTATCATAAGTGAATACACTCTAAATCATGTCACTGCCTAGGTATAGGTTACAAATGATCCTCAAATGTATGATGATAGAACTTGTCCTTATCACTGAACACTACAAGTAAATGATTTTCACCATTCTGTGTTGGAACTTCTGAGGCTGTATTAGCTTTTATTTGGGTTGTAGATGCTGCAGTCTGCCAATTCTGTTCTATGTAGCAAGAATCACAATTATATGATCTACAGGTGTAAGAAGCCTTATTTGACTATTACTGCCAACAGTGAAGCACTACCAATGTATCCCACTCAATATACATAATTATTCTCAAAAATTAACATTGACCCTTTTGAAGGCCTGCATCTTGATCCTCTCAAACAGCTCAGTTGAACAAAAGCAGCATGTATTGATCTCTGTGTTAGGACACCTATTTGAATTCGATTCTTCACCAAACTGAATCTTATTGCAACATGTACTATCTGAAGCTCAGCCACAGACAGTGCCTTGATAGAAAAATTTATATAGAACTAAATGGCTGAACATTTTTAAATTATTTGCAGAATATTGGTCATCTCCAAGCATATACTATATTGTAAATAGTGTAATGATGATAAACTACATACAGCAACAAGGCCTCTGGTCAGGAGATTGGAGGTTTTGAGGAGCATGAAGCCACCTCTTAATTGCTGTTGTTCACTATGACCTGTGGTGGTAGCACCTTTTGGGGTCCCAGCTATGGGCAAATAGTGAACTCCCAAACAAAAATCAAAAGTACATTTTTATAATAAATTGATCAAAAATACCTTTTTTATAGAAAAATGATAATCAATGCAACAGTAAAATGTAAAAATTCATTTTTATAGTAAAATTTCCAACAATACATTTTATAATCTACAATATATATATATCTAAAAAAACAAACCTTTAATCTGAAAGCTTAAAATTATGTAAAAAATATTCAGATTTCAGCATTAAATAATGCATAGTTTGATATGCTGCCAAACAAAATCAACCAACAAACAACCAAAGAATTTTGATGACATTAGTTCATATAATATCCTACAATTTCTTAAATCAAACCATATTCCAAGATATAGCTTCAACAAAATTACATCATAAAACACGCATATCACAGCCTCTAGTAATCATGTCTATACAAACATGTATTTTTTCATTTATTTTATTGCTATACATTATTTATATAGACACAAATAATTAAGTAAATGCTCTGTTTATAATAAACAGTATTAATAACATTTACCAGACTGAATGTCAGAGAAATTTTCATAGAAAGTATGTGTCCTCTGACAGGAATCAAACCTTTATCCTACACGGAAATGTCATATAGCCTGACGTGCTAGACCACTTTAGCTACAGATGAGCATCTGGTTAGCAAGTGCGATTTTACTGTTTTTAAACTACAATTTTCCATGTGACATATTTTCTATGATAATTTCTTGGATGTGCAGGCCTGAAAATGTTGTTAATACTGTTTATTGTAAACAGAGCTTTACTTGAATATTTATGTCTATATAAAGAACATATAACAATAAAATATATTAAAGATTTTGTGCATTTCATAGTGTGAAACATGTATAGGCACAAAAGCTGAGTATCATCTACCATGTATTCAATTGTGAAATCAGAATAATGTATATCATATTTTTATTACTTCAAAGCTCCCAAGAAAATTAAATTTCAGCATTAAAAGACCCATAAGGAGTTGATATACCATTGAACAAATCAATCAAACATATGTATTTTTCTTTCAACACACACACACACACACAGTATTGTAACTATGCTGAGTGGAGCTTTTCCAGTTTTGGGAAATGAACACATAATCTGGAATGATCAGTAGTTGAAAAAAACATACACTCAAACCATCCATTATGATGAGTTGGGACTGTATTATTAGGTTGGTGCAAAAATAATGTTGTTTTTTGACATTCAACTTCATGTGAGAAAACAACATTATTTTTGCACCAACCTAATAGCATAACTCTGAATAGTTTAACAGTTTCATCTACCTAATTTCACTCATAAGACTTGAGTCAATCCACAATTTGGTTTTCAGGAATCTCCCAAATGTGTTCTATTGTAGTATCATCTCCTTAAGCCAATATTAATAAAAAAAAGGTAATCTCTCTTAGTAAATAAATCTTGGTAATTTATGAACACTGGTTTCATGTTCGAAACACCAATATTCTAACCACTCAGCCATGTACATATTATATATCACACATGACAATCATTCAAGGTGTTGCAATGTTATTTTCTGCCAGTGTAGTTAATTTAAAACATATTTAAAAATACATGCTCGGGTCTGTTTGCCATATTTCATTGATTGATCATAAATATTAATAAAAACTGGACTCCATGCATATATCATAGATTTTCCTAATTAAACCTCTTACAGATCCACAAATTAAAACACTATTATTACTAGGTGGGAGGCAATTGAATTTAATTAAGGCAAAAATCCACAAATTAATTGTTGCAAAATTAAAATGCTTATAAAATATCTTACTTTTGAATAACACTCGATCTTAGAAAATTTTCCTACCACAAATTTAAATTTCTTTTGCATATGTAATATTGTTGACAAATTTGAAATTTTAATTCAAGTTATAAAGTTTTTCAGATTTTAAAGAATTTTTTGCAGAGTTCAAAGTTTACCTCTTCCAAGTTTTTGGTTTATTTCCAAAACCCTATTAATTATTCTCAGCTAAAAAGAAAAAAATACGTTAAAGGTAAAATAAAGTAGAATTTTACAAATATTGAATAAAAAATATTTGACTATTAAAAATCTAAAAACACATTTTACTTCCAAATTTTCAGATATGACTTTTCACAACCTGCTTGGCCAGAAATGAAGCAATGATCTAGAGATTATTGTCTCATTGATCTTAATAGTTTTGACTGCGATTAGTAACACCTGCTAAATTCTTTCATAGCCAATAGAAGGTTCAAGAGCCACTTATTATACAGGGTTACTGTCAAAATGGTTATGATGAATGAGGTGGTAAAATAAGTGAAATAAGAGCTGGTCAAAATGAGGATAAGGATGTTGTACAACAATTGATCCTTGATTTAAAAAGAAATGCAGCCACATAGGAGTCAGTTCCAAAAGGTGGCAGTTCTTGCTAAAAAGTTAAGTGGAACTTGTCTCGTCTTTGCAGCAGAAAGGAAATGAGAGCATTTTAAATCCATGCAAATAACATGGCATGTTTGAACAAATGGAACTAATGAAAGGAGATCATCAGAACATTTGTCATAGAAATAACAGCAAAGAAATAAATGATAATCTTGCAATGTTGCATCTGCGCCTGCAGAGTGGAGAATAAGTTTTCCAACACAAGACAATGTAAACAATCTTGAATTCTATCAAGGGTGGAAAAAAAAGATTGAATAGCACCAAACCAGTTATGGCCGCAATACTCTATTTGAAAACTCTTTTTTTTTCAGAAAAATAAGCTGATGTTGCAAGCAAATAAATTTAAAGTTTAAAAATCCTTTAGTTTTTATTTTGTTCTATTATTTCAATCAGTTCTGCTGAGAGATATATGCAGACTGTTAATGAGAACATTAAAATAGTACAAAATAATTTTTTTCAAAGATTTGTGACCATTAGACAGAAAGTTAAAACATTTCAGAGTCTAGGTCTTAGGTCATAATTTGTTTCAATGAAATCTGTCATAACATTATCCATAGTAAAGTTTTAAACCAGTCACTCCATTGGCAACCATGACCAATGAAATGTTATAGTCATGTCCTCAAACAATAACATTGTTATAATTGATCAATGTTTAGAAAGGTTCATGTGTAAGGATGTACGAGCAATTATTTTTCCTTCAAAGTTTACTTTCACACTCATGACAAATGGCTGACTTTCCTCTTTGCTGAAATTCTTCCTGTTTGCAAAATGGAGAAAACATTCTTTTTGAATATAAATGACAATACTGTTAAAAAAGCCAGTGTGTTTATTCTCCTTCATTTTCTCTGATATCAAAATAACTTTTGTTGTCATTTTCTGAAGTTCTTAGCAGAAAACTCTCTATAGAGAAATTAATATTTTCATTCTACCAGCTGATAAGCTGAATATCACAATCATTAAATACAAGAATAAAGAAAAATGTATTAAGTCTTTAAAAGGAGATAAAAATATATAGAAATCATTTTCTATTATTATTGATGAAACTGTTTTGTTTATAAAAAAGAAAAAACAACAAAAGAAAAAAAAAGAATAAAACAGAATCATTTGTCACTTTCAAACATGAAAGAAAAGGGAATATATTTTGATTTTATCTACAGTTTTGTCATGTTAATTAAGAGTAATCATTGATAAAAGATACACTGTGCAACAGAAATGCCTCCCACATTTTAAACTGTCACCTGTGTGGTGCTTGTGTATTTAAGCAAGTGGTAATGGTGTCTTCATCTAGCAAATGTCTTAGCATTTTTTCTCTGATACCATCAATTAACATCATGGCTAGGACTGGTGCACACTGTGCATTTGCTGTGGAAATGTTTTCTAAGACTGGTGAATCTTTAATTGCAATACAGAGAGTTTTTCAGGCTCATTTCATGTTATGTCAGAATGATGCTGTTCTGAATAGAAAATTGATACTGCTATGGGTTAAACCTTTCAGGCCCACAGATTCAGTGCTCAAAAGAAAGCCATCTCAAAGTGCTTGAACTTTCAAGTGTTGAAAAACTTTAGAAACCATCTATAACAGTGTATGGCAAATAGATCCCACCATTTGAAGGTTGTCGCTGTTAAAACTAATTGAATAAAAACTGTAGCTTTTTGTTTAAACAATGAAATATTTTTTAGTAACAGTTACCTTGGTCTTTTTGTCAACCTTTAAAATGTAGGAGGTATTTCTGCCACCTCCAGTATTTCATAACCTTAACTGGAACAATGTCAAATAAGAGTTAAGAACATTGAATTTCCCCAATCTTGCAAATTGAGAGGACCTTTTTACACTGAAAAAGAAAAAAAAAGTATTAGAAGTCTGAACAATTCACTTGTGTGCAAATACTGATCACTGACATTGCTAGAAAACTGGCAAAGATCTCAGACCCGAGACATAGCACAGACAGTGCATAATTGTATGGTAGATTCAAGAAGTGTCATTTAGTTACAATTTACCTAAAAAAAAAACCAACAAAAACATGGACTACATACCAGAAAAAAAAAGATGAAATTCTACCAGGAGATATTATTTACCAAGTTCAGATTAGTCTAGCATGGAACAACATACAACAGATAGAACTCTTTACAATAGATACTAGTTTATTAAACATTCCTATATGGAAGGTGTTTGGTTTTCCAGATAAATACATTTTTCTTTTTGGACCAATATTATCATCTTGATTATTATTCTCTCAACGTTTTGATGATAGTAATTTCTGGCCATCTTCAGGTGTACTATATTCAGCAAACTTCTTGAAATTTAGAACAAAATGCTTTATTAAATTCAAAAACCTAAACTGTTCCCATTTCACTTTCTATACTTAAGGGATATCTCATATAAGTTAATTATTTCCAACATATTTGCCTTTGAAAGCAGTTTACACGGTATTGCAGGCATATAGTTTATTTATAGTTTTTAGAGTTTGGATATTCTCAAAAAGATATCTTTATTCAATGACCTGACCAGATTTCTGATTAAAATTTGCCTAAATGTTTTAAAAATAAATGTTTTGTTTCTATTATGTTTTTTAACGCTTTTTAAAGTAAGTGATAAATAAACAACATTGCAAGATTCTACAAAGTCAAAACATTAACCAAAGAACTCCAGTCATGTTCTTAAATAATTTTGTCTGATCTAAACTTATGCATGATGTCCAACCTGTTCAGAAATGTCTAAAATATCATCTGTATACAACCAATTTCTCAGATCAATGATTAAAATTGCTTCAAGAGAATGAACCCTTTCATCAGAATAACAAAAACATTACCAAGTAACTGAAACTATATCATTTGAAAAATTTCAACAGTAGGAACAACTAAAATGGATTGCACATGTAACTCAAAAAGAAAATGATATAATGAAGTTACAAATTCACACTATTTTAAAAAAAATAAAAGGAAGGAAACCCTCAACAACACTTGTAAGAGTAATAACAGTTAATTTAAGGAACCTATTTACCTTAAAAATATGATCAACAAATTCTGTATACAGTCTGTCTGGAGATATTATGCAAAATACATAAAATTCAACAACTCGAATTTGCTTTGAAAAATTTGTCAAATTTTAAATGATTTAGACTCTAAAACAAATCTGGAGTTAAATCTTTAGGTAGTTTCATTATGTTTTTTAAAAGATATTGAATTTATTACAAAAATGACAGTTATTCTGAAATCTACAGTTATTCTGAAATCTAATGAAAACAATTTTCTTTTTTTCTATCATATATGTTGAAATATGGATAATGGAAAGGACCTAACAAATACTGTAAAACAAAAAGTTATTGAGTGTGGTAATATCCTCATTGGAGATATCAAAGGTTCTTCACAGAAATCATTAAACAATAAAGAAGGCTGTTAAAAAGAAAAAAAGAACTAAAAGCATAGGACTTTCCTCGAGGGGATCATAAACTAAAGTAAGTTATAGCAAAAACAACCACTTTTGACCACTGCTCAGATCTTTGAACAGGCTAAAATTGAGAGACTCAAAAAGGACAAAAGGTGTACTTTGGTTTGTTTAATGGCATATCAACTCCTTATGGCTCATTAAATACCAAAATTATATTTTCTTGTGAGGTTAGGTAATTTTTTTTTTCAAAAACATTGCTGATAATTTATTCTAATGTATTTTTTTATTTTCATGTTTTGACCCCAGTTTGGTGGCAAACTATTATAGTTGGGATTTTAACAGGTGCTACCAGCCTGGGTCATGGTGAACCTCAGAACAACAGTAATTAAGACTTGGTTCCTTCCCCATCAAAACTCCCCAATCAGAGGCCTTGCTGCCTGATGTAGTTTATTGACATACACAAAAAGTGTAGAATACTTTGCAAATTGGGATCTGTCAGGAAATCTCCCAGACAAAGTTCTCTCAGTAAAGTAAATGTTTTCAAGTGTCAAAATTGGGCTAAAAAATACATAAAAATTTACTTTTCTAAAGTAATTTTCATGTATGAATCTTAAGTGGAACTGATGGATAGACTAAAGAATGGATTTTAAATGATGCAGATATACCTTTGTCTAAAAAAAGGTAGCATGGAATGGCCACCATCAAGTCCTGATTTGAATCTGATCAAAAGTCTATGGTGAATTGTGAAGATGAAATTATAGGAAGGTAGCAAACAATGGCAGCAAAGCAGTCCTCCTATGGGAAGCAATTAAAACCACCATGTCAGAAAGTGCACCTGCTGAAGTAAACAATTTAACAAAATCAATGAATAATAGATTGCCAGTTGTTATTGAGAAGAAGAGTCACTATTTTAAGATGTAATTGCTTGAGAGACTTATCATATATATTTGTTATTCTTCCTAGTATAGATGTTGATGATTTTATTACTTTTTTTATTGAAGTAAAAAGTGATTTTTATGGTTTTGCATAACTTCAGACTGAAGTTTTTGTAATGAATCCAATAACTTTAATAAAACATGATGAAATTACTGTAACGATAGATATTCACACCTGATCCAAAGCACCCAAGGTGTCTGGCCTCTTGAACTGACATTTACAAGAAGTCAAAGGCACATGTGTGATGTTGAGCCTTTTTATGAACATTAGTCATTTGTTAACAAGCTATTTCTGCAGTCAGCAATTCAGACATGGATGAATGGGGTGTCAGATTCCAACTGCATTGCGCATACAAACCATCAGGAAATGATATTGTAGAGAGGTGTCATCAGACAGTAAAATGGATTGCTGTGCAAAAGAGCTGCCCTATTGTGGAGGTTGTATATTAGTACAATGTCACACCCAAGGACAATGTGTATGCCTCATCTGCACCCGCCAATCTGCTGCATTTGTACCAGATTCAATTGAAAGGAATTGATGTTGAGACCACCAAGAGATATTGGCTCAGTATAGAGAGGGGGATGCAATCTGGGTGAAAAATCCTGTGGTGCATGTTCAAAATTTAAAACAAGTTGTGTTACCAGGATAACCAGTCCACACTGGGTGGTCATTAACGACATGTCTTGGTGCATGAGAGATGTGCGTCTGTGGCTGGTCATTTCACCCTAGCACTGCTAGGGTGAAATGACCAGCTCCCCGCCCGGTCACTTGTGTGATCATACACACAGTGGGGAGTTTGACAATAGATATTCACACTTACCTGATCCAATGCACCCAATGTGTCTGGCTTGATGAACCACCATTTATGAGAGGTCTAAGGCGCATGTGTGACACTGAGTCTTTTTATGAATGTCAGTCATTTGCATACAAGGACGACCACCCACTTTAAAAGTCAATATACAATGACAGTAAAGGGGCAAAGAATATTGGAAGTGGAAGCAAGCAGATGTGTCAGTTAAGAGATTTATTTTTTGTAAAGACTGTGCTATTTG
The DNA here is from genome assembly GCA_964036315.1 of Acanthosepion esculentum. Classification (NCBI taxonomy): domain Eukaryota; kingdom Metazoa; phylum Mollusca; class Cephalopoda; order Sepiida; family Sepiidae; genus Acanthosepion; species Acanthosepion esculentum. Next base: position 30,439,194 of record OZ038475.1, on the reverse strand, counting down.
TTAATTACCTGAAAAAAATGAACTCAAGCTTTGTTTTGGTGTCTAAACTACTTGTTAAAATTTGACAAATATTTTTCAAAGCAAATTTGAGTTATTGAGGTTTATGTGATTTGCATAATAACTTCAGATAGGCTGTATTTCTATACAAATTAACAGCTAATATTACCATTACCAGTTAGTTTCTCTCCTTGCTGATTATTTACCCTTAAAAATCTATTCATTTTATTCCTGATATTGAATTATAAGAATCACAAGACATAACATTTATTCAAAATCCTTTCAAAAATCTACAAATAGACTATAGGATTTATTCATTGAAAATCTGTATTTATGGAAATATAAGCATTTTCATTCTCTTAAAATCTTAGCATACTTAAGTCATTAATTGAAAGAAAAAAAAATATGCACTCCTCACATACAAAATCACAAAAAAATCTCTTTCCCCAGCTTAAAATTATTTGTGGATAGGAATATTCTGAAATATTGTGAATTATTGTACCAATAATATTAAGATATGTTTTGGGAGTTTCTGTATATAAACATTTTCTTGTTTATAGCAAGCTTTCAAAAAGTCTATAATTGACAGGGCTAGACATGAACCCTTGAACCTAAAACCAGTCATTTCATGACAAAGAACACATTTTTACTGTGTTAGTTTATTCAAATCATGAGATTTGGTTTCTGTCAATTAATCATGACTTGAGACAGACTTTTTGTCACAACAGAAATCAAATAAAAGAATAAATTTTCTAAATCCTTTTTTATTTATTTAGTTGCTACTTTGTGAATAACATGCACAGTAAAAAATGAAAAGGGAATAGCATGGAAATAAAGGAAAAAGATTTATTCTTGTTTTCTTGTTATATTTATAAAGATGGCAATCTCAGACTATTTCACTGTGTACCAATGATTCACAATCTCATCTTGCAGGCCATTAGTACAATCATAACCCTTACTAAGTGCACTGCGAATCTAAGGTTAATAGATATCCAAGCCTGCTTGTTGGGTTAAACAGTTAGACCCCTCACTAGCACCAGTGATTAGTGCTCAAATCCAGGTAAAAGCTAGGATTTCAATGCTACAATTTCAAAGGTAGGTAACTTATATCTTGAAAGATTTGTGCAGAAAAACTTTTCTATCATATTTGATTTTTGATATTGACTAAACTTTTACAAATATCAAATTTGGAAAGCTATCTGCAGATGGGGCTCCTTAACTTAAAATAAACAGTGTTTCATAACAAGAAACAAAATACTTCAGTTACATTGTAGACCAAAATCCTTAAAGGATGCTTTCCTATTGACTACAATCTTAACCTCTTCAAGTCTTGGGTCAATCATTATCCATCCAAAATATAATTTTCATCAATTACTCCCTCCTTATTACAACCTCATCCAGTAACACTCTACCTTGAGTAGCTATTGGGCCTTATAGCGACTGAGCAATAGTAGATATGGAAAAAAAACGTTCATTTGATAAGATAATACATATATAAAGAAACATTGTATTTTCCAAATTAACAAAAACAGAAGCTGCAGGATAAAAGTCAGACAAACATATACAAATGGGGAAATAAAAAAATGGAAAACTTTTAAAAACACAATCAAGATGTAATTTCTCAGATCAAAAAACAATTCATAGGGGTAAGTCAAAAATTATCCTCACTTTCACCATAACATATCTTTAGAGAAAAATGCAGATAACTTTCCAAATTCCCCTCATACATATTAACAAATATTATGCAACGGGATTGGCAAATAGGATTTTAACTATTTGCATATGTTGGTTATAGGAGCAATAAAGTGTAGATTAAAGAGTCAGATGGGAAAATAGTTGACAACTGATTTCATGTTGTAGAACAACACTATACAACAATATGACATTGCTGATAGGATGTCATTTGGACAAACTAGAATTTGTCAAGGCTTGGATCCGGTGTTTTGCAGGCCAAGCTAGGGTTAAATAATTAAAAGACATTAAGGCAAGATGAGAAGAAAATGAAATAAATGACCCCTTCCTAGCTTCAGCATGTTGTAAAACTATAAAGATCATTTCTTTTATGGTATGCCCTGAACAACTGGAGAATTTGACTTTCATCGAAATTTAAGAAATTTACAACCTAAAAAGAAACTTGTTCTAGCAGAAAGAATCAAATTCCTGTCCATTAAGCAGAAACAAGATGAATCAATTATACAAGACTAAGAGAAACCAGCAGATTCTACAAATTTGAGGAATTTGGAACTCAAGATTTGACTATACAGTTGATTGAAGGTATGGCTGATATATTTCATAAATTTAAGATACTGGAATAATTACAATTGAATAATTTGTCTAAAGGCATGTGTGGAAGTTATAATACCTGAAATTGATTAAAAACTATTATTCTACTGAGGACAATGTTGATATGTACTGTATAAAAATGGAATTCAAGAAATGCAAATACTTTAAGTATTTGTAGGGGTATTGAACGGCCTCAATTCAATCCGCACATTTTTTACTTTACAAATGTGTCAGCAAACGAAAAGCAAACAAGAAACAACACAAAAACTGTTTTTATAATAACAAAATCTGCATTTTACTGTATGACATACAAAGCAATCAAGTGTGTGATTTTTATTAAGAGTTGAAATTAATAGGAGTTACTTCCTTTTAACTTGGAATTTTTAAAGCCTTTTAAGATAAAATATTTTTACCTGAACTCACAGAAAAGATTTCAGTTCATGAAATAATAGTAAGTTTCAATGGAAATAATATTCTTTGATAAGAAGGTATTGTAGGCTGAAATTCGGTGTAAGAGGAGTTCAGAGAGACTTGTTGATTGAGAGAAAATGTAATCTTCACTTGAATATCAAAAAGTTGAATTAACTTGCTGCTTAAATTTTTCACCGAAGAGAGTTAAATATGAGTGAGAGAATTCTAGAAAGCTGAGAATATGTTGAATTGTAGCTTACAGCTCCAGAAGATTTTGAAGTAAATAACTTTCTATTGCTTGTAGTTGATGAGTTAAGAGATGTTCAATGTTCGTGTGTATGTTTGTGACATTGTGTTTTCATAGCATTTTTCCTTAAAGGGAGAAAGGCAACCTTTCCACAGAAGTACATTTCTGTGGGACTGAGAAGACAGGAAAGAGAAAGAGTTGAAGGTGTCGCTTGGTATTTATAATGTTGTATGTCATGTGATAGGCTTGAAACACATAGACAGATTTTTGGCGAAATTGTATTTTTGTTCAGGTCAGAAACTAGGTCGATATAATTTGGATGTAGTTGAAAACATGATGTTAGTATTAATTGACCAATCAGGAGTCAGAGAAATATCAAGGCTCTGTGATCCACTTTTTGCACAAAATTGAACAAGTTATTTTCAGCTATTTGAAATGATGCAGAATTAAAATTCTACATATTAAACACCCGCATAGGATTATAAAGATGGATGAAAATGACTTTTGGAGTGAAAATAGCAAGTTCAATTTTTCAGAGAGCAATAAAAAACATGTTAATTGATGATATTAATAACATGATTATTTATTAATATGATATTTGCTTCAGTGCCATCACGAAAGACAAATTAAAACAAAAAACAGAACATCTGTTAAACAAGTTAAAAAATGCTTGGATGACAAGAAACACAGACAAATGTGAATTTGATTGTGATACAGTATCATTTAGGGTATCATATTTCAAAAGATGCTATTGAACCAGATCCAAAGTTAATTAAGAAAATTTCAGAATATCTATACCTACTAATAAAAAAAGAATTAGAATCCTTTTTAGGATTGGTTAATTTTTGTAATAGATACTCACCAAAATACAGCAACTTAATAGAACCATTTGCTGAACTGTGTGAAAAGAAAAGGGTGTTAAAATGGACTCAAAGGCAAAACTTAGCATTTAAGGATTTAAAAAATATACATAAAAAATCATTTATCCCAAAAAGGAGGTTATCTTAACTATGGATGCAAGTGAGCAAGCCATGTCAGTAATTTTATCACAAGAAGGCCATCCAATAATGTACCTTTGAAGCAGACTGATGGCAATAGAAATAAATTATTCAAGTATTGAAAAAGAGGCATTGACCATTGTCTGGAGCACAGACAGAACTCAACAATTTTTATTAGGTAAGAAGTTCTTATTAATTTTGGATAATAAACCCCGCGAGTTTATTTTTAACACTAGAAAGGAGCTACCAAAAGTTACTTCTACCAGAATTCTAAGGTGGGTAAGAAAATTAATGAAATATGAGTTTGACATTGAGTACATAAAAGGAAACACAATATCACATGTCGATGTGCTGCCAAGGTTACAATTTAATAGGTATCACAAAGAAAAAAAACAGAAATCCCACAATGAAGAAATATTACATTGGGTTGAAACTGACATATTATCTCCACAAAGATTGGCATTGGAAACTCTACATGATTTGATATTAAGCAAGGTTGCTGAGAGAATAAGAAGAAACAGGTGGAGTAACTCTTCCAAAGCTGAAAACCCTTAAAAGAAATGTCATCAATTAATAATGGAAAACGGCATTATATACAATGGAGATATGATAGTACCACCAGTAATGTGGTAAGAAAAGATATTTTTAAAAGTGTACATGATGGTGTGCACTGTAGGATAACGGCTACAGAGGAGATTAAAATTGGAGGCATGGTGGCCAGGGTAGTATCGCCCAAAATGTGTAGAAATATTATTACCCCTAACAGAACTCACCAGATACAACCAAACTGCAAAGATGAATGCCACAAAAAAAGAAGCATTTGAGCGCATTAAAAACATTCTAGCTGTAATTGCAGTTTTAACACACCCCAACCCCAAAGCCACTCAATGCCATCTAGTATATTAGAGTTCCAGCTATGCAACAGGAGTAGCACTACATCAAATTATAGATGAAACCCTGATCCCCATAGACTTCCACACAAAAAAACTAATGGGCATACAAAAAAATACTCAACATTTGATCATGAACTGTTAGCAGCTTACCAAGCTGTACAGCACTTCAGACCACAAATAGAAGGCAAACAGGTTACATTGTTTACTGATCACAAAACCTTACCATTAGCATTTTAAAAAAAAATTACACTTCTTTCACTAACATATTGATGATTTGAAACAGTTCATATCGACAACATCAGCAACCACACAGGATGGCATCTACCCATCACCAACAAAATATACTCTTACCTGCATCAATAGAACAGCAAGATGGATAGAAGACACCTCACCAAGTACAATAACCATAGCATTCCTCAATACTTGGCTAGCTCACTTTGGAGTACTGCTTCATGTCATCCTAGAGGTAGCCAGTTTGAAAGTGAATTATTCAAAGACCTATCCACCATTATAGGATTCTATAGACTATGTACAACCTCATTACCACACATGAAAATACTTCACAATAGAGAATTCTGCAGGAAAGTATCTCACAGTCTCTACTGAGAGAGTAAAACATGTGACATTATTATAAAAGCACAACAAGAAACATCCAATAAAATCACCACCTGAACAACCGAAACAAATTATGGAACACTCAAAACAGCACCCATTATCAAAGAAACAACTACACATTCTGAGAGGAGAGTTAATTTCTCCAAAAACGATGACTATTTTTACTTCAAATTAGGCATCCATCACTACTGATTAGCTCTGCTAATTTGGGGAGGATGTGAAGTAGGGATATTATTATTATTATTATAAATAAATAAAAATCAAATATAAAATAATAATAATGATGAAGATTATAAATAAAATAAAACAATAATATTTAAACTCTTAAAATAAAATAAATTAAAAAATAAAATGTGATAAAAATACTCCCAGCATACAACAAAAACTGTTCTGCCAGAAATACAGACATCCCCCCAAAAGACGTTAAATTCAATCACATCACCTCAAACCTTGGTACAGGCAACATATGCCCAACTTCTCTCTGTGATATGACTTGTAATAATATGGAGTAACTTCTCCCTTTCATCACATGTACCATCAAACAATTGTGACCTAAAAATTACACACACCAATACACAAAAAAAATATAAATTGTATGAAATTAACATACCATTTACCATGCTTTTCTTGTTATTTCTGTACATTTTATTTCCTGTTAAGTATGTTTCTATCTCCGTGAACAAGAGGCTAATTTCTGCTGCTATGATGTGAGCAAGCGCCCACAATTTATTCAGGAGGGATATTAGAATAATCCATTTAAAGGGAACAAACCACCTACATACTGATAGAAAATTATTTGAATAAGTATACAGAAATAGAAAAGTGTGTAAGAAAAAAGAAATTGTCTTCTCACTGGATCTTAAGAGAACTAGAAATTGTGCAAAGATTCATTATTGATCAGCACTATCTTAGCACCATAAGATACACAGATGGCATCACATTGATAGCAGATGCAGAAAAAGAAGTACAGAAATTTAAGTGTTATAACAAATAATAGATACCAAAATAGGCTTTCCAAAAAGTCAACAAAATATTAAAAAAGAGGAAATTGTTGATGGAAACAAAGATACAAGAGCTCAACTGTTATGCAATATTAATCGTTCTATATGTCAGCAAATGCTGCACAATTTCCTTACTGATGAAGAGGAGACTGAAGAAATGTAGACATTGTTTAGTGGAAGGATGCTGTGAATATGAGACAGAAAGATGAGCAATGAGAATGACTTAAGAAAAATGAGAACAAAAGTCCTAAGCACAAGTATCCACTTATGCTTCGCACTGTACACACTACCGCCAGGTAAATAGATCCATTTAACTAACACTTCTATTCATGTGGCCAGGTGTCCAGTTTGTCAGTAGAAGTCTGGCCAGGTGTCCAGTTTGTTAGAAGTCTGGCAAGAGGTCCAGTTTATTGGAAGTCCTACAAGGTGTCCAATCTGTTAGTAGAAACCTCTTACATAAGGTTGAACTGAACAAGAGTAAATGACTTGTACAATATCTGTAGCAAAATTAGATGGTGGGAATTTTCATATGCGAGCTTATGTCCTTTCTTTCCTAATTAGTGTATCATCTATATTATAAAACAGTTGATTCTCTGGCCATCACACACTGTTTGCATATGACTACCTGTATATATGTATATATGTTTTGTATAGGTGACTTTTACTTATACACATATATACAAACACAATTTGACCAAGTTTGAAATTAGACATTGAAATGATATTTCATTTCTAGACAACACCTGCCTTGAGCTAAACAATAAAATCAAAAAGAAAGAAAAAATGCAAAATTTTAAACTAAAAAGCTTAGATATAATTAACCTATTTTTTTAACTTAACAAATTACTCGGTAATATATAAAATTTAATTTTTATAAAATTTACAGAAATATTTTTAGGTCGGTCATGGGCACAAGTGACCATACATAAAACAGAATCTGTGTCATGATGGCTAATTTCAACTTCTTTATGGCAACATGTCCTGCATAATAGGAAAAAATATGCCAAAATGCATGGCACTGAGAAGTCATTTTTATGACTGTATTTAAGCTGAATATGTTTTCTAGTAAATGTAGCATTTTAAATGGACAACAAATGTAAGTTTAAAATGGGATCATCTTGCTATCAGTAAAGTGACAGGTACAGAATCAATAATAACAAATAATTCCACATCTCAAAAATTCAAGTACAAATTCTCTGTCAATACATTACACAGAATGGGTTTTTGGACTGATACTATATCAAGGTTAAAAATTGTTTTTTTTTTGTTCAAAAATCTTGGTAGGATAGCCAACAAAAATAATCTTTTCATAGAGATAGAAAAAAAAAAATAAGCAAAAGTCTTTTAATAAGTTGACTCAAACTAATATAAACATGCTATGATTTATACCCCAATGAGTATTACTGATTTTACAGATTCAGGAATTTTTTAATCCTCTCACCCAAAGAAAAGCAATAAAGACACTAAGATACAAGGAGTTACTGAATGTGAAAGAATATGAGAAAAAGAAAAAAAACGTTATTAAAGAGAGAGAACACTAGAAGAACAGGAATTGAGAAGACAAAAGTTAATGATTGACGCACATTTTAATTTTTGAAAACTAAAGTTAACTTAATTCCCTATTGCTCAGTTAACATTCTTTCACTGTCTATTGAACAGGAGTAGAGGTTTATCCCTTGTCCCCTGTTTAGGATAAGGTTTCCAGTTCCATCTAAAATCCTTACACTCCCAGTAACCCCTTGTGCATAACCTTGCTTGGAATGAAAAGATTAAAAAAAAAATTGGTAAGTAAGAAATTGGAAGGGAGTCCTACAAGTGAGAAGTGTAAAGGAAAGAAACTTAACATAGAACCTCAAATTACATCAAGCAATTTCAACTATGAAATGATGAGACCTAGCTGCCAATCTAGTACTGCACTTAAATTCATAAAATTGAGGGAACAAAGAGGAAAGTTATTCAGAACAATTACTATTAAAATATTTATAGAAAAGGCACAGGAAAGCTACGCTATAGCAGTGGGAAAGTGACTGAAACTAACATGGCAGGTCGGAACCAATAACACCGCCGATTCTTCTTTGTATTTTATCAAGAATATCTAAATACATAGGAGAAGCACCAGACCAGAAATGGCAGCAATATTCAATGCATGGATGAATGACAGATTTATAAAAATATAAGATAGATACTAGCAAGAAAAATAGTCAAGCATGACACAGTGAACCAACTTTCCTCACAGAAGAACTAGAAATTTATATATGATTGATCAGAGAAAAATCTGTTTACATAAAGGTAAACTGCAACTGAAATACTCTTACCTCTATTTGAAGAATACATCAGACTTGTGGATGGTGCAATCTTGCAAGTTTTGATAAAGCACCAATTTCTTTCCATTTATGAATAATGGATATAACAATAGAATGGGTTATGTTAAAATGCATGGAAAGTTTCTTATAACCTTCACCATATTGTTCATTTCTTTTTATGTCCTCAGCATGGGCTTTGTTTTTTATGCTTTCAAAAATCAATATTTACTTTTTAAAATAGAAGTATATATTCCTTCTAAAGTGATGTTGAGCATTACATGTATGGAGCATAACAATGGCTCAATTTGAACTAGTAATATGATTTAATTTACAGCCACATTTTCTACTGAAGTTGAATACTTAGGCAAAAGTTGTTATTGTTAATTATGGAAATAAAAAAGTCATGAAATTCTTTTATTTATTATTTCTTTATTTACTGAACTGCTTTACAGATGCTAATTGATTACGTAAATGTCATGTCATCAAATTGAATTCAGAATGATTAATGAGCAAAAGCAAAGAAAATAATTTAAAGATCAAATATTTTTTTATATAGACTTGCATTCTAATCTTAGAAACAATGCTACTAAGTTCATTGCTGATTTGGTACTCTATGAACAAAGACTGATTCTCTACTAATGTAAGATTAAATAAAATAATAGTAATTAAGAAATTAATTAAAATTAATTTTTAGGTAACTCCAGTGATGTCATGAGTTTCTTATCTGGTTAACTTACAAGATTATCTGCACTACTAACCAAAATTCAAAATATTCTCATTAATCTTGATACTCTTTAAAATGTCTAAATAAGTTAAAAGGTAAGTATGTTAACAATTCTAAGTTCTATAAGTCCATGGAAATAGTTTGGATAGGTTTTGAGTTGTATTATTTACACTTGGACTTTTGTGTTATTGTCACAATAATAACAAAGATGAGGACGTGTAAATAATGAAAACTCTTCATCCTAGAAATTCAAAGAGAAAAGTATTGAGTTGCACAAATCAATTCTGAATAGATGCATAACATTATCTGTGATTAGACTGATTAATTCTTTCAATACTGTGAACATAATCTCATCCACAATAGAAATACTTTAAGTATTCAATTTGAAAAAATTCTTTGAAGTCAAAAATAAAAATTAAACTGATTTTTTTTAACTTATTTTCTATAATGATCTTATTTCCTATAATTATCTTATTTTCCATCTATTTTTTAGAACACAAATAGAAAGAGATAAAAAATATTCATGCTACTTGGAATGCCTCACTACCTCTTGCTTTCCTGCTTGCTGGAAATCCATATCTCTGTTGTTGAATGCAGTTAAAATGTCCAACCTTTTCAACTACCAGCCTTCTACCTCTTTTTGGTAATCTATTGAGGCCTTAATCAATGCTGAATTAGTTAAACATTTCATCACAGGGCCTTCTTTCACACAAGAAATATGGCTTTTGTTTCTCTAGGTCAACTGCTGATATATTAACAATTATTGCATAAAAGTCTATCAAACTTTAGATGAGACTGGTGAAGCTCAGCTATTGCTTTGAACATCTTGAAAGCATTCAAAAAATTTGGACATCACGGTCTTCTTCACAAGTTGAATAGCTACAGTGTCTCCAGAAGGATTTTTTTAACAAATAAAATCTTTCTTATCAAATCATGAAATGAAAATTATCCTGAATGGCAACTATTCTAGATTCTTCTGTACTATTGCAGGTGTCTCCCATGGCTCTATCTTTGTTCCTACTTTGTTTTTAATTTTCCTTAATGACCATTCTGATGGCATCAGTTCTCAACTTGGTATCTATGTTGATGATACAACCATTTAATCTTGTCTAAAGAGCAAATCTGATCAGTTCGATAAGGTCAAACTGGAGGCTGATGTAAAAAAAAAACAAATGATCTACTGTTTGTTGTTAACTGGGGAAAAGAAAGGCTTGTTAATTTTAATGTCTTCAAAATACAACTGCTCTCTATGAATCATCTGAGAGACCACTTTCTGCTTTCCATCAGCTGATGCTACTCTCCAAGTGAGTGACACATTATGCCTTCTCGGGCTACCATTCTCTGCTGACATGAAGTGGAAAGACTATACAGAATCTACTGCTAGTTCATCTGCTAAGAAAGTTGGTTCATTGTGTTGTACTAGACAATTTTTCTCTCCAGAATCTATCCTACATATCTATAAGCCTACCATTCATTCTTTCTAAGAACATTGGTAGTACATGTATTCCAGTTCTCCTACTATATGTTTAAAGATTCTTGATAAAAACCACAAAAGAAGCAGCAATATTATTGGTCTTGATCTGGCATCTATAAATCCTTTCATAGTTATTGTTTGTATGAGCTCTTGGCTATAGTACCTAGACTTTATGAATTTAAGCACATTAATAGATTGGCAACAAGGTCTCATCCATTTACAGTTGAATTTGCTAGATGTAACTATAAGTTCTAGGCTAATAGTTTCTTTTCTTGCTTGTGAAACTCTCTGGCTCCATGGTTTCCAGCTAACTTTGATCTTCAAACATTTAATTTACTGTCTTCCTGATTATTGCTCATGCTCCTTAATAATGTCTCTGCTATCTAATTCTTTCACACCCAGTAACCCCTTGTGTCCTAGTGGTTTTACTGCTTCATTGGGGTTAAATCCAATTAAAAAAATATATAGTTTGCTACAAAATAATTCCATTTCTTTATCATTTAGTTCAGTTTATTTTTATTTTTATGAATATAATCTTTAAAATGTGTAATAAGTATAACTTTTTATAGACTATATCGAACTGACCTTTTTATAACAGACAAGTAAACATTCTTTGTACAATGGCAACAATAACTTTCATAATATGGATTTGCTTTGTTTATATAAAAAACATTTTTCCTCGCTTTTCATGATTTCAGAGAAAAATTCAATTTTCCAGGAAGTACAAAAAAATAAATCACATTGTGAGGTTACTTTATACTTATCTTGAAGCTGTGTTACATTTTATTGAACTGCTTATGATCAAAGTAACAAAGCTTGTTATTTAACTCAGATGAACAGTCAAAATATTTAATACAAGTTCAATATACATCACATTTTGTTTATTCTTTTATTACTCACTTGTAAGTGAGAAGTTGCTTTGGGTTTTCATATAATTTATAGTTGTTTTCTTGGTATTTTAGAAAATATATTTGTTTTTACTCCCCCCCCCCCATTGACTTTTCCAGAATGACGTCATCATTAGTCATGTTAAAAGGTAGGTTACCACAAGAACACTTGCAATATTCCACACAGAAATATGCATACATACAAATTAATATGGCCAGTAACTACTCATTTATGAAAAAAGAAAAAAAAAACAGGTGCCAGGGTAGCAAGCTGAACTCTATCACAGATGCATGCTCCAATCCACAAAACTCACCTGTGTTTTATACTGCTCCTGTGCTTAGCAGACCTTAGTTACAGTTTCTGGAAAAGAGTGCTTAATCTGGTGGGATCAATTTTTGAATAAGGCCACTACACAACTATTGATGGCTTCCAAATGGTTCTGTCTACCCAATTTCACTTAAAAGTCTAAGATCAGCATGTGGTCTGACTTTCAAGCACTTTCCAAATGAACCGTGTGCTGGGATCATCTCTCTAGGCTGATAACATCAGATACTTTCATGTTTACATTTATCTAACTTTCTCATGTATACATAAATATAGGTATGTTTATAGATAATTACACACTTCACTTTATTCATATTTGTAAATGAAAATATACTCATAAAGGTTCTACCCAAGATAAAAATTTACATACTGATATTTCAAACTTAGTCAAGACTCTACGAAAAGTGATCCATTTACTGAAAGGTCATCAACAAGCAAAACACTTCAAAATACTGAATACATTTGGCTGCAATTAGTGTAAATTACAAGAATTAAGATTTAGGCATTTATTTTGATGGCTCAAAAAGTATCCAATCATTTTGAATATCACAACTGCCCATTCTTTCTATCTTATGCAGGACCTTTTAGCAAAGGATTCCATCATCCAGGTCAGTCAACAACCCCACTCTACAGTCTCAGTTTTGTGACCCGTTTTGCCCAAATTTAAATTGCCGTTGAAAGAAATATTTCACATATTAAAAAAAATGAAGTAGAATTTAATGAAACAGCTGATGGCAATCCCTTAAAAAACAAGGTCTCCTAATGATAGTCCGTTGTGAAGAGATGAAGTTGCTATTGACCTGAGAAAGCTATTTTAGGAATGGTGAAACATTCACAGCTTAATCAAAAAAGGATGCCCCAAATGTTTCTGAGGATTGAAAATTGGATCAGATTTTGGTTCCGTTAGAGCACTTTACAGTACATATTTCTTTTGTTTTCAATTATAAAATGTTCGTTTAATAATTGCATAAAAATTAAATGAATCAGTCTGAAAGCACATTCATCGGCCTTCATTTAAATTTGCCCAACTAAAAAATTGCTACTTTAATATACATTGAAATATTATATAGCAAAATCTGATCATAGATTTCATAATTTGAAATCTATGATCAGCATCTGTAGAGTATAAATATGATATATAGCAATAATTTCAATAGTTTTATCAGACCATTTCATGAGCCTTATGTGAAACTTTAGAGTTGGTCATTGAAATAAATCCATTTAACATTTGATTTATTAAACCATCAGCATGGCTGATCCTAACCTCCAGGAAAGTGATATGTTGCACCTTCTCAGGTTAACATTCTTAGCTGACATGAAATAAAAAGACTATATTGAATTTGTTGCCAGCTCAGCTGCTAAGAAGGTTGGTTCACTGAGTTGTGCAAGACAATTTATACTTGCTGCCACAGCTCTTTGATAAAATCCAAAGAAGAATCAGCAATTTTATTGATCCTGATCTGGCAGCTCGGCTTCAGTCACTTTCCCATCACTATAAAGGTTGCCTCTCCATTGCTTTTCTATAAGTAATTTCATGTTAATTGTTCAGATGAGCCCATTGCTATAGTACCTAGATTTTTTAATATAAGCACAGTACTAGACTGGCACTGAGATCTAATCATTTTACAGTTAACCTGGCTAGATGTAACTAATTTCTATGCTAACAGTTTCTTTTCTTGCACTTCTTGCTTGTGGAACACCATTCCACTCCATGCTTTCCAGCCAGCCAGCTTTAATCTGCAAAAATTTAAATGCAGTGTCAATCACTATCTACTGCCCACATGATTACTCTTTCTACTCTGTTCTGTTCCTAATTCTTTCACACCCTGCAACCCTATGTGTCTTAGTGGCTTTACTGCCTTGAACAGGATGACACCAATTAAAAAAGTAAAAGAAAAAAAGAATTTATTGTGCTCTAGTTATATATATATATATATATATATTGAGGACTTTGTTGTAAAATTCTGCTGACCTTGAAATGTATTAAATTCTAATCATTTTTATGTATTTTGATAGGCATCTTTGAGTTGTATCATTATTATGTGTTTGTACATATATATATATATATATATATATATATATATATATGTAAGTGTGTGTGTGTGTGTGTAAAAAAAAGGTAATATTTTAATTTTAGGGGATATCTGCATATACAAATTATTGTTTAAATAATATCCTGTGTTACAAAAAGGATATATACAAATATATACAACATGAGTATGTTCTGAATAAGCAAAGCAACAATAAAGAAAAGTAAAGAAATGAGAGAATATAGAAGAAAATAGATGTAGAAAGAAAAAAAGGCCTGGTTTGATCTGCCTGGCATGTAAACATTTTTATATTTGATACTGAATACATTGAACACAGAAGAAAGATTCTAGCTGTTGTCAACAGAAGCATGCAAAGACCCCATATCTCAAACTTATATCAATGTAAACATTCTGGTAAATTTACATATAGATATATAAAAAACATTATATGCATTGAAATGAGAATCATGGAAACCAACATGTGTTTTGAATATGACTGTAATAAAAATAGTGAATGGAAAACAAATTTAAAAAATTTTTCCTTCACTCTGTTTTATTGTTGGGATAAAGTCTTGGAAATACCTCAGCTTTATATTTTGTTTCAGCAGGAAAAACAGGAAAAAATAGTACTATTCATTTCATAGTGAGAAAAAATAGTTACAAAATGTACATTGTATTTTCACAATTAACATTTATCTTTAGAATTTTATTATGCAATATCCTTGTCTGCAAGTGCATTCCACAGCCAAGAAAATCAGCCACTAGTTTCAAAGGTAATAAATGATTGACAGAGAATGAATCTTAAAGCAAGTGTACTTAAGAGAAGATTGTAATAGATAAAGCCCCACCCACTTCAGACTTCTGAGGAGGCTGAATGAAAGCAAAGACACTTGAGTAACATCAGCAGAATCCAAGAAATACAAACTGTTTCTCCTTTGGTTTTTGATTCAAGATGTTATATAAAAAACCTGGCAGAAAAACACTTTGTTCATGTCATACATGCTAAACTCTCATGTACATGTGCTTTGTTGCTCTCTATCACTCTCATATATATTACACAAGCTGGCACATCATGTATATACACAGATCTATATATAATCATAAATCATGTATGTAACATAAATGTTTATAGATGTATTTGCAAATATAAAAGGTATACAACAGGAAATATAGAGAGAGATTTTGTTCAAATATTTATATGTGCATATGATGTGATGAATGAAATTTTATACATGGTCAGTGTAATAGTATACCCCAATATGAACAGGCAAACGTAAAGTGTGCGATGGATAAATTGTCGCCATTTTATATTTTTCATTTCACACATGCGTGTTGTTTGTTTATCATTTTATCAACTGCACAGTATAGTAGGGTCTGTTGGGCACTGAGAAAAGAAGCACCATGACACAATTCACTCTGCCAGAAATTTGGAAACAGCCTGATTAACTGCTTGGCATTTGCATGGGAAGCTTGAATATGAACATCTCAGAGTGTTTGGGTGTCAATCTGAGGACAGCACAGCAGATTTGGAAAAGATGGATGAGTCTCATGGTGATTACGATGGTGCAGCAGCTCGGAAATGTCACTCTCTTTCATTCTGATAAGGAAAGAACTCCCGAATTTGTTCATGACGGCTTCAACACAGAAGCCTACATCAAGTGCCTTGAGGAAGTAGTGCTGCTCTGTATCGGGGGGGGGCTGCTAGAAGACCCTATGTCTGGCAACAGAATTCTGCACTATGCCACACAAGCAGGAGAACCCAGTCATGGCTGTCAGACAATTTCTGCAACTGCATCACCCCTTACATCTGGCCACCTAACTCCTCAGACTGTAACCCTTTTGATTATTATGTGTGGGGCACAGTTCAGTGAGAGACCAAAACATTTGTAACACCAAAGATGAACTGAAGGCAAGGATTATGGCAGAATTCACCAACTTAAACAAGGTGACTGTCCAAAAGAGATGCAGGAGATTCCAAAGTTGTCTGGAGGCCAGAGTTGAAGCCAATGTTGATTTTATTAAATACATGTATTCTTTAGTATTTCACAATATTTTTGTGTAATTTTGGTAAATATATATGTTAAAATGTGATGTCAGTGTTATTTTAAACTTTGCATTATTTAGACGACAATTTATCCATCGCACCATATATATTTGCAGATATTTAAGAAATTTCTACTTACATAAATATTTATATTTCTGCACAACTGTTTGTCTATAGATGCACATATATAAACATGTGCAGTGAAAACAACTTTTAAATTTATACCATTTTTATTGATCTATCAAAATGTCAGAGATAATAAAGAATAGTTGCATATCTATATTTGAATTATTGCCACCAGTCATCTCCATGATCTAATCAGTCAGGGAGATGTTGCATTAAGACAGGCTTATTAAAGAAAATGGATACAAATTCAAGTCTCATTGAGGTCTATTTTCTACTTCATTTCACAATGCTTGAAATTACAATCTGAAAGTAGCTATATAAAGTCAAAACCAAAGAAATATGTGACAAAAATCAATAATGGTTGAGAATGTTTCGTCTATCTGAAATTGAAATAAGGAATAATTCCTTCCAGAAACAGAACTTTGTTTAGAAAATTAACATTGCACTCAGTGCAAAATCTGGGGTTTGATATGCTAAGTGATGACACTGAAAACTAGATTCATAGTTTCTACAGACTTTTGCGCATTTAGTTTTAAGATCGTCTAAAAAATGTACAGAAATATCTAATTTCCACAAATTAGCTTTAAAATTTTACTATTTCAATGAATAAATCTAAATGAAATTGATATTTTTTGTATTAGATATATGGAAAATATATTCAAACCAGGCAAAATATACAATATTTTACTGTATTCAATAAGTGAAAACAGTGTAAAAATTTTAAAAGATTACAAAAAAGGATAATTAATGAATAAGATCTTACACCATTTCTTGAGTCATAATTAATAAAAGTAAAAAATAGTTAAAAGTGTTTATAACATAATACTGCTGGGCACAAATTATATGACAAAATGTTTTAAATTTGCATTGCTTATAGAAAATGTAACAAACTACTGCACATTATAATATATTACATCATAATATAGCAAAATTGTTCAGTATAATTACCCTTTGAAGTAAATGAAGGTCTTATTTGATGGCATAATAATTTAGTAATAATGTGCTTGTTCCTTCCTTCCTTTTTGGTGGCTTGCTACTTCTGAAACAAAACAAAAAAAATTTTTTTTAAATTTACCCACACTTGGCAATATTTTTGTGATGTAACTTGAATGAAATTTTATAATTATTATTGTGAATTGACATAAATAATTAAGTATGAATGTTTACTTATCTAATGGACAGAATTTTTTTATAGCCTCTTTCCTTACCTCTAATTTATCTGATTTCAGCATTGAGAAAAGAATATTTTTTTGGTAGCAAGGTGGGAGCATTGTGTTGTAAATTTTTAATGCAACATTCTGTATTTCATTTTAATGTTGCTTTATTCCGTGAATGTTGAAGATATACAGTTGTTGGTTATGGTAGTAATTATCCCTTTTATTTTCAAACCAACTGACTGCATACATTCCAATTATAAATCTTATAATGGTTGTGCTATAAGGCTTTCACTGATCACTGGAATAAAATTTCATTGCTCCAACTTTGAACTTAACTTTAAACTCATTTCCTCAAAAAAAAACAGTAATGTTTATTATAATGTCATTCTTTATCATGTAAGACCTCGACTTTCTAACTGAGTGAAATACCATGGTTCTAAATGTTCGATGCGCCCTAATGTATCAAGACATAAAGAAGTTTGGTTAGAAACAAAGAGAGCTGAACGGCTATGCCATTTTCCAAAATGTAGGCATAAAAACAAACTTAAAATAAGTAGATGTCACACTCAGCCTAAGGAAAGGGACATATCAACCATATAGAAAACCTGAGAAATCACTTTACATACACACATCTTCCAACCACTTGACAACAGTACTCAGGCAGATCCAACAATCAATCAACCACAGGTTATCTTACACTTCTTCCAATTAAGGGATCTTCAAAGCCAAAAAGAATTATGAAACAGTCCTAAAATGATAGTGTCTTTTTGGCAACACTCCCATACAGTAAAAAAAAAAGTAACAGAAAAAGAAACAAAAAAAAGGGTAACGGAAAAAGAAATGAAAAAGGGTAACGGAAAAAGAAATGAAAAAGGGTAACAGAAAAAGAAACAACATCTGGTTCAAACCACCATACAACAAAAATGTAAAAACAAAAGTAGAAAAAATATTCACAAAACTCATACACAAACACTCCCCGCCCTATCAAGTATGCTCCACAAAGTATTCAACAAAAACAATAAAAATCAGCTATAGTTACACCAAGAATATGACAATAAAAAAGCACTATAGAAAATGCCAACAAACTATCTGCACAAATCAAACCCACATGTACCATCAGAGTGAAGAATGAATGTCCCTTAATTGGTAAATGCTTGCAAAACAATATAAAATGCCAAACCTCTGTAAAATCAGCAGATAAAGAAAAAATATGCATAGAAGTAGCTGAAAGACCCAGGAAACAAAAAATCTGCACACATAAAACATCCTTTACAAATAGAAACTCCACAAAATAGTACAATACTTTCTAAAAATATATGGCAAAAAAAACAAAAAGCTAAATACACCAAAAATATCATGGAAAATAAGAAAAACCGTATCAGCTTACAACAATAATAAATCCAGAACCTGCATACTCTGTCTAAAGGACTAACACAAATTACTAAACAAACGTTCAGAGCTCATCTCAAAATGTATACACAAAAACAAATTTTTACTATATAACTTAAAACAAAATAAAAACTGTAAATATAGGCACTATATACAACATTTAAAACATATATAATAATAATTCTTAAGGTGATACATATCATGATGAACCAGTGTAAAATATATGTGTGATGTATGTATTTCAGGTAGATGGAACTCATCAGTCTGGTGAGGGTAGTCCATCTAAGTGAAGGAAAACTCTGAATTTAAACCTCCGCTTCCTTGCAGCCATAAGCAATCATGGGAAAGGCTTTGGGAGTAAACACTGAAGACAAATGATATGTTAGGTTCAACTTCATTCTGACAACTTCTGCAATGACACTGAGGCCAATCTGTATTGGCCTCTGACTTTCCCTTGGAAAACATCAGCTGCATGAAGAGGAGAGATATGCTGCATAGGCAACCACTGATTTCTCATAAATCTCTGCCCAGGCCTGCACCCTGGAGAGGACACATTGTCAGCATGCTGCTCTAAAGCAGCAAGACTTGGAGCATCTTCCCCAGACAGGAACAAGGACTCAAGGCCTTTTATCTTCACTGTCTGTGATGCAATCTGGGCCTCACTTGGTTTGAATAGGTCACCAGTACCATCATTTTCACCCATGCCCAGTTACCCAGCCTATACACCGTTCTCCATCAGTTTTGGCTCCACTGGCTTGGTGATGTACACTACGCTGTATGAAAGAATGCCAAAGGTCCTTCTCTATGGGGAAGCTGGCCACTGGCAAGAGAGAATGAAGATGATCTCATCTTTGCTTCAAGGACATCTGCAAAAGGGCAATGGACAAGGACATTGAGAAGTGTGAAGACATGGTCAACGATCACTCACAATGGAGACGTAATTTACACTGAGAGCTGGAGCAAGGAGAGAAGAAACAGAGACTTGCTGCCAAAGAGTAGAATGCTGAACAGAAAAAAAGCAACACAGCAACATCAGAGGAGAGTATCTTCACATGCATTCATTGCAATTAAGACTGCAACTCCTGTGTGGGCCTGTACAGCCATAACAGAAGCTGTGCCACAATCAGCAGCTGAAGCATAACACTTTGAGTGCAGATCCACATTATCTTGGAACTGACAGATGCCACATATAATACAATACAGATAATGTAACATATTTTAGACAAAGCTAATACTTTAAACAGATATGATAACTAATTTCCCCTGCAAATAAAAATAAAATAAAAAGATCGAAAGGGATAAATAAATAAAATAATTAAATAATAAATTAACAACTTATGAATGCAGGCATAAACATAAATAAATGTAATAATAACAATAATAAACAACAAATAATCAAATCATTAAGTAATCAATAATAAATAACAAGTAAAAAATTAAGCAACACTATAAAATAGTTACAAATAACTGCATTCATATCCACAATAATAATTTCTACTCAATAGCCTCGAGAATAATTTGCAACATAACTATTACCGATCACCCAACATCCGTTAGGATAATACCAAAGACCTTACTACACGTAATGCCCCATTGGCTCAAAGCACAACCCACATGGCCTGAAGCTAGTATGTTTAATAGCTTGACAACTCTCATTACTTGATGTTGACCTCAGTGTCCACACACACATATATATATATATATATATATATATATATATAGACAATATTAGTGGTGAATATACACATACATATGCAATTATATATATACGCATACATATATGTATAAAAATAATTCCAAGAGGATATGATCCAGGTAGAACTCGATGTCCAGGACAGAGTAAGGATATAATAAAAAGACTTAAACACTAATATTCCATGGTCATAATTTATTCCATTGGAATCGTAAGAACGATCCAATTCATCAGACCTACAGATTCAAAATGAAAATGGAACAAAGACTCCGGGAGAAATTGGTGAGAATATGTGTGATAGTGTGGGGGGACCCGTGATCTATATAGAGGGGTAATAGACAAGAGAGACAGGGAGGTCCGAAGGTGGAGAGGGCATTAAAATCTAACAGAGGGAAGATTTTAAAAAAATATATATATATATTACACGCACACAGGTAGTAATCCATTACAGTATTATCTATTGATTCTAAAAGCATCTTTTAATCCCCTTATTTTTTAGGCACTTTTCATTCATTTTTTTTTCCAATTTTAAGGGTTTTTTTTATATTATATTATATATTAAATTTCAAATATAAATTTTTTTCCTTGTGGATGTGTATTAATTAATATAAATTTAATTTGATATATGTTAATTTGGATGTACTCATCCTAAGATATTTATTTTCCACTCCTTTATAATAAATTTTTTATATTTCCCTTAATATTCTTTTCTGACATATTTGTTAATTTAATACTCTTTAATTCTGAATTATCTCTTTCATATTTTGGGGTTTTTATTATTTTATATATTTGTTTTTTCATTAATTTCTGAAGGTCCCTTTGGTCTACTGTATTTTCTACTGGGTATATTAAATAGGTCATCTCTTTCTCTCCTTCTCTCTTCCTTTCCCTTCTGACTACCACTCATATCAAAACTCACACCACTTCCTGTTTACTTTGCCACCTTCCCTTCCTTTCTATTCTTCATCTCCTTTTTACACCTGTTTTTCTTCCTTTCTTTCCTCCCCATTGTCTGGGTTTTTTTTTTTTTTTTCAAAAATTTATCATCCATTGACTGTTTGAAAAAATTAATTTTACAAGGGGAAAAATGATCATTTACATAATGGTGTCTTAATTCAAATTTTTGAGATTATATATCAACTGTATCCTCACATCAATCAAATTAAAATGTCCCTATATATATATCCCTATATAAGGGAGAGGTTATAGTTGTTCTGAGAGAAAAGTGTATTTTAAAGAGAAGAGAGAAGCCGCAAATGTTTTTTGTTTTAATATGAATTTTTTAAATATATATTTTATTTTACATACTTTTGGAAAATAAAGTATAATATATATTTTTAAAATCTACATTATAAACAAAAACGATTTCAGCTTCTCTCTTCTCTTTAAAATATATATATCTCAAATATGTGGTGCAGTTCAATTTATATTACAATGAATCATTCATACAAAAAGTTAATGATATAAAATGGTGAAATCCCTTTGCTAACAAAATTTTAAAGGTGCATTAACCTACAATCACTTGATGAATGTTATGATCCTTGTTTTTAAAAATTATAAGCTGTATAAGGTCTTATTTTAATATGCAAGTACTTTCAACTGTACAATCAGTCATCTTCAGGCATGGAAATTATTTTGTTTTTGGTAAAATTCAGGTAGCATTATATTAAGTTTATATAGAAATTAAAAGAATAGTTGCAATCAGAAAAAGGGGTGTGGAATTTCTGGGACATATAATGAAGAAGGGACATTTTAATTTGATTGATGGATTCATTTTCTATGGCCCATCAACACTTTTCAGAGTATTTAAATCCAGAAAATATTTTTATAGTGTAAGAATTTTTTTTTTAATAATGATTTATTGTTACAAGTCTTAACACATAACTGGGGGTGGGGGAGAAGAAGTGCATTCATACTTTTTGCAAGGGTGTTTGACCATAAGTGAATATAACAAACCCAAATGGAACTGGAAATTAGCTCTCCAATTAACAATTCCAAAAAATTATCCATTACACTACACATGCATCCAAGCTTACAGCATCTAGCATTTCCAAGCAGTTACACATCTAGGTACTGACTAGGCTTGACATTGCTTAAGTTGGTGATTGTACAGAAACCTGCATTTCAACATAAAGCTGTAACCCTTACATTTTTTTAAAAATGTGATATAGAATTATATTTATTTAGAGATACAAATCACTGTAGGAATCTTGTCAGGGAATATATTCATGTCTATGTTTTTATTTGTTTTTGTTTGATGAGCGGTTATTATTTACATTATCTACAATTGGACTAATATCCCCATCTTCTTTGTTATTATTGCTATATTGCAACCATTGTTCCCTCCAGCCTTCATCAGGCACTTACTGATCTGGGTAACCGTCAGGGAATTTCAAACTGAGCCCATTATTTGATCTAGATTGATAAACACATTGAATTTAAAACTTAGCAATGTTTTAGAGAATCTTTACATGGTTTGAAGGTGAGATTTTATCAGAGACATGCATAGATCTCTTCATATTACAAAAATATATATCTAACATTATACGGTATACTTTCAGTTAGAATAAAGGCTTTTCTCTTTTTTTTGGTTCATTTCAATAAGGCAAATTAAGGAAATTTTTGCCAGTAGAAAACTTTTTGAAGCAAAAGGTCAGGATTATGATCATTATCAAATTGCCATCTGGAGAAGTGAACAGGAAACATTTTAAGAGTATAGTAATGCACGATAGTTCCCCTTCTCGGACCCACAGGCCAGGAAAACAATCAGTGAAGGTTAAACCGAAGTGCATGACAGAATAAGAATGCTTGAATATAATTAGAATATTAGTTAATTAAGTTCCTGACTACAATCAATAAACAGGCATCATGTTGGTGAGAAGACATGGTTTTCAGCAATATGGCCAATTATGAACTCAGATCAAGTAATTTGACCAGTTGACCTGGAACTGATTAATATAGCTTCATAAAACAGTAGAAATTTTCCTGAACATCTTTAAATGGATCAATTTGTGAATGTGTGTGGAGAATGATTATAAGTAAAGAGATTTATTTATTAAAAGGAAAATTGAGTAAATTCTATTCCTGATACTACTTACTCGTGTGTGTGTGTATATACATACATACATACAGGGGGCAATGGATTGTCATCTAAATTATGCAAAAATGAAAATAACACTGACATCTCATGTTAACAGGTATATTTACAAAAATTACACAAACATATCTTGAAATACTAAAGAGTAAATGTATTAAATAAAATCAACATTGGTTTCAACCATGGCCTCCAGACAACTTCAGAATCTCCTGCATCTCTTCTGGACAGTGTCCTCATTTAAGTTGGTGAATGCTGCCATAATCCTTGCCTTCAGTTCATCTTTGGTGTTACAAATGTTTTGGTCTCTCCACTACAAAAGTGAATTTCTTCAGATACAAAACAGCCATTATAAAACATGATTTACTGATCCAAAAGCAAATATAATTTGCCAGTTAATAACACTTAACAATACCAACAAAGGCCCAAAATTTATCATTTACTATTAAATGTTCAAAACATCTAATTATTTCCAAAACAATGGGACTTCAAAATGCTATGTAAAAATATCTATGAATTCTTGTGTACTCTGAGAGATTGCACCACCAATATCAGTAACAAAAAAAAAATCAGCATTAAATTCATACATTAGCCACACATGCATCACACACTCTTGTAGCTTGACTTGGCATCTGTTGAAATTTGTGCACATGTCAACCAGCACATCACAATCAATCAAAATAGAATTATCTGCATAAGACAAATAAGAGGGGTCTTGCTCCACTGAACAGATACACATGACATCATTGTGAAGCGTTTTAAACTTTTAACTTTCTAAAGAATAAAATACAAGGATGTAGTAAACAGAATTTTTCCTACCATACAGTCATTTTCAAGAACTGTGTGCTGAGATGATTGAAATTACTTGAGTAATAGAAACAGAAAAAGCATGAATTTCAAACAGAATATGAAACATCTTATTTGAAAATTGGAAAGTACAAAAATTAAACAGACAGATCTTGTTGGTTGAATTTAAACTTGTTTGAATGAATACTTGCTGCCTAAACACACACACATATATATATATATATATATATATATATATATATATATATATATAACATCTTTGTTTTATTTATTTATGTCACTGCAACATCTTCAGCCTCTTACTCGACCTCAGATTAAACAGAAAATGTAATTTAAAAAATCCAATGTACCGAAAAAAAGTTATTACTGAATAGTTCATTTACAACTTATTCAAAGAAATAAAATGCATTTTAAAATAAAAATATTCAAATTATCAAAGAAAAAAAAATTATATTAATATTTTCAAAAGAACTTTATCCAGATATCCAAAACAAGAAGAATGCTGTGTTCAATCAATTTTTTATATATGTACTCATTCATACCTATATTTGCATGCACTTTGAGAAAGAAAAACTATCCATTTCATGCATATGTGTTTTTTGTATTTATGAGATTCTGACATCAAAAATAAAATTCAAACATGCATATTTAACATTATTTTTTTTAATCTAAAGTAGCTTTAATTTACTTGCCCATAATGATTGAAAGGGTGTACTAAAAAGTTCTTAACCCAACCAAGAAGCCCTTACAAAAAAAAAAAAAAAATCTTATAGTTAGGTTAATAATTTTCCACTACCCTCTTCTATGAACAACATCTTACTTTTAATAAATACCTTAATATTTTACTAGATGGGTTTAAAATCTAAACAATTTTGAAATGAAACTATGTTTCTGGCAATACCTTGTCACTTAATGTCTTCATTTGTAATGTCCACACATTTTTTTAATCATTTCATCCCAAGAAAGGTGATAATGCGACTATGACACAAGGAGTTACTGGGAGTGGAAGAGAATGAGAAAATTTTAGTCAAGAGAAAGGACAAGAAAACAGGATTCAGGAAAACAGAAGGTCATGATTAACACTGCATTTAAACATTTTAAGATTGTAGGTGGAAGGGAAGAGCATGAAATTGGAAGAGAATTCCACAGATGAGAACAGAACTTGCAGTTACATCTAGCTAGTTCAACAGTAATGCAATGAGACCTAATCGCCAATCTAGTCATATGCTTTAATTCCCGAGGTTGAGGCACCAAGGAGAAGAGCTAATTAGAACTGTCAGTCATGAAAATATTCATAGAAAAGACATAAGGAAGCCAAGCCACAGTGGTGGGAAAATAACTGAAGTTGAGAGGTCAGGGTTGATAACCTTATAGTATCTTCTTTGGATTTTGTTGAAGATCTCATGATATATAGCTGGAGCACCACACCAGATACGGTAGCAATATTTAATGCATGTACAAATAGTAGATTTAAAAATGTGCAAAATGGATTCTGATGAAAAACATTTAACTGGATAATGTAAATCAACAAAACATCTACAGCTAAAGTGGAATGCTATTTCCCCTTAGGTAGTCTATAATAACTATCTCATATGTTGGCTATTGTGGCATGTGAGAGTTTCTTTACTTTGCTCAATTAAGCAGTAGCCACAACAAAAAGATAAAAGTCCCAGAAGTCATAAAAGCCCTAAGCAAGCCCTATTCAACCACTTTTCTCTTTCAGTGGCCTCTACCTTCAAGCCCAGATCAATGGCCTGTTAATAACCCTTGCCGCAAAACACTCTTGGCCCTGTCCTGGAAGCTTAACTTCAGATTTCTCATTCCTTGTGGGACTCAGGTGGAGAAAAATCCCTTCAAGTTACCTACACAAAGGAAAAACTACACACATCTCTTGCTACAGCAGACTTGTACCAGTCCTAGCAGTTTCACACTCAGATTTCTCGTTCCTCCCATGGCAACATGCTGAGAAATCACTTTACAAAACATCTACTCAAGAACTTTATTAACTGAGAAGCCCCACTTTTTCCCTACAAAATACTACTATTTTGCATTCTCTTTCAACCAGAATTAAAAGCTGTTGAACAGTTATTTCAAGCCTTGGGTTGTGTTCATTCCACTCTCACTGCAAAACACACATGCAACTAGGAAAAATTCCTACAGGTCACATCAGTATAAAAACGGTACCAAATTAAAATTGATTACTTTTCAAAATACTTATTGCAAATTATTTGTACAAAGGTGGATAAATACTGAGCTGAAATTTGATCAATGCAATTAACATTCACTAGTGAATTGAGTAATTTGACAATGAATGAGATTATCTTTTAAAATAGATATCTGTAATGTAAAGTGTTTCTTTCTTCATTATGCTACAGACATATTGATGTACCTACATAGACAATCAGCAAAATTTCTCAGGTTTTAAGGACCAGAAAAGATATCCTTAGTAGTCAAATTAACCTTCCAATTAATACAGTGGTTCACAAATGGTGTGGCACACCTCATAGGTGCAGTAGAACAGGATAGCAGTTGAGGTGTAATGATTGAAAGACAATCAAAGATTTAAACTTTCAAAAAAATTCATATGCCAAAAATAAATATAATTCCAAAATTGAAAATATTATTATGGATTACTTGCAATTGCTGCATGAGTCCCAGTATAACTAGTTATAAATAATTATTGACCGATTTTATCATTGTGATATTTTTGCATTATATCAAGTATTAAGAATATAGTAACTAGGGTCTGCAAATTGGAGGAGAGAGTTATCAATGATAATGTTCTGACTTCGAATCCACGGTTATCTCCCTTTACCTCTTTTTTTTTAATTTTTAAATGTACTTTTATCATATAAAATTTGGTGAGGTGCAGGCAAATTTCCATTCAAAAAATGCAGCCCAGAGAAAAAAATGTTTGAGAACTGCTGAATTAATATATGTCAATACACTCAAAAATTTGATTAATTTCTCACTACAATGAATATCAGAATCATTTTGATAAAGTGAAAAGATAAAGAAACAAAGATTTATGGAGATATTTATTTCCAATAAACATTTGTTAATTCTCATGACATTTTTACATGCAATTGAAATGACATTCTATGATCTGCAGGCATAACTAGTGAGTTTAAGCCCTGACAAAGATGATTAGCTTTAGAGGAGAAGCATAGTAGCAGCAGCTGACTGGTGCCTTTATAAATCCATGCTTTCTAGCTTCATTGTTTTTTTTTATGTTTTTTAAATAATCACCTAGTGTATAGGATCCTCAACTCAAAGAAAATGTACTTGTCTGTTATGCTGGTCATGTAAATGGTATCTTTCTTGTGTCAGAAAATGTAGACACTAAGACTATTGTTAAAAAACAAAAAAGGTGTACTTTTCCACAGCCATACATTTATTAACTTTATTTCTATTTTACAAATAAATATTTCATAAAATCTCAGCTGGATTGCATTTTGCTTTCTTTCTGTATTGTTCTATTGAAACAAGGCTCATAATCCACTCAAGGTAGATGGTTACTGTTAAAAAGGGAATGATTAATGAGATGGGTGACATGAATGAAAAAGGAAGAGATTGCAAAGATAATTAAGATAGAGAACAACTGATTCTCGACTTGAGGAAGTTAGAATTGTAATGATCAGGGAAGGATCTATACAAGAGTCAATTCTACAAAGTAGCAGTTCTTGCGGGGTGGGGGAATTGTTTGAGAGGAACTTTCTCATTACAATTGGAATATGGAGGAAATGAGAGTGATTCAGTTTTGTGGAGGTAGCATGGCAAGTCCTTGTGGGGAAAGTTTGAACTGGTATAACTAAAAGTAACTCACTGGTAGATATTCATACCACTTCAACTCTTTCTTAATGTTTTCTGACAGAAAAAGCTCTTATATAAGCAATAAATATTTTATCTTTTGTTTGATAAAGAGGATAAAAAATGAAACCAATGATGCATGCACATTACTAAATGCACATGCATACATCTTAACAATGACAAGACAGCCATAGAAAGTTATTGCAAGATATTTATATTTCACTGGTTTTACAATAAACTAATAAATTCCATCACATTTTGGACACGAATATTTATTCATGAAGTGTATATATTTTCAATGGCAGAAAAAAATATTAAATTTAAAGTTCATTACATTTTCTTTCTCAGCAAATATAAAACTGTTTCAAGTTTCCATTTTATTTTTCATTCTGATTTACAGGAAAGCTGAAATTGTGTTTTTTGATGAGTTGGGGATTTGAATATATTCTGAGACTCCCTTGTGAATGAGATATGTAAATGTTTTTTAACCAAGAATAGGAATTAACTTTTGCAAAAGAAATTTCATATTAAAAGGATTTTATAAGGTTATTTTTACACTGTTGGAAATGCTTATGTCCAAAGACAAATTTTTGATTCTACAACTATTGTAGATTGGTGAGGTCAGTTTGAGGTTTGCTAACTAAATCTGTGCTAGTGTTAATAATTGCTATACAACCAATCCACATATTGGTTTCTCTTCTCAACAAATGTTGAAGTCCATCCATAAAAATGGTATACCTATACATGAGTTCTATTATTTATCAGTTTAAATGTCAGTGTAATGCTGCCTATATAGGTAGAACCGATCATTTGTTAAAGAAGAGAACAAGTCAACTTGTGCCAGCCAACATTCATAAAGGTCAGTTTCAGAATTTGCATAAGTGCATGAACATGTCTGAATCTGAGATAGTAAAATACCTGAAAAATAATCAGTAGTGTGTTCTGGCCTATAGTGAGGACAAGTTCTGTTTTCAGCTATTCACATTTTGCCACTTGAAATAAATAACCATATATATAAAATCTACACTACTTTCACTGTGTAAACAGAAAGAGTGGTTGTTTGGTCTCTCAGTGATCCTTTTATAAAGACATATTTTACAATTATTAATTTCTATCTAAACTACACGTTCTTGTTTCTCTTTTAAATAAGCATTTCCTGAAAGATATATTCACTGACTTATAATTTCTTCCTATAAATTGCAAGATTTTAACTGAGGAGTCATCCGAGAGTTAAACTAAGCTGAAGAATGGGATTACAGTTGAAAAGGTAAACTGTTAGGATACAAAGTTTTTTTAATTTGCTTTCATAATCACTGGAAAATAATACACATGAGCACATTATTTAAAGTGGATGACCTCATGTTGGTTAAAGGTTTTCTTGTGATTAGTCAGAAGATTAATTTTATTATATTTTAAAAATATATATATTATAAAAATTAATGTATCAGACTGATAGTGACTATTAATAAATTAATCAATTTTACATGTATGCATGAATATGAAAAACACAGCAACAAGAAAAAGAAAATAAAACTGAATCAGAAAGCAAGCAAAATAAAAGGTGAGAACAGAATAATAGGACCCTATTTTTTATGGTATATTTTTGACATATTTGTCTAAAGGACTCAGACATAGAAGCAATATTTCTGAGGGGTAGGTCTTCCTTTTCTCACCCACCTTCAACATTATGAATTGTGAACTTGTTGATGTAAATTTCTTTTGTTGTCAAGAAATTGATTTACATGAACTGTTGTTCTAAAAGAAAAGAACTAAAATTCCTTTGTTGTTAAAGAAAATATTTGTTTTTCATGATCTGCTGTTTCCTAAAAGAAAACAGATTTGTATTTCAAAGAAATGTTAATTTGCCTTGATAAATTCAAATTTCACTTTGAGTATGAGTTTTATCTTTTTTGTAATTGCCTCTAAAAGTAGTTATAAAATGAAAGAGAAGACATTTTAAACCCCCTTTTATTCTTTCTTTTTACCAGGTTTATTATGGGATATATTTTGGCATATTCTGTGATACTAATGGTGAAATGTACTTGCCATTTCCCATTTTAGTTGGTCGAAATCTTCAAGTAATGCAGTTTTTCTTATGTGGTAAAGCTGTAGGGATACAGACGGTGCTTATCTCCCTTTGGTGAAGATAAGTCATGTGAGTTATATGATAGCCACTTAGTGACATCACTCCATACAGTGACAAAAGCAGCAGTCAAATTCAATTTGTTTACAGTAGTTACCACTTTCTTTTAGCTTCTTTTCTGCCTCCCCCAGCAACTTAAAAGCACATGGTACCATTTCCCTTTAGGAAATCTTTTCTAGATAAAGAAACTCCAATTTGCAGTCCTCAATTTGGGAAAACCCAAAACTCGCTGTTATTCATGGAATATTGCTTCATCTGGGAAGTTACTAAAACTCCTATGGTAAAATGAAAAATCTAGAATGTGTAGATCTTTAAATGAACCTTGTTTCTTATGCTTACAGGAGAAACTAGAAATTATAAGATTTACTGACAAAAACCAAAGAAGTGAATTAACTGTAAATTGTAGACAGTTTACCTTTTACCTTACAATAGGGTTAATCTTCGAATTTGATAACATTTTTCCTATAGTAATAATTGTTAGTTGAACTGCAGGGCACCTTACATGGTTTATTGTGTAAAATACATTTAAATTTAGTATAGCGCTGTATAGATGACTAGGTTCCATATTAATTTACCAATGTAGTTTTGAACTTATGATTTGGGTTTTTTGTTTTTTTCTTAAAGAAGCCTTTTAATTTTAAGCTACAAAATTCTATGTAGGAAGCAGATCAAGCATATAACTAGTTAAAATATGCTAGATTATCTCCATACCCCTTTCCCCTTAACTTGTTGTCAAAGTTGAACATCATACTTCTTTATATTTTACAAGACAATATAATCATTTCTATCTGTCACAAATGACACTGTCTAAGATACAATTGCAAATAATTTTATGTCATGACCTATATATCATTTTTCAGTTAGTTTGAATTTTAGCATAGGCCTTATACGTGATTGGTTAATCATGGTAAACCCACAAGCCTCATTTTCCTTTTTTTGTAAAAAGTGTAAATTAAATTAATTGTTCACTTATCAAAAATTTACCATCACTTGCAGTGTCAAAACGTGATTGCTATTGTGTAGCGATTTTTAACATTTTGTTTTAATCTCCTACAATAAATAATATTTAGCTCTACTCTGTACTGAGCCCTCTAAAATTAAATGTTACAGACAGTAGAATTGTATTCCATTTTTTCTTATATATATATATATATATTAGTTTTATATAAAACTATGTCTTAGCATTATAAAACACTCTGAGAACAAAGGATGTTTATAATTCCTTTTCAGCCATTCCGTTCCATCTGGGAACTACAGTGTTGTTATATCATAGATACAATAATGCCCGTGATGGGAGAAATGTGAATGGGAGAATAAACCTTTCTTCCTTAGTTCTATCCCATTACAAAGTTATTTGTTTGTGATTTTCTATGAGATCTGATGAAGCATTGTTGTCATTAAGATATAAAAGATTCATTCACAACTGAATCTCCAAGTAATTGTGGCATTTGTTACTTGGTTATTTGTTTGGGATTTTGTAGTACCAGTCTATAAGATCTGATGAATGATTGTTGTCTAAGATTAATCCACTTGAAGCTATCTTTAATCATTGATATGAAAAAAATGGTGGTATATAGAGCTTAGTTTAGATAATACTACCTGAATTGGATACCATGCATAATATGGAGGTCATCCAACATTTTCAGAAATGTCTAAGATCAAATAAGGCTATTGAAGAACAAGATTTCTAAGCTTAATATTATTGTTTTGCAGCATCTTATGATGTTGGACAAAAGTACTCCTAGCAATGAAAACACTGAAATTAGCCGTTTCCTTAAAAGAAAAAAGAATCATTGACTGAATGGTTGAAATTTTATAAAATCTTTTTCTTAAAACATTTATGGGAGAGGTATTTTGTTTATGAGAGTTTGTAAAGTCAACATCTTGATGATGTCATTATTTTCTGAGTTATGTGCTATCAATTTTACTTGTTGCAGCTATTGGAAGTCTTGGTAATAATGGCAATTACTTTCAACATTTCTTTTATTATTAGTTTTATTTCTTAGATAATATCGAAATAAAATATTAATTGTATTAAGATTTTTCTTGATGCAGATATCTAACTCTGTTCACAAAAATACCAACTGGCAATAGCACAAACTGAAAGAATTTTATTATTCTCAAAGAAACTAAAAGAGCATTATGTTTCTAAGAATCTTTAATATTCTCTCATATTAATTGGCAAGAGGAACTGCTTGCTTTTGCAAATCAAAAAATATCCCAAAGAGAAAGATTATTTCATAATGTTAATATGAGAAGCAGTAAAATAGAAGTTTATGAAATGGAATTGTATTGATGATTTAAAATGTATTTCTGAGAAGCTTTTTGAGTAAACACTGTGAGGAGGCAATTATGCCCAACTCTGGCAACTACCCTCTTTTTAACTCCTGTCACAGGTGCCACAATAGACATATTCAACTTGTTCCATTTTCAATACTGAGTTTAAAATGGATAAATTGAGACTGACTTGTAAATTTACTGCCTAAACATAAGAAAGAATTCTGCTGAGAAGCCAAGTAATGGATTTTCCCGCCCTGGGCAAAATGTATCTCCCAGACGAGCATTCTTCGAACTCATTTCACCTATTCCAAAATTTTTCATTTCACAGAAATAAATTTTTTTGAAAATTTGATACTGATGATGTAAACTGTGTTTCATTTGTGCTTTATAAAAGAACTAGCATAGTACCTGTCAAAAATGATGGGATAATTTATGTATGGTTCAGCACTTCTGCTGAGAATCAGTGCAGTATATGTGTGCTGCTCAGGAACAAAGTGCTGTTCTCTGGCATTTCTGTTTAAGATCAAAGTGTATCATGTGTGCTCTGTGAAGATGTTGTACATGATATATTGATATATGGAAACTGAATTTTATATATGTGTATTAAGAGAAGAAAAAAATAGCAGGAAGAATTCCAAACAACTAACAAAAAGAATAAAAAACCTAGTTGAAAGTCTAAAAAAGCCATATCTCTGAAAATTTGGAAACCAAACAGCATAGGCATTGTGTTGAAATGTGGAGAAAAGGAAAAAAAAAATGCAATAGAGCATCATACAAATGAAACCAAAATAAAAGACATGTCCTGATTTGAAGAAAAAACACTTCAAGTAACACTTTATCCCTGACCACACTAACCTGAAGATACCTGCGGAAATAGAACATACACAAGTATACATCCAAGCATTATAATATCAGTAACCAAAGATAACAACAAACCTAATGATGAGCAAGTAAAAACCACTAAAATCCCTTAAAGAATATTAAAGCATCACTTTAGAAAATAGCATACCTTCTCCTCAGATTTAAAGGTGGTTTAACAGATAGCAGCTCAGATAGAGAAATTGAAAAGTTGTGTTCAAATTGAAGTCAGCCTCATTACATTCACTTACATGCAAATACTGTTGGGAAAAGTATGAATCCATATCCTATTCTCCATCTATAAGTTAAATAGTAGGACTTTTATCAGGAAAAATCATTCATTATTTTCAAAATATTTGTTAATGTAATGTTCACAAGAAAGAAATTTTCAATCCAAAATGTCTCAGAATTAAATAACCAACAAAGGGTTGATAATCCATAAAAACAAATCAAACAATAACCCCCAAATTTAATGAAGGAAGTATGGAGTCAGAAGTGCATCCCCCCCAAATGGGTTTTATTGAACATTAATACAAGATGGCATATGATCATAATTTTAATTAGAAATTCTTTCATAATATTGTAACTATCACTGCCTCATATATTGGGAATGTAGTATGAAAGGCTGTTTGGCAAACACTGTTATGGCTGCATCAGCCTTCTTGAAACCAATATACCTAAGTTGGACTAGGTCTGCTTTTGGCAGAAAATCAAATTTGACATCTTTTCATCAAGAGAAAAAAGTTTTTTTCTGAAAGTGTAAAATACCACATCTATAGATGACATTGACTGCCTTTATTACACTTAGTATAGAAATTTTACTAATTATCAGTAAAGGAGAGGGAGAGGAAAAAGAGTGAGAGACTTCCAATCATTTGCTCATTACTATCTATCAATTTCAGGTCAGATATGTTTGATAAGAGGCAAAAATTCTCACTGAAAATTTGTAGACAGAGAATCTTTTTTTTTTTAAACAAGGAATGTTCTCACTTTCTTGCTAAGTGCCAATTCCTTAATCATGGGCAATTTAAAAGACACTCAAACCCACAACATCCTCCTTTTTCCTTTTTGCAATGGCCAATGCTCTGACTAATCTCCATGAAATTGCTTACCTCACCAATAGAATATTATCTACCTGTTATTTAGACCTCACAGCACCAAACACCCACATCAATAGAGTTTTCCACTTTTCATCCATTAGAAACCAAATTCCAAATTCACTAAATGTCTATATCTAAATAAAAAAAACTATATTCATCTACAAAATCATACATGTGGGGTGAAGACCCCAATACCCAAATATTTCAAACCTCATCAGCAGTACATGGAGAAAATGAGAGCCTTAGTTTATTTAATCTTTTCCTAGATTATGTTCTGCACATATACAAGCACAGATATGAAGAGATGAGCACTGATCATCCAAGCCTTTCAAACCATATCCCAAATTAATCTCCTAATACAAAGGAAGTTTCCTGCTTCTCTCTCAGAAAATGTACTGATTATGAATGGGGACTATGCTGATGACAAAGGTATTCACAGCTGGGATAAGAATGATCTTTGGAAAAAAAAAATCAATATCTTCTACCAAGCTTTCCAAGAAATAGGAACTCAAGATAAACCTCTCCAAAACAGAAATTATGGTTTAGAATTTGAATGAAAGCCATGATGGCACCATAAAAATACAGGATGTGGAGTTAGTAATTACAGGGTGCAGCAGAAATATTTCCCATATAATGGTAAGACATTAGCTAGATGAAGGCACCATTACCACTATGTGAGAGGTATTTCTGCCACACCATATATTAAAACTTCAAATACCTCAGTATAAGAAAAATGAACATAGTACAGGCTGTGTTAAGGGTAGTTTTGCACAACACTACAAGTTGCTACCAAACTAAAACATTAACCTAAAAACTAAAGTCATGTTCATAAATAACCTCATCAGATTGACTTTCATGTGAATGTCATGCATGGGCACCAAACTCATTCAGAAATATCTAAACTGTCAGCTGTATATAACCATTTTCTCAGATTGATGGTTAAAAATGACTTAAAGTAGGTAGGTAGGTCTTAGTGAGAATGTGTAGTTTAGAAACTTTAGAAAATATGTTCTCTGGCAGAGATTGAATCAGAGTCCTCCATTGTAGGAGAAACTACCATCAGATCCACTGCTCAGCTACAGAGAATATCACACTCAAGTGATCTAAAGTACACCAGATCAGATGGTGGTTTCACCTAAAAAGGATGAGGCAGGTTTGAACCCAGCTGAAGAGCCCATTTCCTTTATTAAGTCTCTTGAATGTACAGGCTTAAAACATAATTCCTACTGTTTAGAACATACAACAGGGCGTCTACTCAAATATGAATATCCACAAAAACAATATTTGAAGTCAGAAGAAATAGTGTTGGATAAAACAAATATATTGATTCTTTAGAAATTATACACACATTTTTAAAATCATTTCACCCCATACAAGGCTGTAAATCCATTCAGTCATAAGGGGTTATTGAGTGTGAAAGAGTAAGAAAACAAGGAAATATTATTTAGGAGCAAGAACAAATAAAGGAATAATCTGGAAGACAGTATATAACCATTGAACTTGCATTTAAATTTTTAAAGATCAGAGTTGGCTGGAATGCATGGAGCCAGAAGAGAGTTCCCCAAATGAGAAGTGTTAGAAAAGAAAGAGTTAGCATAGAACTTATGGTTACATATAACCAATTCAACTCTAAATTGATGACACCTTGTTAGTAATCTAGTACTGTACTGAAATTCAAAGCCTAGGTATATAACGAAGAGTTCATCTGAACAATTACCATGAAAGTATTTATAGAAAAGGCACAGGAAGCTACATTATGGTAGTGGGAAAGTGACTAAAATTGGGATGCCCATTTAGGAATAATAACATTGCATATTCTTTGGATTTTATCAAGAATTTCTAAATATTTAACAAGAGCACTAGACCATATGTGACAGCAATATTTAAAACATGGATAAAGATAGATTCTAGAGAAAAAAACTGTCTAGCATGACACAGTGAACCAAATTTCTTAGCAGCATACCTAGCAATGGATTCAATATGGTATTTCCACTTCATATCAGCCGAGAATGTTAGCCTGAGAAGGTGCAATAATGTCTGAAGGTAGCACCAGACATGCTGATGCAAAACAGAAAGGGGGTCTCTCAAATGATAAAGAAAATCAGTGTCAAAGTAGAATGTTTTTTATAACACATTTTTCATATGTACATGAGGTGTGCAGTACATATACATTATTTTGATGTGTGAATTGCACATTTATATACATTATACTAAGTGAATTAGAATTTTCTGTTAATTTAAATTTATCAAATAAAATGCTATATTTTTTATTCTAAATTATGATTGCATTATACTTATAAAATATTAAAAGCTTAAATATTGCCCCAAAATATCATGACATGAACAAACTAGTTGTTTAATACTGACTCTATATTGTTTTTGTTGAATACAGTATTGTATATGCATGTATTTCCTTTTGTCTGCATCAATGCTGTCATATTTTCCCCTGCAGAAAACATTGATCATTCTATTTTACAGTTACTTGACCTTTCATTATGTTTCACTCTCTGATATGCCATAAGACCTGAGCCAAATTTCTTACTATCTTACAACAAAAGCACAAACAGAAAGCGAGATCACAAGATGATGTTTACTGATAAAGCACAGCCATCAGTCAATCAATCAGATTAATATTAATAGCAAAAGGCTATGAACAATGCAAAATATCAAAGGTCTATTGATGTTTTGATAATATGTAATAAAACTATGAAATCTATTTGCCTTGTGGACCCTTTTGTCAAAATATATCCAGAGCAAAAAAAAGAAAAAAAAAAGACAGATACAACCTTGTATTTAACCTTCACTTGAGATTCAACAGAAGTCTTCTCAAACAGATGGAAAATCTTGTTTTGTCAAATTCAAATAATGTTTTGTTACAATAATCAGATTTTAGTTAGAAATTCTTTCATAATATTGTAACTATCACTGCCTCATATATTGGGAATGTAGTATGAAAGGCTGTTTGGCAAACACTGTTATGGTTGCATCAGCCTTCTTGAAACCAATATACCTAAGTTGGACTAGGTCTGCTTTTGGCAGAAAATCAAATTTGACATCTTTTTATCAAGAGAAAAAAGTTTTTTTTGAAAGTGTAAAATAGCACATATATAGATGGC
This sequence comes from Acanthosepion esculentum, assembly GCA_964036315.1. Taxonomy (NCBI): domain Eukaryota; kingdom Metazoa; phylum Mollusca; class Cephalopoda; order Sepiida; family Sepiidae; genus Acanthosepion; species Acanthosepion esculentum. The sequence goes on along the minus strand of OZ038475.1, from coordinate 30,401,389 downwards.
ATTGACTGCCTTTATTACACTTAGTATAGAAATTTTACTAATTGTCAGTAAAGGAGAGGGAGAGGAAAAAGAGTGAGAGACTTACAATCATTTGCTCATTACTATCTATCAGTTTCAGGTCAGATATGTTTGATAAGAGGCAAAAATTCTCACTGAAAATTTGTAGACAGAGAAAATTTTTTTTTTAAACAACATATGCCCTCGCTTTCTTGCTAAGTGCCAATTCCTTAATCATGGACAATTTAAAAGACACTCAAACCCACAACGTCCTCCTTTTTCCTTTTTGCTATGACCAATGCACTGACCAATCTTAAGGCCTTGTGACTGATATATTTGTAAGGATCAGTTGTCAGATTTCAAGAAATATGATATTTACAGCATGTGTGGCTATTTATTAGTTAGATATTTTTCTTTCGCCATTACTATCCCAAACGTTACACCTTTAGTCTTTTTTTTTTGACACTAGAATGAATGAAGTGCTAAAATCAAAACTTTTATATCCATATTTACCTATCTTCCCACATAAGCTGGATTTGATACATAGTCAATTTAATATGCATTGTCTACAAGTGTACATGAAAGGCGAAAAAAAGAATGGCTATCAGAACTGCAGAAAGAAAGCAATGGAGCTATGGGATCACCACTGTCTCTAGTAATGGCAAATATGTACATGGAACACTTCAAGGAAACAACTTTAAAAATGATACCATTGAAAACCTTCATATTGGGGTTCCACTAGGAAACTGGACTATGCAAACTCAATAAGATCTTAAGGGTAGAAAAGGAACCAGCCAATAAACTGGCCTTCCTATATGGATGGTGGGAAATTCAGATAATTTACATAGACTAGGTTTTAAACTCACCATATCACACAAGCTAAAATTCACAGGTCATGATCTGAATTCCAGTTCTCACCATTAATACAGAATTAAAAACAAAAAAAAGAGATCATGTCTTCTCTACAAGTTATAGGCAAATACCTAAGTGGGAACCCTGACAATATCAACAAAAAAGAATCAGTATTAGGAATCACAATTTAAAAGGAAAACATTGGCTTCTATGAACAGAGATTGCAAGGATGGGTAATAGTCATCAGAAAACTATCAGTCTATCAACTTTCCATGAGGCTTACGGCCATGTCACATTGAAAGACAGATTCTCACACAATCACTGAAGTTAAGCAACATCAACCCCGGTCAGTACCTAGATGGGTGACTGCTTGGGAATACCAGGTGCTGTAAGTTTGGATGTGCATGTGGTGTAATGGAACAAAATTCCAAATTTGAGAGCCAAGTTTCAAATTTGAGTCAAATTCATTATATTCATTTATGTACAAATAACCTTGGAAAAAATATAAATCCACCCCCCAACTATAGGTTAAACTGTAGGACTTATTATCTTAAAAAATACTTACAATCTAAAAATATGTTTTGGCTTTAAGTAACCTGCAAAAGGTTGATAAGCTATAAAAAGACAAATTAATCAACTTTACATGAAAGACATGTTAAGATTCAGAGAATTTTCAGTTCTGTAGCTGAGTTATCGTAATTCTTTTCCTCCCCACCTGTTTCACTGGTGGAACTCCTTCAAGCAGCTGCCTGGTGTTAACAAATGCTGGCTTTTATGGCATCTAGCGAGGTTGCTACACAAATTTTCAGTCACATGAGACACTACCTAGCCCAAGCAGATTGAGTCTCCAATCCACAGTACAGATGATTTAATGTTGCTTATGCTGGGGGTGGGGATAGGCTGTGTCCACTACAATTTCATACTACATCAGGACAGTATTCAAAAATAGTTCTACTGTTTAGAACTTCCTGATCAGAGTCAAACTTCCATCCAATGAGTATAAGGAATCATTGCTTGTATATTATTTCATGCAATGGTTGCAGAGAAATTAAAGATGATATTGGGTACCCTATTACAATGAAGCTGGAAGAGCATAAGTCCATAATCAATAGAGAAGCTATGAAATCAGGTATGGCTGATCATGTGTGTAAAGGAAAATGAGGACTTCAAAGCCTATGGGTCTAAGAATAAGAGAAAAATGCTGGAGGCAATTGAAAGAATCACCACATGTAATTTTTGGCTTCAATTAAAATGCAATATCTGTTCCACTTACTCTATCACATTCCTGTACTACAGTGCCACATCTTCAGGTAGTTCATGGTTTAGCAATGACAAAAACTT